>CM066031.1:1515081289-1515682720 GCA_033557465.1 Ichthyophis bannanicus | reverse complement strand
TTAGGGAGGAGGGTTCAAACTACATTAGGACACAGATCCATAGCTCCACACCCACTTGGATGGCCGTCTGTCTGCACTCGCCTGGATTAGGGAGGAGGGTTCAAAATACATTAGGACCACAGATCCATAGCTCCAGGGTGATAGAGAGCCCACTTGGATGGCCTCTCTGCACTCCTGGAAGTAGGGAGGAGGGTTCAAAATACATTAGGTCCACAGGATCCATAGGCCAGGGTGATAGAGAGCCCACTTGGATGGCCTCTCTGCACTCCTGGAGTTAGGGAGGAGGGTTCAAACTACATTAGGTCACAGATCCATAGCTCCAGGGTGATAGAGAGCCCACTTGGATGGCCTCTCTGCACTCCTGGAGTTAGGGATGAGGGTTCAAACTACATTAGGACACACAACCATAGGCCCAGGGTGATAGGGGACCCACTTGGATGGCCTCTCTGCACTCCTGGAGTTAGGGAGGAGGGTTCAAACTACATTAGGACACAGATCCATAGCTCCAGGGTGATAGAGGGCCCACTTGGATGGCCTCTCTGCACTCCTGGAGTTAGGGAGGAGGGTTCTAACTACATTAGGACACAGATCCATAGCTCCAGGGTGATAGAGAGCCCACTTGGATGGCCTCTCTGCACTCCTGGAGTTAGGGAGGAGGGTTCAAACTACATTAGGACACAGATCCATAGCTCCAGGGTGATAGAGAGCCCACTTGGATGGCCTCTCTGCACTCCTGGAGTTAGGGAGGAGGGTTCAAACTACATTAGGACACACAACCATAGGCCCAGGGTGATAGGGGACCCACTTGGATGGCCTCTCTGCACTCCTGGAGTTAGGGAGGAGGGTTCAAACTACATTAGGACACAGATCCATAGCTCCAGGGTGATAGAGAGCCCACTTGGATGGCCTCTCTGCACTCCTGGAGTTAGGGAGGAGGGTTCAAACTACATTAGGACACACAACCATAGGCCCAGGGTGATAGGGGACCCACTTGGATGGCCTCTCTGCACTCCTGGAGTTAGGGAGGAGGGTTCAAACTACATTAGGACACAGATCCATAGCTCCAGGGTGATAGAGAGCCCACTTGGATGGCCTCTCTGCACTCCTGGAGTTAGGGAGGAGGGTTCAAACTACATTAGGACACAGATCCATAGCTCCAGGGTGATAGAGAGCCCACTTGGATGGCCTCTCTGCACTCCTGGAGTTAGGGAGGAGGGTTCAAACTACATTAGGACACACAACCATAGGCCCAGGGTGATAGGGGACCCACTTGGATGGCCTCTCTGCACTCCTGGAGTTAGGGAGGAGGGTTCAAACTACATTAGGACACACAACCATAGGCCCAGGGTGATAGGGGACCCACTTGGATGGCCTCTCTGCACTCCTGGAGTTAGGGAGGAGGGTTCAAACTACATTAGGACACACAACCATAGGCCCAGGGTGATAGGGGACCCACTTGGATGGCCTCTCTGCACTCCTGGAGTTAGGGAGGAGGGTTCAAACTACATTTGGACACAGATCCATAGCTCCATGGTGATAGAGAGCCCACTTGGATGGCCTCTCTGCACTCCTGGAGTTAGGGAGGAGGGTTCAAACTACATTAGGACACAGATCCATAGCTCCAGGGTGATAGAGAGCCCACTTGGATGGCCTCTCTGCACTCCTGGAGTTAGGGAGGAGGGTTCAAACTACATTAGGACACAGATCCATAGCTCCAGGGTGATAGAGAGCCCACTTGGATGGCCTCTCTGCACTCCTGGAGTTAGGGAGGAGGGTTCAAACTACATTAGGACACACAACCATAGGCCCAGGGTGATAGGGGACCCACTTGGATGGCCTCTCTGCACTCCTGGAGTTAGGGAGGAGGGTTCAAACTACATTAGGACACACAACCATAGGCCCAGGGTGATAGGGGACCCACTTGGATGGCCTCTCTGCACTCCTGGAGTTAGGGAGGAGGGTTCAAACTACATTTGGACACAGATCCATAGCTCCATGGTGATAGAGAGCCCACTTGGATGGCCTCTCTGCACTCCTGGAGTTAGGGAGGAGGGTTCAAACTACATTAGGACACAGATCCATAGCTCCAGGGTGATAGAGAGCCCACTTGGATGGCCTCTCTGCACTCCTGGAGTTAGGGAGGAGGGTTCAAACTACATTAGGACACAGATCCATAGCTCCAGGGTGATAGAGAGCCCACTTGGATGGCCTCTCTGCACTCCTGGAGTTAGGGAGGAGGGTTCAAACTACATTAGGACACACAACCATAGGACCAGGGTGATAGGGTACCCACTTGGATGGCCTCTCTGCACTCCTGGAGTTAGGGAGGAGGGTTCAAACTACATTAGGACACACAACCATAGGCCCAGGGTGATAGGGGACCCACTTGGATGGCCTCTCTGCACTCCTGGAGTTAGGGAGGAGGGTTCAAACTACATTTGGACACAGATCCATAGCTCCATGGTGATAGAGAGCCCACTTGGATGGCCTCTCTGCACTCCTGGAGTTAGGGAGGAGGGTTCAAACTACATTAGGACACAGATCCATAGCTCCAGGGTGATAGAGAGCCCACTTGGATGGCCTCTCTGCACTCCTGGAGTTAGGGAGGAGGGTTCAAACTACATTAGGACACAGATCCATAGCTCCAGGGTGATAGAGAGCCCACTTGGATGGCCTCTCTGCACTCCTGGAGTTAGGGAGGAGGGTTCAAACTACATTAGGACACACAACCATAGGCCGAGGGTGATAGGGGACCCACTTGGATGGCCTCTCTGCACTCCTGGAGTTAGGGAGGAGGGTTCAAACTACATTAGGACACACAACCATAGGCCCAGGGTGATAGGGGACCCACTTGGATGGCCTCTCTGCACTCCTGGAGTTAGGGAGGAGGGTTCAAACTACATTTGGACACAGATCCATAGCTCCATGGTGATAGAGAGCCCACTTGGATGGCCTCTCTGCACTCCTGGAGTTAGGGAGGATGGTTCAAACTACATTAGGACACAGATCCATAGCTCCAGGGTGATAGAGAGCCCACTTGGATGGCCTCTCTGCACTCCTGGAGTTAGGGAGGAGGGTTCAAACTACATTAGGACACACAACCATAGGCCCAGGGTGATAGGGGACCCACTTGGATGGCCTCTCTGCACTCCTGGAGTTAGGGAGGAGGGTTCAAACTACATTAGGACACAGATCCATAGCTCCAGGGTGATAGAGAGCCCACTTGGATGGCCTCTCTGCACTCCTGGAGTTAGGGAGGAGGGTTCAAACTACATTAGGACACACAACCATAGGCCCAGGGTGATAGGGGACCCACTTGGATGGCCTCTCTGCACTCCTGGAGTTAGGGAGGAGGGTTCAAACTACATTAGGACACACAACCATAGGCCCAGGGTGATAGGGGACCCACTTGGATGGCCTCTCTGCACTCCTGGAGTTAGGGAGGAGGGTTCAAACTACATTTGGACACAGATCCATAGCTCCATGGTGATAGAGAGCCCACTTGGATGGCCTCTCTGCACTCCTGGAGTTAGGGAGGAGGGTTCAAACTACATTAGGACACAGATCCATAGCTCCAGGGTGATAGAGAGCCCACTTGGATGGCCTCTCTGCACTCCTGGAGTTAGGGAGGAGGGTTCAAACTACATTAGGACACAGATCCATAGCTCCAGGGTGATAGAGAGCCCACTTGGATGGCCTCTCTGCACTCCTGGAGTTAGGGAGGAGGGTTCAAACTACATTAGGACACACAACCATAGGCCGAGGGTGATAGGGGACCCACTTGGATGGCCTCTCTGCACTCCTGGAGTTAGGGAGGAGGGTTCAAACTACATTAGGACACACAACCATAGGCCCAGGGTGATAGGGGACCCACTTGGATGGCCTCTCTGCACTCCTGGAGTTAGGGAGGAGGGTTCAAACTACATTTGGACACAGATCCATAGCTCCATGGTGATAGAGAGCCCACTTGGATGGCCTCTCTGCACTCCTGGAGTTAGGGAGGATGGTTCAAACTACATTAGGACACAGATCCATAGCTCCAGGGTGATAGAGAGCCCACTTGGATGGCCTCTCTGCACTCCTGGAGTTAGGGAGGAGGGTTCAAACTACATTAGGACACACAACCATAGGCCCAGGGTGATAGGGGACCCACTTGGATGGCCTCTCTGCACTCCTGGAGTTAGGGAGGAGGGTTCAAACTACATTAGGACACAGATCCATAGCTCCAGGGTGATAGAGAGCCCACTTGGATGGCCTCTCTGCACTCCTGGAGTTAGGGAGGAGGGTTCAAACTACATTAGGACACACAACCATAGGCCCAGGGTGATAGGGGACCCACTTGGATGGCCTCTCTGCACTCCTGGAGTTAGGGAGGAGGGTTCAAACTACATTAGGACACAGATCCATAGCTCCAGGGTGATAGAGAGCCCACTTGGATGGCCTCTCTGCACTCCTGGAGTTAGGGAGGAGGGTTCAAACTACATTAGGACACACAACCATAGGCCCAGGGTGATAGGGGACCCACTTGGATGGCCTCTCTGCACTCCTGGAGTTAGGGAGGAGGGTTCAAACTACATTAGGACACAGATCCATAGCTCCAGGGTGATAGAGGGCCCACTTGGATGGCCTCTCTGCACTCCTGGAGTTAGGGAGGAGGGTTCAAGCTACATTAGGACACAGATCCATAGCTCCAGGGTGATAGAGAGCCCACTTGGATGGCCTCTCTGCACTCCTGGAGTTAGGGAGGAGGGTTCAAACTACATTAGGACACAGATCCATAGCTCCAGGGTGATAGAGAGCCCACTTGGATGGCCTCTCTGCACTCCTGGAGTTAGGGAGGAGGGTTCAAACTACATTAGGACACACAACCATAGTCCCAGGGTGATAGGGGACCCACTTGGATGGCCTCTCTGACCTCCTGGAGATATGGGTTATGTTTCATAGTACATGAGGACGCAGATCTATATCTCCAGGTTGCCAGGGCACACTTTGAGTGGCTCTCTGTAGCCCTGAGGGGAGGGGAATGTATTATACCACATTTGTAAACAACCCCTGGCCACCTGTGTGCGTCAGGGCCTTTGTGCTGAAGGTTCCACGACCCCTGATGGTTGCCCCTATGTGTTACCCTCCAGATGCAGATACCTCCATCAGCACATGGTGATTCTAGACACTCCTTAGGCTGATGGTTGGCCTAGCTGTGTTACAGTGGTCTGTAGTACATCAATGCCAGCAGCTGTCATGAGGCCATGGGGTCATCATGCCCTCTGTGGGCACATGGATCTGAACATGGCTACATGGGCAAACACTCAGATGTGGTACACAATGCATCTGGCATGTGGTTTCCCTACTACACGTAATTTATCTAGCCTACTTACACACAACAGCATGGACAGCTGACATTAACCCTGTCTGTGTATATGGTTTTGTGACCTGTGGCCATTCACTTACCTCACGTGGGTGGTCTGCCTCACGGTTAAAGCGCCTGGTCACCCTCTCCCAGGCCCTCAGCACCTTCCCCATGTTTATCCTCCTGGAGGGCCCTGGGAAAAGGATTTTTTGTTTCGGGCCAATAAGGGAGGCCAGGAGGCACAGCTCCCTGTAGCTGAAGGCAGGCTTCCTGCTCCTTGACGCCATTTTATTTGTGGGCGTGTAGACGCGCGAACGCTAACGACGCCACTTCCGCATTTGCGCGTATCGGAGCAAGCACGTGCGCGCCGCATGGCTGCGGCCCTCATAACTGCTTGCCCATGCGTTCCGCATTGCTGCGCTCCTGAAAAGTGCAAATATTAGCGGCACGCATCATTCATACACATGTTTTACATTTATTAATACAAATAGGTTTCATGTTGTTTGCATGCTCACATAGCTACAAGGTATCTCTCATCTCCCTATAACATAATTTAATGATTCTGAATATTACTTGTTCACACAATGTGGTCTTGAACCTCTGGACACATATGCACTGATTCCAAGGCCATTGTCAGATGAGGTGTGCTATGTGTGTCACATAGCAGATAGTGCTCTGCCACTGATAGCAATGGGTGCAAACAAACCATCAGCGTCAGGGGTCAAGCAACCTGGTGATATGGCATGATGTGTGTTAGTTGGCTCTGTTCTGTGTTGACTCACCATGTACAGACATCAATGATTTGGTGGTTGCCATAGGTGTTTTTGCGGGGGTTCATATGTGTGCATTACACAGGAAAAATAGGTTGCGTGTTAGACATTAGGGGGCAATGTGGACAGCATGTCACCACAATCCACATTACAATTTGGTAGATCTGCTGGCATACAGTCCTGGGGGCTGAGATATAGCGCAATGGTGGATACATTGGCTGCTTAACGAGGCATCATGGCTTACATCTTCCTTTTGCGCTCTGGAGTGCCTGTCTCAGGCAGCTCACATTATCATACGTTGTAACACCATTGGCCATGGTGCTTTCCATCTACATCTATGCTGTGCACAGCATATATTTTCATACTTTGCAACATTATTACTTGCCCCAGAGCCCTTTCTACATTACAGAGGTGCTGCTGGTGGCAAGACACTCACACTGCTGCAGACATCATATGTCATACACCATTCTCACTGATGGAGCACCACAACCCTGGTAACAACAACACACTGTCTGCATGATTGCCTCTTTGGCCAGCCAGGCATCTGTTCTTATCAATCTAGCTGTGGCCCACACCTAACCTTGCTGCATGGGGAGCCAGAGGTTGCATACGTCCATATACAGTGAGGTTATTGGTGGGTGCAGCCAATGACATGTCCATGACTGTGGAGTACTGGTGGTTGTTGTGAGATCCTCACAGTGCTGTCAGCAGCAGGTACCCCACAGACCACCTTATAGGGTCTACCTGGGTTAATGCACTGTGATGGTGTTTAAGTTGCCAGTACTTGAGGACATTACCCACGTTCCACACCTGAGAGCCCCCATGGACCTTGTAAAAACAAATTTAACTAATGTGACACTGCCTTGTTCAATGTATGTTTATTTTCAGAACGTTTCCCCACACTACTGCTGACTGGTGGAGTCTATGGGCCAAAGTCAGGATATATAAAATACTTTCCTTGTAGAGCCACATTTAGAATTTGAACTAACAACCTTTTGCTCCTGAGGCATTGCAGTCACCACTGGACTACAGCTCTGGGGTTGTGATGAGACTATCTGGCTGTCTGCAATATGACCTAGGCAGACTTTGTGCTGCAGTTAACAGGGTAACGTCAGTCCACTCACCCCCATGATGCACTGCACATGCAAAGCAGCAGTCTACTAATGGTCCAACGATAGGGTGTGCAACCACACAGCACCTGGACATAGTTTTGTGGACAGACCTTCTGTGTTGCAGGTACAGAGTGGGTACAGAACCTCACAGTGTGTGTGGCTTTTAATCACCCTGAGTGTGAGGTGAGACACACAGCACCTGTCCTGGCTGAGAGGGCCAAGAACATCAGATCAGCTTGTCAGACGATGTCTGATAGGTTGATGCATACAGTCCTCCTTCAGGTGTCTGTATCTCCCTGACCCATCTGGGCCTTGTGGGCTACAATGCTCACCCAAGGGTGCATCTCCTTTGTGAGAGCCCTGCCCTTCATAATATATGTGAAGGGGTAAGGGAGATTTCTGGCCACATTGGCTATATGTGTCTGACCACCTGCACTTTCCTGTCAAACACACTTTGCACAATATTACAATATGCACATTCTGTAGCCCAACTACCGTGCTAGCAGTTGCCAGCAACCTCATTCCGCCTGTCGTACCCAGTACCTACAGGTCACTCTCTGCAATTTTGAACATATCCATATGTCTAGATCAGGCAGACAAACAGCTGAGCCAGAGCCACCCAGCTCAACCAACACCATCTGACATTTTGCAGCAGAGGCCACAGTGTGTGGCCAGCTACTGACCCTGCAAGGTGTTCCAGCCAAACACATGGTAACTGCTTTCAGGCCGCTTGACGGTCCATACTGCATGCTACCAGGGACACTCTGTGCACCCATTACTGGGATGTTTGCACAACCCCCATGCAGTTGACTCAGTGATTGGGCCCCCTATATATACACACGACCCATAAAAATCACAGAGGAGAACTACTGTATGGCAATATGTTGTAACCTAGCCATGGCGTGGTCACTGATCATTCGTGGTGAGGGTTGCCTCCTCACCGTACATGCTATGGGCACCATGTTTGTGGAGGTGATAGCAAGGCACAACATGGTCCTAGGCATGCACATTTGCCCTGTGTAGCTGCATCCTGCTCCTGCCACCCTGTGTGTTCTATACCCAGAGTACTTTGCTCCTCATTATGCACATTTGCAGACCAATACTGGCAACGGTGCTATCATTGTGGGCTGTGGGAGGTGTTGGCAGCCAGCACACACTGGATCAACAGACACACACTCCCTACACCTAGGACAGCAGTGAGATGATGTACAGTTATTTAGGAGCAGAGACCAACGCAACAGTAATGGGCACACTGGGGGTATGGCAACGTTGGGGTACATTTGTTGTGATATGTTCCAGGCTGACAATCTCTGGAGGGCACCTGACCTGACACACATTGTACATACATCTGAGACGTTGGTATGTTACAGCTCGATGATCTGCTTGTGCTTCGCATAGACATTTCTAACAGTCACTGCTCATACCAGGCTTCTGATATGCGTGTGAGGTATCGCCATGTGTAGTGTGTGATTGGTAATGTCTGCACATGCTAGTTATTGGAGAGGCACACAGGGCCCGACATCCTGCCACTGCATTGGTCATCAGATATTGGGGCCTGCAGGTGCAGCTGTTTCTGGCCCTGTTGCCCACTGCTGTAGGCCATATTTTCAGAAAACCCAGGCAATATGGCACACACACTGGTCAGGTTTTCATGATGTCCGTGATGAATATGCCTCTCAGACAGATGCATACCATGGTGGTGTTCAATTAACTTGCAGCACACGCATCTTTATTGGATACATCAGCGAACATGGGTGTTCTTTGTGCCTGCATGGCTGCATTTGGGGGACTGTACTGTGGGCGAGGCATATGTTTATGTGGTGTGTGCTGTTTATTGTAAAATAAGTTGTCTTTTCCAACGCTTCTGTCATCAGCAGGGGAATTGCAGTCTTTAATTGCAGGTTTTGTGCATGTGAAAGAAAATGGGGGGTGGGATGGCAGGTGCCCCAGCTGAGATTTGAACCTAGGGCCTTCTGCTCTTGGGGCACTTGCTATGTGTACTGCACCACCGTCTTAGCACAGCAACAGCTCATTCCCGGGGGAGTCCATGGCTGTTTGTCACACAGTGCCTGTCTGGTGGATTGGACTGCAGCCACATGAGGGTAGCTAGGCCAGCATCTGCTGTGGTGCAGCAGCCACTGCCCCCTCTGCCAGCAGTAGGCGTACACCACCATGATAAAGAGGCGTTATATTGGGGACAGCATCACAGCTAACTGACATGTGGCCCTCCGGTACTGCATTGTGTGTACTCTGCTGTAGGTGTTGGACATTTCTGAGGGCTATGAGCTGCTTATGGTAAAATAACAATCCTCAGAAAAAACTTTTCTTCTCTGCAGGTGTGGGTTTTATTCCCAATAACGGTTTACTGGTGGATAAAATATGTGCACTGTGTTGCTGATGGCCCCAGCTGGGAGTTGAACTTGTTATCTTTGTCTCCACAACACACTGGCTGTGTCCCCTGCACCACCATGCGGACACTGAGTCAATGTAGACCCTGCAAATAGCATGTCTGTTTGTCCTAGCGGCCCTTTCTGTTATGGGCCAGTGCACCCACGTGTCAGGGTCTCTGGCTCCATCTTCTCTGGCCACCTGCCACTGACCCCACTGATACCAGTACACCTCGGCTAACATGCTGCAGGCCCTGTTAGTGCTGGTGCCACTCAGTTGTTGAACATCCACTGTGCATGTATGCAACTACCTATGCTGTGCATTATGGGTTTGGGGTGACTACCTAGGGGAAAAAATCCATTGGTGTGGGGACACATGCTCTCTCCTTCAGCAATGTTGACTCATGCACATGTTATGCTGCATGAGCCAGAAACCCTTCCAACATGCCTATCTTTTAGCCCTGCCTTTCTTGTGAGTGTATGTTGATGTTTCACATTGCTGTGACCATTACCAGGGTTGGTCGTCTTGTGTGGTACAATCAAGTGGTTTAACAGCCCTATGCGACACAACAGTCCTGGGAACAGTACAGGCATGGATATGTTACACATAGCTGGTGGGGGTCACCCACCCAGGATGTACACACTGTCATACAACAGACCTGCTGCACACATGACCCACATCTGCATGATTGTCATGTGGTGCTCAATGGGCAAAATGTGCTGAACATATACATCCATATTTCACTGTGTTCAATGATGACATTAGATAGCTGTGTACCATGTCCCCAGGTGTGGGGTGGCATTGGTGACATCTGCAACTGCTACTATTGGCGGTTACAGGCAGGGCCCAATGTCCTGCCTTTCCAGGATGCATTGTCCAATGCAGCCTGTGGGCGTGGGTGTGTCAGGGCCTGTTGGCTGGTGCTTTTCATCAGGCATTCCCACATCATCTCATGGTGTGGCTGACACTGTTGTAGTTTTATGCTGTCCCTCCTGGATATGCATGTGCTACATCTGCATGACATGAGGGTGGTACATAGATATGCAGCACAGTCATTTGTATTAGAGGCAGCATGGAACCTGACTGTTGTGTGGTCGTCCAAAACTGTATTTGGGATACTCTGCTCTAGGTGATCGCCCTGTTCATGGTGTGTGGTTGTGATGGTAAATGTTGGGGGTTTTACTGAGGCCACTGTCCTCTGCCTTAAAGGTTTTGCTTACTACCATGGTTTATTTGTGAGTAAAATATGTGCTCATGATTGGCAATATCCCCAGCCGAACTTTGAACCTGTGACCTTCTGTTGTTTCATACACTTTCTGTGTACACTGCACCACTGTGTATCTACAGCTTGGCGGAGTTCCCTGGGACGTCCATGACTGTACATCCAACAGGGGCTGTCTGTCACTAGTGGACGGTGACAGCCTGCACCTCGCTAGTCAAATGTATGCTGTGGCTGGCAGCCACTTCCCTCTCCACCATCTGTACAGTCCCACCAACATGCTAGCATGTCCTTATCTTAGCATAAGCATATGTCCTAATTGAGTGGAGCCACTCCAGGACTGCATTTGGGCAACTCGGATGTGGCTGATGCCCATTGTTCTGATGTGTGTGCGGTGTGGAGTATAAGAAGGATGTTTGCAACATGCTAATGTTCTCTGCAAAACAAGGGGTGTCTTCCATATCTCTGATTAGTGGTGGAGAACATATTGCCATGAGCCCCAGATGGGATTTGAACCTGTGACCCTATGGTCTTACAGGTACTGGCTCTGTCCACTGCACTACACTGTTGCCACAGAGATGGTGCAGTACCTGGGGATAATAAAACTGGCAGGATGGGGTCACACACCCTGCTCTGCACAATTTTACTATGGGCTCCTTCACCCTGTCCGGTGACAAACGTGCAAATCATACCCAGACATGACCACGGAAAGGGGCGATAAGATATAACCAACATGGCCTACAGAGATTTTCATGAACAAACATGGGGGACACTCCCAGGACAGCTACAAAAGAGGGGTTGTTTTTTTTTTGGTTGAGTCTCCCCTCCATACACCTTTCCATGGTTCATTCATTTTTTTGTAAACTTTCCTGGGTGTGTTTCTTATTTGTGCCCATTGCTAGCACTGTTCCCCCGCAGACTTTTAATTTTTTAGATGTTGTTTGTGGTCATTTTCGCTTTTTATTTGCACTTTTGTTCTGTGCACATGTATCACACTGCTGACGTTTTGCAGGTTTCCCCGGTTTTGCTGTACATTGATGACGGAAATGGTTTCTCTTCCCTTTAAATGCTTTCTACCGCGAGTGTTTCACTCGCGGTAGTTTTTACATGGAAATTCTGGCCCGGTACTGTGCGGGGAGATTCTCCCCTCCCACTCTCCACCCATTGACCCCGTCCCTCCGCCTCTCCGGGGCCTTCCTCCGCCCTTCTTTAGCCGTTCCACGCCTCTATCGTACATTTGCGGGCCCGCACTTGTACGGGGCCCGTTAGTGTGCCGCGTACCTGTGCGGGGGTGACACGCACGTGTGCGGGGCGTTTAAACGCGTTTATGTGCGTTTCAATGCTGCGTTGCCGTGCGCTATTTTGCGGCGCGCAAATTAGCGGTTTTTAGTAAACATGCCCCTAAGTAGTTTACAACAAACAAACACGCCAAATAGGCTTTACATAGAACAAAAAGAAAAGGAGTTTATACATAAGTATAATACTATATAAGGGGTAAAATAATTTAATTAATTAGAAAAATGGTTCATAAAGAGATGAGTTTTTAACTTCTTTTTAAACTCCAGGAGGTCATAGGTAATGTGAAGATCATTTGGGAATGAGTTCCAAAGAGTAGGTGCAAAAAAAAAAAGAAAGCTTTTCTAGATGTAGTGCAGCTTGTCTTGATATATGCTATAAGTATATGTAATATATTAAGTGAGCTTGATCTCCTGTTTCTGCTATCTGGAATTTTCTGGATCAAGACTGAAGATAAACAGCTGATGTTTTCCAAGCTATTGCCTCTGATTTTTTTCCAAGTAAGCTATGATTGTAGACTTTTAATTTATACAAAATATTTCTTCTTCTTCATAACCAAAAATTTGAATTGGACACAGACAACAATGCTCCATCTTATCATGTAGACTCAAATTGTTACCTGATAGACTCAGTTTAAGTGTATCTGGTTTCACTTATTTTCTCTGCAAAATAATATTCTTAGTTTTACGCTGATTGTTATTTTATGGCATCTTCACTGCTGCTCTGCGGCCAATGATCATGAAGTAGTATCAGTTAAAAAGTAATTTAGCAAATAAGTGTATTTTCCCTAAGGTGCAAATAAGAGGGAAAGTTATATGAGCAGCTAATGCATGCAAAAAGTGTCTTGGGGAAGCCTAAGAGTCATTCCTTTCAAACCAGCAATAACTTCTGGGGGTACAGGTCCTAAGGCAGCAGCAGTTAACAAACCCCCTTATGGTGTACTCGTTAATTAACTGCAAGGTTTGCTGTTTCTCGATTGATTCAGTTTGTTCTCCGGAGAGTGGATTTGGAAACTCGGCAATGCCTTGATACAAAATTTCATCTTCAGGCCCTTAACTCCCAGAACAGTGCTTTACTGGTATACATAGAAAAGGAAGTGAAAAAAAGAATTTTGCTAGACAAAATGATAAACCAAAAAATATTTCAAATTCAGATGCATATTTTGAAGACTTCCCCCAAAGAGAGAAAATAAAAATTACCTGAAGCAAAGTTTGACTGACAAGCAGGCTTTAGCAATAGAGAACAAGACAAATATTATGCAAAGATGATAGGGACGTATTTGTTGCTAATTACTTGAGAAAGCATTTTAATTAAGTTGTTTGCCAATTAATGTCTCATTTAGAAAGTCCAATAAATATTTAAACATGTTTTATAAACTTTTTATCCTATTAGCATACTTGCAAATGTTGTTTCTGAGGTTCTTGGGAAATCTGATAACATAAAAATGTATAATTTATTTATAAGGGTTTTATTTTGCATTCTCATGCATAAGTAAAGCACCTTGTTTAGATCTAAACTAAAATGCTGTACAAGGTATTCCAGCAGTATTAGCTTTTTCACTCAATTTTTCATATAGCTTGTTCACTACACGGCACCGTACATTCTTTATAAAGCAAACATTTTCTTGGGGAATTATTTTTCTAGAGCAGACCACCACATCAATGATTTCATGATCGGGGTAAATAAAAGGAAATTCAGAACAATCTATCAATGTTAGACTTTCAGAGTTAAAATGATCACACGCTTCAGAACTGACGAGAGAGGATTCAGCAGAGATTTGGGTTTCTCAACACATGATAGAGACCTTTAAGTACTTCTGTGACATAAATCCACAGGAGGCAGGTCTCTTTCAATTGAAAGGAAGCTCTGAAATAATGGGGAATAGGATGAAGGTGAAACAGGATTCACTCAGGAGTAATCTAGGGAAATATTTCTTTACGGGATGGCCTCTCAGGAGAGGTGGTAGAAATGAGGACTGAATCTGAATTCAGGAAAGCATGGGACAAGCGCAGAGGATCTCGAAAGGGATTGTAGAGCTTAGCAGTTTGCATGGACGGACTGACTGAATAAGCCATATGGTCTTTATCTTATATCATTTTCTATGTTTCTCAATAGCATCTCATTAGGCCCAGGCTTAAATAATACTTTTGTTATCATTCTCTTATATACCATGCTATTCTGCATCAGTGTGCTTTACATTGAACAGGGCATTATAACTTGGAGATGACTATTTTACAGGGAACATGGGCTTTGGAGGGTTAAGTGGCTTGCCAAAGGCTACAAGGAGCACCTGTGGGACTAGAAACCTCAGTCCTTCTGACCCAAGGTTGCTGTCCTCTAGTGAGATTTGAACCCCCAACCTTCTGGCCTGAAGCACCTTGCCCCAACCACTAGGCTGCTCCTCTGCTCCTCTTCTCTGGTGTCCCCAGTAAGGTTTCTTGACCATCTTGGCTACCAATGGGAGCAGCACCAAAAATAGAAAGGGATAAACATGGAGAAGAAGGTAAAACATCAAAAAGGATAAGAGTTCCATCCAGATTATTAAATCTGCTGATTTCACCACATAACCACAATGGAGAAACAAAATATTTGACTGCCTCTTGCAATCACTTAATACTGAATAGTAGCATCTCCACTTCTTTTCAATTGTGTCCCCTTCTGAGGGACCCGCTGCCACTTCACCATGTCGCCAGCTTAGCCATTGTCTGCAGTATAGATAATATACAACTTCCAGTTGCAGCTAGTCCCAGCTAGCAAAGTGCTCTCCATGCCTCACTCAAGTCCTAAACTTCAAATTGCTTGTCTTACACTGTAAAATTTAAATGGAATAGAAATAGTCATGTGTATGTCAGGTGCTCACGGTTCAAAATATCCAATATGGGCTTCATCACCCTCTATTTTCCCAGGGTTAAGCCTAATAAGTCCTGGTAGATCTGACGTTTAGCATCCCATATTCCAAATCTCGTTTCTTCTGTTTGAAACTGAGGAAGCGCACCACAATATCTCTCGATTTCCTACCCACTGGCTTGTCCAATGCCTGGTGTGCTGTTTCCTGGGGAATCAGTGACCATGCCTCAACTGCATTGGCTCCCTGCAGAACATCTTTGTAGATGACCTGCACAATTTCTTCAACCTTCTTGTCTGTGCCCTTTTCCAGTAGGCATGGAGTGGAGGAGTGGAGGAGTAGCCTAGTGGTTGGGGCAAGGTACTTCAGGCCAGAGGGTCAGGGGTTCAAATCCCACTAGAAGACAGCAACCTTGGGCTGGAAGGACTGGGGTTTCTAGTCCCACAGGTGCTCCTTGTGGTCTTGGGCAAGCCATTTAACCCTCCATAGCCCATGTTCCCTGTAAAATAGTTATCTCCAAGTTATAATGCCCTGTTCAATGTAATTTCAGTTTGTTCAATGTAAACTGCCTTGATATCATGAAAAGCAGTATATAAGAAATGTTAAATAAATAGGCTGCAAATCCTAAGGTTTTTCCTCCGACCGCTGTCATCTATTTTATCTTATAACTCCATACTCTCCTTAGCCATTTTATCCATCTGGACTCTTATTCGCATGATCACCTCATTGTGCTCCTCCAACTTTGCCTTCATATTTTAAAGATATGCTCCCAACTCTCTCATTTCAGAGGGCAAGTCTTCTATTTTACTTAAAATATCAGCTCCGACTCCTCACAAATCCTTTTTTAGCCCAGCAAAACATTTCAGAATGTTTGATCCCAACTGACTGCTCTGAGCTAAGCTACCCTCCATCTCCGAGGCCTGCTCACCATTGAATCTGGTGACGTTATGCTCAGAAGAGATCCCACCTGGGCCTCGGATCTCAATCTGCTTCACTGCTCTACCTTCTTTTCCAGCAAATCAGAAGTGTATGCTGTGCCAGCCTTAGCTCTGAATTTTATATTCTGCTTTTGCCTCACTACCAGCTCTTTCTATTGTGGGAGGTTGTTTTAATTCACTATATTACCATGGTGGGGATCAGAGGACATGGCTCAGGCTGCCACTCTAGGCTTTGATGTCACTTCCTCCCCTTGGAACCCCTTAAAATTTAGTTTATTTAAAATTTGATATACTACTTCATATAAATAGCAACGTGGTTTACAAAAATTAAAATTAATAAAATGAATCAAAATACAATGTGATAAGATAGAAAATAACTCCATTCGTAATAGGAAAGATAAGATAAACACTAAACACGGACAATGGACATATAGCCCAGGAAGGGAGACACAAGGAAGAGGTCTGGAGGCTTCTTTATTAGCTGGTCTCTGTGATCCACAGATTAAAGGAACTATCGCTCTGCAGTGCAATTCACTGATATACTGGCAGGATAAGTAATCTGAGGAAATATTTATTTATAGAAAAGTGGTGGATGAGTGGAACAGCTTCGTGGTGGAGGTGACGGAAATGAGAACCGTATTGAAATTCAAGAAAGCATCGAACAGAGGATTTACGAGGGAGAGGAAGGGATTGTAAAACCTAATGGTTCATATGGATGGGCAGTATGGATAGGCTGTATTGTCTTTATCTGCCTTTGTTTTCTATATAGAGCGAAAAAATGATTTTCCTACAATATAGCCCATTTAAGATTAATAGGAGAAATATTTTTTCACTCAATGCATAATCAAACTCTGGAATTCATTACTGGAAGATGTACTAAAAGCTGTTAGTGTAGATGGGTTTAAAAAAGGTTTGGACAAGTTCCTGGAGGAAAGGTTCAGGGTTGTACAGCAGCTCTCCCCCACTCCTGTCAAGGCATCGGAACCTGCTTTTCAGGAGCCCAAATGCCTGTTCCACCACTGCCCTTGTATGTACCAGAGCTCTGTTGTGGTTCTCCTGCTGAGCAGTTTGAGGGCTGCGCACTAGTATCATGAGCCAGGTCCTCAATGGGTATCCCATATCACCTGTGGAGTCACGGGACAGGGGAAACATGCATGTAGAGCCATTGGTAGGGGATTGTGGTCTGTGCAACAGCCATTCTAACAACTGCATGATACAAGATACATGTGTGACATCTTCTACAACTATGCTTTGCAACCCCGGCATCCCAGTGTCCTGCTACAGCTCTGTAAGTGCTGTCTGGTGCTGTTGCCTGTCCACATTGCTATCTGTCTCCATGTGCTTATCCCCTCTACAGAGTCATCGGCACTGGGCAAACTCTGATAACAGTGTCCAATACATGCTGCCCACCCCCCTCCCCCCCCACACCACCCTCAGATGGGATGCCAGGACATGTGCTGTCAGCACTTGCTAACACATATTCAATTATAGACCAAAAAACCCAGTCCAGTGAACGGAAAAGCAAAGCTATTAACAAAAAAGTCCACCAAAAATATAAGACCCACACTGTATTTTTAAATTCTTTTTGTTGAAGTGAGCCGGAGGAGGGTCAGTATGGAAACTTGACCCACACCAGGGGCCAGCTGCTTTTTAATCAGTTAAGGTTCTCCACCCAAAATCAAAAAATTACTACACTTATCTTTCCGTCGAAAAATCTCATTATAGAATCCCCTTCCAATTGCGTTGCTCACAAGAAGACAGCTCGGTTTTGGTTTTGGAAGGGGTTTGTTTGGTAATTTTGTATTGTTGAGGTAACCACATAGAGCATCAATGGTCCAGGGGTGGTCTACTGCTGCCACTGCCATCCCTCTGTGCTGTGGCAGCAATAGCCTTAAAATTGTGGCGCTTAGCTTAAAACTTTGGTGCTGCAGGGCTGTTTGCCTCCACCCCCTCTGATGCCTATTGCCGACTTGAACCAAACCTTTTCTTTGAGAGGTATGTTTACTAAACCATGGTAGCCTTTTACAGCTATCACAGTGCGATACTTGCAAAAGGCCCATGGAAAGTCAAAAACCTCTGTAGTATCTGCAGGGAGCATTCACAGCTGTTCCCCTGCAGATTCAGTGGAGGTTTTGGATTTATTGCAGAGTCCCCTGATACCTGTATTGCCAGGTGTCATAGCTCTCCGCGCTAAATCCAAGGGGAGGACAGGTAGTCATTGAATGCACAGAACGCTCACTAGCTCTGCGCCCCAATCGCTACTGTGCCCCTCCCCATACTTGATAGGGACCCCTGATCCAAGAATATTGTCAGTGCCATGGATGTAAAGATCCATGACATCAACAATAAAAAAAATGCCTTACTCCCCCCCCCCCTTTCAGCACCAATCCCTGCCAGATAGCTCCTGATTCCCATCGAGAACTGTCCGGGGGGCATTGATGCACCTCCAGACAAACTAAACTGTCCCTGCTAGTTAATCGGATGCCAAAAAGACCCCGCCACCCATTTCAAGAAAACATGGCCAGCCAGTCAAGGCCTCGACACCCCCCCTCCCTCTGCCCCATTGAAAATTAGGACTCCTGGCTAATCAGTTGGCCTAATAGGGCCCCCTCACCCTCTGTCCCCACACCATTGCCTCAAAGCTTCCACAGTTGTTCAGTGGTCAATTGGGACAGGTGTGTTCCTTCCCACTCCTGACTCTATTGTGGTCCCAGCAAAAAAAGGCCACAATCATAAGGTGCTTTCCTCTAGCATTCTGATGCTAGGGGCAGCATCATGAGATCATGGCCTTTTTTTGTGAGTACCACTGAGGAGGACAGGAGCTAGAGAGCAGCATTTCAATGTTGTGGCCATTTTGTGCCAGGATCACAATGGAGACAAGCGGAAAGGACCGTTTCTGCCCCCATTGATCACTGGAACACCTGGGAAAAATTGTATTGCTAAAGCTGTTGCCCCTGTTACAGCTTCTGCCTCGGTCCAGACAGAGGTCCTAATGCCAGATGAAGGACCGGTTCCAAGTGCAGGGTGCCTGCATGCTGAAGCTCTGAGGAAACAAATGGAGGAACTCAGAGAGGAGGTGGCGAGGCTGAGGAGCATTCAAGACAGTGAGAAGTACATTGATGAGATGCTTCTTGCAGCAACCAAGCTCTCCAGCACTGGAGAAGATGGGTGCCAATAGAATGTCGATGGTTGGACACAAGTCACCAGGGCCTGCAAAATCACCAATCCAACTTCTCCAGCCCTTGAATTGAAGAACCATTATGCAGCCCTGGAAGTGGAGGAGGTGAAAGCATCCCTGGAAAGGGAAGAACCGGAGCTCAAGTACCTCAAAGTTGCAGAATCAGTTACTAGAAGGAAACGAAGGGTAGTGGTGGTTGGAGACTCTCTTCTGAGGGGTACTGAGGCATCCATCTGCCAACCAGACTTGATCTCCAGAGAGGTATGCTGTCTACCTGGTGCCAAAATCCAAGATATTACGGAGAGTTTGCCGAGACTCATCAAGCCCACTGACTAATACCCAATGTTGTTAATCCATGTTGGAACAAATGATACTGCCAGGTATACCTCGGAACATATCAAAAGTGACTTCATGGCTCTGGGACAGAGGGTGAAGCAGTTAGGTGCACAGGTGGTGTTCTCTTCAATCCTCCCTGTTGAGGGTAAAGGCCAAGGCAGAGAGGCTCACATCCTGGAGATGAATGCATGGCTGCGTGAATGGTGTCATCGAGAGCGTTTTGTTTTCCTAGACCATGGGATGCTGTTCCAAGGGTTGAAGAGTAGAGATGGCATCCATCTGTCCAAGAAAGGTCAAAGCGTCTTCAGTAGTAGACTGGCTAATCTACTGAAGAGGGCTTTAAACTAGATTTGTTGGGGATGGGTGAAGAAAGCCCCCAGGTAGGTGAAAGCCCCCAGGTAGGTGATACATTAAATACCTTTATGGAAATGGGTAACAAGGGTAACATATGGAAAGCAGTGTGTATAAATGCCCGTAGCATGGGAAATAAGATCCCTGATGTTGAAGCTTTGGTGGGAGTGGCTGACTTGGATTTAGTGGCAGTTACAGAAACATGGTTCACAGAAAACCATGATTGGGATGTAACTATACCTGGCTATACTTTATTCAGAAAGGACAGGGTAGGAAGAAGGGGAGGAGGAGTGGCACTATATGTAAAAACTGCTATTAAAGCTTTGGAATTACAGAGCTTAAAAGGGAGAGAGGAGGCATTGTGGGTTAAACTAGAAAGAGGGAAATAAAAATCTATTTGCATTGGTGTGATGTACAGACCTCCCTCACAAGAGGAAGAGGTGGACACAGAGTTAATTGAAGACATACCCAGCATTGCTAGGAAAGGAGAAGTGCTACTGATAGGAGATTTCAATATGCCAGATGTTGATTGGCACATTCCTGCTGCAGTATCATCTAGAAGTAAGGAGACCCTGCATTCTCTACAGGGAGAACTATTCAGGCAATTGGTAACAGACCCCACACGTGAAGGGGCCATACTGGACTTGGTGCTTACCAATGGTGAAAGTGTTTCTGATGTTGTAGTGGGAGATCATTTTGCATCCAGTGATCACCAGATGGTGTGGTTCAGTATTAGGACTAGGGCTGTTAGAATCCATTCAAAGGTGAGGATCTTAGACTTTAGGAAGACTAACTTCGCGAAGATGGGCCAATACCTCAGGGAGTCGTTAGTGGGATGGGAACAGCTGGGGGATGTAGAAAAACAGTGGGCAAAACTGAAAGGGGATATTTTAAGGGCAGCCAACCTTTTTGTTAAAATGGTAAATAAAGGTAAAAGGAAAAGGAAAAGGAGACCGCTATGGTTTTCGAAAGAAGTAGCTGAAAAAGTGAAGAAAAAGGAGGGAGGCCTTCATGAAATACAAGAGATCACAGAGAGAGGAAGACAGGCATCTGTATTTGGAAAAACGTAGAGAAGCTAGCAGTCAAGAAGGCAAAGATTCAAAAGGAGGAGGAAATAGCCAATGCAATAAAATGGGGGCATAAGACATTTTTCAGATATATTAGTGAGAAGAGGAAGGGCAAAAGTGGTATTGTCAGACTCAAGGGTGCAGGGGAGGAATATGTAGAAGCTGATAAGGATAAAGTGGACTTGCTTAACAAATATTTTTGTTCTGTGTTCACAGATGAAGAACTAGGAGCAGGACCTCAGAAAACACCCACAAATAGGAACAGAAGCGAGGGACAACTTGAACAATTTTCAGAAGACTGTGTTCGTGAGAAACTAGCTCAACTTAAAGTAGACAAAGTGATGGGACCGGATGGGATACACCCTAGAATACTGAGGGAACTTGGGGACATTCTATCAGCTCCACTGACTGACCTTTTCAATGCCTCGTTGGAGTCGGGAGTGGTGCCAAAGGACTGGAGAGAGGCTCATGTGTGCCTTTACACAAAAGCAGAAGTAAGGATGTGGTTGAAAACTACAGGCCGGTTAGTTTAACTTCGGTGGTGAGTAAATTATTGGAAACGCTGCCGAAAGAGAAAACAGTGAGGTTTCTGGAGTCCAGCAGATTACAGGATTCGAGGCAGCATGGATTCACCAGAGGCAGGTCTTGGGTCACCACCAGATGGGCAGGCTGCCGCCTAGGGGTAGCAGGTCTGTGTCTGATGGTGGTTATGAAGAACAAGTAGTTGTAGACACGAATGGTAAAGGTAAATTAGGATTTATTTCCCCTCCCGGGGTTGGATTCTTCAAAAGGTACAACACATAAACTTAAGACAAATAAGCCATACTTTCTGGCATGTTATAAAGGAAAACAGGAAAGCTTCTTCTTGCTTCTCAATTAAATGATAAATGAGAATCTTAGGAATACTCAGCATACAGTTCCTCTATAGACAAATAGGCACACTTGACCTTCAGTGTTAACCTTAAGCACTGCACAGCTTCTGTCTAACATAAAGAGGTTATTTTGTCAGAAATTGTTAATGTACAGTCCATTGGATCATCCAAAGAGCATTCACTGGGACAATCAATGACCATGGGTTCCTGCCAGGTTTCAGAAGGACCTGTGTTTTCCTTGCCACAGAATGTTTGTAAGTTCCCTTGCAATGTCTCGTTACAGAGCCTATCTGACCAGCTCCCTCTAGGGCTGGAATAGCTGTTACCGTATTCCTCTGAGTCTGGGAGAGAAGGGAGCCACCATTCAGGGTTTCCAGAATCCAACTTCTTGTAAGAGCTTCTAACTCTAGAATATCTGTTGGTTCTACCTTCAGGCTTTGGCACAGAATAAAAGAATTCTCCTCCCTTATCAGCACAGGGTTTAGCTCTGCGTGTCTTTCCCTGAGGCTTGGGAGTTTCAAACACTTTCTCTTCTGATATGCCAGTGTCTTCAATAGAATACCTCTCTCTTTCAGGGGCTTCGAACTGCTCTCTCACTAGCTCTCTGGGTAAATCCCTCGGTTGGTTTTTACAGCACTGCTCTCCCCTTGGATTTCTCCCACAAGGCTTCTGAGCACTGACCCTCCAGGTATTTCTACTGCCAGCAAACTTTCTTAACTCTATTTCAGAATCACTCTCAGGTTTATAGCTTTCATATACATACTGTTTCACTTTCTCAGGCTTCCATTCATTCTGGGTGGAACGTTGCCTCTGAGTTTCAAACTGCGTCACATCAGATGAACACTCACAGCTGTTCTCTGACACCACGGCTCCTAACTGCTTTCTCCTGAGGTGTTCTGGGTATCTTGTGGATTGAACTTCTCCTAGTTCCTGTTCCTGTTCTCGTCCCAGTTCTGGTTCTGGATCTGAATCTGTAACTCCTGCGTGACTCTTATAGTAGCTATTAGCCCTTCCTCTATTCAGGTGCAAGCTATTAGGAACTGGGGATTGTTTGTCAGCTGGGCGTGTTTGCAAACCTCGTGGCTGGGTTTGTTTATGTTGCCCCTGACAACTACTGCCCGTATTGCTTGCCTGCCTGTCAGCTTCCCAGCTAGAATTCACCGAATCCTGTGTTTTTAAGGCAGAGAACGGATCTTCCTCATTACACTTGTCAGACAAATCTGATTGATTTCTTTGACTGGGTGACCAGGGAGTATGACTGAGGGAGAGCCCTAGATGTGGTGTATTTAGATTTCAATAAAGCCTTTGACACTGTTCCTTACAGGCGACTTATAAACAAACTGAGCACCCTAGGGATGGACCCTAAAGTTACTGCTTGGGTTAGAAATTGGTTGGGTGGGAGGCGACAAAGATTACAAGTAAATGGAGCTCACTCTGAGGAGAAGGATGTTACCAGTGGTGTGCCCCAGGGATCTGTCCTTGGTCCGATTCTTTTTAACATCTTTGTTAGTGATATAGCGGAAGGGCTGTCGGGTAAGGTTTACCTCTTTGCAGATGATACCAAAATCTGCAATAGAGTAGGCACCCAGGAAGGTGGAGATAACATGAGGAGGGATCTAGTTAAGCTTGACGAATGGTCTAGAATTTGGCAGCTGGGATTTAATGTTAAAAAATGTAAGGACATGCATTTGGGCTGCAGCAATCCAAGGGAGCAATATAGTATGGGGGTGAAGTACTTTTGTCCACTAAAGAAGAGCGGGACCTAGGCATGGTTGTGTCTGATGATCTTAAAGTAGCTAAAGAGGTAGAAAAGGCGATGGCAAAAGCTAGAAGGATGCTTGGGTGCATACGGAGAGGAATGGCTAGCAGAAAAAAGGAGGTGATAATGCCTCTCTATAAGTCTTTGGTGCAACCTCATTTGGAGTATAGTATGCAATTCTGGAGACCGCACCTTCTAAAGGATGTGAACAGGATGGAGTCGGTGCAGATGGTGGCTAGTAAAATGATTAGTGGTCTTCATTATAAAGCATATGAGGACAGACTTAAGGATCTTAATATATACACCTTAGAGGAAAGGCGGGATAGAGGTGATATGATTGAGATGTTTAAATACCTCCGTGGCATAAATGTTCAGGGAGAGAGCCTCTTTCAATTGAAAGCAAGTTCTGCTGTGAGGGGACATGGGATGAGGGTGAAGGGAGATAGATTCAGGAGTGATATGCGGAAATATTTCTTTACGGAAAGAGTAGTGGATCCGTGGAATAGTTTCCCAGTGGAGGTGGTAGAGATGAGGACAGTAACTGAATTCAAAAAAGCATGGGCCAACACAGAGGATCTCTAAAGGCAAAAAGGGGACTGTTGTAGTTGTTGATATGGAAGGACAGACTAGATAGGCCATGTGGTCTTTTTCTGTCATCATATTTCTATGTTTCTATGTTAAAATGACAGGGTGCGGGGGAGGGGGGTGGAAGGATACCTTTATGAGGAAAGGCTTAAAAAGTTAGGGTTCTTCAGCTTGGAGAAGAGGTGGCTGAGGGGAAATATGATTGAGGCCTATAAAATAATGAATGGAGTGGAATGAGTAAATGTGAATTAGTTGTTTATTCCTTCAAAAAATGCAAAGTCTAAGGGACATGCAATGAAGCTACAAAGTAAGTACCTTTAAAACTTTTTGGAGAAAATATTTTTTTCACTCAGCGTGTAACTAAGCTCTGGAATTCATTGCTAGAGGATATAGTAAAAGGTGTTAGTGTAGCTAGTTTTTCAAAATGTTTGGATTTTCTCCTTTCCCCACAGCCCAACCCCCATCTGGCCTTCCTCGGCACCCCCTCACCTTTCTGTCGCTACCTGGGCCTGCCATCCCCCAATGTCCCTGGACATACAGGGCTGACCACAGAATCGGCCCTGTACCTCTGGGGTCACAGACCACCCATGCCCCACCCTTGTTCCTCCTCCGGAACACTCCGTCCCGCCCCCGACTAAGCCTCCTCGTACAAACTCCTTGTTCGTATGGGGAGGCTTCTGTCAGGGTCAGAAGGGTGGCATTGCAGAATAGACCCCATAGGTAACTACAAACATATTTCCATACCAGTCCTTACAGCATTCTGCCATCCCCTCTTTGATATATCATGTTGCCCATATCCTGCAATAGCGTGGATTCCCTTCCAACCCCACAAAATGGAAACTTAGACCAACACATTTTCACATACATTACACTCATACAACACAATGCACAACATTCACAAAACCTTTATTTCGAAACAGAAAAATCCTTAACTTCCTATATGTCCGAAGGACCCACAAGAAGGACCACACCATAGGCTGTTTGGCAAGGCTCGCCTAAGGGCTAGTTCCTTTCTAGGGCATCAAGAGCCCCTGCTAATGGTACCCTCTCAGGAAGGAAGCAGGATCCTCCTGGATTGGTGTCCATTATTGCTCTGACAATGACACCCCTAGCAAAACTGAATGATAACTCTATCTGGGACAAAACATTGTATTTAAATCAACCATAGCCTTTTGTATAACTTCTATTTTTATTGTAACCTTATATATTTAGTTTTGCCACTGAATGTTTTGGGCTATTTGTAAATGGTCCAAACCATTGCTTCCTTTTTAATTACCATAGTACAGATATTTGGTCATACTTCAGGAGTTTTGATGTCATTGCACTGGCTGCAGTGCAGCAGTCAGTTTAAATGCTTACATCTGGTGTTTAAGGCAGTGAGAATGATGTTGGATTATGAATTGTTTACTTGTTTTACAAAATATTCTATTGAACGTGATTTAAGATGCAATTTGGAATTTCTAAAACCCAAACAAGGAATCGAGCTATTTCATCTGCTGATCCTTCACTCTAGAACAGGGGTTCTCAGCCCAGTCTTTGGACACACCTAGCCAGTCATGTTTTCAGGATAGCCATAATGAATATGCATGAGGGAGATTTGCATACAACAGAGGCTGTGCATGCAAATTTCTCTCATACATATTCATTGTGATTATTCTGAAAATCTGGCTGGCTAGGTTTGTCGAGAGGATTGGGTTGAGACCCCTGCTCTAGAATATGATGCCTAGTAGATTCAGCAAGAATTGTGATATGTTGTCTTTTAGAATATCCTTGAAGGCATCTCTCTTTGGGAAAGCTTTTCATTGATGGTATAAGTTATGTTTTTTGGTTTAGTGGGATATGATTTGTTTTATGATAGGTTTGTTTTAATATGTTTTATTTGAATTTAACATATATGTTATCTTTAATGGCACAGATGTTCAAATGATATGCAGTCTTTGAATATAATAAATGAGATGAAAATTAAATATTTTTCTCAGTGATTTACAAATAGATTCAATAGAGATACCTGCTGTGAGTCTAGAGGATGAGACAAAAATGCCACATATAATAGATTCTTTATCTGAGTGGTATCAATTTCACAACAGCACCAAAGCACCAATCATGATTCAAAGGAAAAATATACAAATATTTGTGTATTTTGATGGTGACATTTTTCAGTTATCCAATTTTTGTGCACATTGTTTTATTTGAGTTAAAAACATAAGAACATAAGATATGCCATACTGGGTCAGACCAAGGTCCATCAAGCCCAGTATCCTGTTTCCAATGGTGGTCAATCTAGGTCACAAGTACCTAGCAGTTTTCCCAAAGGACACAGGTTCCACTGTGCTTGTATTGGGGCAAGCAGTGGATTTCCCAGGTCACCTTTAATAATGGTTTATGGACCTTTCCTCCAGGAACTTGTCCAAACCTTTTTTAAAGCCAGCTACACTAACAGCTTTTACTACATTCTCTGGTAACGAATTCTAGTGTTTGATTACGCGTTGAGTGAAAAAATATTTCCTTTAATTAGTCTTAAATAGGTTACACGGTAGCTTCATTGCATGCCCCCTAGTTTTTCTATATTTTGATGGTGTAAAAAATTGATCTACGTTTACCCGTTCCACTCCATTCATTAATTTATAGACCTCTATCACATCTCCCTTCAGCTGTCTCTTTTCCAGGATGAAAAGCCCTAACTCTTTTAGTCTCTCCTCATAGGGGTATCCTTCCATCCCCTTTACCATTTTAGTGGCTCTTCTCTGTATCCTTTCTAATAATGCTATATCCTTTTTAGTTCAATGGTTATTTGTCCAGTCATCAAGGACCCTGTCACAAGAAATGTTTTCAAGATATACACAGTGATTATCCATGAAAGAGATTTGCCTAGAGTGGCAACATTGCACATAAATCTATGTCGTTCTTTTCATAGTAACATAGTATATGACGGCAGTTAAAGACCAGTATGGTCCATCTAGTCTGCCCAGTTAAGGTCAGCCTCCCTCTATTTATTGAAGTATAAAAGATGCTTAAATTTGCTTTGATTTCATCCTCTTGCGATAAAGGGATCTACTGTGTCTGTCCCATGCCATTTTGAATTCCGACACTGTTTGCCCCCACTATCTACCGGGAGGGCATTCCAAGCATCCACCACCCCTTCAATGAAAAAAATATTTCCTGATGTTGCTTCCAAGTTTACCCCCTTGCAGCTTCATCGTATGCCCTCCAATTTTCCATCTTCCCCTTCTTTGAAAAAGGTTTGTTTGTTCATTAATACCCTTTAAATATGTAAAGATCTGCATCATATCTCCCCTGTCCCTCCTCTCCTCCAGGGTATACGGATTTCACTGTGCATATCTGAAAACTAGACTGGTGATGGGGTAGTCAAAGACTTAGTAGAGAATTATCATTTTAATCTCCCCACACTCATTAGAAAGTATGCACAGAAAGGAAAGCCGAACAAAATATCTGCCCTCTGCTGGTGTGTTGACCATCTTACGCATCACCTGAAGTGTAGCCTTCTATAATAACATTAATAATAATGTTAATGGGTAATAATCTGGAGTTTTATCCCAGTCATCAAAATAATACTCAAAGCAGCTTGCAACATTATTAGTAATTTAGGGCTCATAATCACCCACCATGCAATAACATTTGGAACTAGGCGCACAACAGCAGGACAAACAAATCAATTATTTGATATCTTCTTTCTAGTCTCCAGTTTAGTGATGCTAAATCCTGTAACCTCAAAGGTCCTTAATCTTTTGCTCTTAACCCCTTTCAAAAACGAAATTTATCTGCTGATTAATCTCAGTCCCCTCTTAATGAAGACTGATCCAAAACTTGATTTGGTTGGAAAAATCAGCCTTGGCAGCTTTTTATTGACCCCGTAGTTCTGGGCATCACATCAGTTTGAGACGACTAGCCTGTGCTCTGTAAGGAAAAGAAAAATCCAGCAATTTGCTTGTTAGGTGAAAATGTAACAAAAAATTGTTGAAAGCCCCTCATTTTCATAACTGATCATGTATGTTTTTCTTCCTCTCTATTTTTTTATTTAGATAAACTTATTTTCTCTATGGTTGGCTTCAACGTGACACGTCCTGGGTGCTTTCTCAGCATTTCCACCAAGAACTCAGTCTGGCTATGTAGATGAAAAACAAAGTAATATATGGAGATTAAAAAAACATTTGTATTTATTACAAAAATGATTTGAGGGGGAAAAATCACCATGCAGTGGCAAATGACATGAGTAAACATGGAAATTGCCTGCTGGCACATCCTTTATTCTGTACTGCAGGGCTTTGTATTAAAATGGCCTCATTTTAATAGCTTCTGAAAGAATTTCTTGCATAATGGCATTTCAGTCTTCCCTGTAATGTCAACAAACAAGGCAGATTAATGCATAGAATCCTGAACTGTCTTGCAGTCTGCTTATTAGAGCAGTAGTCAGATCTTCATTAGGATGAATGACATCCGATTCCACAAGCCAGTCACAACAGCACCTTCTTGCTGTGGTGTCAGCCTGAAGCTGACAATGCCAACCATTATGAATGACACTCCACAATCCCTTACTTCCTGCCTCAAATTGTAGTTAATCTTTCATCCAAACCATACACATGTGCAGCTTTAAGTGGGCTATCACAGCAAGTACCCAGTAATGCTGCTAGCACATGGAGACTGACAGAAGGTAAATTGCTTGTCAGGAGGTCGGTATTTCAATTCGCAGCATATTCCAAACACGTTGTGGTGAAAGCTCTCCACAACAGCTGCTTTCATTGCTAACTATTTCTGATGTAAATGTCAATAAAGCTCCAGGCCCTATCATATTTTTGGCCAGGACTGCCCATCTTTCCCTATGCAGCCTGGCAGGTTGTGTTCCATTTATCTACTCTTAGGAACATGTCCTGTAATAATGATTGTCTCTGGGGGCCGTTTAGAATGATTGAAAGCAGCGATTGGGACAGTAAGCTACTGAATTTCATTGTGGCGTTGGACTGACAGGTGACTGCTTTTATAACCTTTACTCGGGTGGAGGAGGAAATGTAGAACACAGTTATATCTTCATAACAGGCACACGCCTCCTGACTGGAGCCCTATAGCCATAGTTTATCCTTCTCATTAAAGCAGTCAGAGGCCTGCTCAATAAACACCCTGAAAGTTGAAAGCAGCTGCTAAGGTTTCTCGAAATGGAAGATTGCACTCACTTGCAATTGGATTACATAGATGATAACCAATCATTTCGTTCACTAGAGATTTCACCATGCTGATACAACCAGCTGACTGTGTTATCTTTCAAGCAATCTGTTCAAGAGCTATTAGATTAACTGAGTGAATGGACTGGCACTGCTGATACTTAACATTAGAAAGTTGAGTTCATGTGAACATATGTGAGAAGATACAAGCTGATCCAGTCCTGGTTTTAGGCCATGGAAGTAATATAACCCTGCTTTTATTAGGGAATCAGAACTTCATCTTTATGCATGCAGTCGGATAAAGTTAGAGCTGACTCGAACTTTTTCTTTTGAGAAGGAGATATTGGTCCCCTTAGGCAAAGTGGGGAGAGTGCTCACTGTGAGCAGCCATGTTTGGCATGATTGAACTTGAATTTTATTTTATTTTATTTTGATAATTTATACTCTGCTTTGTTTTTGTATTTTATTTACTGTTTTGCATTGTAAACGGCTTTAATGCATGTGTTAAAAGCAGTGTATCAAATTAGAAATAAAAATAAAGATAAAGATTGGCAGCTCCGTAGTCTTTCACCCTTTGTTATTTGGGAAGTCCACGGCATTTTCTTTGCTACTTTCATCTGGTTCTCTCTAGCTAAGCAACTTCGTATGTCGCATACATTTAAAACACTGCATGAAAGCTATGTTTTGGAGTGGAGGAGTGGCCTAGTGGTTGGGGCAAGGTACTTCAGGCCGGAAGGTCAGGGGTTCAAATCCCACTAGAGGACAGCAACCTTGGGCCGGAAGGACTGGGGTTTCTAGTCCCACAGGTGCTCCTTGTGGTCTTGGGCAAGCCACTTAACCCTCCATAGCCCATGTTCCCTGTAAAATAGTTATCTCCAAGTTATAATGCCCTGTTCAATGTAATTTCAGTTTGTTCAATGTAAACCGCACTGATGCAGAATAGCGCGGTATATAAGAGTAAATAAATAAATAATATTTTTAACCAGATGCTGAATGGAACCTAGAGAAGCGAGGGCTACCAGCCCTGATAGACTAAAGCCCAGTTGGAGATATGAAAAGAAAATTACAGCATGGTTACGGTGGCACAGGAAACGTTCCACTATCACTCACTGCTGACATGTTTTGAGATTTATCAAAGAATACCTAGGCGCTTGATGTGGGTGTTGGTAGATTCCATGTTGGAAGTTCTGGTGCTGTGATGATTGCAAAGCTTGATCTGTAAGATAGGTGAATACCTCTGGAAGTTGATGGGTTATAGCTGTGTGATGATGGGTTATAACTGTGTTCTCTACATGTGTTAGAAAGCCCTCCATGGCTAATTTAAAATCTTTACTGAATTATCATATCGCGTTTGCAGAGAATAAGCGATGTGCCAGCGGGCAATTTTTCTGGAGAGAAAAATAAAAGTTACATTCTGACATATCAAGTAAAATAAGACCTAGGTTCATGAAGCAAGATCTTATCAAAATACACAATCAATCGGAATTCAATAAAGTGCCTACTCTGTGAGTTAAAGAAAACCACACCTTGCAAAAGCGAAATGAGGGTTCCGTTAATATGAACAGATTTAATAGGACTAGGGTGGAATGGACTGACTGAAGAGGGACATTTCACTACTGTTTGGTAGAAAATACACTACTGGCTGAAATGTTGGACACATTTGAACATGAATTGCATACAGTTACTGTCAATTCTGCAGATCTTCAAAGCTAATATTTATAAGGAATTTCAGTCTCCAATACTGAATGATACCTGTAGTGGCCCAACAAGTTTTGCTTGAGAGAAAATCTAGAAAAAATGGAATAACCTTAATTTTTATACAGAATTCTATAAAGGGCTAGTTATATGAAATTTAATCTATGCACATAAACAGCTATATTTTTTAATGAATTGTTTTCACTAATGCAACATCAGGAAAGATTTAATTTTTTAAAGGACTCTAAAATCAAAGCATAAATGGCTCTCCTTTGCCCAGCAAAGAAACAACCTTCAGAATAACGGGCATATCTGATTGCATTACCTTAATGTGCACAATATGAAACAATTTTTAGATAAAAAGTTGATAAAGATATAACTAATTCAGATTCTACTGATCTTTATTAGTTCCCATATTAAGCTAGAATTCTTTTCACCCTTTTCTCCATTGTTGTTTCAAGGTTTTTGAGGCTAAATTAGTTTGCTTTCCACTACTCACCAATCTACTAACAAAAATGTTCTGCAGATGAGACATTTTGCAATAATGTTTTGTATTTTTCTCACTGTTTTGGGTCTGTTGTCCCCTTTCACCATGCATTTATATTTGAATCACATGATCGCCCCCCTCCTTAATGCAATGCAGTTTAATGTAGGAAGATAAGAAGGAAACATCCTGCTTCCGACTGGCAGTTTGAAGCATTAAAGTTGAGAGCTATCAGACTTGGAATGAACACACAGAAGAAAGTTGCATGATAAAGACCTTTTGAGATACATCTGCTACAGAAACTGTTAAACAAATGGATTTATGTTGCAGCCATGTAAGGGAATGTTTGGACTAATTCAACGATATTCCTAAAACTAAAATAAGTATAAACAGCAGAACGGAGTGGACCATCGGGGTCATGCTCCCAACAATATTTTGCCCAACACAGCATCATCAACTAGAAAGCTTGAGGGCAGGCCTGGAAGTTTATATTTATGCAATTTCTTGATATACCGCCCAGGCTGAAGGGCATCAGAGCAGTTTACAATCACTACAAGCAGGTCCATCCCCGCTATTCATGGCCTTCCCCGCTGGTGTTTAACTTCCTTGCCGGTTGTACGGGGAAGTTAGACGGGGATGAGGAGGGAGCAGATCAGGCGGGCGATGGGCAGTTGCCGGCCTTGGATGTATAGGGCCAATTCTAATGTCGGCCCTGTACGTCTGGGACTGGCGACTTGTACGGGGAAGTTATTCCACCTCTGAGGTGGAATAACTTCCCCAGACGTCGTGGATTGGTGGGCCCGGGGCACGGATGGGGCGGGGGGGGGGGGCCGAGGACATTCCCCGCATCCCGACCCTGGCTGTAGGTGGCCGGATCAGGGGTCGGGCTGCGGGGAATGCTTTGAAGGAGCCGGTGGCTGGGATCGTGGCTTTACAATGGAACCGCGGTGCCCTTGGCAACCAGACACCAGGGCACTGTGGCTCCATTGTAAAGCCCTGACTGAGTTAGTTGGGCATGTCCTGTACGTGCAGGCCGGGCTGAATCGCAGACCTGACCTGCACGTACAGGACTGTTCATGATTCTGACCCATGGGATCAGAATCGCGACGCCCTCTGTACGTCCAGTTCAGACCAGACGTACAGATGGCTTCTATATCTGGGACAGAATCAGGCCTTATGGGGACTGGTTCTGGCTGCCTATTTTATAAATCTGCAAAGAAGCCTATATTCCCCTTTATAGAATATTACCAAATGTCAAGTACAAAACGCATTGAAAAACATACAGCATTAGTTATCAGCTGAAAACTACCACCTTATGCTTTATTGCTAATATTTACATTTTAAAGGAGCATTAAAACAATAGCATCATACTAACATTTTTTGCAAACTTAAAAGATGCATATCTCATTATTTACCTCTTCTTATAAACACGTATAAACACAAAGCTAGATATTACCTGATGGCAAGACCATATTAGTTGGATACTTAGCTTTGGATCTTAATTTCAGATGTTAGTTTTCATAGCTTAGTAGGCATCATGATGGAGTCAGATGACCCAATATTGATATTTCAGTTGATCCTGTGTTGGGGATCAGCCTCCAAAGAATGAAATCCTGCTCTATCAGCTGGTTTCAAGTCAGACTTGGCAAATGATGAGACATACATCTTTTAAGAGTACAGATGTGGCTATTATGTTGCTAGTGTTTTGATGCTTTTTAAAATGTTAATACCTACAATACAGTGATGGTTTTCAAGCTGATATCAGTTTTCTCTGTGGACAGAAAGGAAATAAGTCCTCACATATAGGTGACGTCATCTGACGCAGCCCATGTGGGAACACTCCCCAGCTACTAATCAAAGCTTTTGAGAGTTTCCTCTTGCATCAGTGGCATCTTCCCACCTGCCGCTGTGGTGCCATTTCAGATCAGTCTTCATCTTTCCGCAGAGCCCAATGGACATGTTTTTTCTAGCTTGTGCTTTCAGTGATTTTACGTCTCTAAATTGGGGACTCTTCTGCCTTTCGACTGTTTTCGGAACATTTTCCCACCTGCATGTCACGTTTTCTTTATTTCCTTTCACTTTTCACTTTTCACTTTTCGAGCTCACCGGATGAACTTCCCACCATATTGGACCTGGCCGCCAATACCAGCAACCCCAACACTCCTAACTGGATATTGGGAGACCTCAATCTCCCATCATTACAGCAAAACCAATCATCTTCACTCCTCAATGCCATTGAAGATCTTGGATATCAACAACTGATCACGGAGCCCACTCACACCAAAGGAAACATTCTTGATATGATCTTCGCTCCACACTCTGTTTCCGAACAGAGCTGCAACATTGTAAAATTGATCACCAATGTACCATGGTCAGACCATAAACTTATAAACTTACAAATTCCTCTGAGCAACAATCATCTTCTCAACAACAGAAAACTGGACAACACATCTAGAGCTACAAGAGGCTTTCGACCTTTCAACAGGGAACTTATACTATCAAGCACCCAACCACTCCTCGACAACACAGTACTCAACCTTGATGAATCTATCACCGCCTGGAACAGCAACCTCAACACCATTGCTCAACTACCACACAAAAAGAACATGTCCAGGAAAAAATCCTCTGCTCCATGGTTTTCCCCCGAGTTACGGTCCTCCCTTACCCACCTACGAAGACTCGAAAAATGCTGGCGCCGCTCACTTTCCATCGATGATCACGCAGCCTACAATCTCCACCTTGCATCTCACCGTGAAGCAATCACAACCTTAAAGAAGCAATACCACACTGATATGCTCAAAAGATCTTTGAACAAACCTCGCGACCTCTTCAATCTTGTCAAATCACTATCAAAGGAACCATCCTCTGAACAAAATGAAGATATCCACCCACAGGAATTTGCTGATTACTTACAATCAAAACTTCTACAAACAGATGAGCTCTCAAAAACCACTGTACAAGAAACAACCTGTCTAAAATCCCTGTCTGTACTTACCACACCCTCTGCTAAACACATTGAAGACACAATCGCCTGACTCAACACCACAACTGCACAAACCGACCCGTGCCCAGCCTTTTGGATAAAGATCTTCGAAGTGCATTTAGCCCTTTCATTGCAAGAATCATTAACCTCTCCTTTACATCTGGCTCCTTCCCATCTGCATTAAAGTTCACATCCATTAGACCTCTGCTAAAGAACGCGAAACTAGACCCTAAACGGCCCGACTCCTACAGGCCTATAGCCAGTATCCCCCTTCTAGCAAAGATTTTTGAGAAAGAGGCACAACGGCAAATCCAAGACCACATAGATTCCGCAGCCCCCCTGGACCATTCCCAACACGGCTTCAGAGAATTCCACGGGGTTGAGACACTGCTCACCACCCTATTCAATGATGTTCTCACCACTATAGACAACTTACAGCAAGGCGTTGTGCTAATCTTCCTGGATATAGCAGCAGCGTTTGATTCGGTAAACCATGAGATTCTCCTCGTTCGACTGAAAGAAAAAGGCATCCATAACTCAGCACTTGAATGGTGCAAATCATACCTTGATACCAGAATGCAATACATAAAATCTGCAACAGGAGAATCCAAACTCTTCCATCAAAAACAAGGGGTTCCGCAAGGGTCCTCTCTCTCATCCCTCATGTTCAACATCTATATGCAGCCGATCTGCAATATCATCAGATCATTCAATATGAAATGTATGGTATACGCAGACGATATCCTACTCTACATGCCGTTTTCCACAAAGCAAATGGATTTACTACCTATAACAAACTGCTTCGATGCAGTCTCAGAATGGCTCCTGTCACAGAACCTCCGCATTCAGCACAAGAAAACCGAGGTTCTCTTTATCACCAGAGACACCAACTTCACCCCACCTTCACATATAAAAGTCAAGGGAGCTGAACTATGCACTAAGGAAGCAATAAAATACCTTGGAGTCACACTGGACCATCGGCTCGACATGAAACCCCACATAAATAATATCGTAAAAGCTGTGTACTTCAAGATACGCATGCTCAAGCACCTACGCTCCCTACTTGACCCAGAAGACTTCAGAACCATTTACCAAGCTCTAATCTTACCACATTTTGATTTCGCTAACTCAATTCTTCAAGGACTCCCACAATCCACCTTGAGCCCATTACAGCTCGCTATGAATACTGCTTCAAGGAGCGTCCAAGAGTGAACATATTACACCTATCCTCAAACATCTCCATTGGCTCCCCATACACGGAAGGCTGATGTTCAAAATCCTGATTCTCACATTCAAGGCCATAAAGGGCCTATCTTCCAACTCACTTTCGTGAGCTCATCCAAACTGTACCACCAAACAGAAACAGAAGACAGGCAGCATTAAACTCCTTATCAATACCAAAGGCCATAACAACATACAATCTATCAACAGCTAACAGAGCTTTCTTGTGTTGCGCACCAAAATGCTGGAACTCGCTCCCTGCCGACATCCGTACCATAACCGACTTAACCCAGTTCAGAAAGGCCCTTAAATTCAACCTATTCACCAGATACTACCCCATATGAAGATAACATTTAGTCCCACTACATATCCAACTGCAGTTTTTTCCCTTGCTCCCAACATTCATGCTAATTCATGTACATAGTTCGAGCATGTGATCTAGTTAACAGATTGCATATTCCATGTAAATAGTTCTCCCTTGTTCTCCAAGTTGATAATCCTGTTATATGTAACTCCGAACAGCCTGTTCTGGTTTTGTTGTGTTCTCTGTAAACCGCGCTGATGTCAAAGAGTGCGGTATATAAGAAATTAAAATAAATAAATAAAATAAATAAATGGCTCCGTTGCCCCCTTAGACACTGGTGCTATGGCCAGGAGTAGACCTTTACTTTTCAAAATCAAGTCGTTTGATTTCACTGTGACTGTTTTTCCAGCCATTATGTTCCAACAACTTGCCAGTGGTTTAAAAACATGTTCCAGGTGCTCTAGGACAATATCCGCCATGGATACTCATAACTGGTGTCTTCAGTGCCTGGGACCCGATCATCAGCCCTCCGTAGGGCCCGGGGCATTGGCCATCGATCGATGCCCGCCCAAAGGTGATGGATTAGGCTTTGTCTTCATGGATGCTAATGGGTGATTACGCCAGTCTTTGAGGGGAGACTCTGGTGCACTGATGTTGAAGCCCCTTGAGGCACGGCTTGGAGTGATGAGGGTTCGCAAGAGTGCCCCTATAAGCAGCCCCAAAGAAATGAGAGCTCATCCTCCAAGTCATCAGAGGGGCAGCAATGGTCTACTGTATACTGAGACTATGCCGCCAATACTCTCTCTCAGATTCTGGGAACATTGGCCGATATTGATGAGGCCCCACAGTCTTTGGAAATGGCAGCCATGGAGAAGCTCCATCTGAGGGCTCTCGAGGAATGAATCATGATGCTGTTTGCCATGCAGCATGTCAGTGCCTCATTGTCTGCTGCATTGACATTGGCTCCTGTCCAGCTGATTCTTGAGGTACATAGCTTTTCTGAGGGAGAGGCATCAGCATTGGGGCATTGAAGGGCTTCGACACGGGAGCCTGCCTGGCTGATATCTGGTGTATCAGGGTCCGATGCTCCCTTGAAACCTAGAAGAGTATTGGTGCATCGTCATTCCTGAAGGAACTCCTGATCCTCAAGGGTCAGGAGAGATAGGCAGAGATTCAGAAGTACTTTGACTTCCTCTTTGAATCTGACCCAGAACACAGGGTCACCGATGTTGAATCGGGAGACATGTCGGAGGACAAGTCTACAGGATTTCCATCAGACCATTCTCCTCCTCAAGGACGCAAGTCATCTCCTCAGGATATCATCCAGGATTTTGTGAGGGATATGGCCAAGGCCATACCATTTCCTTTAGAAATTGAGGATGAATCCAGGACAGAGATCCTTCAGTACTTCTTGGCCCCTAAGGAAGTAGTGACAGTGTCTGTGCACCACAACCTTCAGAGAGTGCAGATGAGAATGTGGGAGAACCTCCTCACTGAACCTCCAGTTAGTAGAAGGCTTGACTCATATATAGAGTTCAGAAGGCTCTCGGATTCGAGAAGCCCCAGCTTCCTCACCATTCCTTGGTGGTCGAATCCACCTTTACGAGGTCTGTAGGGCCGGTAGGCCCCCTACAGGTCTAAAAGTTCCAAGACTTATTCCTCGGTGCCCCCAGGGAGGGAGGCTCAGACACTGGACTCTTTTGGGAGATTTTTCCAGAGTGCCATGCTTACGGCCTGCATAGCCTCTTATCAGCTCTACATGGCAAAAATCTGAGAAGGGCCCCCAAAGCCTGCTAGCAAGCTGTGCCTTTTTCAGAGAGATCTAAGGGCCTCTCTGGCTTGGGGGCCCAGGGCAATTGCCTTGGTTGCTTCCCTCTTAATGCCAATCCTGACATCTGCTGTCTTTTGTTTTGTACAATATAGGGGGAAATGCATTTCTTTCTGTTTCTCTGGTTTTGCACTGCATGCAGCATCTGGCTTACTGAAGTTTTAGTTTAATTTTTGTCTACATATTTCTATTTTCACTTTGTGGTCACTTATTGGTGAAAGCCTTTTTGTAATGTGTGTGTGTGTGTGTGTGTGTGTGTGTGTGTGTGACCAAGACTGAGTATTCTGTTAGCAAGGAATTTCTGTTTAAGTAATCTGGCTTGTTCTGCTTTCCTTATAGGTTTATTGATGTTTTAGGGCCCACTGCAATGTTTACGGTGCTGCCTTTTTCTAGACTGGGTCCTTGTGTGAGTTTTCGAAGTTAGTACTGGCATTGGTAGATTAGCTTTTGGTCCCGAATGACTTTTTTGTATTAGTTCCAGGACTGGCCCTACCATCAGGCAACCTAGGGGATCGCTTCTGGGGGTCAGCAGAGAGTAAACAATAAATCCTGAGAGTCAGGAGGGACATACAGGTTAAGATTTGCTTAGGGTGCCAACACTTTGAATCAACTGTGGGGCTGTCCCTGATTAATTCACAATACTGTATGCTTGGCATTGAGAGGTATTTATTCTCGTATGTTAAGTTTTATGGGGAAGGTTCTAGCTCTGCTCTGCTCTGCACAGATTGTTGGGGAAGAGGCTGGGGAGATATAGGTTTTGATTTAATGCCATATGGGAGAGCATATGTGTGCTGGAGGGGCCCCGAGAAGGAGATTGTGGCTGAATAGATGCTGAAGAGTCCAATCTCTTGTACCTCCCCCTTGATATAGCCTGCAGATGCTAAAGCCTGCACCATTGCTCTCCCAGCAATTATTTTTTATGGGTAGCATAGGGGGGTGGGGTAGGGGCAGAGCAGGAGGCTGACATGGGCAGAGCATGGCTAGCCACAGGTGGTGGTTTTTTCTCTTTCAAAAAGTTGGCAACCCTAGGCACATTCGGACCCCAACCAGAAGTGGAAGCTGTCGAGGGAGGCGGAGCCAACAGGGGCTAAGATGGCTGCCTAACTTTCCTCCTCGCCACCTTTTCTACCAAGAATCCTGAACTCCCTCGGCTAATCTGCTCGGTTTGGCTGGAATTCGAGGTGAGGGCTGTAGGAGATGGCTGCCAGCAAACCCACAAAATTGGATTTCCATGCGGCTCTAAACGCGGGAGCTAAGAGGGCTAAACCGGATCCCCCCTCTCCTCAAAAAGCGGGGACCGGGCGAGAAGGCCCTGCCATTATGCAGGAACTGCTGGATGAAATAAGAGCAGTCCGGGAGATGGTGGCTGTCAACGGGCAAACCTTACACGGAGTGCAAGCGGATGTCGTAGAATTGAAGGAGATCAAGGAACAAGTCATGGAACTGGCGAATAAGTTTCGGGAGATGGAGAGCACGCTGGGAGCGCATGATGAGAGGCTGAAGCAGGTGGGGGCCAATCGCAAAAGAATTGAGATTCTGGATCGCACGCTGGAAGATTTAAATAACCGTACTAGACGGAATAATGTGCGCATACTTGGGCTGCCAGAGGGTGCTGAAGGCACGAATATCATAGAGTTCCTGGCTGTAACTATCCCAAAGTTGTTGAAGCTAAAGTTCGATCTGCCCTTTGAGATAGAGCGGGCGCACCGCATTCCTACTTTTGCAGGCCCCAATGTTAAACAGCCGCGCCCAGTTATTATGTGTGTCTTAAGGCATTCGCAAGTCCTACAAATCCTGGCGGCAGCCAAAGCGGCAGGCTCTACTAAATTCGAGGGGCAGAATATTGCGTTCTATCAGGATTTTCATAAAGCAACTGTGGAAAGAAGGAAACTGTTGCTGGCATTTCGACCGAGATTATGACTACTGCAGGCCAGATATGGGCTCTTTTCTCCGGCAAAATTGCGGGTTACTTTACATAACCAAACGCGGACCTTTGAAGATCCAAATTTGCTGCGGTCCTATGTGGAAGAGCAAGAAGCAGCTGTTATGCGCTGAGGTGGAGCTCTGGAGCTGTGTGAGCTGCCCCGTTGCCCGGACTGCTGCTGCTGATGTTTGGGCAGTAGGGAGTGGTAGGGTGGTGTAAGACTTAATCCGGGGAGGCCCTTGCTGTAGTCTGACTTGGTGGTTTGTGGGACTCTGTGCTACGGGCCTGTGCCTGATCACTGTGGGTGGAAGGTCTGAGGGTCTTTTACTTAAGTTTCTGAGGGAGTGTTTTGTGGGCTTGTTGATGGTTGGTGGTGATGGGTCGGGTTGGGTGGTATCTGGGTAAGCGTTGGGTCGTCCAAGTTTTGTTTTCCCCTTAGGGGAAGTTTTTGTCTCCTTGTGGTATAGCTTCTTGGGAAGTGACAGTATGATATTAAAGGGAAATGTAAGGGGTTGCAAACTGTTTGAGTGGAATGTGCTTATTGTACGAACCCTGTCCCATGTCTTCCTGTAAGTTTCTCTCTCTGAACGTGAAGGGCATAAACAACCCTATTAAAAGGAAAAAGATCCTGCTCTATTGTAAAAAAGAGAATGCCGATGTAGTCCTACTGCAGGAAACTCGTCTCAGCTCCTCAGAATCTCGAAAGTTGGGGCTTGGCCCTTATCTCCTTGTGTCCCACTCGGCTGCCGTGCATAAGAAAAATGGGGTAGCAATTTTGATTAAGAGAAGCTTGACCCCGACGGTGGTACAGGCTCGCGCTGCCGTAGATGGGAGGTGGGCTTCAGTAGTTTTACAGATCCAAGAAAAACAACTGGCTCTATTGAATATTTACGCCCCCAATTCGGTTGATGTTAGCTTCTTTCAAAGGATTGCAGAGGAAGTACATTCACTTGCCCCTTATGAGATTATTGTGGGAGGGGATTTAAATTTAGTACTGGACCCTCTGCTGGACTGTACTCCATTTCGGGCACATAGGCGGAATCAAGCTACTTCGGTAGTCTTATCTATCATGCAAAGGGCAGGCCTCGCTGATGTTTGGCGGGTCAAGCATCCCACAAGTCGGGAATATTCCTTCTTCTCCCTCCCTCATGGCTCCCATTCCCGCATTGATTATTTTCTCCTCTCCAAGACTTTACTGCCTATGGTCTTTAAAGCGGATATGTGTGCAACACATATCTCGGATCATGCGGCTATTACCTTTACCTTGAGGCAGGGGGAAGACAGGGCGGGGAGTACTAGATTCTTTTTTCGTCGATCCCTGTTAGGGGATAAAGCTTTCCAGGTTTTTATGCGGGAGGGAATAAGGGAATATTTTGATGCTAATCAACTGGGAGACACCTTGGGCTGGGCCTGGTGGGAGGCTTTTAAAGCTTTCACCCGGGCGAAGGTTACGAGCTTTTCGATTGGCTTAGAGCGAGCAAAGAAGGTCAAGTTGGCTGCCTTGGATACCCAAATTAAGGCTGGTGAGAGGTTGTTGATTTCCCGGTCGGATCCCGAGATTTTGCTACGCCTTCAGAGGCTGAGGTACCAGTATAATCTTATCTTAGGCGAGGAAGCTGAGCAGGATATAGGGTCTCAACAAGCTAAATATTATGTGGAAAGCAACAGGGCAGGCAGCAGGTTAGCGAGCATGCTGAAACCACGATCCCTACGAAATAGAATCGCGGTCCTTAGGGGGAACTCTCAAGCAGAGGTGACGAAGAGCTCGGAGATAGCAGAAGCTTTTCGCTCCTTCTATGCAAGCCTGTATGAATCTGAAACAGAATGTGCGGTAGAGAGTTTTCAGACCTTGCTGGCTGAAGTGCCGCACCCAGTCCTCTCCGCTTGCCAAGTCTCTGAGTTGGACAAGGGATTCTCTGCTTGTGAAATTCAAGAGGCCTTAAAAGCAATGGCTAAGGGGAAGTCGACTGGGCCAGATGGGATTCCGTCTGAATTTTACCAAGTCTTTGAAAGGGAGTTAATTCCACATTTGGTGGAATACTTTTTTCGGCTCGATGAGCAGTTGCCTACTATTGGCTCCTTTAATGATGCTACTATTATTGTTTTGGAAAAAGCGGGTAGGGACCCTGTTAAAGTAGAAAATTATCGGCCTATCTCGTTATTAAATTCCGATTACAAACTGTATGCTTCGGTTTTGGCGCGGCGATTGGTGGTGAAAGTCATTCCGGATCTAATCCACCCGGATCAATGTGGATTTGTTCCTGGCCGGTCGACGTCTGATAATGCTCGGCTTTTGCTGAATATTTTCGCCATGGCAGAGGGTTCTGAGTCTCCCTTGGTGGGCCTCTCGTTAGACGCCGAGAAGGCTTTTGATCGGTTGGAGTGGGCATTTTTGTACCAGTCCATGCATTGGTTCGGATTCGGGCATAAATTTATGCGGCTCGTTGAAGTGTTATATACCAACCCTATGGCCCGCATTTTTGTCAATAATACCTTGTCTGCCTCGTTTGCCCTTCAGAGGGGCACGAGGCAAGGTTGTCCCTTATCCCCGCTATTGTTTAATATTGCCTTAGAACCTCTGGCCCTTTTGATTCGGCATTCTCAGGAGATTTCGGGAGTGGAGATCCGGGATATGCGAGTGAAAATCTCTGCATATGCGGATGACCTGCTGTTATTTACCCACCCCTCCTCGTTAGCAGCTATATTAAGGGTGATCGGTAATTACTCTCAACTATCCGGGTATCGGATAAACTGGTCGAAATCTACCGCGTTTCCTTTGAACAACTTGACGTTTAAAGTGATGGTTGCGCCTTTTCCCTTCGTGTGGGCGTCGGACGCGATTAAGTACCTAGGGGTGCGGTACTGTCATGATCTGGAGGAGACAGTGGAGGTGAATATCAATCTCCTACAGGAAATGGTGCAGCAATTTACCTTACAATGGTCACCCCTACATCTGTCGTGGTGGGGCAGGGTAGAATCTATAAAGATGGTACTGGCCCCAAAAATTAACTACATACTGGAGATGTTGCCTGTCGCTATACCTGTTAAATTTTATAAGAAACTTGAGAGAGCACTCAGTCTTTTTCTGTGGCAGGGCAAACCTCCGAGGATTGCATACAAGAAATTAATTGCTAAGAAAAGTTTTGGAGAAGTTCAACTTCCTGATTTTCAAACTTATCACCAAGCCTTTAAGCTTAAACAAGGAGCGCAATGGCTTTCCTCAGATGCTACAATAGGGCGGCCAACGTGGTTGAAGGTTGAAGAACGAATTGTTGCACCAATTCCTGTACCCCTGTTGGTTGGAATGTCTCTGCCGGACACGCTTCGGGCTGGCCAGGTGGTTCGGAGCACGCAGGAAGCCTTCCGGCTCTTGGAACAGAGGCTGGGTCTCGGCTACCCCCCGTCGCTGCAGATGCCGATTTGGTTTAATACCCGCATTAAGATTGGGCATAAGGTGGTAGCTTGGAAAGCTTGGTATGGTAGTGGCATATGGACGTTAAGTCAACTCCTGGATGTGCGCAAGTGGAAATCGTTTGCGAGGGTACAGCAGGAGTTTAAACTCCCCGGCGCCTGCTACTTCCAATGGTTGCAGTTGGTACATTGTTTATCGAAGGCAGGGCTTACTGCGGACTCCTTATCCCCAGAGTGGAAGCTCTTAGGTACAATTGAGGCTTGCACTGCTGGGAAAGGGGTCAGCTCGAACTTTTATGCCACACTTAGGGATGGGACTTCCTCATGGCTATCGGGTTTGGGGAAAGTATGGGAATCGGATATTGAGATGCCTGTGTCACAATTCCTGTGGGAGAGGACTTGGGAGCAGGTCTCCAGGGTATCCAGAGGAGCGGCAATAACCCAGTCTTTGTTTTTCTTGACTCATAGAGCGTACATTACTCCAGTGAGGCTGGCTAAGTGGGACTCGAAGATGGGTAACAACTGTTGGTCATGCGGGGAGGCTCCGGGTACTCTAAAGCACATGATGTTTAGCTGCCCACACGTTCAGAGATTTTGGGTTCAGGTATGGGACAGGGTTCAAAAAGTATTATATCTCGATGGACAGCTGTATTGGAGAACCATTGTTTTGCGTTCCAATGATTTTACCCTGAAGCTATCAAAGGATAAAGTGTTTTTGTTTAACTTTATGTTAGCTGTTGCCATCAAAGTGGTTATGTCATGTTGGAGGGACTCGACAAAGCTGGACGTCATATTGTGGTGGAACCTGTTATGTCTATATGTGAGACATGAAAAAATGTACGATAAGCTGATGTCATTCAGAGGTCGACAACCCTTGCAGGGGGTACAAGAAGGTTCCAGCGATGATGCACCACCTGTCAGAGATAAATGGTGGTATTTGGACGAGTTTGCAGCTTTGTCTAAGTAATTTTATTTTATTACCACTGATATTCTGTAAGAGTGTACTAGTAATACTTGTATCTCCAGTTTCGGAGATTTTGTTTAGACAGCGTATCACAAGGAGACGGGGGGGGGGGGGATGGCAGGGAAGGATGAACGGGGGGGAGGGTAGATGGGGTGGGTGCGTTGTGGGTTCAGTTGGGCTGTTTTGTTATTAACGTCATGATGAAGGTTGGTGGTGTGGAGTTGTAAAAGCATTAAATAAAAATTAAAAAAAAAAAAAAAAAAAGAAGTGGAAGCTGTCCTTAACCGGAAGTGAAATTTTAGAACCTTTCACAGGACATCTGAGCCACACGGTTTTGGGGAGCAGGAAGGCTATGCTGGTTAAAGTTCTCATTCCTCGGTGAGCTGTTTAGGGGCAGGGTGGGTTGGGGGTTCTGAGTCCTCACCTTTGAGTTGTGCGGTGTGGCTGGTAGAGTCCCAAGGCCACACCAGTCTGATTCTGTGGGCCAAGGCAGAGCAACCAAAGTTTATGCTACAGCTCTGCAGATTGCTCTACCAGAACTTCAGTGCCAGCAGTGCAAGTATGTTATAATTGCTTCCTTGCAGCCCAGAATATCTTGATGCTAATCTCACATGCATAGCGAGATTAGCATCAAGACATTCTGGGCTGCAAGGATGCGGTTAGAACATCCCTGCACTGCTGGCACTGAAGTCCCAATAGAACAATCTCTGGAGCCATGGCGTAATCTTCTGCTGCTCAGCCCAATAAAAATAAAGGACTATCTTTTTCCCCTATGCAGTAGGCAGCACAGCAGTCTGTCCCTGGACCCCTGGTAGCTGGGAAGGAAGGAGGAGAGACATAAAGCTGTCATCAGCAATCCTCTGGCTGCAAGAGAAGCACTGTCCCCTCATTACCACTCCCTCAGAAGTCACCAATCTAGGTAACCAGCTAGATTGTCTGATAGTTGGTTGACTGCCTGCTGGCCACCTCAGACTTGGGGTGGGGGGGGGGAGGCAAATGACAAAAGACTGATGTCATTGGGGTGGGGGGCGCCAGGTTTGCAAGTCACACAGAGAGCAGTTATGGCTTGGTATGGCACTGCTTAGCACGAGGGCGTTCTGAAAATGCTTCTTGTGATGTACATACATATTTTATAAAATACATGTGTACATGCATGGAGTGTACATACACACACACAAACACATACTGGCATTTGGCTTTATGGCAGAGCTGATAGGCTGGAGCTGAATTTGAGAATAATACAGATGCTTTTATCATTAGGAATTACTAACTAAGAGGATCTTTTACTAAAGGGCACTAGGATGTTGCACCTAATGTGCCAAAAGTGCAAAGATTATGGTGTGGTAGGTGCAACACTACCGAATTACCTGTTGAGGGTGTTGAAAGCATCTCTCCAGCAGTTAATGTGGAGCACTTTTCCCTACTGCAGGCCACATTAGCGCAGGTGCACCTCACTCCATCTATTGAACTGATATTAGGTGAGCCTGCCTAATGCACTTACATAGTGTGCGGTGTGAACTCAGCGCTAACTGCTCTGAGCTCACCATGTCCACTCTGTGCCCCTAACCCACTCACTGGCAACTCTAATGGGGGTTGCAGAGTTAGCGTGGAAATTGTCCTGCGCCGTCACGGAGCCACGCTAGCTGGCAGAACACGCACTGCCTGCTAGCGCCCTTTAGTAAAAGATCCCCTAAACGTTGTCTTACAGATTGATCATCCTCCTGCTTTGCTGGGGATTGGAAATGGGAGCGGAGTCATTTGAAACACACTGGCCTCCTGAAGCCACTTTCAACAACAAAACGTGGTGCTGAGTCAGTTCAAGTGAGCGGCAGTTTCTTAACGTTGGACGGAGTGGCTGTCTGAGATAAGTCATTTTATTTCTGTGATAAAAGTGCAATGTCAAGTCCAAGCTAATGGACAGTAAGTCCGTGGCTTCTTTCAATATTCTTACAGTTCTTTGAGACTGATTTTATGTGCTTCAAAAAAAAATTAAAAATGGACCTTTATTACAGAGAAAAGGAACTGATGAATGATTTAGAGAACTCCTTAATAGTCAAAATGATTTTGTGGCACGTGGAATTCATATATCTCATGGCCCCAAATAGCACCATAATTTGAGTCCGGGCGTTAACAATGGTTTGAAGTAATTCACTGTTGCCTGTTTTTGGGGTTTGTTGTTCAATTGCTCTTATAAAATAGACACAAATAGCTGCCTTTTTTGATATTTAAAAAAGATTTTCACAGGTAAAATAGTACTTTCACATGAAACAAAAAGCTTTATCAGACTGCCCTGCCGAAACGCCTGTAAACTTCCAGGCATACTGCATATATGTGCATAACTTTACATGAATTGAACGGCAGAGTTGGGAGGATTTATATAAATACTTTATATAATATACATATATGTTTGTAAAATAAGCTATGACATTTTTGTGGGTTAAAGAACATAAGAACATAAGAACATAAGATATGCCATACTGGGTCAGACCAAGGTCCATCAAGCCCAGTATTCTGTTTCCAACAGTGGCCAATCTAGGTCATATGTACCTAGCAGTTTCCCCAAGGGACACAGATTCCACAATGCTTGTATTGGTTCAAGCATTGATATCCTGGGTCCCTTCTTAATAAGGGTTTATGGACCTTTCCTCCAGGAACTTGTCCAAACCTTTTTTAAACCCAGCTACATTAACAGCCTTTACTACATCCTCTGGTAACAAATTCCAGAGTTTGATTACACGTTGAGTGAAAAAATATTTTCTCTTATTAGTCTTAAATAGTTTACCCTGTAGCTTCACTGCATTTCCCCTAGTCTTTCTATATTCTGATAAGGTAAACAATCGATCTACGTTTACCCGTTCCACTCCGTTCATTAATTTATAGACTTCTATCATATATCCCCTTAGCCATCTCTTTTCCAGGTTAAAGAGCCCTAATTTTTTTAGCCTTTCTTCATAGGAGTATCCTTCCATCCCCTTTACCATTTTGGTGGCTCTTCTCTGAACCTTTTCTAAAATCGCTATATCCTTTTTAAGATACGGCGACCAGAATTGCACACAATATTCAAGGTGTGGTCTCACCATGGAACGATATAGAGGCATTATAATATCTTTTGTTTTATTTTCCATTCCTTTCCTTATCATACCTAGCATTCTATTTGCTCTCTTGGCTGCCGCTGCACACTGGGCCGAGGGTTTTAACATGGCATCCACAATGACGCCTAAATCTTTTTCCTGGGTGGTGGTTCCTAATGTGGAACCTTGCATCGTGTAACCATAGTTTGGGTTGTTCTTCCCTAGGTGCATAACCTTGCACTTTGTCCACATTAAATTTCATCTGCCATTTTGATGCCCAGTCTTCCAATTTATCAAGATCCTCTTGCAATTTTCCACAATCCTCTTGGGTTTTAACAACTTTAAATAGTTTTGTGTCATCTGCAAATTTGATAACCTCACTCGTTATTCCACTTTCCAGGTCATTTATGAATATGTCAAAAAGCAGCGGACCCAGCACAGATCCCTGGGGTACACCACTATTCATCTTTCTCCATTGGGAAAATTGGCCATTTAGCCCTACCCTCTGCTTTCTATCTTTTAACCAGTTCCTGATCCACAATAGTACACTGCCTCCTATCCCATGACTCTTTAGTTTTTCCAAAAGTCTCTCATGAGGGACCTTGTCAAAGGCTTTCTGAAAGTCCAGATACACAATATCAACCGACTCACCTTTGTCCACCTGATTATTCACTCCTTCAAAAAAACATAACAGATTAGTAAGACAAGATCTTCCTTGTCTAAAGCCATGTTGGCTGTCTCCCATTAGGTCATAACAAATCGAGATGGTCTTGTCTCAGAGCGATCGCACAACTATAAAATCAATTAAATCCCTACGCTCAATCACTTTATTTATATGCAGTTGTCCTATGGAGCTGGGTCCAATGAGGAGGTTTGCTAATTATCGGGTCTCAGACTTACAATGGCATGGTTTTCTGGGTTTGTTTTTATCCCCGGTAACATGCCTGTTAGCATCAATGACCCTTCATAACATCCATACTCTCCTCTCTTCTTTATATGCCCAGCAACAGAGTGTCGAAATGCTTTTTAGATTTTCTACTTAGCTCACAATGTTATAAAAAGCTATATAAATACTGCAGTCATTCCATTGAAACAAAAAGTTGAAATGCTTTTAGATTTCTACTTAGCTTGCAATGCCGTGAAGTTTTATAAAGGTACTGCAGTCATTCTGTTGAAACTGAAAGTCCTGACGCTATTATTTGAAGCGCCTCTGCGTTTCTCCAATATGGTTCTTCAGGGGACCATTAATTGTTGCTACTTAAGTAAATAATGCTGCCCACGTAAAATTAACAGACCACTGGTTCCTCACGGAAACTCTTTTCCCGGTCTCCCATTAGGTCATGACTATCTACATGCTGAGTAATTTTATTCTTTATGATGGTTTCTACCATTTTTCCCGGTACTGATGTCAGGCTCACCGGTCTGTAGTTTCCCGGATCACCCCTGGAACCTTTTTTAAAAATTGGTGTTACATTGGCGATCCTCCAATCTTCAGGTATTAGAGATGATTTTAATGATAGTTCACAGATTACTAATAGCAGGTCTGCAATCTCGTATTTCAGTTCTTTCAACACCCTTGGATGTATGCCATCCAGCCCAGGTGATTTGCTACTCTTCAGTTTATCTAATAGTTGTAATACATCTTCCCGATGTATCGATATTTCCTTCAATTCTTCCGCACCTTTAAATACCACTTCAGTCATGGGTAACATCCCTACATCTTCCTCAGTAAAGACTGAAGCAAAGAATTCATTCAGTCTCTCCGCTATCGCCTTGTCGCCTCTTAGTGCTCCTTTAACCCCTTTATCATCTAATGGACCAACTGATTCTCTCACAGGTTTTTTGCAACGAATGTACTTGAAAAGGTCTTTACTTCACGTTTTTGCTTCCGCAGCAAGCTTCTTCTCAAATTCTCCCTTTGCCTGCCTTATCAATGCCTTGCATTTGAATTGCCAATGCTTGTGCTGTTTCCAGGTTTCGTCGTTTGGCTCTTTTTTCCATTTCCTGAAAGATGCTTTTTTGGCAACAACAGCCTCTCTGACCTCACCTTTAAACCATGCTGGCAGTTTTTTGGACTTCCTTCCACTTTTCTTAAAGCGTGGAATACAGCTGGTCTGGGCTTCCAAGATAGTATTTTTCAACAACAGCCAAGCCTGATGTACGTCTTTAACCTTTGCAACTGCTCCTTTTAGTTTTTTCTTAACTGTTTTCCTCATTTTATCATAGTCTCCCTTTCGAAAGTTAAAAGGTAGTACTGTGGATTTCCTTACTATCCCTCCTCCACTAATTAAATCAAAGGCGATCATGCTATGATCACTATTGCCAAGTGGCCCCAACAACCTTATCTCTTGCACTAGATCTGGTGTTCCACTAAGAATTAGGTCTAATATGGCTTACCCTCTGGTCAGTTCATGAACCAGCTGCTCCAAGAAGCAGTCATTTATTTCATCTAGGAACTTTATCTCCCTAGCATGTCCTGCCGTGACACTGACCCAGTTGATATCGGGGTAGTTGAAATATACGAGTTACTTACCTGTAACGTGAGTTCTCCAGGGACAGCAGGATAAGTCAGCCACAAAGTGGTGACGTCATCCGACGGAGCCAGAACGGAAGTAATCTCACTAGCCCAGAAGGCTTAGCCTTCTGGGCTGGACCGGTAGGCCCACCTTCCGTTCCGCCCCTAGCTGGCCAGATTTCCCCAGCTGAGGCTTCCCAGTGGCTAGGTGGCGGACAGAAAGGGTTACCCGCCGGGGAGGAGGGAGGGAAGGTGTGGCTGACTTATCCTACTGTCCCTGGAGAACTCACGTTACAGGTAAGTAACTCGTATTTCTCCCAGGGCAAGCAGGATGAAGTCAGCCACAAAGTGGTGCCTCCCCAGCTAACAGGCAGCGGCGGGGAACCGAACCAAAAACCAGGCGTAGTGCTGAAGGTGCAACAGGTTTAATTGGCCTGAGGTAGGCGAGGCCTAGGCCTGTGCAATAAAACAGGTGCAATAACAAGTGCAGTAACAGTTTCAAGAACAACAGGTTGTGCAAATAACAGTGTGCAAATAACAGTGCATAAAACCACAGGTTGTGCAATAACAGATGCAAGAGAGACGTTCAATAGAACGTAATATCAGCAAACACAGTCAATATGCAGTGAACAACACCAGATAGCAGGTAGCAGTGTTAGTGAACAACAAGATACACCTAGTAGCGCATCTTGCAGGATTTAAGTAGCACGACTCGGCTCGGCGTACATGGACAGTACGGAAAGGTCAAAAGCCGGTCCGCCGTGGTCTGCACCGTCCAGACAGTAGTGTCTCTGAAAGGTCTGGATGGAGGACCAAGTGGCGGCCTTGCAAATGTCCGTGATTGGGGTGTAGCGTAGGTTTGCGATGGAGGTCGCCAGAGCCCGCAGGTGATGCGCTTTGATGCCCGCAGGTGGATCCGCACCGGCGAGCGAAAGGCACAAAGAGATGCATGCGGAGATCCATCCAGACAGCGTGCGCTTGGAGACTGGGCGGCCGGGCTTGTTAGGGTCGACAGAGATGAAAAGTTGCGACCCCTTGCGAACTGCTGCGGTCCTCTGTAAATAGCAGCGAAGGGCCCTGACACAATCCAAAGTGTGCAGTCGGCGTTGCTCCTGGTCGGAGTGTGGCTCGGGGAGGAAGCAGGGTAGTTCAATTACTTGGTTGATGTGAAAGGGGGTCGCCACCTTGGGGACGAACTTGGGGTGCGTCCTCAGGAGAGCACGGTCGTGCAGCAGGACTGTGTAAGGCGGGTAATCAACGAGGGCGTGTAGTTCGCTGATGCGCCTGGCAGAAGTGATGGCGATGAGAAACAAGGTTTTCCATGAGACAAACTTGATTTGTGCGGAGAGCATAGGCTCGAAGGGCTCCTTTGTGAGCTGGTCGAGCACGATGTTTAGGTCCCAAGGTGGTACAGGGTCTCTGACCGCAGGATGCAGGTTGGTGAGCCCCTTCATGAAGCTGACGACGACTGGAAGGGCTGTTACGGGCGCATTGTGAACGCGGTGGTGGAAGGTTGAGATGGCAGCAAGGTGTACCTTGACGGATTGCGTTCGAAGGCCTCGGGAAGAGAGGGATGCCAGATACTCCAGGAGCTGGGGAACTGGGCATGAGGGTGGGTCGAGTTGCCGTTCCTCACACCAGACGCAGAAACGGCGCCATTTAAGGATGTAGCATTTTCTGGTAGATGGTCTCCTGGCTGCCAGGACGATGCGCTGGACCTCATCAGACAGGTTGAGGGGGTCCAAGATTAGCCTTTCAGCCTCCAGGCCGCTAGCGATAGCATCTGCAGGTTGGGGTGCAGCATCGACCCGTCGTCCTGAGAAAGGAGGTCCGCTCTCAGGGGTAGTCTGATAGGCGGTTCCGACGTCAGGCGCTGTAGATACGGGAACCATATTTGCCTGGGCCAGTAGGGGGCCACTAGGATGACTGTAGCACGGTCCCTTATGATTCTCTGGATGGTCCGCACTACCAGGGGTGCTGGGGGAAACGCGTAGGCCAGAGCCCATTGATTCCATGGTAGGTCGAAGGCGTCTGCCGCCAGCCTGAGTCGGGATGGTCTTTTCGAGCAGAATAGGGTGCACTTTGCATTGCTCTGGGAAGCGAAGAGGTCGATCTGCGGGGAGCCCCATCGCTCGAACAGGGACGCTGAGACTTCTTGGTGAAGTGACCACTCGTGTGGGTTGAGCTGTCTGCTGAGGCGATCGGCTAGGACATTCTCCTCTCCTGGTAGGTAGCATGCTTGGAGACTGCAGTTGATGGAGAGGGCGAGGTTCCAAAGTAGAAGCGCTTCCCTGCAGAGAGGGCGCGAACCTGTGCCTCCTTGCTTGTTTATGTAGAACATTGCGACTTGGTTGTCGGTCAGTATCCTGACGATCTTTCCGGAGACAAGGCCTCGGAAGGCTGAGAGGGCGAGCCGGACGGCCCGGAGTTCCAGAACATTGATGTGGAGGTTTGTTTCCGAGGGCGACCAGACACCTTGTGTGTTTGAGTTGACACAGTGGGCACCCCATCCCTTCTTTGAGGCATCCGTGGTTACGGTGATTTGGTGCGAGGGTGCTTGCAGGGGTCTGCCCTTGGAGAGATTCCGGGGCACGGTCCACCAGCGCACCGCTTTGGAGGAGGTGTCGTCCCTTGAGATCTTGTGGGAGAGGGATTGGGTGTGCTGACACCATTGCGAGCGCAGGTGCCACTGGAGGACTCTCATGTGCAGTCTCGCAAAGGGGAGGACGTGTGTAGCGGCAGCCATGTGGCCGAGGAACCGAAGGACGTTTCTGGCCGAGGGGCGTGGGCTGCTGAGGAATTGTAGAGCCAGTCGGGCGATAGACTGTCTCCTGCTTAGAGGCAGGAAGGCCTTGGCCCGTTTTGTGTCCACTTGAGCGCCGATAAACTCTAGCTTCTGCACAGGAGATAGATGAGATTTTTTGAAGTTTACCAAGAATCCCAGGGACGACAAGAGGGAGATGGCGGAGTTGACCGCCCTCCGCAAGTCCTCTGGGGATCTTGCAGAGAATAGCCAGTCATCCAGGTAGGGGAAAACGCATATTCCTTGTCTTCGGAGAGATGCAGCTGCCACCACTACACATTTGGTAAATACCCTTGGAGCGGGGGAGAGTCCGAAAGGTAGCACTCTGTATTGGTAATGGCGGCCGGACACAAGGAAGCGTAGAAAGCTTTTGTGTTGTGGGAGCATTGGGATGTGGGTGTAGGCGTCCTGGAGGTCCAGGGAGGCCAGCCATTCTCCTGATTGGATGAGTGGTAGGATGGTGGATAGGGAGTGCATCCTGAACTTTTCCTTCTTTATACATTTGTTGAGCTTCCGTAAGTCGAGGATAGGGCGTAGACCTCCTGATTTTTTTGTGACAAGGAAGTATCTTGAGTAGAATCCTTTGCCGATTTCGTCTGGTGGAACCGGCTCGATAGCCCTTGATGCTAGGAGGGCTTGGATTTCCACGGCCATGAGGTCGGGGTGCTCCGGGGGAGCTGAGTCTTGAGAGGGTGGCCGGAGCGGAGGCTTGGAGGAGAAGTTGATGCGGAAGCCGTGCTTTATGACTGACAGCACCCATTGGTCTGATGTTATCTTTTCCCACGCCGGGAGGAAGGCGGACAAACGTCCCCCGGTCGGAAGGTGCTGGCAGGGCTGCGAGTCAAAAACCAGAGTTGTTTTTCGCAGGTGCTGGCGTCGATTTCTTGGGGCCCTGGTCCCTCTGCCGCTGCTTCTGCTTGTATGGTGTCTGGTAGTGCTGCGGCTGTTTGTTTCGGGGCTGTGGCTGCCATTTGCGATATGGGGTGTACCTCTTGGAGCTTGAGCTGCTTAGGTTGGGTTTGCGGAAGGTGCGAGGACGTTCGGAGCCCTCCTCCAAAGTTTGCAGGGTGTTGCAGCGCTCACGCATGTCGTTAACAGTGTCCTTTACCTTGTCCCCGAACAAGGAGTCGCCAGAGCAGGGGGTGTCCGCGATGCTGTCATGCGAGTCGGTGCGGAGACCGGATGCCCAGAGCCAGGCTAGCCTGCGTGCAGCGATGGCCGTGCCCGCCACCCTGACTGCAGTTTCGAAGGCATCGTGAGCGGCCCGTCCTTGATGCTTAATGCAGTCGTCCAGATCCGAGAGAGCAGGTGCGAGGTTTTGTGGGGGCTCCGGTAGAAGGGAAATTGCAGACTTGATGGTGCTCACCAGAGAGTCTTGGTAGATCGCGTGCTGGAACTGGTGGGCCGCGATTCTAGCGTTTAGCATGGCTCCTGAGTAGACCTTTTTGGCCACATCATCCACGAACTTGTTCTCCTTGCCCGGCGGGGTATTATTGGAGATGCGGGAGGACTTGGAGCGCTTCAATGCAGATTCCACCACAATGGATTGGTGGGGGAGCTGCGGCTTGGCAAAGGCCGAAAGGGGTTGGATGCAGTATTTGCTATCGAGCCTGCGAGGGCAGGCGTGGTTGGAAGCGGGAGTCTGCCACATTCTGGAGAGGTTGTCCTGCAGGAGTTGGTGGACGGGCAGCAGCGGGTTAGATTTGGGAGTGTCGATGAACTTGAGGGCGTTCTGCACTTCGTCGCGTTTATCCGTTGGGAGCGCGGAAGGAATGGCGAGAGAAGTGATGACTTTTTGGTTGAATTTGTAGTAGGTGAGGTCCTCTGGGGGGACAGGTTGGGACTCCGAGCTTGAGAGAGAGTCCTGGTGAGGAGCCGTGTCTGATGAAGATGTTGTTGCAGGTGCATCGTGCTTCTGAGCAGGAGGTTGGCTGCGTGAGGTCTGGTCGTCTTGGACGCAGGCGTGGGACGCAGACTGAGGCTTTGCTGGGTTCCCCGAGACCAGCGTTGCCAGGGAGGAGGACCATTGATGCAGCATGTCCTGGAGAAGTTTAAAGGTCTGCGGAGCTGGGTCTGTCTGTGTCTCCTCCGTGTCAGCAGAGGCAGTCTCAGGAAGGAGATAAACCGCATGCGTGTGGTCCTCTAGATCCCCGTGCGTGAGGTCCAAGACATCCTCATGCTCGCTGAGTGCGCCAGAAGTGGTCCGTATGCGCTGAGACTCAGGGCTACGTCTGTCGGGGCTGGCACTACGGCTCCTGTGCCGTGCACTGTGTGAGGACCTGCTGCTCTTTTGCCTGCTGTGAGATCTGCATTGACAGCGAGATCTACTGCGGCTATGTGATCTGCTCTGTTCATGCCTGTGTGCAGAGTCTGCTTGGCTGGGAGATCTGCGCCGGTGAGAAGAGCTGCGGTGCGACTTCTTTGAGTGCTTTCTGCCCTTCTTATGCGAGCGGTGTCGGGAGCTGCGGGAACGTGATCTCCGGTGCTGGTCTGCGCGGGGATCGCCCTGGAGAATGTTGTGTTCTTCAGTGCTTGCTCCGGGAGCGCTGTGAGAGGTGCCGGTAAGAGGCAGTCCAGAGCCGGCGGCGTCAGCGCAGAGCGCTTGACCGGAGGTTGCATCAGCGGGCGGAAGTGACGCGCCATCCAAGATGTCTGCCTCCGTATGCTGCCACGAGGTGCTGGGGAGCTCTGCATCACGGCGGGGGATGGAGGCCTGACAAGGCGCGCCCCCGGCCGGACCAACGGCAGCGATTATTTGATCGGATATCTCGGCATCAGCGGAGGGGTTACTCACAGCCAGGAACTCCGCGAGGGCATTTCTTCTGTACTTCTTTGCTCTGGGGGACATGCGACTGCACGCAGTGCAGTCCCCTACGGCATGCTCCGGCCCGAGGCATCGCAGGCAGAGGAGATGGGAGTCCGAGAGAGCCATCTTCCGGGAGCAGCCGGAGCACTTCTTGAATCCGGGCATAGTCCCGATCCGAAGGTAACTAAAACTACTTTTAAAATTGAGAGAGAGTGAGAGAAACAAAAAAAACATCTTGCTGGCAAGGCGGAAGACAGGAACTGGCCAGCTAGGGGCGGAACGGAAGGTGGGCCTACCGGTCCAGCCCAGAAGGCTAAGCCTTCTGGGCTAGTGAGATTACTTCCGTTCTGGCTCCGTCGGATGACGTCACCACTTTGTGGCTGACTTCATCCTGCTTGCCCTGGGAGAACACCCATTATTATTACTGTGCTGTAACTTTTGTTAGCTTCCTTGGTTTCTTTGAGCATTTCATCATCCATTTGGTCATTCTGGCCAGGCGCTCGATAGTACACCCCCACTGCCATTGCCTTCCCCCTTTTACATGGAATTTCAATCCATATAGATTCTACAGCAGATTTTGTTTCCTGCAAAACTTTAATCCTTTCTGACTCAATGCCCTCTCTAACATAGAGAGCAACTCCTCCACCAATTTGATCAGCTCTATCATTACGATATAGTTTGTACCCAGTTATCACAGTGTCCCACTGGTTGTCCTCCTTCCACCATGTCTCTGATATTTCAATCATATCTAACCTTTCATTTAGTGCTATATATTCTAACTCTCCCATCTTATTTTTTAGACTTCTAGCATTTGCATACAAGCATTTTAGAGAATGTATTTTATTCATATTAATTTGGCTATTGTTAGACATGGGTAATTTGGGATCTTTAAGCTCTGTCTGCTCCATACTTGAGGACATTTGGGCTACTTTACTCTTTTGTGGAACCTCTCTGCTTTTGGTAGTATCCTTCAAAGATACATTCTTCCGAACCATCCGCTCTTGGGCGACTGTCGGCTTTCCCCTAATATCTAGTGTAAAAGCTGCTCTATCTCCTTTTTAAAGGTTAATGCCAGCAGCCTGGTTCCATCCTGGTTAAGGTGAAGACCATCCCTTCGGAAGAGCCCCTCCTTTCCCCAGAATGTTCCCCAGTTCCTAACAAATCCAAAACCCTCATCTCTGCACCATTGTCTCATCCACGCATTGAGACTCCGGAGCTCTGCCTGCCTTTTGGGTCCTGCGCGTGGAACAGGAAGCATTTCAGAGAACGCTACCCTGGAAGTTCTGGATTTCAGCTTCCTACCTAAAAGCCTAAATTTAGCCTCCGGAACCTCCCTACCACATTTTCCTATGTCATTGGTACTGACATGTACCAAGACAGCAGACTGCTCCCCAGCACTATCTAAAACCTTTTCTAGGTGGCGTGTGAGGTCCGCTACCTTCGCACCAGGCAGGCATGTTACCAGGTCTAAAATTATGTGCACACATTCCCTGAGCTAATTTTTAAATAAGAAGCATGCACATAATTTTGATTTGGAAATTTGCTGGTACCTGGTAATATTTACATGTATGCACACTGATAAAATCACTTGGATATGTCTATATTGTTCATTAGCATAAGATCATAGAAGCATCCCATAGTTTTAGTCAATTGCATTTTTAAACACTTATATAACCAAACTAAAATTTGCAAATATTTTTTTAAAATACAGATACAAAAGTAAAATTGGACTTGATATTTGCTTTAAGCATTCACACTTATTCTGGGAAAGGATAGATTGTGTTGGGGTGGGGGGAGGGGGCAGAATAGTGCAGTCTCACAGGGTTGAGATACCAGGCTGTAAAAAGCATTCATTTAGCACCAGCATCTGGCTTTTTGGCAGACCCAATAGGCAGTTGTGATGGTAGCTTAGAAGCAGCCTCTGAGTTGGTGCAGTTGCCCATGGTTACGCTGCAGCTGGGTTCTGGACCTTCTTGTTTTGCTTGTTGCCATCTTTCACAGTGTTTGCCATTGGTTCTGAGACATGCACTCACTTATTTCGTTTTTTAGCATGGCAGTTTCACTGCTGCTCATTTCTAGACTTTGCAGATCAGGCAGCCTCTGGGCACTATGAGCGTTCATTGCAGCCGCTGGGCGCTCGCCCCCCCCCCCCCCATCCCTCTCCGTCATTGTTTCCTCTGCAGGCTGGTTATCTCAGTGACAATTGTAGCACAAGACATATGGACCACGGCTCCCTCAATAGTCCTGTGCAAGCATGCTCTAGGGCCAGTCTGCATAATCGGAACTTTCTCTCCCCCAGGAACTCTGAACATTGCCTCTACAGGATTCTCAGTCCTCACTGACTCACAGATCAGTCTAGGCCAGTGCTTTTCAAACTTTTATTCCGTATGACCCCATTTTAACAACTGAAAATTCAGGTGACCCCCCGATGATGATGAAATCTAACTGGCAGATCTCCAGCCTCTTTCCCCACTCTCCACTCATCTGAAGCAGGAAGGCAGCAGTAACAGTAGCGGCAAGAGCAGCAGCAGTCAGCTCAGGGTCCCTTGTGTCAGCGTGCAGTGTGCGCTTACAGACCCCAGAACTGAGCGTGGGTTTCCAGTCTAACGGGACGCTTCCCCATGAGGGGACAAGGGCTTATGAATGTTGACTGGTGACTGGCACTACTTGGCATAGGTCTCAGTGAAAGTCCAGAGAGAACGGAAAATGGCCATGTTTCTGTGACCCCATTCACTGATGATGTGACCCCATTTGGTGTTCCGACCCCAAGTTTGGGAACCACTGGTCTTGGCCGAGCAATCTTGCCAACCCAGAAACATGCTCACTTTTATGTATCTAGTTGCATGTGTTTGCTGGATTAAAATATGCCATTTCAGGATTGAAATCCCACTGTCACTCCTTATGATCCTGGACAAATCACTTAACCCCCATCGCCTCAGGTACAAACTTAGATTATAAGCCCTCTATGGACAGGGAAATACCTACAGTACCTGAATGTAACTCACCTTGAACTTCTGAGAAAGGCATGAGCTAAATTCAATTTCCCCTATTCTCTACATGAAACCCTTTATGAAACCCTCTCAAAAAAGCCTGCAGTCTGAAATTAATGAAAATACTCTGATCAATATTCAGACCTGGAGGCGTGTCTTTTTTAAAATACATTTAAAATAAATATACGTAATCAGCACTGCTGGATAGGGGACTGTGACAAATATATGTAGCAAGCACTCCCCACTCTATATGCATAGCAGTGATATTCAGCCACTGTGCATACAGGTAGCGTTGAAATATCACCACTCTACGTATAGCTGGATGGAACATCCTCACACTGTTACCGGAGGATGTAGTAAAGGCTGTTAGTGTAGCTGGGTTTAAAAAAGGCTTGGACAAGTTCCTGGAGGAAAGGTCCATAAACCATTTTTAAGAAGGGACCCAGGATATCAATGGGGAAACTGCTAGGTACATATGACCTAGATTGGCCACTGTTGGAAACAGGATACTGGGCTTGATGGACTTTGGTCTGACCCAGTATGGCATATCTTATGTTCTTAGGTACTGCACTATCCAGATCGTTTTTGGTGGCATTACCTATGCAGCGCCACTGAAAGTCAACATATAGCATTATGTTTAGCAGTAGCCAGTAAGTGTTTAAGTCTCGTTGAATGCTGAGCTATTTTTTAATGCATTGAACCCATCCTACCAAGGGGATGCTATGTAAGCATTGTTTATTTATTTATTTAACTGTTTTTTTAATATACCATTTTTCTATCAGGCAAAACGGTTTACATGGAACAATTAAAAACCAGTATTTAAACAATCAACTTTAACTAGGACCTCAGAACAAAGGGAGGGGAAAAAGTAGGAAAGTAAAACATTCAAAACTAAGTTACAGAGCTCTTGTGCAAGGGGGAAAAGCTAGGCGGAGCTGAGTTATACTATTGAGATAGGGGAGGACATGTAATGAGGTGATGAGGAGGGGTGGGGAAATTGATGAGGGGTAGTCGGCCTTGTGTGTTTAGGGAAGAGGGGTAGGGGGAATAGTATAGGTGGGTTGGAGGTGGTCTGGTCGGGGTTTGCTGGAGAGGAAGCACCGCAGTATTCTTTAAAGAGGAAAGTCTTCAGGTGTTTTTTGAATAAGATGTGAGATTGAATGGCTTGTAGTACGGGAGGTAGCTGGTTCCAAATGGTGGGAGCATAGAATTTGAAGGCTCTTGAACATGTGTGTGATCTTTTGTGTATCTGGGTGGGCGGGAGGAGAAGATTCATTGCGTTCTGATGTCACAGTCTGTCTGTTGTTGGGACGTTGATTAGTGATTGTAGTTGCTTTGAGGAGGTGTTGATAATTGCTCTATAGGTGATGGCGAGTACCTTGAACTTGATCTTGGATGCAACAGGGAGCCAGTGGAGTGATTTCAATATGGGAGTGGCTATAGTGTGTGCTGCAGTATTTTTGGCAAGCTGTAGAGAGGCAATGGTGGCCTTGGGGAGCCCATGGAAGATGGAGTTGCAGTAGCCGAGCAGCAGTGTGATGGAGGCTTGGCATACTGCGTGGAAGCTGTCAGCAGGGAGGAGGGGGCATAGGTTGTGGAGAGTTAAAAGTTTAAAGTAAATATTTTTGGTGACATTCCTGATTTGGGGTTGGAAATTTAATAGGCAATCCAGGGTGATTATGAGGTATTTGATCTGAGCTTTAACTTCGATTTCTGTGTCTGAATTTGATGACATTAGGTGGGAGGAAGTTGGGATCTCTGGTCACGTGAAGGATCTTGGTCTTGTTGAAGTTGATCACAAGGTTATGAAGCTGTATCTAGGAGGCAATTTTTTTGAAACAGGCTGTAAGGTTAGAGTAGTTGGGGATGGGGGTGTGAAAATGAGTGAAAATCATTATGTCTTCAGCATAGATTGGTAGCTGATGTTAAACTTCTGAATAATGTAGCAAAGGGGTCTAATATAGATGTTGAAAAGGAAGCAGGAGAGCGCAGAGCCCTGAGGGACTCCTTGGGAAGGATGTAGGGTATAGATGATTGGTGTCTGATTCTTGTAATTTACAGTAGGTATGCTGGGATAGGTTGGAGTTGATCCATTTGAGTGGTTTGCCTTGAACATCAATGTTCCTGAAATAGTCCAGTAAGGTCTGGTGGGACACAGTGTTGAAGGCTGCAGAGATGTAAGAAAGCAGTACGTAACCAGAGGATGGCTTTTCAGTTCTAGAAATGAGTGTATTTAAAAGGGAAGTGAGTAGAGTCTCGGCACTGTGAAAGGGGTGGAATCCATGTTGATTGTGATCAAATGAGGCATATCTGTCAATGTACTCTAGAAGTTGAATCTGGACAGCTTTTTCGAGGATTTTGGCAAGGCAAGGTACTCTGGCTATAGGTCTGTAGGAGGCAGGTGAGGTGGGATCAAGGTTGGGTTTCTTCAGGAGAGGTCTAATGGATGCTTGTTTTAGAGAAGGTGGGAGGTAGGCTTGCATGAGTGAAGAATGGAGAATGGTGGATTGGAATGGTAACATTTGTGTCTTTGTTAACTTGATCCAGGATACTGGACAGGGGTCTAGTGGTGATGTGTTCACGTTGATGCGAGCGATGATGTTTAAGAGTTTTTCCAGTGGGATATTTCTGAATGTTATCCATTGTTGGGTGGAGGATGTTGAGTTGGAGGGAGGAGGAGTGTTGCCTATGTTTGGAAATGATGAAGTCAGCAAACATCTTGGGGTGGAGGTCCTTGGATTTTCTCCATCTCCTTTCCAGTTTTCTAAGGGAATGTTTCTGTTGTCTGAGACAGGTGGAGTACCATGGAGCATGAGGTTGGCAGGTTTTGGGGGGAGCGTGAGGTGGGGGCCTTGGATGCATCCATGATGGTGGAATTCCAGGTCTCTACAATTGAGTCAAGGTCTGAATGAAGAATTGCATGTTTCAGTGAGGGGATGGTCCTTTGTAAGAAGGAGGGTTCATTAAAGGTGAGGAATCTTCTTGCTATAGGAAGTCTAGGAAGGGGGGGGGGTAATTGAGCGATAGGGTTGGTAGGGAGAAGGCTATTAGTTGATGATCTGACCATGGGATGGGGATAAAGGAGGGAGAAATGGGGTGAGGTGAGGATAGAAGGTCATCAGGGAGGAAGAGTAGGTCCAGGGTACCTCCTTTTGAGTGGGTCGAGGTATTGATTAGCTGTGTGAAATGCAGGTCAGTCATAGCTTTGAGGAATGCATGGTTCTGGTTGGATTTAGCAAAAGGAAGGTTTGGATCACAGAGGAGAATGAGATGTTGTTGGTGAGAAGCATGGGAGCATACTGTCTCCAAAAGCATATCAAGCTGTTCTGTGTTGTGGTACGGTGATCTGTAGACAAGGCACCATCTTTCAAGCAATCATCACTCCGACCCCAGTAATCCAGGGCCGGCGTGATGATTGCTTGAAAGATGGTGCAAAACAGGTTATGGCTGAGTAATAGTTTCAGATTTTTTAATAGCTTCATCTTGTGGTATGCCTTCATGGTGGTTCTCTTTATTTGAGACTGTAGCATGAGGTTTTGGTCCAGGAAAATGCCAGGGTATTTGATCTTTTTTTGTACTTTGATTGTGTGCTGTGATAAGCAGATTTCTTGTGGGGCATGAATGATGTGTCTCTGATGATGATTAATGCCTCTGTTTTATTGAATTTTACTGCTAGGTTGTTAGTGTCTAGCCAGCTGATCATTGCTTCCATACAGCTTGTTATGGGTGGAATGTCAGGGTTTTGAATGTTGATTGGAGCGAAGATCATAGTATCATTGGCATATATCCTGTATTGCAAATTATGGTGCTGGATTATGGTGCAGATGGGTTGTAAGTAGATACTGAAAAGCATGGATGAGACTGAGGATTCTTGGGGTATGCCCTGGGATAGAGGATTTGTTGCTGCCTGTTGCTGAAATAGGATTGGAACCATTTGTGCCATGTATTCCAATTTCCCGAAGGCGTTGCAATAGGATACTGTGGAAAACTGTGTCAAATGCAGCTGATATGTCCATAAGGAGGCTATCTAGTTAAGGGTGCTGACCATGACATTCAGTAGCATTATTCAGATTGTGCTACCGAATATCTCCACACACTGCCCTTGTATATAGTTAGTACAGGGGTGGTCCATGGATGATGGTGGTGTTGGCAAAATCTGGATAAGTGCAGACTTTATATAGTTAGCATGATATTCAGTCATCACTTATCCAGGCAACTTAGGCCACATGAAAAGTTGTCCTCAATTGTAATCTGGATAAGTGCCAGCTGAATATTGTGTTGACCAGATAAGTGCCAGTACTTATCTGGATTGCACCACGAAGCCTAGATTTTCACAGCAGCTTCTATCCAGATACTACTGATGAATATCCCTTTGATATCTAAGCTCCACAGATGAAAAAACTGAAAGTGGACAAGGCCATCGGACCAGATGGGATACATCCCAGGATACTGAAAGATCTCGGAGACGTTCTTACAGGGCCTTTAAAGGATATTTTTAATAGATCCTTGAAGACAGGAGAAGTTCCACAGGATTGGAAAAGGCCTGATGTGGCACCTCTCCACAAAAGTTATCTAAACCTATTTTCTAAAGTCTACAAATACTTTTATTTGCAAAATATTTTTCTTGGAGAATAACAGTGAGCAATAGGAACTGAAGTGAATGTGTTGCCATTATGAAGAAGAACACCTTTTATGCTGTCTTTTGACGAATCAATGAACAGCCGCCATTCAGCAGGATCATACTTGAGTTTAAACTTTTCCGTCACTCCGTATATATCGTTGCAAAATACCAAATCTTCCTCTTTGCTGAAATACTTCAAAAATTGTGTCTCGTGGTTGCGGTACCAATAAAAAGTTGTTCCTGGTGACAATAGATTTTTCTGTTTAAGCCGAGAACCTAGCAGTTGGGCAGCATATTTTGGGAGTCCTAAATCCCGGACTAAATCATTCAATTCAGCTTGAGAGAAAAGTTCAGGTTTCGGATCTGGTTCAGTTTCAAACTTGGAAGTACTGGCCTCATCGGGAAAAGCCATCTGATGAGTCTCATCATGATCAGAACCGTCCACACAAATATGATCCAAAGATTTTGGTGGTTCAGGCACAGGTACTTCGTTGCTATGAGGCATAGGCCTAATTGCTGAGGGAAGGTTGGGGTAACTTATTATGTTCTTATTTTTTAAGTTGTATCCCTTCACAATGCAAGAGCAAAAATAGCAGTCACTGCTGTGGTCTCTTTGTTCACGCCACATCATAGGTATTCCGAAACGAAATGCTTGTTTTTTACCTTTCATCCATAAGCGTAGATCTTCCTCACATGTCTTGCACACTTTGTGAGGAGCCCACGGTTTGTCTTGATCGCCTAACTTCAAACCGAAATAGGCGAAATATACTTTTTTAATAAATGCAGAAATGTTCCTCTGCCGCTTTTTCACGGTATATTCCCCACAAATAAAACAAAAACTGTCCGGAGAGTTGAAGCAACCTCTGGCTCTGTGAGCCATCAAAAATACACAGCACTGCAAACTACAACTGTAGTGAACCACTTCGGAATAAAGCTGGATTACGACTGAGCAAACAAAAGGTAATAATGAACTTGCAAGAAACTGAAATTTGACAGGAACGTTCATGTCGCAACCACTGTGTTTGAGCGAGCGAACGAGGCGAGGCGAACAGGAAAGAACATGCGCCAGCGCGAGTCCTGGATTTAGCCCCCCGCCTCCCAATTGTCCTGTTAATGTATAAAATGAATACAAAACACTCTAAAATATCAAGAGGGAGTGTTTCTAGTTAGTTAACCATTACAACCTCTATTTTGGGCCAAGAAAATAAACTGCAGTCGGCTAAAAAGAAATTATGTGAACATTCCTTATATGGGTAAGAAATCTAATTTTGCAAGAAAACGTGACGTGATGGAACATTTTGGATATTTTTCCTGGATTCAGCACCCCAAAATCTATAGGAATCAGTTGCAAAACTGGAGGCAGTTTTTTGGTAGTGTACCTGTGATATTAAAGGGAAGAGAAACCATTTCCGTCAGCAATGTACAGCAAAACCGGGGAAACCTACAAAACGTGAGCAGTGTGATACATGTGCACTGAACAAAATAGCAAATAGAAATGGAAAAAGACCACAACAAAATCCTAAAAAACTATAATCCAGCTGGTCAACAGTGATATTAATGGGCAACCATACAAAACACTCCCAGGAAAGCTCCAAAAAAAAAGAAATGAGGTTTGGAAGGGTCCACGGAGCGTAGACCCTTCCAAAAATCATTCCCTAATTTTAATTATGAGCGTTCCTGGGAGTGTTTTCTATGGTTGCCCATTAATATCACTATTGGCCAGCTTGGGTATGTTGCTACCCCCTTATTCCGAGGTCATATTCTGGGTTTATGTGCACCTATGTCTCCATACAAGGTGAATGAGCCCACAGTAAAAATGTGCAGAGCAGGGTTTCTGACTCTTTCGGCCAGGTGTCCTATCTCCAGGGACTGCACTGTCTCTGCGGCCACAGTGTGGTGCAGCGGACACAGCCAGTACCTGTAGGACCAGAGGGTCATAGGTTCAAAGCCCAGCTGGGGCTACATTCAATCCAGTCCCCATATTTTTCCCACAACTGTATCGTGATTGTAATGACAAACCTTTATTGCTGAGAACATACGCATGGTTAATACGCCTATATTTTATCCCACCGAGCACAGACACCATAAACAGGCGCATTACCTAGAGCAGAGTCTCCCAAATGCAGTCCTGGAGGGCCACACACCATTCAGGTTCCATGCTGCCGCGAATAAAGATGTCTGTGCTGCATATCTATGCACCACCCCCATGGTATGCAGATGTAGCTCATGCATATTAATCAGAGACAGCATGAAAACCCGAACAGTGTTTGGCACACCAGGACTGGAGTTGGGAACCTCTGCCGTAAAGCAGCAGCCAACAGGGCCAGACACACCCACACCCACACCCACGGGCCCCATTGGCTAATGCCTCCTGGAGAGGCAGGACATTGGGCCCTGCGTGCATCTCCCAATACTACCACATGCATACCCTAGCAATGCCACCCTACACTTGGGTATACGGTACACACCTATCCAACGTTTCCTATGAGTACTGGCAGATAGCAAGTCCTACGTTAAGCACAGTTTGCTCATTGAGCTCCATCATAACAATCTTTCTGATGTCAGCGGTGTGCGCTACAGGTCAGGTCTCTGACAGTGTTTACCACCCTGGGGAGTGACGGCCAACAGTATTGCGGACCATATCCATACCTGGACTGTGCCCAGGACTGGTGTGGTGGGCAGGGCTGCTGAACTCCTCTACAGTAGCACAATGCTGGCATAGGTGTCGGAGTGTGTGTCTGTCTCTACAGTGTGTGGTGGCTGCAAACACCTTCCACAGCCCACACTACCAGCACTGTTGCCAGTATTGGCCTGCCAATGTGCATAATGAGGAGCAAGGTACCATGGGTATAGCCCAGACAGGGTGGCCTGGGCAGGCTGCATCTGCACAGCGCATAGGGCACTGACTGCAGCATATTAGTGCCCGGCCACCACCTACACAGACAGGGTGACCGCTGTATGTCCTGCAGGGAGATCAATCTCACCCTGACTGTGCAGTGACCACAGCATGGCTAGGCATCCCCATAGTGCTACATAGTATTTCTGTCATGTGATATTTATGTGTTTCCCTTTTGGGGGCTAGTCACTGACTTATCTGCTTGTTGTGTATGCTGTCATCCCAGTCCAGTTCTGGGTGCATGCATTTCCAACAGGAACATGCATTATGGACCAACTAGCAGACTGTTTGCAACTGGTATGTGTCTCGATGGAGAGCCTTGCAGGGTGCAGCGGCTGAAGGCCTGCTGCAGGAGAATATCAGATAGTGGTGGGGTGCAGCTTAGCATATACAGGCCTAATTTCTCTCTGCTATTGTGCTATGGATATGCAGAGAGCTGCATTGACTGCCCTGAGGGGTGTCTCTCCCACAGCAGAACCGGGGTTGATGGTCCCTTCTACTGCCACCATTGCAGGGAGGTAGAATGTGGATCGGTTGATGGGAGACCCTGTTTACCACCATAATCTCCCTAGGGGTCCATAGGGACTACACCTGACTGAGACAGACAGATATATCCAAGGTGTTTGTGCAGAAACTACCTATCCCACACATTAACACTGCTGTGGATGTCCAGCATGGCCTATGTCTGCCATGGATGGTGCTGTGCACCTCGCTGCACCCTCACGGTGAGCGCAGTACCCGCACAATGTGACGGTGTGTAGCTACTCTGTGCCAGTAAAACACACGGTCAGTACCCCCTACCAGGCCTAGGTGCTATGGGAGTGCATTCCCCAAGCTGTGTATCTGTGGACAGCTGATTTGCATGTGCAGTGCATCATGGGTGTGACTGGCCCAATCCAACCCTGTGAAAATCCAGCACCTGCTCACAGGCTCTGATAAACCATAGGCCATCACACTTACATCTGTTAGCATAATTCATAGGTGCAAGACACCCTAAAGAGTCTGTAATATAAAGTGCCCACGCTGGTAACAACACACATACCAATGCACGATTTTACGCACGCACCAACGCACGATTTTACGCACGCACCAATGCACGATTTTACGCACGCACCAATGCACGTAGCCACGCCCGCACCAACGCACACTGTGAGGGTGTGTTTCTGGCAATACTACTGAACGTAAAGAAAAACATGCCTCCTCATTCCCTATGTAATGTACAGGGTGATGCCTGGGCCAGCCTTCTGCGTTAGGCACACTGGGGACTCGAACCCATGCTGCCTGTAACAGCAGTCAGTGACGTAACCATTGTGCTACAGCTCTGTTTCAGTGATTTGTGTCTGTACGCCTTCTTAAGATTAATGCGCGGTAACACACCACGGCGCCCTGTAATGCTCGTTAGTTTTTGGAACGCGCGTTAGTGGTAACGATGTACCGCCCATGTCCTTATTTGGGGTTTCTGTCTCTACCGCGGCTCCTAACGCGAATTGCACTAACGCACTTTAGTAAACATACCCCTTAGTCTTAGTTTTGCCTCTTTGTTAAAGCTTAGTCTGAAACTCTACAGATTTGCCTTGTATTTTGGATTATTCGCTGAAATCTTTCTGTGTTCCCAAAACTGATTCTACTTTGTTGACACCTTATCTATTCAGTATCAGCTCCCCTGCTGGGATCTGGCTTTGTTCCTGTCATCAGTGAGTTAATGTGTGCTCTTGCCCCTAGTCTTCTTTCCAAGTTCTTTGGGTATCTTGTACTGCACTCTGGGCTCTCGGTTTCTGGCAGATAAGACCCAGTGACCACCAGCACTGAAGGGTTGAACCCAAAGAGAGGGGAGCCCCTGCAAGTGAAGTACACATCTGAGCACCCCTGGATCTGGGATGCACTATTCAGTGGAAAGCCAGCTTGTAGATTTCAGCCTGCTCACTCTTTTGCGCCCTCGTTACTGACAAGATCCATCACGGTCACTGCTTTAGGAAATCTGGATGGTCTCTGCAGTTTAACTTGTCACTTGTGTGTGCAACTGAGATTATCACTCGTACAGGAGTGATAGTATTTTGTTGCTTTTTTGTCCGCAGATGAGCAGTTTTCTTTATATAGCTTTGATATGTGGCAATCCTGAGTTTCTCTTCTTTCTTACAAACATCAACATAGGGTCTTTGTTTCAAAGTTAGCTACTGTTTGTATTTATTAGTAGTATTCAGTTCACACCTTTCTAATTCTAGTTCAAGGTCAGTTACAGTCAGGGACTGTAGGTTATTTCCCTGTCCCTGGAGGGTTTACAATCTAAGTTTGTACCTGAGGCAATGGCCAGAGGGAGTGCCAGTGGATATGAACCTTGTCTTGCTGGTCCCAAGCTGCTGCCCTAACCACTAGGCTACTCATGTTCAGAAATGGGGGTGGGGGAAACCAGTTTCATGTCTGAGACAAAAATGGTACTGGGCTTGGTAATCTCTGCTCTCCATGCTAATCAACAGCGTCTCTGCAGATGATTATTTGCTATTTCTTACCAATGTTCTGAGATAGTTTGTAAGGCATTGTATTGCTAAGCAAATTTGCTGTATATTAAAGATAACAGACACAGAGACTATTGCTTTTAGCTGGGCTGAATTTAACTGTCATCATAATGTAGACCAGAAGGCTTTGCAGATGACCAGAGCTAAGGAACAAGCTATGTATCTTTAGCCTATCTAGCTAGGCCCGAGTTCACTCATAGTAAGTTATCAAGTCCACCTCAGCGCTGAATACACTTACAGTAGGATAGGTTGAATATACTTACAGTAGGATAAGTTATGCATAATTTGGGTGCCACTTCCTTGAATTGCTTCTGCCTTATCAATCTTTTTTTTAAATATGGTATCCAGAACTGGACACAGTACTATAGATGAGACCACCTTAGAGATCTGTACAGAGGAAATATTACTTTACATTTTCAACTTCCTTTAATGCAGTCAAGTATATTATTGTAGCTATGGCAATGTTACCCTGACTGAGTCTGATCTCATATGATTTTGGAAGCTAAGCAGCATTGGGCCTGGTTAGCATTTAGATGGGAGACCACCTTGGAATGCCATATGCTGTAGACTTACTATGTGGATGAAAGGCCTGGTAATCTACTTCTGGTCATACCTTGCCAAGAAAACCCAGAGGACATGGACAACTATCCACAGGGTTGCCAAGAAAATCCAGAGGATACAGACAACTATCTACAGGGTTGCCAAGAAAACCCAGGAGATAGGGACTGCTATCTACTGGGTCGCCAGGAGTTGGCATTCACTCAATGGTACTTAGACAGCAACAGTATTATTGTAACCAGTAGCTGATGAGTAGGTTCCAAACCTGTGGTGGGTTATTAAGAAATGTGGTAGAGCATATGATGCAATGGACTGAGCGCAAGGTGATTTCCTTCAGTGGATGGGGTGACCTATTCTTCTGTGATGGAATGATTTCTTGGATGACACAGATTTGGTTGTAATGGCCAAGGAACCAATGGAATTGCTAACAAATTGAAAAGTGTCAGTGTCAAGTGGTGACATTTAGTGTAGGGGATTCCCTTGATGTGGAAATGTAAAAATGTTAAAAATGTAAACCGCTGCTGATCATTGGAAGGAGTGGTATAAAAATAAGTTCAAATAAATAAGATAAATGTGGTAAATATTATTGAAATTTGTAATGTCAGTCAAAGTTAACATACTCACTCTTTTGAGCTGAACAATGATGCGTCTTGGTCTTTTTTGCTGCAAGCCAGTTGCAGCATTTGCTGAAATTGTGTGTCTATGCTGCCACATCTCTTTTTGGCTTCTATGTTGGTGTGAAGAAATGGAAATCCTGTTATCACCACCAACCTGTCATAAATCTGTTCTTTAGAGTTCGATAGAGTTGCAGACTGACATCATGTGGTTGTGGTGCACAGCTACATATTCCAAGGAAAAATACTGTGAGTAATACACATTTTTGTGTGGGTATCTTAATGCTGAAGCGGCAAGTTGTGTTGTATCATCCCACATAGATGCAAAAGTTAAAAGCAGCAATAAGATGACATCCAGGGTGGAAACAGCAACGTTTAACACTGCTTTGCTTTGCCTTGCCAGTTGAACTGATGGGACAGCTCAGGCTCAGCTGCCTGGAAAAGCCATAAAAAATGGCCTTCAGTCTTGAAACAGAACCAGTTAACAAGATGTCAGTCACTGTTGCTTTGGGTTGAAATGATGGTACAGCTAACAACTTCCTGGACGTAATGCTTATTTAAATTGAAACTCTTTCCGCTTCTCCTTTTAAATAAAATGCTCGGTGACATCATCATAGAATTTTGTATTTGATTTCAAAGTCAGGAGCAGCTCTAGTTTCACTAGAGATGAAAGTCTCTCCTGTCCTATTGTATTCCCGCAGTAGTGTTTTATTCTTTTACAAAACAGAGACAGAGCTTTCCACTGTAGCAGTGGTGCTTGGAATTGTAAGAATTAGTGTAACAAGTTTGTAAGCTTCAATGAAGCCTACTGAACACAGACCACTTTCTCTTAGGGGTATGTTTACAAATCAGAGGTGGCGGCCTCCAATATTTCACAGAGGCTGCTACCGCTGCTTTGTAAACATACCCCTTAGTCTTTTATGGATTTCATATGTCCATTTCCCATGAAAATCTAAAGACATATACTTCACACTCAGCTCATTTTTAAGCTTTACAAAGTCAAAATGTTGACTGTATGTCTTCTTCAAAGAGGAAAATGCATCCGTGAAAGATTTATCATGTGTGAGAAATTTTGAAGGATCTAGAAGCACTACAGATTTCAGCTTAATCTGAGTTTGGAGTAACAAGCAATCAGTGATTTTGTAGAACAGGTGTTTGTGCTGGGTATTGGTTTCAAAATTATCTCAGCAACATCCTTTCTTTGGAAGACCGATATCCTCTTCCAAAGTTTCATAAATTTCCTGTAAATTTTCTCTCTGACTGATTAGGAATTGTTGTACATCTTTTTGTTGGCAATAAGAAATATCAAATCATTTCATTCGTAAAACTGAAAATAAGATATTTGTGCAAGCAAAACTGCAGAAAAAATAGTCAACAGGAAGGAAAACTCAAAATAATTGAGTCTGTAATGAAAACCTGATGCAGCAGATACTGTCTCACCATCCCATTCTTGAGCATTATTAATTATATCTTCAAATAGGCCAATTAATCCTTTATAGTTCTCTTTCACAATGTTGACAATCTGTAATTGCAGTGTATTAGCCCCTGTAGGAAGTCTTACTTTTACAAGCTCATCTAGTAACTGAGTTTTCCTATTTGATTTTGTGAAAAACACAGCTATTCCATTCAGACTGGAAAATAAACTTTTGCATTGTTGAATACACTGTATATCCAGCACTTTGACACACTACTAAGTTCAAGAAATGTGCATAACAGTGAACAAATACCACATCAGAAGCTTCCTTTCAAATCAGGGTTTGCACCCAACGCAGATTTAAAGCCATTACTGGAGCACCATCACATGCTTGTGCAACAAGCTTTTGCAAACACTTGAATTCTTTAAGAGTTTAAAGAATATGTGTTGAAATCCCATGTGTACTTCTGTTATCCAATTTGATGAATCCCCCAAATCACTCCTTCAGTCCACTGCCATCTGCATATCTCACGGATATAGAAAGTTGAGAAAGATCTGCTACATCAGAAGATTCATCAGCCAACACAGGAACAAGTATTGATTTCTGTAATTCTTGCTTAACTGAAGAATCAATCACTGCAGCAACTGAAGAAATGTCATTCTGAATATGGTTGGATGTTCCTGAGAAATGTTTAGCTGTTTCTAAGTGCTAACACAAAAATGAGAGCTCAGTGGCCCCCAAAGTATCATTGCTCACTGCCACAGAAGCAACAATATGGGCTTGGCAACCCCAACATATCACCTGCCAGTGGGAAGACTTTCTTGTTCCTTTTGTTGGAATGGGAGGCTGAAACTCCCCCTTCCAGAGAAGCAACACAAAGTGGCTTTTCAACCCTTGTATCACTGTCAATCATCCCTTGTCTAGTCTGCACCATCCTTCCAGTTGCTGCAAATTGAAGATATTCTACTCTAGTGATGAAGAAGTTGGCAAGATTTAATTGGGGGGGGGGGAGGGTGTAAGAGTCAGCATCTTCATCATAATTTCACCTAGAGTATCCCAACATAGTACGCCTTTTGTTTTTTTCCTCCAAAATTAAAACATTTCTCCAGTCTCCTCCCTCCAAGCCACCATCTCATCTGCATATATCATGCCTGGCAAGATGCCTGTATACATGCATTGGCTTACCACTATGTATCCATAGATGCTGGCATTCTCATACATCTCCATAGGACACCACCTGGGATATATTGCCCTCTCATTGTGTGACAGCTTCATCCAGCAGGTGTATATCTCAGATTGGCTGGCTATGCTATACTAGGTGTCAATGCAGCTGTGTGGGTGTGTTTGGCTACATTGTAGGGAGGCTGCACTTTGCCAGGTGGGATGAGTGCTCATGGGAGTTCCATCAAATCATATGCTAGGGGATTGGGCAAATATGGGCATCGCTTGTGCCTTACACCACTCCCTTGACATTCTGACAAGTTGTGTCTGTACTCATGATAATGGGGCACCATCCTTCCCATTCTAATACTGTTAAACTGCATTAATAGCAATCCTATCTTCCTCTGGTGATGTTTACTTGGTATATGGATGGTACTGTATCAGGCTGTGCTGATGGCTCTGTGAGTATGACTGTCATGGTATATTTCTTTATCTTGACGACTGCTGCCTTTTTCTGGCCCACAAAAGCTGTTGCATTATGTGACTACCTTGTCTTGCATAATGGCTGGGGCAGCCCTGATTCCCATGTTTCCAAGCCAAAACAATGGGTACTAGTGTGCATCTAAGTAGCTATAGATGAGACATGGGAGAGGTGTGAGGTATGTAGACCAGGCCATGCGGATCCTCTCCCAGACTCTACATGCTGCAACATGGGGTCTCCTGCACCTACCAGGGTGTTAGTTATTGTGGCATCAACTTCTTCAAGATGCTGGCACCTGTCTTTATGTAAACATGTGGAGGCCAGTTCAGACATGTGCATTCTCGGGCTGTACGGACGGTCAGACATCTGGAACAGAATCAATGAACGCAGCTAATTCTGCTCCCGTGGGGCTGAGCAGAATCACAGCATAGTGGCTGGACGTCCGGGATGTGCCTCGATTTAGGCGCCCCGGACGTCCAGCCATATTCCCAGCTAGCTCAGCCAGGCTCCTGCATGGAGCTGCAGTGCCATGACGTCATGTTGCCGTGGCACTGCAGCTCCATGCAGGAGCTTCAATCCCCAGCAGTCCTCCAAAACATGCTTTCCCCACAGCCTGACCTCCGATCTGGCCTGCCGTGGCCAGGGTCGGGCTGCAGGGAATCCCCTGCATCCCCTTACCTGTTTAGTGGGCCAAGGCTTCTGCATCCACCGATGTCCATGGGGACGTATTCCACCTCTGAGGTGGAATAAGTCCCCGTTTAAATGGCTGACCCCAGACATACAGGCCGCTGACAGCACACAATGTTTGCATTTATCAGCAATTGAGTTTTATGCAAAAACTTACCACACCTTAGATTGAAAGCCTTTTGGGGCTAAGGAAATGCCTTCTTTCCCTAAATGTGAATTGCCTAGAGTTACTACTGAAAAGGCATGAACTAAATTCATAATAAATAACTCAAATAAATAACATTGCCAGGACTATTATACCTGTGCTGTTTAAATAATAACCACACATTCTTCACCTTTAAAAATTGTAAGAGGTAAGATGAGGACGTGATGCATGTATTGATGGATCCTTGCCATAAATATTCCTGGATGAAAAGAAAAAAGATAAGGGGACCTGCCGACATCCTGACAGCCCTGTAGACTTATGTTTTAAATATGAGACAATTTTATCAAAACTAATTCTGAGTTCCTGAAAGTATATTTTCAGGCATGTAAGACTCAGTGAAGGCTTGTCTGACTCCGATGTCTCCAGGGACTGTGACTCAGAGAATAATGGTTCTGAGCAGTGCATTAGATGTACTGCCAGGCCCCAAGCAGTAATACAGTGAAATAGATCTGGCTGCCCAAATACTTAGCATGGTAAAAGAGGGATATGGCAGGAAGAAGAAATGGGACCATCAAGCCAAAATCATACATAACTCTGCAGGAGATCTATGAGAAGTCATAGTGACATGGAGTTCAGACACATGAGAAATCTGGATTAACATACTGCTTTTTGGAGGCAAATAATCACCAGATTGCTCAGAAAATAAATAACGTGACTGCCAAACACAATCTCATTGAAAAATGGTGAGACCCAACAAGATCCAGATTATCAGTATCCTCAAGATCATTGAGGTTAAGGACCTTACCCTATCTTATTTGTACAACAGTAGTTCAGCTCTGTACTGGGCGTACCCTAGAATCCTTTAATACTTTCAATACTGCAAAACCCCTTTGCAGGAAAAAAGATCATATGCCCTCACTGAGAACATCCTTAACCTTCAGGAACTGGTCAATATTTGAAAGTACTGGGGTTGCTGGATGCACCGACTGCCTAAGTGTTCAATTAGAGAGAGAGAGAGAGAGAGAGAGAGAGAGAGAGAAAGAGATGGATATCTTCGGCTATTTAAATTGCTAAGGGGACAAAGTTATGTGTTTTAAAAGGAGCATAGCTAAAGGCATTTTGGAGCTGAGCAAAAAGTTATCCGTTTAAGCAGTGATTAGCTGCTAAACAGAAAACTTATCCAGTCAAGTGGTAAGGGGGGCGGAGGGGGTGTGGAGATGAGAATTGAAAAAGTTTATAAGTGCACTTTCAGTGGATGGCTAATGTTCCTAAAAATCTGAATAACTTTAAATGCATAAGTTATGTGGCAACCAAAACTTACATCAGTGTTCAGATCTGACCTAGCCAAACATGAAACTTTGTAGAAAGGTCACAAATTCAAACATTTCTGTGACTATTAAAATGGAATGCTTAGAAAGCTTAGCCTTCACACCGATTTTACACATTAACTCCAGTCTACAGGAAATCTCCACCTGGCTTCACTCCATCTCCCTTTGTCTCAATGCAAAAAAACCCACATCCACCTGGATCACTGGGGACAGCCCCACTCTATCCCTCAACTCCCGCCTGGGAGCTCCTCCATAATTCTGCAGCCTGCAGGGCCGGCCCGTCCATTGAGCAAGAATGTTTATTGCACAGGGCCCCGCGTTTCAGGGGGCCACGCGCAAAGAACATTCTGCTTTTTTAAAAATTAAATTTAAAAAAAAAAAAGCTGGCTGCTGCTGCTGCCGCCATGGCAGCGGCAGAATGGAGTGTCCCGCGGGGCCCCCTCTGCCCGGTTGAGCTCTCCCGGCCCAGCTGAGCCCCTCTGCGCCAGCTTTCAGATACGCAAAGGGAGAGTGTCTCCCTCGCGTCTCTGTTAGGCCCGCAGGGGCAGATGGGAAGCAGGGGCTGATGTGGTTAGGACTGGTAATGAGCTGTGGGCTGATGCGGGGGGGGGGGGGGGGTTAGGACTGGCAATGGGCTATGGGGGGCTGACTGGAAATGGGCTGATGGGGTTAGGACTGGTAATGGGTTATAGGGGGGGCTTAAACTGAAAATGGGGTGATGGGGGTTGGAAGTGAGTTGATGGGGGGCTAGGACTGGTAATGGGTTGGGGAGTTGCTAGGACTGGAAATGGGCTGAGTGGAAGAGGAGGCTTGAACTGCAAATAGCTGATGGGGAGGGGGCTTGGAATGGAAATGGGCTGTGAGGGAAGGGAGCTAGGACTGAAAATGGGCTGATGGAGGGGCTAGGATAGGACTAGAAATGGGCTGTTGGGGGGAGCTAAAATTGGAAATGGGCTGTGGTGGGGGCTTGAATTGAAATGGACTCATGGAGGGGCTAGAACTGGAAGTAGGCTCATGGGGGGGCTTGGACTGGAATTGGGCTGAGTGGAGGGGAGCTAGAATTTGACATGGGCTGATGGTGGGGCTAGGAAATGACTAGAAATGGGCTGATGGGGGGCTAGGATTGGAAATGAGCTGATGAAGGGACTCGGACTGGAAATGGATGGGGGAGCTAGGACTGGAAATGGGCTGATGGGGGGCTAGGACTGGAAATGGGCTGATGAAGGGAATGGATGCTGGGTGAGACTGGAACTAGAAGGGAGCTGATGTTGGGGGAGGATTAGAATGGGATGGGGCTGGGAGAGTGAAATGGAGAGGGGAAAAATATTTTGTGTGGGAGGGATGAAAAATCTACAATTGGCCGGGTATTGGGAGAGTAAGTGGGGATTGAGGATGGAGGGGTAAAATTTGTGTGGATGAAATAGGAATGAGGAAAGAGCAAAAGGAGAAAGATTAGTATGTTAAAGCAGATGTAGAGAGAGAGAATGGAAAAAAACTAGAAGACAGAAGAAAGGACAAATGGACAGCAGAAGATGGAGAGTTAGCAGAAAACATGAAGAAACCAGAAGAAAGTGGCTGGAGCAATTGCAACTGAAAAAAATGCACAAAAGGTAGAAAGATATCTCTTTATTTTGAATTTATTAACTGGAATATGAAAGCTCTGGGAAATGTGCATCATTAACGTCTGCGCTTTGTTTGGTACAAGAGGAAATTAATTTATAGTTTTATTTCTACAGTGTTGTTGTACATTCCAAGTTTGGCTTTTGGGGTTCCCAGTTTAATTATTGCCTTCCTGTTTCTAAATTGTGATTCCTTGTTTGGTGATGGTCTATGTTCTCCATGTGTAACTGAACAGAGGTATTCTGTTTATGTAATTCCTATTTGATATTGCCACTTGTTCTCTTTCCCCAGTATTCTCTGAAATGTATTGGTTTAATATTTACAGTGTTGCCTTTTGATAGGTAGGGTATGGTGCTTTGTGAGTCCTGGTAATGCTGTCAGGATACGGCGGGTTTGCTATGGGTTCTAAATGGGCAGCGTTTGTAGTAGTTCCTAATGTGCCTGGCGGTTGGCACTGGATTATAGTAATGTAGAAATCTTTTCGTCTTTCTTTATCCATACACTCATTAAGAGACATGTTTACTAAAAGTTAGTGTATGGTAACATTATGCAAATATTTATGCAAATAATGCCACTTATGCAAATGAGATCCCGCACTGAGTCTCCGCACATGGCCTCGCACCCCCCTTGGGCTGCCCCTGGCAGCCAGTCTTCCGATATGTAGGCGTCCTCATTGACTCCCATCTCTCTCTCTTTTTGTCCAAATTGGACAGAAAAAGAAAGTAAAGTCCTTCTCTGGAGCTTTGCATCACTCTGTGCCCACCACCCCTTCCTTGACCTTCCAGTCCAAATTTAAGTCATCCTTAGTACTATTGTCACCCAATTGGATTATTGCAACATCGCCTATGCAGGGATCCCACCTACGGGTTAAAAAAGTTACAATCCATCCAAAATGCAGCTATCTGCATTCTATGCCATGCAAAGAGGTTCGACCATGTCATTCCCTCACGGTCCAGCACTACTGGCTCCCTATTGCCATCAAAATCCGACATAAAATCTTAACTTTAACATATGAGTTCCTTCACAGCAACTCTCCAGCTTACCTGTTTGATTTAATAATTACCTATGCCCCCCTTCCCTGCTTATATTTTCTACACGGTAACAGACTAGTCATACCCCCCCCCCACCAAGACCCGCTATGAACATACTAGGCACAGCCTTTTACTTCACAGCACCCTCTCTTTGAAACTGCCTTCCTCCTCCAGTTCGGTTGGAGGACAATTTCAAGAAATTCAAAGTCCTTCTTAAGATGTTGCTTTTTAGAGAAGCCTTTGATGTACGAAGAGATACTAGGAGTTGATCTCTCATGCCTTTGTCTTCTCTTTTGTCCCTTCTCTGCTTTTCTGTTAATGTTTTGTAGCTCCTTTCTTTTCCTATTTTATTAACTTTTTTACTCTGTAAACCACATTGATGATATGCTAAAAGTGGTATATCAAGTTTAAATAAATTATAAAACTATAAAGTATTTCAGTTTGCATGGATGGCCAATGGGTGGTGTTAAGTGCATCTGTGCTAGGCACTATTGCTGCCAGCATGCATTATAGGCCAAATCAGTACAGTATGTGCTGTGGTCATGCTGTGACATGCCCCCAACAGGTAGCACAGGACTGTTGCATGTATCATACATTGATTTCTACTCTCAACATGTGATATGTGCAAAACCTGGTGCAGCCTAATAAATATGCATTTTAGTATTGAATTCATGTCAAGAATGAACAGTGCTACGATGTACTGTTCATAGTGGAGCCTGTGACAGTAGTTTGCTCAGAAACTCTAATTTTTATGTTTCAATAACTTGCAAAATGGAACCACGACTCCAAGCATTGGACTGAACTCATTTCAAGGTTTGGGATCAAAGAAGATACTGTAGCTGCCCCATCGACTCCAACACAACAACCTAACAAGGCTGAGAAGAAAAAGGGCAAGAGAAGCCCAGAAAGAAAATTACATGGAAAAAATAGAAATGAAAGAGCTCAAAATTGAAATAGAAATAAAGGAGGAATTTAAAAAGAGATAAAATAAAATGAATAAACCAGACAGGCCACCAGTCAAGGCTACAGATCCAGTCCAAAGTCCATGTACTCCAGCAATGGTAAATCCAGTGAAGCAGGCAGTTGCCACACTCTGCTCAGTCCAAAAGACTCGCTGGCCATGCAGTAAGGCAGATGATTGCTGCCCCGTCAAAGAAGATGATCCCAGCAATAGGTCATGGCCTCCTCCGGCATGGTGAACACTCGCTGTTGACCCTGATGCTAGAATCTCAGCTTAGCAGGATACACTAGAGCAAAACACACTCCTTTCTGGGCCAGCTGACCACATACTTCAGAGAAGGCTCTCTGCTGTGCCAACACCACCGAGTAGTCCTGGAACACGAGGATGTGGGCACCATTGTGCTCCACCAAATGAAGATTCTGAGCTGCTTGCAGTATTAGATTTTTGTGGTGGTAATTGAGGAATCTAGATATGACAGCCCGAGGATGGTGATCACCTTTGCGGCGGGGCCCCAACCGATGTGCCCTCTCTATGATCAGCTTCCCCCCTAGGACCTTCAGCCAGAGGCTCATGGGCAGTCACGCTTCAAGAAAACCATTCATTTTGGTCTTGGCCACCATCTCCACAACACCAATGAATCTTAAGTTCTTTTGATGACCCTGATCCAGCTTGGTGGCCTGTCTCTTCAGCTGATCTTCCAGGTACTGAATAGTAGCACCCACTACCTGGCCACTGTCCTTCATGTCAGAGACCTTCTGCTCCAATTGGGATCACAGATATTAAACTCAGTTAAGGATTGTGCGACTTGGGCAAACTGTGCAGAGAGGCCATTAAAGCATCTCTCTAGCACCTTTGCTACCATGGCCGACTTCTTGATGGCCCTGAAGGAGGGTGCTCTCTCTGGCTGTGGGCTCAGGAGTGACCTGTCTGCCATTTTAACATCTGCCCCTCAGCCTTTATCCTTCTTTGTTAATTTAGCGGCCATCGGGGCCTATGGAAACAACACAGGCTACAACCAATTAGACCAACTCTCCAACTACCAGTGCACCAGTTAAATCACAGGTTACCTGGTTTTCGGTGGGGTATAAGGCTGGGTAAAAGGGAGGAGTCCCAGAGCTGTGAAGAATACGTTCTCACAGGTCCATCGCACCATGTGATCTTTAGGGGTCAAGCAAGGTAAAAATTACCTTAGGATATTATTCCTATCTAAAGAAGCCAGCCATATTGAGGGGACTTTAGTCATAGAGAGACTGTCCAGTGAGCATATCACAACTATTAGACCATCTTTTATATAGAACCTATTAACAAAGAAAGCATTTAGAACCTCCCCATCAGACACTAGTCATATAAAATTATCAAACATGTCCCAACAAAGTGTGGTTAGTGTTAATGATCAGGCACTTTATAGTCTGTATTGTTGGTCCTCCTTTAATATTTCACTTTTTTCTGTATTGATCAATAAAACACTGTGGGCCCGATATTCGAGAGGCATTTACATGGTTTACAGCCCTGTAAACCATGTAAATGACACTCAGTGGGATATTCAATGGCACTAACATGGTTAGTGCCGCTGAATATCCCTGATCTTCTCCCCTGCGCACCCTGATGTTGACCACTTATCATCGGAGCATGTCATGGGCATTCTGTGGCATGTCATGGGCGGCAACAGAGATTAACAGAAACAATTTTGCACCACTGCCTGGTTACCTTCTATGGGTAAAAGATAGGCGCTGCAAAAGCTGGCCTATCTTTACCCGTTGAAGCTAACCGGACAGTAGTTCAATATCGCCGCTATCCAATTAGCCTTGCAGTTTCTGGGCATGTGCAGCGACCCTGGATATTCAATGCCAGGCTGCATATGACCCCAGCATTGTATATCCAGGGTTAGAGGATGGCGGCAACGGCTAGGTGCTGTATTCACACCTAGCCATCCTAACTCAATGTCAGGCCCTGTATTCCTTGTAGAAGTTATTTTGCTGCAGGAAGAACCACATAAAAGGCTTAAACTAAATAGACAGTGCTGGCATATCACCATACAATACATATTAGGGATGTGCATGGCAAAGATTTTTATGTTTGTTAGTATTTGTAGACAAAATCATCTATGCACTCATATCATTCATCCCCATTCAAGTCTATGGGACAAACTACTTTATAGTGTAACAGTGAGGTTTGCCATTCATTTTCAATCAAACCTGCTTGAAACTTCCTGGTAGCCATCTATAACAGAGGCAACAGCACTACCAGCTATCAAGACTATCACAAATACCCCATGGCACCAAAAGGGGCAAATGGAGAAACAGTGGCTGGAAGACGACAAGTAACCATCAGAAGGGCAAAGCAGCATGAAGAGTGGAATGACCACCCCAGGGCCATGAAAAATGGCAAAAGAGCACCAACATCGATGGGAAGACCTCAAGGCACCTTGAGAGGTATACAACTGCACCAACATTGACAAGAAGACTAATGTCTGGATGATGCCAAAGGTAGCATTAAAAGGTCAAGACAGTGCTAACAGTGGCTGAAAGGTAGGCAAAGAGAATTTGAAGAGAAGCTTTCCATGGAAGCAAAAATGCATAATAAAAACTTTTTAAAGTACATTTGTAGCAAAAAACCTGTAAAAGAGTCAGCTGGACCATTGGATGATAGAGGGGTAAAAGGGGCGCTAAGGAAGGACAAGGCCATAGCGGAGAGACTGAAGATGCAGGGAAGTTATACGTGCCTGAAATGGTATATAAAGGTGATATATTGCAACTATTTGATAAACTAGAGTAGCAAATCACCTGGAATGTATGGTATACATCCAAGGGTGTTGAAAGAAATGAAAAATGAGATCTTTTGGGTCCTGCATGTGAAATGGGAAGCATTTCAGAGAATGCTACCCTGGAAGTTCTGGATTGCAACTTCCTACCTAAAAGCCTAAATTTGGCCTCCAGAACCTCCCTCCCACACTTTCCTATGTCATTGGTACCAACATGTACCAAGACAGCAGACTCCTCCACAGCACTATCTAAACTTTGTCTAGGTGGTGCCTGAGGCCCACTACCTTCAAACCAGGCAGGCATGTTACCAGACGGTCCTCATGTCCACCAGCCACCCAGTTATCCACATGCCTAACGATCGGATTGCCAACTATAACTGTCCTCATTGGCACATATCCCTGGAGAAACCTCCTAGATGGTGAAGAGGTCCTAGCTACAAGGATCACTTCCTGTCACATCAAGATGATGCTCTCCTTTCACTTGACCTCTCTCCTCCATGGCAACTGAAAGGCTGCCAGATTAGAGGTGGGACTTCAGTACTACATCACTGTAGGTCTCATCTATATACTTCTGTTTTCCTCATGTCCTCCAAGTTTGCCATTCTAGTCTCAAGAGATCGGACATGTTCCCTGAGGGCAAAGAGCTCCTTGCACCTATTGCAAACATAAGACACCTCAACAACTGGGAGAAAATCGTACATGTGAAACTCAGTGCAAAGATTGGACAGCCCCCATCCCACTGCTGGATTGCTGTCTGCATCTTAGTTTTAATGTTTTCTTAGTTATTAAAAATTTTTACTTAAAGTTGTAAGGGATACTTGTACTGATACAACTATACCAATTACCTTTAAGGGAATTTGTTCACCTCAAGATTAATTAACTTCTAGGCCTTCAATTACCCTGGTATCGACTGGGTCAGTGTCATGGCAGGACAGGCTAGGGAAATAAAGTTCCTAGATGAAATAAATGATTGCTTATTGGAGCAGCTGGTTCATGAACCGACCAGAGGGGAAGCCATATTGGACCTTGTCCTTAGTGGAACACCAGATCTGGTGCAAGAGATGTTGGGGCCAATTGGCAACAGTGATCATAGCATGATCGCGTTTGATTTAATTAGTGGAGGAGGGATAGTAAGGAGATCCACAGTACTACCTTTTAACTTTCGAAAGGGAGACTATGATAAAATGGGAAAAATAGTTAAGAAAAAACTAAAAGGAGCAGTTGCAAAGGTTAAAGACTTACATCAAGCTTGGGTGTTGTTGAAAAATACTATCTTGGAAGCCCAGACCAGCTGTATTCCACGCTTTAAGAAAAGTGGAAGGAAGTCCAAAAACTGCCAGCATGGTTTAAAGGTGAGGTCAGAGAAGCTGTTGTTGCCAAAAAACCATCTTTCAGGAAATGGAAAAAAGAGCCAAACGACGAAACCTGGAAACAGCACAAGCACTGGCAAGTTAAATGCAAGGCATTGATAAGGCAAGCAAAGGGAGAATTTGAGAAGAAGCTTGCTGCGGAAGCAAAAACGCATAATAAAGACTTTTTTAAGTACATTTGTAGCAAAAAACCTGTGAGAGAGTCAGTTGGTCCATTAAATGAAGAGGGGTTAAAGGTGCACTAAGAGGCGACAAGGCGATAACGGAGAGACTGAATGAATTCTTTGCTTCGGTCTTTACTGAGGAAGATGTAGGGATGTTACCCATCACTGAAGTGGTATTTAAAGGTGCGGAAGAATTGAAGGAAATATCAATACATCGGGAAGATGTATTACAACTATGAAGAGTAGCAAATCACCTGGGCCGGATGATATACATCCAAGGTGCTGAAAGAACTGAAATATGAGATTGCAGACCTGTTATTAGTAATCTGTGAACTATCATTTATTTATTTATTTACATTTTCTTATATACCGCGCTATTCAGCATCAGTGCGGTTTACATGGAACCTCAGAACTTACATTTCAAAGTTGATCTGCGTTTACAATGAACAGGTAATTGAACTTGGATCATAACTAGGGTAACTATTTACATCTTGACAATCTAGTATAGAATATTTCCTTTCCTTTCCATTAAACCATCTGTAATACCTGAAGATTGGAGGATGGCCAACGTAATGCCAGTTTTTAAAAAGGGTTCCAGGGGTGATCCGGGAAACTACAGACCAGTGAGCCTGACGTCAGTACCAGGAAAAATGGTAGAAACCATTATAAAGAACAAAATTGGTGAACATGTAGATAGTCATGTCTTAATGGGATACAGCCAACATGGCTTTAGACAAGGAAGATCTTGTCTTACTGTTATGTGTTTTTTTGAAGATGTGAATAAACAGGTAGACAAAGGTGAGTCAGTTGATATAGTGTATTTGGACTTTCAGAAAGCCTTTGACAAGGTCTCTCATCAGAGACTTTTGGCAAAACTAAAGAGTCATGGAATAGAAGGCAGTGTACTATTGTGGATCAGGAACTGGTTAAAAGACAGAAAGCAGAGGGTAGGGCTAAATGGCCAATTTTCCCAATGGAGAAAGGTGAATAGTGGTGTACCCCAGGGATCTGTGCTGGGTCCGCTGCTTTTGTGACATATTCATAAATGACCCGGAAAAGGGAATAACGAGTGAGGTTATCAAATTTGCAGATGACCCAAAACTATGATAGATATGGGAGATATGATAGAAGTCTATAAATTAATGAATGGAATGGAACGGGTAAACGAGATCAATTGTTTACGTTATCAGAATATAGAAGGACTAGGGGACATGCAATGAAGCTACAGGGTAAACTATTTAAGACTAATAAAAGAAAATATTTTTTCACTCAACATGTAATCAAACTCTGGAATTTGTTACCAGAGGATGTAGTAAAGGCTGTTAGTGTAGCTGGGTTTAAAAAAAGGTTTGGACAAGTTCCTGGAGGAAAGGTCCATAAACCATTATTAAGAAGGGACCCAGGATATCAATGCTTGACCCAATACAAGCATTGTGGAATCTGTGTCTTGGGGAAACTGCTAGGTATGTATGACCTAGATTGGCCACTGTTGGAAACAGGATACTGGGCTTGATGGACCTTGGTCTGACCCAGTATGGCATATCTTATGTTCTTATGCCTTAATATATTCCTGGGTGATGATAGCCAGCTGAACTTGAAAGTGGCTTTGACAATCCTTCCCCCTTTAATAGGTTTAAGAACCTAGAAATCTAAGATTATCCCTAGGGTGGGTAGGAGTAGGGATGGGTGGGAAGGAACTAACAGCTAGTAAAGGCTGACTTGCTACATAAGTCCCAGACCTGTGCGTCTAAGGTAATATGTTAATAATTTCCTGGATGATTCACACAGCCCTTGCTTTGATAGAGGTAGCCTTTCAAATTCCCCTTTAAGCTTTTCACTTGGCTTTAACACCTATTTAAAACAAATTCCCAGATCTCTTGCCTCCTAAATGAAAGTCCTCTTTGTAAAGGTATCTAGAAATAATTTCTTTATTTTAAGTCAAGGAATATTTTATCCTATTCTTCATTCTATGCTAATCTATACTCTGATTTGATTTAAATTAATAGCTCTCTGCTGATAGTAGGGTCTGACTGAATTAAATTTAAACTAAAAGCTCTCTGTTGGTTTTAAATTTAATGAAAAGCTCTCTGCTGGTTTTACAAATAAACTAAAAGTTTAAAACTAAAAGCTCTCTGTTGGGTTTTAAATTTAAACTAAAAGCTATCTGCTGATATTAGCCTCTGGCTTGAATTTTAAATTTAAACTAAAAGCTCTCTGCTGCTACTAGGCCTTGACTGAGTTTTAAATTTAAACGAAAAGCTCTCAGATGGTTTTAAAAGTAAACTTAAAGCTTGAACTAAAATCTCTCTGTTGGGTTTTTAAATTTAAATTGAAAGCTATCAGCCGATACTAGGCCCTGTCTTTAGTTCAAAATTTAAATTAACAGCTCTTTTTGATACTAGGCCCTGACTGAGTTAACAAATACTTTGGATTCTAAAATGCACAGATGTATCAGTTTTAAACCAAAGAATTTCCTTTTTCCCAAGATTTCGAGAATTTCCCAGAAGTAAATTCTTACAAGTACAGATTTCTTTCCAGCAGTAGTACTCCCTTTTGTTAGTCCTTCAGGACTGCAAGATACTGAACCTACTATCTATCTTTAAAAATCAATAAAAGAAACTATCTCCTAGCTATGGGGGTCATTCTGTCCCATTGGAACATCCATCTCCACTATTCATCCCCCCTGTTGGCCCCGTCAAAAGCCTCTCCATCCCTGGATTATTTACGCGCATGTGCCTTTACTTCCTGGTTCGGGCCAGCAAATTAAAACTTTAAAATTTAATGCAGCCAGGCTCTAGGGCAGTTTGGGGAGCCTCAGGCTCACCTCCTAGTAATTTTTGAGAAAAAAACAAAATATGGCCTGGACTGGATTAATGGCATCCTTCACTCATATTTGGTTGTACAATCCTTGGCAGTGAGGACAGCCTCCAAACATTTCTTGTAGCCATCTATGTTTCGTATATCTGTCTGATGGTAGTTTCTCCTACTCTTCAACTGTGATTTGTTCTATTTCATGAATGTTTCCATGTTTCCTTTTATCAATGGCAGATTTCAGCTCTTTCCAAAGTTTTCTATTCGACTGAGATCAGCACTCATTGCTGGCCAGTTTAAAGCAGTCCATTTTTAACTTTTAACCATTCTTTTGTACTTTTGGATGTATACTTTGAGTCATTGTCCTTCTGGATGACCTATGACCTTTGACCTTTGACCCAAATCTAGCTTTCCGACACTAGGTAGCACATTTCATTCCAAAATACCTTGGTAGTCCTCTGACTTCATGATTCCTTTAATATGTTCCCGGCCTCCAGATCCTGAAGCAGCAAAACAGCCTCACAACATTATGGAACCTTCACCATATTTAACTGTAGGAAGGATGTTTTTGTTGTTATAAGTTTCATTTCTTTGTCTGTATTTATTTATTTATTTATTTATTTAACAGTTTTTATATACCGTCTTTCTACTAGTCAAGACGGTTTATATGAAACATTGGTACAGTGTATTACAACTGTTTACAAGGAACAATTAACAATATAGGATAATAGGGTTACAAGTGAACTGTATAATAAATTAAAAGTAACAAGAACAAGTTAACAATGTAATGGAGAGAGGTAAAGGAGAGCTAACTGGAATGTATCGCTGGTCTGCATTGGCAAAAAGCTCAGGTTTCGTTTCATTTGTCCACAAGAACATTTTCTAGGAAGGATTGTGGTTTCTCAAGGTGAGTTTGGGCAAAGATCAGGTGTGCCTTTTTATGCAGTATAGAGGGGTCCTCCTTGGTCTTCACCTATGAAGTCCTTCTTTGTTTAGTGCATGGCATATGGTGGTGGTTGAAAACACCATTCCAGATTGCTCCAGGTCAGCCTTAAGCTCTTTGGATGTTGTACATGGTGTTTTTCCAAAGGTTCGCAATAACCTTTGAAGACTTCTTGAATTAATTTTCCCACCATGTCCTGGGAGGTTCTTGACCATTCCATGATCAGAAAACTTCTTAATAACATTGTGAACTGTAGACATAGGAATCCCAAGGTCTTTTGAGATGGCCTGGTACCCCTTTGAAGTTTGATGTTTGGTGACAATGACTTTTCTGATGGTCTCAGGCAACTCTCTTGTCTTCACCATTGTGAAAATGGAACAAGGAGTGAATGCGGCCATTTTAAAGATTAGAACCATCATTCATTGGTGGATTCAAGTCATGTGAGTACTGGCCTTGCCATTTCTTGGGCATGGCTGGGAACTATATTCACAGATACCAAAGCCCAAACGGGTGACAAACTTTATTCAGAATTTTGACTGAACTTTAAATTGTGGGTTGGAGGGAGGGGCACCGAGAAACAACCTTGTGACGTTAAGAAGCTAGGGAAATGATATGCTGGACAGCTACAGCATAACAAAAGTGGTTTTGGTTTGCCCTTAACTGTTGCTTGCCTGGTATTTTTAAGAATCCCTTGTCGCTCTTGCCACACTATACTACAAAGTGGTGTTAATAACTGTGCTGCATTAATAGTTAACACACAGTAACTTACTACTTTTTATTTATTTTTTTATTAGGATTTATTAACCACTTTTAAGAAGAAATTCTCCCAAGACGGTGTAGAACAGGCAACGTACAATTGCAAAATGGTCACCATGTCAGCATAATAGACAATTAGACCAATGAGACAAATTGCAGACTGGCAATAATGCACATCAATATGTCACAATGTCAATAATGTACAATTTAAAACAGCACAGAAGAACATTCCAATACCAGAGAAATGGTACGTCAGCCGAGTACAAACGATATACAGTACCTTAATAGGCACTCAAATACAGGATATTGACAATGATACAGTAACTCTAAGGCATGGTCCAGACCCTTTTGCTCCCCATTCTCTATCCATTTCCTGCTCCATGCCACAATAGACAATTAGTAAGCTCCTCGTTTTTGGCTCTAAGAACACGTGTAAATGTTGGCATTTCAGTCTTTTATGTGCATAAGTAGCCACATATGCACGTAAAGGACCTCATGAAATTTCAACCAGCATAAAAGTAGGCACATTATTTGCTTGGCCTGGAATTTGAGAGTGTGCATAGGGGTGGAGTTTGGGGTGGAGCATTGATGGTGTGAGCAAATATGTGCAGATTATAGGATACAATCATTTATGCACCTACTTGCCAAAAGACTTCAGAACCAACAGACTTTAGATCCGCACTACAAACCCTCACACTCCCTTATGCAGACTTCTGTGACAGCATCAAGGACTATCTCAATCAACACTCCTCCTTCTGCAAACTGCTCTACACACTGCTGCACCTACCATATAAGATGCAAATAAATACGGTCACATCACCCCTATCCTAAAGCAATTACATTAGTTGCCACTTACCAGCAGAATAAATTACAAATGCTTCCTCCTCACACACAAAGAAACTTGTCTCAAATCCCTACTACAGAAACTACAAACATCCAGGCCACGAAGACAGACTGCAATCAGTAAACTCAACATACAGCAACAAGATTAAATCAAAATAAACTGAACCATCTAATTTCTCAACAAATAGGGGTGTCCTACATGGAGCGATGGGGGGATGAGCGGTAGGTTCACCCCTAAACAAAGAAACAAAGATATGGGGAGGGGTGAAGACATGGGGAAGGGTGCACCTGCTCCTGGTGGGTGCACCACTAAGCAAAGACATGGGTAGGGGTGCACCTACTCCTTAAAAGACATGGGAAGGGGTGCACCTACTCCTGCCATATTGCTGGGCAGACTAGATGGACCACACTGGTCTTTATCTGCCGTCATTTACTATGTTACTATGTTACCACAAACCAAACGTAAATACAATCAACAAACATGTCGCAGAGCCTTTGAGCTGTACGCCCCATCCCTATGGAACTCTCTCCCGTACACCCTAAGAAACATCACCAACCTCCCTACATTCCGCAATCACCTAAAGACCTAACTATTCACAGAACACTTTGGACCCCCTCCCTAACCTCCTACACTACACAACTCAACCGCAATAAACCAATGAATGTGAATAGAAGTATATATCAGCTAAAATGTTAATAGTTGTTTATATTAATTAAATGTTAAAAGGTTATATTAGAAAAAAATGTTTAAATGTTCAAATGTTACAATATTTCCTGTATAACAAACATTCAATATAAAATGTTTTGTTCTATGGAAACCACTTTGATCTGGTGAAAAGCGGTATATAAATATAGTTAAATAAATAAATAAATAAAAATAGGCTGGTGTAAGTGATTGTGCCTTAATATAAGGCATGTTGTCTGCCATTTATGCTAGTATTTTATAAAGGCAAGTAGGCACCTAAGTGTCTTTATAAAATAGGTTTAATTTAGGTGCATTAAAAGGCACTTTGACTAGGCATTCTGTTATAAAATTACCCTACACATGTGGGAATTAGCTGTTAATGCAGGCCCAAACTGTTAGTATACGCTAATTTCCACATTAAATGCTTAATGCACTTTAGTAAACAGGCGCTTATGTCTGCTACATGTGACTTCTTATAGTTAAGTTGTGGTCCTGATTTCCAAAAATAAACATGTTTCAGGAGAGGAAAATATTTAATCCCTAATAATTATTTCCTAATGGAGCACTGTATCATTTGTACTTTCATTTTAAACTTAGATTATTTAAATAGGTATTTGTTCTTTTGTATACTACAAGCATTTTATTGAGAAAAGTAATACTCTTAAAATTTAAGAATAAATAAATAAATAAATCCTTTATTAATAAATATTCTCTGTGTTTTAACATAATTTTATGCCCATGACTTCTTGCTATTTTCTGAGATACTTGAGCTAGCATAGTATGAAAGAAACATCTAAATTATAAAATAATTCCCAAAATGAAAACAAAACAAAACAAAAACCAAGGAGACATTCTAGATGTTTTGCTTGATGAATTCCTTGTAGTTTATTGTTCAGATGGATGCTTTGCATATGCCAATTAAATAGGAAGCCTCATCAGCCTGGGGGGCCAGTTTTCCTCACAGCAGACCAGTGTTATCCTGTCCCAGGAGGCTGGAGCACTCCAAAGGGGTACACTCACATGGGCTACCTGCTTCAGTTCGTCTAAGCAGCAATGAAAGCCATATGTGAATCTACAGGAAAACAGATGCTGTTTTTCCATTTGTGAAATCAAGTTGTTGGAAAGTAGTCAGGTTTCCAATCTATGAAAGCCCATCTAATCAACCAACAGAAGCAATGTGAGCCCTTCCAGAAATATTTGACGTTTCCAGTCGCTGATGACTGGAAATACATCTGAAGTACTGAAACAGAAAATGTTTAGGCCTGCTTGAGCAGGGCTAGTTTTGATGATGGAAAATGGAACTCCTGATCAGCATAACAAAGTGAACATGTAATCCAGGGTTTACGCAGTGCAGCAAGGCACAGTTGTATGTGGGTAGAAGGGGACCGTTTAGCTTGTTTACTGAAACACCACAAGACAAAATAAAGTGCTTTTAAATCATGAAAAAGAAAATCTCAGACAAAAAGTATTATCATGACTAATGTTCTCCAAATCTGCCCTTAGGACCCTCAGCCTGTCGGGTTTGCAGGATATCTGCAATGAATAGGCATGAGCTAAATTTGTATCCATGCCTCCACTGCAAGCAAATGCATCTCAACATACAGTAGATGTTCTGAAAAGCTGGCTGACTAGGAGTCCCCCAGGATAGATTTGGGAAGCACTGATCTAGAATACGTGGAGCCCGATTCCAACAGGGGCACGTCCAGGTCGTTTCCAATTCTGCGCCGCGGAAGCTAGACATTCCCGCAGTTGCAGCATCGGGCACTGAGCTGGCCCGGCATGCCCCTGGACCCTGCAGCATGGCCAGCCCACCAGCTCCTGCTGGTGTGATGGTGCCATGTCGTATTTCAGAATTGAGCCCATAGAATATAATGCAGTATAACATACCTATTACTTGGGTAATAGTACTGAACAAGAAGAATCTAGCTGAAGAGGCAGTGATACAGAGTCTGCACTATAAGCAGATGTAGCGTAGTTTTGTAAATTGGCCCCTTTTCAGGGAAGGCATATAGATATACATGTTGCCTTTATAAAATAGCAATCCCAACAAGTGATGTTTAAATATCGAAAGTGAAAATAATCACATAATTCATCCAGCAATCTCTTTTAGGACCTATTACTTCAGCGGACCATCATATAGTCAAAATTCCATTTTAGAAGCAAAAATTGCTTGGAGTATAAATTCAGTATCTTGAATTGGTAGAATCATTGGTCCTGTTTACTTGTTTCTAAAAAGTGTTCAAAACCATGTCTATCATCATTTTCATTCTTTACAAGTACATTAAATTTAACAATTAATTATATAATGCCACTCCATGTCTCAAGCCACTCCATAAATTAAATTTAACTTAAAAATCTAGTCTTAAATGTATGATAGTGCTATCGGTACTTATTTTCAAAATTCATCAAACTGCCAAATTCATTAAACTGAGGAATTAATGATGGACCGCAGAATGTATTAAAGAAAAGCCCCAGTGCAGAACTCTTCCTTGAAACATGACATCATGTCAGGAGTTTGATGAATTTTGGAGATAAGTATTATCTATGTCAAAAAATGTATATGTTAGCAGCCAAAACCACATAGTAAGCAATAAACCTCTGCGGTATCTGATTCTGCAGATATCACGGAGGTTTGGATTTCCCGCAGAGACTCTGCATTAAATACCTTGGCAGATACCATGGGAAAATTCCCACAGTGCTTGCCAAAGCAGGTACCATGGAACAACCCATAGGGAAGGATGTGCTGTCAGGTTTTCAAGATAATCACAATAAATTTGCATGAGATAGATTTGCGTGCACAGCCTCTATTACATAGCAACATAGTAACATAGTATATGACGGCAGATAAAGACCAGTATGATTATCTAGTCTGCCCAGCAAAGCGGCAAGAGCAGGTGCCCCTGTCACTCTGTGCAGGTTACCGCTCTGCATGCCTTTGTTTAGGGGTGTACCAACAGCTCCATATAGGTCACCCCTATTTGTTGAAATATAAGTTAGTTATGTTTACTTTGATTTTATCCTGTTGCTATAAAGGGATCCACAGTGTATGTCCCATGCCATTTTGAATTCTGTAACTGTATTTGCCCCCACCACTTCCATTGGAAGGGCATTCCAAGCACCAACATCCTTTCAGTGAAAAAGTATTTCCTGACATTGCCTCTCAGTTTACCCCCTTGCAGCTTCATGTTATGCCCTCTAGTTTTACAACTTCCCCATCTTTGGAAGAGATTTGTTTGTTCATTAATACTCAAGTATTTAAAGGTCTGAATCATATCTCCCCTATCCCTCCTCTCCTCCAGAGTGTACATATTTAGGTCTTCAAGTCTCTTCTCATATGTCTTCTGATGCAGGCTCCATATCATTTTGGTCGCCTTTCTCTGAACTCTTTCCAGTCTTTTTATATCCTTTGCAAGATACGGTCTCCAAAACGAAACACAATATTCCAAGTGAGGCCCCACCAGCGACTTGTACAGTGGCATTAGCACCTCTTCCTTTCTGCTGGTAATTCCTCTTTGTATGCAACCCAGTATCCTTCTGGCTTTTGCCACTGCCTTGTCACACTGTTTTGCCACCTTGAGATCCTCAGAAACAATTACTCCAAGGTCCTTTTCCTGGTCCTTGCACACCAACCTCTCGCCCCCTATTGCATACAATTCCCTTGGATTTCTGCTTCCCAAGTGTATGACACTGCACTTCTTCACATTAAATCTTAACTGCCAAGCATTAAATCTTGGCATTTATTTATTTGGCTGAACTTTTATACCACTTTTCACAAAGGTCAAAGTGGTGTACATAGAACTTTGAAATGGTTAAACAACATTTACAAGGAACAGTAACTTTTTACATTACGTTTCGGCAAAGGCATGTTACCTTGAACTATTTACAGAGCATAGTGTGCATGTATGTGTGTGTGTGTGGGGAGGGGGGGGGGGAATTAGGTGGTTTGTCCTGTGAGTGAATTTGCTGTGAGTTCTATCTGTCTGTCTGTCTTAACACATTTATTTATTTGTCATTGTTAGTGTGCTCCCTTACCTCTCTGCCCCTTTATTTTGCACTTTTGTTCAGCTTTCTCAGTTGTATAACTTATACTCCACCCCTCTCCCCTCTACCCACCCACCCCGTGGCTCGCTGTCTCTTATAACTGTCATCTGCTCACTAACTACTTCACGCACAGGTGCGCCCAATCTCTTTGACTCTCCCACCTTCTATATCCTCTGGCCTTTGTTCTCCTCTGTATTCCTCTTCTATGGCTCCTCATCACATTGTCTTCCTCTTCTTCATACTCCCTAACTGTCTCCCCTCCTACCAGCACCTTCACTCCTCCCCTCCTTATCTCCCCTTTACCATCCTCTCTTCCCCCTCCATTCTGTCTTCTACCCTATCATCAGCTCTTGAGCTTTACCACTTTCTCCCTCTCATTCAACCATCTCCTCTCTCTAAGGCAACCTCACCCTCGTTTCTGCCATACTGTCTCCTCTCTGCCCCGTACTCTGCTACTCCTTCTCCTTCTCTCATCCGGAGATATCAACCCCAACCCTGGCCCCCCTAGACTTCCGTCACACTCCAATAAGAGATCTTCATGCAACACATCTAATCTTATTCATATCCCTCTCCTTTCCCCTTTCATTCTCCCTTTCTCATGTGCCTTGTGGAACGCACACTCTGTCTCTAATAAACTTGCTTTTACTCATGATCTCTTTATCTCTAATGCTCTACATTTTCTTGCTCTAACTAAGACCTGGCTCCTCCCAGATGATACTGCATCTATTGCTGCTCTCTGTCATGGGGGCTACCAGTTCTCCCACACGCTTCATCCCACTAGCCGTGATGGTATGTACTGACATATGTACCAACAGGTAGTTTCAAAGATTGTATATAGTTCCCCTGGTTTACCTCCATGTTAATTCCCCTGTTATCTGTAAACGAAGACCAATTTATCTGGCCAATGTGTTTTATTGTTAAAATGTAAACCGCACTGATGACAAATAGCGCGGTATATAAGAAATGTTAAATAAAATAAATAAATAAATGGTGGTGTTGGGCTTCTACTTTCTCTCTCCTGCCAATTCCAACCCCTCCTGCTGCCTCAGTCTCACTCCTTTCCCTCTTTTGAAGTTCACTCCATAAGTCTTTTCACTCCACTTCCTCTCCGGGTAGCTGTTATTTATCGACCTCCTGAAAAGTCTGCCCTTTACCTTTCTCACTGACTTTGACAAATGGCTTTCCTTCTGTCTGGATTCCTCTTCCCCCACTCTTATTCTCGGGGATTTTAACATTCATGTTGATAACCCCTATGATTCTTATGCTTTAAAGTTCCTCTTCCTTACCTCCTCGTTTGACCTCCAGCTTTGTTCCACTATTCCCACTAACCAGCATGGCCACTGCCTTGACCTGGTATTTTTCTCTAGTTGCTTACCGTCAAACTTCTGTAGCTCAGTTCTTCCCTTATCTGACCATCACCTTTTAAGCTTCAATCTTCATCACCCTCTGCCTCAGCCCCATCCTGTCTCCTCCAACCTATTCAGAAATCTTCATGCTGTTGATCCTTTTGTTCTCTCTTCCACTGTTTCTTCATCTCTTTCTTCCACTATGTCATCTAAGTCTGTTGACGAGGTAGTAGCTTCCTATAACGCTGCACTCTCCTCTGCTCTGGATGCTTTCGCTCTGCCAATGCCATGTCCTGTGAGGCTTTCTGCAACCTAGACCTGGCTTTCATCCATTACCCGCTATCTGTGTCCGTTCTGCTGAGTGTGCTTGGCTCAAATCCCGCTCCCTTGCAGACTTTCTACACTTCAAATTCATGCTTGTCTCTTTCCAGTCAGCCATAGCTCTTGCCAAACAAGACTATTATGTCCATCTGACTAACTCTCTTGCCTCTGACCCTCGCCGTCTCTTTACTACTTTCAGCTCTCTCCTCAAAGTGCCTCCACCTCTGATCCTTCCCTCCCTTTCTGCCCAAACCCTGGCTGACTATTTCCATAACAAAATCCACAAGAACACCCTCCAATTCCCCACAAAGTCAGCTACTTCCCCTCCTCCCCTCTTCACTCCCAACTCCCCCCCCCCCCCAACTCTGCTACCCTCTCTTCCTTTCCTGTGATCTCTGAAGAGGAATCTGCACACCTTCATTCTCCTCCAAACTCACCACCTACTCCTCTGATCCTATCCCCACCATCTCCTAAGCCCCATCTCCTACACTGTTGTCCCTTCCATCTCTCATATTCTCAACCTTTCGCTCTCCACTGCAGCTGTCCCTGAAGCCTCCAAGCATGCTGTGGTCACACCTCTCCTCAAGAAACCCTCACTTGATCCCACTTGTCCTTCTAATTATTGACCCATCTCCCTCCTTCCCTTCATTTCTAAACTACTTGAATGTGCGGTTCACTGCCGCTGCCTCGACTTCCTCTCCTCTCATGCCTTCCTGGATCCTTTACAGTTTGGCTTTCATCCTTTACACTCTACTGAAACGGCTCTTGCCAAAGTCTCCAGTGACTTGTTCCTGGCAAAATCCAAGGGCTTTTACTCGTCTTCATCCTTCTTGACTTCTCTGCTGCTTTTGACACTGTTGACCACAACCTTCTCCTCGATACCCTGTCCTCGCTTGGCTTTAAGAGCTCTGTACTATCCTGGTTCTCCTTCTATCTCTCCCATCACTCTTTCAGTGTGTGTTCTGGTGGCTCCTCCTCCTCTGCTATCCCACTCCCAGTTGGTGTACCCCAAGGATCTGTCTTGGGTCCGCTCCTTTTCTCTCTCTATACCCAGTCCCTTGGTGAGCTTATCTCTTCCCATGGTTTTCAGTACCATCTTTATGCTGATGACTCCCAGATCTACCTCTCTATGCCTGAAATCTCTCCAGCAATCCAGACTCGGATCTCTGCCTGCCTTTCTGACATTGCTGCTGGATGTCTCACCTCCGCTTGAAATTGAACATAGCCAAGACTGAACTTCTTATCTTTCCCCCTAAAACCTCCCCTCCTCTTTCTCCTTTCTCAGCATCTGTGGATAACTCTTTACTCCTTCCAGTTTCCTTGGCTCGCAATCTTGGGGTTGTCTTTGACTCTTCTCTCTCCTTCTCCACACACATTCATCTGATAGCTAAGACCTGCCATTTCTTTCTCTATAACATCAGCAAAATCCGCCCTTTCCTTTCTGAACACACTACTAAGATGCTTATCCACTCTTTAATCACCTCCCGTCTTGACTACTGTAGCCTACTTCTTGCTGGTCTCCCTTTGAATCATCTCTCTTCCCTTCAATCTGTTCAACACTGTACTGTGCGGCTAATCTTCCACCAGCCTCATCATGCCCATATTATTCCTCTTCTCAAGTCACTTCATTGGCTCCCTATACGTTTCTGCATCCAGTTCAAACTTCTCCTGCTGACTTATAAATGCATTCACTCTGCAGCTCCTCACTATCTTTCTTCTCTTATCTCTCCTTACAATCCCCCTCGGGAACTCCGTTCTTCTAGCAAACTGCTTCTATCTGTGCCCTTTCTTCTATTGCCAACTCCAGACTTCGCTCCTTTCACCATTCTGCACCTTACGCCTGGAACAAACTACCAGTGTCTGTACACCAGGCACCTTCTCTGACCCTCTTCAAATCCAGGCTGAAAACTCACCTCTTCACTGCTGCTTTTCGAGCTTGACTCACCTGATCTCCTTTTCTTTTCCTTTCCCCCTTGTTTTATCCCTGCCTACACCTTCTGTGTTGTCTGTCTTGACTAGATTGTAAGCTCTGATGAGCAGGGACTGTCTCTTACATGTCTGTGCAGCACTGCGTATGACTTGTAGCGCTATATAAATGCTCAGTAGTAGTATTAGTAGTAGTCCAAAATGCAGGGTGAACAGGTGGGTTTTGAGGAGTTTGTGGAATGTGAGGGAGTCTTTAGTGTTCCTTATTGTGTTGGGGGTCGGAGTGCCAGATGTTGGATGTGTAGAGCTCAAAGGATTTAGCACATGCTTGCTGAGGGCTTCTTGTTTTCACTTGGGGGGTGGATAGGATGTTTCTTGTGGAGTGTCTTCGTGGTCTGTTTATCTGGACTGGTCCAATGAGGGTTTGAAGGTGGGATGATGATTGGTTATTGAGAGTTCTTAATATCATTAAGAGAATTTTGTATTGTATTCTGCTCTGTAGGGGGAGCTCGTGCAGGTGCTTGAGGATGGGGGTAATATGATCGTATCTGGAAGCTCCTTGGATGATCCGGCCTGTCAGCTGGAGGCCTATGTTTACAGAGGAAGTAACAGTGAGTGTGGTATTCCGTGGTAGATGGAGTTACAGTAATCAACGAGTGGCATAATCAGAGCTTGTAGGGCAGAGCGGAAGTCTGATGGAGCAAGTAGTGGGGGAGATGCTGAAGGGTTTGAGTTTTGTAGTAGATTGACTTTGCTGTGTTCGTTACTTGGGTCTTCAGGGTGAGGGGACAGTCTAGGGTGATTCTCGGGTATTTCACTTCGGATTGGACTTGAATTTCTGTGTGGTTCAAGTGATGGATGTGGGTGGGGTGAATGAGTCGCTCTTAGTGGTGAATAAGGATTTGGTTTTCTTGAAGTTTACGGATAGGTGGCTTGTGGCTAGCCATTGGGAAATATCCAGATAGTGCCAGAATGGTCTGTAGGTGGGGCAGGGGAAGTCCCAGTATCTATCCGATGAGTGGCAATGTTCAACCTGCTAGGTGGATAGATTACTGCATGAAATTAGGACAGGCTGTCCTAACTTTGTGGTTGTGCTATCTGGTTAGTGATTAAGGTCAGCACTGAACCAGAATATTCAGTACCAGACAATATCTAGCATTTGGTGTTGAATATCTGGTTTTGTTCTGCCTGTGGTGGTCAGGCACTTTACAAGCACTGAAGATCATGCCTATAGTATATTGTTTGTTTCCTTTATTGATAGTGTAATTGCTGGGATTTTTTTTATCTGCCATCAAGTTAATGCTTACTCCTGGGTATTCTTGGCAAGGTATTACTGGAAGTAGATTGCTAGGCCTTTTCTTATGAGACAATAGAGGGTAGAGTGACTTACCCATGTTCAGAAGGAGTGCCAGTGGGAATAGAACTAGGATCTCTGGGGTGTAGGCTGCTGCTCTAACCACTAGGCTATTCCTCCATTCCTTATAATTGTTGTTACCCTGCCAGTAAACGTGTTTAGATTACTGTTTGCTGTTCCTTGTTTAGCAATGGAAAGATAGGTGAGTTATAAATGAATAAATAAAATGACAATTATCTGGTTAACATTAACCATACAGGGTGGCCCAAAAAAAGTGAGAACATCTCGTAGCATATAAGTTATTTAAAAATTGAAAAAGACAGATGTAAACGATTGACAAATTAAAAAAACAAAGGTGGCGACCGGAAATAAAGACGTTATATAGCTAAAAAAGGTAAATAAGTAAACTATTTAAGCTTTTAATTTACGAGATGTTCTCACTTTTTTTGAGCCACCCTGTATATGCTTTGCTGAATATCTGCCTCATAGCAGATGATGGAAGATACAGACCAACGTGGCTCATGCAGCCTGTCCAGTGAAGTGTTTAGGGTTGTATCGGCATTTCCGGGCAGGTTATTGCACAGTAGTCATTCCACTGCTGTTTTGAGGTAAAATTCTACTCTGTGAAGGTTACCCAGCAATCTGTTTCCATTCTCTTGCCATTAAGGGATCCTTTGTGTTTTCACCATTCCACTTTAAAGTCCATTACTGTTTTTGTCCCCATCACCGCCTCTTGGAGAACATTCCAAATATTCACCACCATCCATACTACCAGGGCTGGTGCAACCATTAGGCAAACTAGGCAGTTGCCTAGAGCCCCAGTGATTAGAGGGTGGCCCATTGCCGTTGCTACTGCTGCCCCTCTCTGGGAGGTGAACAGCACCACAACGCTTACCATCAGCTCCGGCACTGCAGTTCCTGGATCAGCTGCTTCTGCCCCCATCCAAAAGGAAGTAGAATTGGAGGGGCAGAAGCAGGAAAAGCACTATAGCACAGGAAGTGATGGTAAGCAGTGGCAAGGGGGGGGGAGGGGCGGGGGGAGAAGGAGGTGCTAGGAATGAGGTTCAGGTAGAGCATCTTATACCCTTGCACCAGACCTACATTCAATTATTTCCCATTGTTGGTCCTGAGTCTACATCTTTGTAGTTTCAAATCCTGATCCTTGGTTCTAGAGCTTCCTTTCCTTTAGAAAAGGTTTGTTTCTTATTTATTTATTTATTTAACTGCATTTATATCCCGCTTTTCACCGGGTCAAAGCGGTGTAACATGTAACATAGGAAGGGGTAATTTTTTAGGGTGGGGCCATCACCAAGGTCAACAATTAATGATTTGGGTAGACATGGACATGTTTACTTCTGCTGAATCTAAGTATTAGGTCATGGTGGTGTTTCCGTTCAGAGATGTTCACGGAATAGGATTGTCTTCAGCTGTTTCTTAAATGATGTGATGTCAGCGTTGTTCCTGATGTGGTATTTATTTATCTGTATTACATTTCCCATGTCCCTCCTCTCCTCTAGAATATACATATTTAAATCCTTGTCTCATCTCATGTCTTTTGATGGAGATCCAGCACCATTTTGGCTGCCTTTTTCTGGATCTCCTCTAGCCTACCTCTCTCATTTCTGCATTATGGACTCCAAAACTGATTATAGGAGGATCATGAACAAACTGAGCAGCCTGAAGTTAGGACCTAAAGTGGTGAAATGGATTAGAAATTGGTTGAGGGACAGAAGACAGGAATTCATTCGGAAGAAAGGTGAGTAGTGGAGTACCTCAAGGATTGGTTCTGGGGCCGATTCTGTTCAATATTTTTGTGACTGACTTGCTGAAGGATTGAAGAGAAAGTTTGCCTTTTTGCAGATGACACAAACATTTGCAAAAGGGCGGATGCCCTAGAGGGAGTTGAGAACATGAGAATTGATCTACAAAAATTAGAATGATCTAATGCCTGGCAATTAAGATTTAATGTGAAGAAGTGCAAAGTGATATATTTGGGTTGCAAAATCCAAAGGAACCATATGCAGTAGGGGATGAGAGGCCAATATTTACAGACCAGGACAGAGATCTCAGGGTGATAGTGTCTGGGGATCTCCAAATGGTGAAACAATATGAAAAAGCAGTGACAAAAGCCAAAATGCTAGACTTCATAGAGAGGGGCATAACTAGCCGAAAAGAGGAGGTGATAATGCCCCCATACAGTTTGTTGGTGAAGCTTCGTTTAGAATATTGTATTCAGTTTTAGAGGCCATATGTTTCTAAGGATATAAAAAGACTTGAAAAAGTACAGAGGCAAGTGACCACAATAGTATGGGGTTTGTGCCTGAAGCCGTATGAGAGACTTGAAGACATAAACATAGATACCATAGAGGAAAGGAGCTAGGGGAAATACGATACAAACCTTTAAATTCTTAAAAGGTATTACTGTACAAACAAACTTTTTTCAAAGATACAGAAGTTATAAAACTAGAGGATATGGAAATGAAGCTACAAGAAGGCAGGCTTAAAAGCAACATCAGGTAGTTTCTCCTTAATATTTATTCCATTTTTTAACAATCACACCCAAAGTGGCATAGGAAAAGGGAAAATAAGTAAACAGACATATCCTAAACAGAACAAATATCTACATTTGTTTTCAAGTATTAAATGGGGGGGGGGGGGGGAGTGTCCATAAAAAGAAAAGTATTAAGAAAATCAAATAAAACCAAGAGTAAGTATCAATCCTAGCCAGCTTACACAAATACCATTACCCTAGCTTGACCCACCTTGGGCATGGATACTCTCCCTTGTTATTCAAAATTCAACAAGCTGAGCAGTACCGACAAAACTGAAAATTCTTCTCTTCAAAAGAAATAAAACCATTACAAGGAAATCTTAAACTAAAAATAGCACCTAGGACTAAGACCCTTGACCTAAGCACCAAGAAGCCACACTTTCTTCTGGATAGCACAAGATAAATCAGGAAATATTTGAGCAAATACACCCATAAACAACGTATTCATAAAGCAAAAGTACAAATAGAAAATAGTATGTTGGTCTGGCTCAAGGCCAAAAGTGGTCCTCTGGGGGATGACTTCTAAAGATAATTCAAAAAATCTAAATTCATAGATTGCTGTGTTTTACCCTGTTGGTTACTAACATAAGAACAGAAGAAATGTCATACTAGGTCAGACCACGATTTATCAAGCCAAGTATCCTGTTTCCAACAGTGGCCAATCTAGGTCACAAGTACCTAGCAATTTCCCTAAAAGACACAGGCTCCACATTGCTTGTATTGGGGAAAGCAATCGATTTCCCAGGTCCCCTTTAATAATGTTTTATGGATCTTTCCTCCAGGAACGTTTCCAAACCTTTTTTAAATCCGGCTACACTAACAGCTTTTACTACATCCTCTGGTAACAAATTCCAGAGTTTGATTACATGTTGAGTGAAAAAATATTTTCTCTTATTAGTCTTAAATAGGTTACCCTGTAGCATCATTGCATATCTCCTAGTCTTTCTATATTTTGATGGCGTAAACAATCGATCTATGTTTACCCGTTCCACTCCATTCATTAATTTATAGACCTCTATCATATCTCCCCTCAGTCATCTTTTTTCCAGGTTGAAGAGCCCTAACCTTTTTAGCCTCTCTTCATAGAGGTATCCTTCCATCCTCTTTACCATTTTGATGACTCTTCTCTGTAGCTTTTCTAATAACACTATATCCTTTTTAAGATACGGCAAACAGAATTGCACACAATATTCAAGGTGCAGTCGCACCATGGAATGATACGGGGCATTATAATATCCTTTGTTTTATTTTCCATTCCTTTCCTTATGATACCTAGCATTCTATTTGCACACTGGGCGGAGTGTTTTAACATGTTATCCATGATGACACCTAAATCTTTTTCCTGGGAGGTGGCTTCTAATGTGGAACCTTGCATTGTGTAATCATAGTTTGGGTGGTTCTTTAGTAGGTGCATAACTTTGCACTTGTCCACATTAAATTTCATCTGCCATTTGGATGCCTAGTCTTCCAATTTATCAAGGTTCTCTCGCAGTTTTTCCACAATCCTCATGGGTTTTAACAACTTTGAACAATTTTGTGTCATCTGCAATTTGATTACCTCATCTGTGAGTCCCATTTCCCGGTCATTTATGAATATGTTAAAAAGCAGCGGACCCTGCATAGATCCCTGGAGTACTTCACTATTCACCTTTCTCCATTGGGAAAATTGGCCTTTTAGCCCTACCTTCTGCTTTCTATCTTTTAACCAGTTCCTGATCCACAAAAGTACACTGCCTCCTATCCCATGACTTTTTAATTTCGCCAAAAGTCTCTCATGGGGGACCTTGTCAAAGGCTTTCTGAAAATCTAGATACACTATATCAACCAACTCACCTTTGTCTACCTATTTGTTCACACCTTCCAAAAACATAACAGATTAGTTCAAGGATCACCCCCTGAACCTTTTTTAAAAATTGATGTTACATTGGCCATTCGCCAATCTTTAGGTATTACAGATGATTTTAATGGTAGTTCACAGATTACTATAGTAGGTCAGTAATCTCATATTTCAGTTCTTTCAATACCCTCAGATGTTTACCATCCAGTACAGGTGATTTACTACTCTTTAGTTTATCAAATAGTTGTAATACATCTTCCCGGTTTATCATTATTTCTTTAAATTCTTTTGATGTATCACCTTTAAATACCATTTCAGTCATGGGTAACTTTCCTATATCTTCTTCAGTAAAGACCAAAGCAAAGAATTCATTCAGTCTCTCTGCTATGGCCTTGTCCCCTCTTAGTGCCCCTTTTACCCCTCTATCATCTAATGGTCCAACTGACTCACTCACATGTTTTTTGCTACAGATGTACTTGAAAAAAATTTTATGATGCATTTTTGGTTCCACAGCAAGCTTTTTTTTCAAATTCTCTCTTTGCCTGCCTTATCAATGCCTTGCATCTAACTTGCTAGTGCTTATGTTTTTTCCAGTTTTCATCATTTGTCTCCTTTTTCCTTTTCCTGAAATATGCTTTTTTGGCAACAATGGCTTCTCTGACCTCACTTTTAAACCATGCTAGCAGTTTTTTGGACTTCCTTCCACTTTTCTTAAGCATGGAATATAGCTGGTCTGGGCTTCCAAGATAGTATTTTTAAACAACACCTTAAAAAACACCCATGCTTGATGTAAATTTTTAACCTTTGCAGCTGTTCCTTTTAGTTTTTTCTTATCTATTTTCCTCATTTTATTATAGTCTTCCTTTTGGAAGTTAGAAGGTAGTACTGTGGATTTCCTTGCCATCCTTCCTCTATGTATTAAATCAAAGATGATCATGCTATGATCACTATTGCCAAGTGGCTCCAACTCCCTTATCTCTTGCACCAGATCTGGTGTTCCACTAAGGACTAGGTCCAAAATGTCTTCCCCTTTTTTGGTTTGTGGACCAGCTGCTCCAAGAAGCAGTCATTTATTTCATTTATAAACTTTATCTCCTTAGCATGTACTACTGTGATACTGACCCAGTCAATACCGGGGTAATTGAAATCACCCATTATGTGTTGTAGCTTTTGTTAGCTTCCTTGATTTCCATGAGCATTTCATCAACCATTTGTTCATTCTGGCCCACTGTCATCGCCTTCCCCTTTTTACATGGACTTTCAATCCATAGAGATTCTACAGTGTATTTTGTTTCCTGCAAAACTTTAATCCTGTGTAACTCAATGCCCTCTCTAACATAGAATGCAGCCCCTCCACAAATTTGATCTACTCTATTGTTATGATACAGTGTATACCCAGGTATCACAGTGTCCTACTGGTTGTCCTCCTTCCACCGGATCTCTGAGATACCAATCATATCTAACCTCTCATTTAATTCTATATATTCTAACTCTCCCATCTTATGTTTTAGACTTCAGATATTTGTATACAAGCATTTTAGAGGTTGTATTTTATTCTTATTAATCTGATTATCAGTAGGCAGTGGTAATTTGAAATTTTGAAGCTCTGTACTTAAAAGCATCTGGGTTGCTTTTATCTTTACTGAAATCTCTCTGTCGGGATGCCCTAAGTTCCCTCTTTCTCTAGTATCCTTCAAGGATGCATCCTTCCAAACCATGAGCTCATCAGCAACTGTGGCTTTCCCCTATTATCTAGTTTAAAAGTTACTCTACCTCCTTTTTAAAGGGTAATGCTAGCAGCCTGTTACCATCCTGGTTAAGGTGGAGCCCACCCCTTCGGAAAAGTCCCTCACTTCCCAGAATGTTGCCCAGTTCCTAACGAATCCAAAATCCTCTTCTTTGCACTGTTGTCTCATCCATGCATTGAGACTCCGGAGTTCTGCCTGCATTTTGGTTCCTGTGTGTGGAACGGGAAGCATTTTGGAGAATGTCACTTTGGAAGTTCTGGATTTCAGCTTCCTATTAAAAGCCTAAAAAGGGCCTCTAGAATCACCCTCCCACACTTTCCTATGCCAATGGTACCAACATGTACTAAGACAGCAGATTCCTCACAAGTACTTCCTAAAACCTTGTCTAGGTGGCATGTAAGGTCCGCTACCTTTGCACCAGGCAGGCATGTTACCAGATGATCCTCATGCCCACCAGCCACCCAGCTATCTTCATGCCTAATGATCGAATCACCAACTATAATGACCATCATAACTCTTCCCTCATAGGTACATGACCTTAGAGAAACCTTCTCAGTGCAAGAGGGGTTTACACCACCCAGAGGACAGATCCTAGCAACAGGATCACTTCCTGCCACACCAAGGTGATGCTCTTCTTTCACGTAGCCTGTCTCCTCCATGGCAACTGAGAGGCTGCCAGACTGGAGGTGGGACCTCAGTACTATGTCCCTGTAGGTCTCGTCTATATACCTCCTGTCTTCCTTAGGTCCTCCAAGTCTACAACTCTAGCTTTCAGAGATTGGACTCGTTCCCTGAGAGCAAAGAGCTCCTTGCACCTAGTGCACATATAAGACCCCTTACCATCTGGGAGAAAATCATACATGTGATACTCATTGCAAAAGACTGGTAAGCCCACATCTTGCTATCGAACTGCTATCTGCATATTAGTTTTAAAAGAAATTTATTTCAGAGATTTTTTTCTCTATTCTACTTTCTATGCTAACCTGGGAAAACCAGGTTTTGGACTAGCACCAAAGGCAGTAAATTCTCAGCAGAACTTGCCAAAATTTTCATAAAGTATGTCTGCATCATGTCTGTTGGCGATGTTAGAGGAGATTTAGGAAAGTTCAGCAATCTCATAATGCGTGTAAATTCCCACAGTTAAATTTGTAAGGAATGCACTTAAATTCTAAGATTTTATAATTTATATGCATGTAATCCTGCACGCCATCCATGCTCCACCCAAACTCTGCCACCATGCATGCCCATAATGAAAGTCTGCATTATCGCATTGTACTTAAGAACAGTGACATCATTATTTAAGTTGCCATGTTTTTGCATCTTTTTTAGTGATATAGTGGAATGGCTGTCAGGTAAAGTTTGCCTCTTTGTGGATGATACCAAAATCTGCAATAGAGTAGACACCCAAGAAGGTGTATAAAACATGAGGAGGGATCTAGCTAAGCTTGAAGAATGGTCTAGAATTTGGCAGATGAGATTTAATGTTAAAAAATGCAAGGTCATGCATTTGGGCTGCAGCAATACAAGGGAGCAATATAGTATAGAGGGTGAAGTACTTTTGTCCACTAAAGAAGAGCGGGACCTAGGCGTGGTTGTGTCAGATGATCTTAAAGTAGCTAAACAGGTAGAAAAGGCGACAGCAAAATCTAGAAGGATCCTTAGGTGCATACGGAGAGGAATGGCTAGCAGAAAAAAGGAGGTGATAGTGCCTCTGTATAAGTCTTTGGTGCGACCTCATTTGAAGTATTGTGTGCAATTCTGGAGACCGCACCTTCAAAAGGATATAAACAGGCTGGAGTCAGTACAGAGGGTGGCTACTAAAATGGTTAGTGGTCTTCATTATAAAGCATATGAGTACAGACTTAAGGATCTTAATATGTATATTTTAGAGGAAAGACAGGATAGAGGTGATATGATTGAGACGTTTAAATACCTCCGTGTGATAAATGCACAGGAGGAGATCCTCTTTTGATTGAAAGCAAGCTCTGCTATGAGGAGACATGGGATGAGGGTGAAAGGGGATAGATTCAGGATTTATATGTGGAAATATTTCTTTATGGAAAGAGTGGTGGATCCTTGGAATAGTCTTCTAGTGGAGGTGGTAGAGATGAGGACACTATCTGAATTCAAAGAAGCAAGGGACAAACACAGAGGATCTCTAAAGGAAAGAGGGAACTGTTGTAGTGGTTGATATGGAAGGTCAGACTAGAAAGGCCATGTGGTCTTTTTCTGTCATCATGTTTCTATGTTTTTATATATGACTAAAATATCTGGATATCTAGGTGACTACTTACTCCTAAGGAAGTAATTTTATAAGCCTTTCTTGTTTCACACAGAAATAGGCTGAATCAATATTCAAAAGACCTTATCAGCTAGCAGCATCTGCTAATCAGAAAAGCGCTGCTAAGTATTCTCTCTGACTGCTTTGACACTGTCTGCATAGTGCTGGGGAAATGGAGGGGTGGAGCGAGCGCAGGATTCAAATTTAGCCATGTAGCAACATTTTCAGCTCCATTATATGGATAACTAGGCAAACTACTAAGGCAATTACATCTCATTGACATATTCTCTCATTGCATCTTGAGTTTAAAGAATGTTGAGAGACAGAAACATTTTCACCAATGTGACTAGGTTTCTTCACTGGGAAGAGAATAATGAAGAATAATGACACTTGGTACGTAACCACTGCTCCTGGTTTCAGTTCAGTCTGCAGGGGGCTGAATGGCATAGTCCACCTCAGAATTTCACCTAATTCATTGAATGCCATCTATTTACCTGCCCCTGCCAATTTCTGTACATAGGGAGAACAAAACAAAAAGTATGATTATGTTTAAATGAACATAAAAGCTGTATTTCTATTTGTAATTTGATAGCCCCATTGGTGGAGCATTGGGCACCTGCTAATCACACGATGAGTAATATTTGCTGGCGAGTAATTGACTACATTAAAAAAAACTTGACGAGGAGGTAATATTGACTCTGCTGAATATGCGTGAACAATCTTGACATTGAATGGATAATGCTGTGAAGTTGACTCTTCTGATTGGCCACTTCCTTGGTCATCTGCCCTTGCTGGGTCCTCTTCTGCTTTCCCCTTATTTTTACTTTTTCTGGACTGAGTGCTTCAGGGTCCAGCAAAGATCCTGTTAATGAAGTATATTATGGTACTAGCAGCAAAAGTTGTCACAGGCCCTGTCTGCTGCCAGATGCTCATGGAGCCAACAGTGGCTCCATATCTTGCAATGCTTCTTCAGTAGGAGAAAGCCTCTGTAAGAAGGGGGCAGGGCCACTGAAGGGCCTGTGAGAGTAGGCCGGCTGTTATATCTCATTATAATTTTCACTGCTATTGCTGGCCTCTGAAGACTTCCACTGGCAGCAGACTAATAGGACTGGATTGTATTCTCTTTATCACCAGGGAAGTCTGCGGTGACCTTGTGTGACATGCCAGCCACAGCAACTGCCCTGGTTGCCCCACCCTGCTCCACAACTGACTCTGATGGCAGTTGTAACTAGGAAGGAAGAGCTTACAAAAATGTGACAATAACAGTACCAATAAAATGATTTAAAAAAATAACAATAAAATAAAAGCAGAGGTAATAATGATTTTATTTGCTTTAATTTGCCAAGTGACTTTTCTGAAGTACTTTTTTTAGTACTGCTGCCATAAGGGTATTTTGTGGCAATGTCGGCCTATCCTGCTTCTGGCTGGCACATGCTTGACACAAAAACACTTGAACTCACTTCTTACTGCCCAAACAACTCAATATTTAGTTTTTCAGAAGCACACTTATGTGCTGTGTGCTTTCCAAATTTCAATGTAAGCAACAACCAAAAAATATATAGATATTTAGCCAGTTTGAGTCATTTGTCCTGCTTGATGACCGAGTTAATTAAAAATCTGATATAGATACAGCTGACACTTCTCATCCTAATAAAGAACATTAATTCTAGACCATGTGTGGCTGTAGTCACATTGCTACAAATTACTGGACTCTTTCCTTTATCTGTTTCCAAGAAAGTCTCCCCCGGTTCGTTAGGAAAAAAGAGAAGTATGACGCCTTAATTCTAAGCAGCATAAATTACATGCATCAATCAGAGGAAGCTTAAATTAAAATACATATTTGGCAAACAAATCTGAATATGTTGATCTCATCTGTGAATCAAAATGATTTAATGCCAGTACTGACCCCCCACTGATCAACATGAAGGTCACTATAAACAGCTTCAGTTTCATTGTGATATGCTATCAGATTTGGTTTAAAGATTCAGTTTTTCTCTAGTAGCTATTATTCAGTGGCTCTGCAAATCCTAGTCAAGAGTAAGTTTAATCATGAAAGCAGAAATCATTGTTTTAATTTACTTTAGTATAAAACAGATGGCTCAAATAAAAAAAAAACACATGATATATTTTTCGGGGCTGTAGATCTGCTAATCTTTTTAGGGATATTTTTTGATCCATCTTGTGAAATTAAAAGCTGCCCCTCTCTGAGACATGGTGGTCATTATATATCAGTCTTCTCTCATTTTCCATGCTTAGTCTAAGGATAACTACTTAAGATTTCTATGAGACTCCCATCCCCTCCCCCCCCCCACCCCGTACAAATATCTCAACAAGACATGCTAAGAAGGTAAAGTTTCTAGATACCATAAACAAGTGATTCATGCAGTATCTGGTCCTGGAACTGACCAGAGAGGAGATCATCTTAGGGGTATGTTTACAATGCAGTGGTAGCAGCCTCTGTCCGATATCGGAGCCGCAGCCTCAAACGGCACAGATATCACACGGAGGCCACTATTGCTGCTTTGTAAATATACACCAGAGATTTAGGGTCCTACTTACTAAGGTGTGTTACTGCTAACACATGTATTTTACTATTAATTAATTAATTAATTAATTGACTTTTTTTTTCTATACCGCCTTTCAAAATTATCAAAGTGGTTTACATTAAAACTCAACTTATATTACATAGAATGAAGCAGGGTGGTAACAATAAATGGTGGTACATTGAATGGCTAACTAGTGGTTTAGTATAACGAAAGGGTGGGGTCAGTGGGGCACAAGATTACTTACAAAACAGTCAAAGTCCAACATTTCAGTGGCGTTTAGTTAAAGTGCTGAAGTCAGACTGGAGGATTAGGTGTCTGATCCGAAGCATTCTGTAAAGAGGAGGGGTTTTATTTTTTTTTTGGAAATTGGATATATCGTCTTTTGCTCTTAGGTTAGCTAGGAGTGAGTTCCATAGTGATGGGCTGTAAATTGAGAAGGTTCTTTGGCAAGTTGCTTGGGAGCTTTTTGTCTTATGAATTGGGATGATGAGTAGGTTTTGGTGTTGTGGTCTTCCGATTCTGGTGTCTGTAGACTTCTGAATGAGTGTGTGTAGGCAGTCTGCCATACAGTTTTGGATAGTTTTGAAAGTAATCATAATGGCTTTGTATTTGATTTGAGCTTGTAGGGGTAGCCAGTTTAGGCTTTTGAGCACTGGAGTTTTGAGTTCCTGTCATGGCATACTTGTGATTAGTCAGGCTGCAGTGTTTTGGGCTCGTTTCAAAGGGTGGAGAGCATATTTTATTTATTTATTTATTTATTTATTTTATTTATTTCTCTTAATATACCGCGCTCTTCAACATCAGTGCGGTTCACATGGAACAGTTATGTTTTACGGTGGGTTAACCGTAAAACTACAGATAACAGGAAATTCAACTTGGATAGTCAATAATTAAAATTAACTATTTACACAAATTTTGGGAGGCCATGCAAAATTGAATTGCAGTGATTTATGTGTGGGGTGATTATGGCTTGGCATACTTGGCATCTAACTTGTTCTATGTAAGTTCTGTTCCTGTTTCCTGTAAACCGCACTGAATGTGAAATAGCACGGTATATAAAACCAATAAATAAATACATACTGTTCGGAAGTGGTTGCGATCCAGTAGCAGATGGAGGTTGTGCAGGATCTTCATTTTGTAGTATGAGGAGGTTGTAATTTTCTTGATATGCACTTGCAGATTTATTTATTTATTTATTTATTTAATTTTCTTATATACCGCGCTATTTGTCATCAGTGCGGTTTACATTGAAACAATACAACAATTGGTCAGATATAACAGACCTATTACAAGTAACAGGAAAATTAACATGGAAGTAAACAGGGAAATCATTTATATTTCTAGAAAATACATGTTGGAGATATATAGATTCAGTTGCTGGTCTAATGTTTATGGAATTGAAGGCAGCTGCTATGTCAGTGAATATAAGGATGAATCCTTGTTTGGTCTATTCAATTCCTTTGAATAGAGTGTTTGCGTGAGGTGAGCAGTGTTTCCCTGCTGTGATTTGGTCTGAATGCATATTGTTGCATGTCCAAGGGAGCAGAAGTGTTTATGACGTCCTGTAGCTGTAGTTGTACAGCCTTTTCTATTATTTTCGCTAAGAGGGGGATGCTGGGAGTGGGCCTGTAAGAAGAGGGTATGTTAATGTCTGCTATGTTTTTTTTTTAATATGGGTCTGATGAAGGTAATTTTTAGGCTGGCAGGCATGTAACCTTGGGAGAGTGATAAGTTTAGGATTCTGAGTAGTGTGCGGGATAGTTCTTGTCTGGCCCATCTTTATCCAGGAGGTAGGACATGGGTCGAGAGGGGAAGTAGTGGTATTTAGCATTTTCAGGATTTGTTCGAGAAGTTCTTCTGAGATTGGATCAAATGAGATCCACAGCTTAGTGTTTCTTGTGGTATTTAGTGGTGGCTGGTTTGCTATTAAGGTATCACTGTAGGCAATTTGTTTGTTCTGTGGCAAAATCATCTGGATTCAGCGCTGATACATTCTGCGATTGTGGTCCCCTGTGAATGATCTGGCTATCTTAAATAGTTCTCTGGGATGGTTTAAAGATTTAAGAATGATGTCTGTGTGGTACTCCTTTTTGCATTTGTGTATTGGGTTATTGTATTCTTTTTGTTTAGTTGAATATTCTTGCTGATATAGTGGGTCTCTGGTTCGTTTCCATCTTCGTTCCACCTGCCTCAATTTGTGTTTGGCTTCTTTTATTTCCCTCAAATACCATGGTGCTTTGTCTGTTCATGGAGACATTCTCTTTTGGGGAGCTATTGCAAATGGTGCGATGATGTTATTCCATTTATCCACAATTGTTTTGAGGTCAGTTGAAGTTGAGTTCAGTTTTGGAATGATATGATCCAATAGGGATTGCTTGTTAAATTCCTTGAATCTGTGAGGATTATGGGGCCGTTTCTGTTTCTTACTGCATTGTAGGAGAGGTAGTTCAAAGGTGACTATGTGGTGGTCTGATCAGGGGATGGGAGTTACTTGGTAAGGAATGCAGGAGGTGGCGGAGTGGAGCTTATTGGGTACGAACAGGAGATCTAGTGTATTTCGCCCTTTGTGCATAGGGTCTGTTATGACTTGTGTAAGATCCATAGCGACCAATGCATCTAGGAAGGAGGTGACTTGTGTTGTAGGTACTGAGTTGAGGTTTGTGTTGATTTGAGTATGAACATGCCATTTCGAATAGTGTTGAGAGGTTCTCTGTGTCAGAATTTGGGGATCTGTATGTCAGTGTGTTTGTTGTATCGGTAGAGTTCACTGTGATTTAGGTTAAAGTTGAGATCTTTGCCTGAGAGGATGAATATGCCACTGCCCCTTCTATTTCCTCTTGGGCAGTTATGGAGGGCTAACATTTGGGTGATGAGTTGGTTGGTTAGTACATTATCAGTGTCCGTTAAACAAGATTTGGTAACAAACATGATGTCTAGGTTGTGCTCCTTTACGTAGTCAGATACAGTATGATGTGAATTTTGTTGCATGCAGAGCGGGCATTAAACTGGCCACATTTGATTGATTGAGTGTGTTGTGTGTGAGCTTATTGGGGGATTGTGGAGGATAATGGATTTATAGTTATGAAATGGTGCGGTCTTTTGTATGATTGTGAGTATTATGGGTACCCAGTCAGAAAGTCCCTCTGTCTGTTTATAATTGGGATCAAACCACTTTGTATGTATGTTGGACTGGAGAGTCTTTTTATCATGTGTGAGAGAAACAATATTGATCCTGTGGTCAATACTGGTCTTATTCTTAATTAATCTAATTAATTTTGTTTGATTGGGTGACCAGGGAGTTGAACCGAGGGAGAGCCCTAGATGTAGTGTATTTCGATTTCAGTAAAGCCTTTGACACCATTCCGCACAGGTGACTTATAAAAAAACTGATCACCTTTGGGATGGACCCTAAAGTTACTGCTTGGGTTAGAAATTGGTTAAGTAGAAGGTGCCAAAGGGTACAGGTAAATGGAGCTCACTCAGAGGAGAAGGAGGTTACCAGTGGTGTGCCATATGGATCTGCCCTTGGTCTGATTCTTTTTAACATATTTGTTAGCGATATTATGGAAGGGCTGTTGGGTAAGGTTTGCCTCTTTGTGAATAATACCAAAATCTGCAATAGAGTAGACACCCAGGAAGGTGTAGATAACATGAGGAGGGATCTAGCTAAGCTTGAAGAATGGTCTAGAATTTGGCAGCTGAGATTTAATGTTAAAAAATGCAAGGTCATGCATTTGGGCTGCAGCAAACCAAGAGAGCGATACAGTACAGGGAGTGAAGTACTTCTGTCCACAAAAGAAGTGTGGGACCTAGGTGTGATTGTCTTGAAGTAGCTAAACAAGTAGAAAAGGCAACAACGAAAGCTAGAAGGATGCTTGGGTGCATAGGGAGAAGAATGGCCAGCAGAAGAAAGGAGGTGATATTGCCTCTGTATAAGTCTTTGGTGCGATCTCATTTGGAGTATTGTGTGCAATTCTGGAGACTGTACCTTCAAAGGATATAAAGAGGTTGGAGTCGGTACAGAGAGTGGCCACTAAAATGGTTACTGGTCTTCATTATAAAGCATATGAGGACAGACTTAAGGATCTTATTATGTATACATTACAGGAAAAGTGGGATAGAGGTGATATGACTGAGATGTTTAAATACCTCCTTGGCATAAATGCACAGGAGGAGAGCCTCTTTCGAATGAAAGCAAGCTCTGCTACGAGGGGACATAGGATGAGGGTGAAAGGGGATAGACTCAGGAGTAATATGTGGAAATATTTCTTTACGGAAAGAGTGGTAGATGTGTGGAATAGTCTTCCAGTGGAGGTGATAGAGATGAGGACAGTATCTGAATTCAAAAAAGCACTGGACAAACAGAGGATCTCTAAAGGAAAAAAGGGGACTGTTGTAGTGGTTGATATGGAAGGGCAGATTAGATAGGCCATGTAGTCTTTTTCTGCCATCATGTTTCTATGTTTCTTTGGCAATCCAAATCGGTTTCTCTTGTTTGTTTGGAGGCTTTTCTATGAGTGAATGCTGCTTACTGAGTAATTAGCAAGTTTATGGAAGGGTTGTTGTTGTTAAGTGCCGTCGAGTCAGAGTCGACTCATGGCGACCCTCTGGATAGCTATCCTAAATTGTGTTCGGTCTTCAGTCAGGCGGTTTATTGTTGACAGACTGGTACCCGTAGCTGCTGTTATTGTATCGATCCATCTCATTGCTGGCCTTCCTCTTTTGCGTTGACCTTCTATCTTGCCAAGCATGATGTCTTTCTCTAATGATCTCTCTCTCCGCATGATGTGTCCAAAGTATGAAAGTCGAAGTCTTGTCATCTGAGCTTCTAAAGAAAGCTTAGGTTTGATCTCCTCTAGTACAGACTGGTTTGTTCTTTGGGCAGTCCATGGTATACACAGTATTCGCCGCCAGCACCATAATTCAAAGGCATCAATTTTCTTCCTGTCTATCTTTTTCACTGTCCAGCTTTCACATCCATTGTATTTGGAATGACCAGTAAGATAGTATATGCATATACCTGTGAGGCACACAGACTGCTAGGTCCCATTACATAAAATGGGACCTATGGCCAAATATGGAGTGGAGGAGTAGCCTAATGGTTAAGAACACTGGCTTGGGAATCCAGAGACCAGGGTTTGATTCCCACTAGCACTCCTTGTGGCCTTGGGCAAGTCACTTAACCCTCCATTGTCTCAGAAAGTTATCAATGTCCCTGTTTAATGTACATTACCAAGTTTAAGTTTCAATGTAAACTGCTTTGATTTAAATAATAAAGTGGTATATAAAACCTGTTAAGTAAAATAAATAAATTAGTGAAAAAATAATGAGTTAGTGGTAGCATACCTTAGTATCTATGGGGTCTATTCTGTTTGGCATCCATCGCCTTCTGTCCCTGACAAAAGCCTCCCCATATGAACAAGGAGTTTGTATGGGGAGGCTTAGATGGGGCAGGAGGGGGCATTGCAGAGACAGAGTGAGTGAGGGTGGGCAGTGGGTGGTCTGTAACTCAGGACATACAGGGCCGATTCTGAAGTTGGCTCTGTACATCTGGGGCCTCGGATCTAGATGGGGGACTTATTCCACCTCAGAGGTGGAATAAGTCCCCCTGGATATCAGGGGATGGTAAGCCTGGACAGCAGCAGGAAGGTGAGGGGGTGCAGGGGGTTCCCTGCAGCCCATAGAAGTCCATATCAGGGGTCAGGCTGCAGGGAAAGAAGATTGTGTTTGGTGGCCGGGGGTTGCAGCTCCTGAATAGAGCTGTGGTGCCATGGCAACAGGAAACCATGGCACCACAGCTCCATTCAGGAGCCTGACTGAGTTAGCTGGGCAGGGGTCTGTATGTGCAGGCCGATCTGAATCAGCTCCCACAGGGTCAGAATTGGGTCTGCCTCTGTGTGTCCTGATTCCGATCGGACGCATGGGGGCCTGGACGCACACATTAGAATCTGCCTCCGCAGCTCTAGTCCATAGTGGAATTTAGGACCTGGTGCAAGGGATAATGGGAATGGTGATTATAACTCAGTCATACAACAGGGCAGCAGTAACATTTAACTTAAAAAAATTAAATAATAAAATGAGGATATTAGAAAACATGGAGTGGAGGAGTAGCCTAGTGGTTAGAACACTGGCTTGGTAACCAAGCAACCAGGGTTCAATTCCCACTAGCACTCTTTGTGGCCTTGGGCAAGTCACTTAACTCTCCACTACCTCAGAAGAAAGGCCTGGCAATCTACTTCCAGTGACACTGCCAAGAAAACCCAGGAGCTTCTGGGTCGCCAGGAGTCAGGACTAAATCAAAGTCACACATTGCATTTTGCATTAGAAAAACATTAACAGGAGCATTTGCAAAGTTTAATAAGTGCTATTGAATTGATGTCAGTCCATGGCAACCCTGTGAATTGCTGTCCTAAATTGTGTTTGGTTTTGGCATCCATAGCTACTGTTATTGTCTTGCTGGCCTTCCTCTTTTGTGTTGACCTTTGACTTTTCCAAGAATGATGTCATTCTCTGATGATTTTTCTCTTCGCATGATGTGTCCAAAGTATGAAAGTCGAAGTCTTGTCATTTGAGCTTCTAAAGAAAGTTTAGTTTTGATTTCCTTTAGTACCAACTGATTTGTTCTTTGGGCAGTCCATGGTATAAACAGTATTGTTTGCCAACACTATAAACTGGATGTCTGCACTGGAGGGGGCAGAAGCAGAAGATGCAAAGTAAAAGAAACCGTGACGCAGCACCAGCATGTCCAGGTAAGCACTGTGCCCACAGTTTGGGGTCCATTGCCACTGCTACAGGCCCCGGGGAGGGGGGGGGGATGGCAGGATGGAAGGCCCTCCTAGGGTGCCTCCAGTCCTTGTACCAGCACTGCCTGTTCTCTGTTCCATCACCAGAGGCCCTAAGCCTTATAATTACTCACTGTACTGCTTTTATCTATTTGTCCCCTCTATTGGCTTTTTGTCAATCACAATAGTTCCTCTTTTCAGGTTTGGCTCTTGGTTTATGGACAATGCATGATCTGATTTCATTTTTTTTCTTTTTTAGTTTGTATCTTTATTTGTTTTGTAATTTGTTTGTCATATTACATAGAAACATGATGGCAGAAAAAGACCATATGGCCTATCTAGTCTGTCCTTCCATACCAACTACTATAGTCCCTGTTTTCCTTTAGAGATCTTCTGTGTTGGTCCCATGCTTTCCTGAATTCAGATAGGGCCTGATTCTGTCCCACAAATAGTGGAGATGAACGTTCCAATGGGATGTCCACCCCCACTATTCGTGCCCTCGCTGCCGGTGTCTAACCTCCCAGCCGCTTGTGCGGGGAGGTTAGACAGGGCGGGGAAGGAGCAGATCGGAGGCAGAGTTAGGATTGGCAGTGGGCGGTACAGGCCCTGAACATACAGGGTCACTTCTAATGTCAGTCCTGTACATCGAGGGCCAGCGACTTGTGCGGGGAAGTTATTCCACCTCCCTGGATTTTGGGGTTCGGCAGGCTGGGGGCTGGGAAAGGGCAGCAGGGGACAGTCCCCGCAGCCCAACACTGGCCCTGGGAGGCCAAATATGGGGTCAGGCTGCGGGGAATAAACCGTTTGTTCCAGCGTCCTGGATCGTGGCTTTTATATGGCATCATGGTGCCATGGCAACCGGATGCCATGGCACCACGGCTCCATTTAAAAGTCTTGACTGAGTTAGTCAGGCAGTGCCTGTATGTGCAGGCTGGGCTGAATAGCAGTCCCGGCCTGCACGCACAGGCCTGATTGCAGTTCTGATCCCGCGGGGCTAAATGTGCCCCGTGGGATCAGAATCACGACTCCCTCTGTACGTCCGGTTCAAACCGGACGTACAGAGGGGGTGTATGTCCAGGACAGAATGAGCCTGATACTGTCCTGGTCTCTACTACTTCCACTGGGAGACTGTTCCATGCATCTGCTACTTTTTCCATAACTTATGAGGTCTAATGCATAAACTCTGTGGTGTCAATTTTCATAAGGCTTTTTTTCTGTGGGCAAAAGACAGTTTATCCATAGAAACATATCTTCAGAAATTGTTGCCTCCCCCTTGCAAAGAAGAGTATGCACACTGTCTCAGAACATGTACTCTCCCTGATGGGGTAGGACCAATATGCATAAAGAGTTTATTTGTAACTTCCTACTCATGTTTTGCTAGGGCTTGTTGGTCTAGGGATATGATTCTTGCTTGGGGTACAATTCCCACACAAGCCCTTCCCTTTCTCTCACTGGAGAGCAGGATCTCAGCTCAGCGCTAGTCAAACTTTAGAAGCTAGGAAAGTAAAGATACAAACAGAAAAAAAGAAATAGCCAATGCGACAAAATGGGGGGACAAGACATCCCTCAGATATGCCAGTGAGAGGAAGAAGTGCAAAAGTGGTATTATCAGACTCAAGGGGGAAAGGGAGGAATATAGAAACATGACAGCAGAAAAAGACCATATGGCCTATCTAGTCTGCCCTTCCATATCAATTACAATAGCCCCTTTTTCCTTTAGAAATCTTCTGTGTGTGCCCCATGCCTTCTTGAATTTAGATACTGTCACCTTTGCTCCAGTTTACCTTAAATCCTGAGAATTTTGAGGATTTATCTACATAATTTAAAAGACATCTTACAGAAGTCTCAGGGTTTGAGAGAAATAATAACATGTCATCTGTATACGCGGTGAGTTGCCAGCATTGCTCTCCAGACACTATGCTGGTAATATCATTTTGTGCCCCAATTTTGATCAGCAATGACTCCAGTGCTATACCGAAACACAACAGGGAAAGAGGGCAACCCTGCCTGGTTTCTTTCTTTAAATAAACAATCTCCGATGAAAGCCAGTATAGAGCACCTTGATCCACTTAATGAAATCAGCCCCACAACCAAACCATTCTAAAATTCTGAAGAGCTATGGCCACTCTAATTGAAAGCTTTTTCTGCAGCCAAGGCTACCACCGGATCATTTATATTATCTGACATCTCACACAAATTCTGAAATATTCATGCATTATCACTAATATGTCTACCCTTAATGAAACCTGTTTGCTCTTCACCAACAATAGTCTGAATCACACTACTAAGCTCAGTGGCTAAGATTTTTGTCACAATCTTATAATCAACATTTAATAACAAAATAGGGTAATAATTAGGCATAACAGATGTATCCCGACCTGGTTTAGCAATTAGAACTATACTAGCTTCTGCAAAGATCAGTAGAAACCCCGAGTTTTCTACTAGTCTCTCATAAAGTTATTTTAATTTTAGTGCCAAATATGCTGCATAGTTATGATAAAACTCAGCTATAAAACCATCTGGTCCAGGAACCTTATTTCTTGATAAATTCTTAATGACTGCAAGGATTTTGCCAACCTGGAGTTGAGCATCTAGACGCTCCCTCTGTGCTTCTAAAAGCGCAGGATGCTCCAGTATCTCAAGATAAGATTCTCATATCTAAATTAGCATCACAACGAGAGGAAAATAGCTTTTTATAGTACTTTGCAAAAACTATCTTAATATCCTGAAGGTCTGTTACAATACATGCCCCTCAATTTTAATGGCTGCAATAAAATGTTTCTGTTTTTGTACTCTCAGGAGATTGGCTAGTAATTTGCCCGCCTTATCTCCCCCGGCATAGTATCCTGTTCGCTGAACAAATAACTGTTGTGCAGATTGTTGCATTAATTTTATATTGAGCTTATACCTAAACTGGCATAGTTGTTGGAAAATAAGATTACAAATGGATTTTATATGAGTTTCCTCAAGCTGCACAATTTTCTTCTTCAAGGAATGAATATCTTTCATTTGCTGCTTTCGCATCCAAGACAAGAGACTGATGATTTCCCAATGCAGGGTGGCTTTAAAGGCCTTCCATATAGTACCAAAAGGTATATTATCACTTTCATTTCTTTTGAAAAAATCCTCAATAAAAAATTGTAACTTATCCACAAAGGTAGCTTTCAAAAGCAATCTGTTCTGAAATCTTCTTAAAATTCCTAGACCAGGACCTAAACTAAAGAGTAATAGCTGCATGATCAGATACCAAAATAGACTGAATGTCACAATTCCGAACTTCAGGTAACAGAGACTTGGACACCAAAAGATTATCTATTCTTGAGTATGTTTGCTGTTGAAAAGAAAAAAAGGTATATTCTCGTACAGAGGGACATATATTATGCCATGCATCTACTAAACACAGCAAATCCATAATGTGCTGAAACACACAAGAGGACTTTCCTCATATTCTCCTATCACTTCTGCTTCTATCAAGAAAATCATTAAGAGTGGTATTAAAATCACCTCCTAAAATTAGTTTGCCATCCCCTATAGTTAAGAGTTTGAAGCAACCCTTCATAGAATAAAGAGGACTCCACTGCAGGCGCATATACATTCATCAACATATATTTCCGACCTGCAATTTTTAATATCACACACGCCCATCTCCCTTCATGATCTGTTTTCTGTAGCTCAATCTGAATAGGCAAACCTTCCCAAATTATATAGAAACACCATGCTTTTTTTTGACACCTGGAAAAAAAAATATGGTAGTTAGACCACCCTAATTGGAGCTTGGCACACGTTTCATGTGATAAATTTGTTTCTTGCAGTAAAAAAAAGGGGCCAGCGATCCTCAAGGCCCAATCCGGGCTCTGCAGCCAAGCTTTTAAACCTTCGCGCCAGCAGGCACGCCCGCGTCTGGCGGGCCCGCGCCTGAGGGCCTCGCCAGAGGGCCCTTTGGCGTGGCCCTTAGGCGGGGCACGATAGGCGGAAAACAGAGTCTTCACCTAACACTACAGAACCAGCGTGTGCCAACGTCTGAACCTGTCCTCATCGTCATGCTGTTTAGGCAAGATTGCAGCTCCTCATAACAGTTTCTCTCCCAGTCGGGGTAGAGCGTGCCGGAGTCTCCAATACCACCACCCATGTGAACGCTTTGGCTGGGCATGTCTCACATCCACTCCCTGCATACTCAGGAACTTTGAAGTTACTGCTCTTTCTCATTGCCTCAACTAAGATTAGATAGACCCCTTATGTATCTGCTATTTTGCCTTATACCTGGAGTTTCTCATGTAATGGTTCACTGTGACTAACTATCTCTCAGTATGCTCTCATACAATATTTACCTGCTAATTTGTACCCCACTGAACAGCATTGTCTCCAAAACTCAGTCAGAATTAGATAGTTTCTGAAATCCGTCATATACCTTGTGTAATACTTAATAGCTTTACCTCTAAATTCTGTCTCATTGATATATTTGATCCATTTGTGGCTGTTGTACACTACTAGAACTTGCATATTATACACCTGTTTACACTCCTATCTCTATTCACTGCCAAACCACTACAAAATACTGCATTTGCTCTCTTGACAACCCCAGCAGTCAGTAATACCCACTAACACAGCATAGACTTACCACTGATACACTAACAACAAGGCTGACACCAGATCTTCAACATCCAAGATCAACACTGAAATGGCCCCACCCATCACGGCCATAATGAGCGGCCTCATGATCTTTTCTTGGCTGATTGTTGAGTCCCTAGCCTTATTCCACGCTACTAATCATATCCCAATACTCCAGCACCATGCCAAAACATGGACAAACTCTGCCTACCCTAACCACTTAAAGAACACACACACACGTCAATCATATTTGTTACACATAGCTCTCCAACATAACAAACAAACTAAACCAGAGAAATCCACTCTAGTTCTTAATTGCGCCCTTATAAATGCAAGATCAATTCGTAATAAATGGCCAGTTGTCACTGAATTAATTGCATTCCACAACCTGGATATTCTCTTAATAACTGAAATGTGGCTTTCCGACGTAGACAATGTAATTCTCAACCAACTATTACCCAACAACTTCACAAGCCACTCCCGGCATAGAGGAATCAAAAGAGGAGGGGGGGCCCTTATCTTAACCAAAACGGACTTGCACTTTCATACAACAGACTCCTCCAGTACCAACAATCTTGATATCATATCCATTGCAAATGACCAATGCGCCATCAACCTGCTATATAGAGCACCCTCATCCTCAACTGACGATCTCTGCAACATCCTCGACCTAGCAGCCAACACTCGCAACCTCAACTTATCAAACTGGATACTAGGAGATTTCAATCTCCCTTCACTTCACTCCAGTCATGCCACTGCCCTACTAGAAGCAATTAATGATCTGGGCTACAGACAAATCATCAACGAACCCACCCACACCAAAGGGAACATACTGGACATGATCTTTGCCCCTCTGTCATTACAAGATCCAAATGAAAAGCTGGTAACATCACTCACTTCTGTACCATGGTCAGATCACAAGCTTATCAATTTCAGCATACCTATCAACAACAACTCTCTACACAACAATGGAACTTTAAGCAACACCACTTCTCGAAACTTCAGAGCCTTCAACAAAGATCTCATACTGGCTGAAACTCTTCCCCTATACAACAATGCAACCCTCAACCTCGACAATTTAATCTCCTCATGGAATAAGAATCTTAGCGCTATTGCCCAAAAACCTACGAAGAACAACATCGTAAATAATAGAAAACATTCTCCTTGGTTCTCTCCTGAACTATGTATCTCCCGCTCTCATTTACGGAAACTAGAGAAAAGATGGAGGCGTTCCCACTCAGCCGGAGACCTGTCAGCTTACAGAACTCACCTTGCAATCTACAAAGAGGCTATCCTATCAAATATGAAACAATACCATACTGACACCCTCAAAAGATCTCTAAACAAACCTCGTGACCTCTTCGAACTAGTTAAATCATTCTCTAAGGAACCATCCCCAAGCCATCCCGAAGAGATCCACCCACAAGAGTTTGCCAACCATTTACAATCCAAGCTACTTCAAACTGATGAAGTTAACACGTTCATAGCACAAGGCACCACCAGTCCAACTTTACTTTATAAGTTCTCCACACCATCCAAGAAACATGTGGAAGATACTATTGCAGCACTCAACACCACAACTGCACAAACTGACCCTTGCCCTGCATATTGGATTAAAAATTTACGATCAGAACTCAGCCCACTTATCACAAAAATGATGAACCTATCATTCTCAAATGGATCCTTCCCTGCACCACTCAAGCAAACATCCATCAGACCTCTGTTAAAGAACCCTAAACTGGACCCAAGCAAAGTTGAATCCTATAGACCCATAGCCAGTATACCTCTATTAGCCAAAATAATCGAAAAGGAAGCACAAAGGCAACTGCAAGACCATATAGATTTAGCCTCCCCACTAGACCATCGGCAACATGGCTTCAGGGAATACCATGGCGTCGAAACCCTACTTACCTCTCTCTTCAATAAAATCGTCACAGGTATCGACTACATCCATCAAGGTTTCGCCCTCATCTTTATAGACATTGCGGCAGCCTTTGACTCTGTACACCATGGTCTGCTAATAGAACGACTAAAAGAAAAGGGCATAAGTGGCGTCGCCCTCGATTGGTGCAGATCGTACCTTGATGGCAGATGGCAGCATGTAAAATCAGGTTCAAGATCTTCCGAACCCTTCCATCAGCGACAAGGCGTCCCCCAAGGGTCCTCCCTCTCATCTCTATTATTTAATATTTACATGCAACCTATTTTCAACATTATCGAATCATTCAAGGTCGACTGTCTAATTTATGCTGATGACATCCTCCTATTTATGCCATTCTCCACAGAAAAAATGGACCTTTCGCCACTGATTGAATGCTTCAATACAGTCTCCGAATGGCTCCTATCACAAAACCTCAGGATCCAACACAAAAAGTCTGAGGTGCTATTTATCACCAGAGACCAGAAATTCTGCCCCCCAACTCATATAAAAGTTAAAGAAGCTGAGCTCCAAACCAAATCAGCAATTCGGTACTTAGGGGTCACCCTCGACCAACGACTAGATATGAAAACCCATATATCCAACATAGTCAGAGCCGTATACTTCAAAATCCGGTCACTCAGACACCTGCAATCCCTTCTAAGCACTGAAGACTTCCGGACAATATACCAAGCACTTATCTTACCACACTTTGACTTTGCCAACGCTATTCTCCAAGGTCTCCCTCAATCATCTCTAAATCCGTTGCAACTTGCCATGAATGCCGCAGCCAGAATCTTAGTAGGAGCAGCAAGATGCGACCATATAACGCCTATCCTAATACAACTTCATTGGCTCCCCGTTCAAGGAAGGCTTACATTCAAATCTTTGTTACTCACCTTCAAATCTATCCATGGCATCACCTCCCCCTCATTAACCAACATCATCCAGCCAGCTCCTCCCAACAGAACAAGGAGAACCCCATCTACAAATGTGCTAGTAATTCCAAAGGCTTCAACAAAGTACACAACATCTAACAGGGCATTCAGTATCTATGCCCCAAAATGTTGGAACGCATTACCACCAGGCATCCGTGCAATTACTGACCTATCACAATTCAGAAAGGCTCTCAAATCCCATTTATTTACTCAATACTACCAGATTAACCCTACCCCTACATAAGTGCCTCTCCCTCACCCCCTCAAGTTAATATAGCAACTCCATTGTACACATGTTCACACTGAATTCCCAATACTCGATCTCATTGTACATATGTAAGTAGTTTAGTTTGCATTCCCCGTTTATCCAAGTTATTACTCCTGTTCTATGTAAAGCATAAGCATGTTATCCAAGTTATTACTCCTGTTCTATGTAAAGCATAAGCATGTTATCCAAGTTGTTTTCTCCTGTTCTATGTGAAGCCAAACAGTTTGTTATGGTCATTTTGTTGTATGTAAACCGCGCTGACAATAGTGCGGTATATAAGAAATTGTAATAAATAATAAATAAATAAAATATATTGCAATGTGTGAAAATATCAGTGCAGCTGGTACTTAGCTTCTGCTCCGCACGTAATGTCCTTCATTTTCCTGAGGTGATGTCCTTCACTTTGCTGGCGGCTGCAATTCAAATCCCAACGCCGTACTTCTAAGGCGCCCAAGCGTTTCACAATGCATGTTTCCTCAGGGGATTGCATGTAGACATTACAAACTAGGTAAAAGAAATTACAGCCAAAAACTGTTGTATCCTAAACGTTATTTCTTTGTTTCATTTAAAACAACATTTAACATTGTCGCCTAAAAATATGTCCTCAAACATACCTTCATTGTTATCTCCATTAGTTCACTGCAAACAAAAGGAAACTGTAACTACTGAACTTTCCCCGCTCTTGCAATCGAAAAAACGCCGCACATGCGGTTCGGGGCTGTCAGTAATCCTTATATAGACTTCGTACAAAGCTCCTCCCCCTTGGTGTATACCACTATCAAAAACTCATTACACACATGCTGACCAATTCATCGAAGCATTCAAGCCCTGGGGTTTAACTGTATTCAAAATGAAAATCCATCGTTGTTCTTCTCGGAGCAAAGTTTGCTCCTTTGTTCTACCACCCCGAGGAAAGTCAACCTGATCTATAACGAAGCATCTTAATTAGTCAAAACTGTGGTTGGCAATAATGCAATGTTGCACTAAAGGTGCTTCCAATACTCTGTTGTACCCAGTCTACATCTCAAAATTGTGTCAACCTCATCACTAAGTATTCTCCTTACAGTCACGACATAATGAAAATTCTGAAAAGGCATGAGAATGTCTTTTGTAGCATACCTGGTTTAGAAAATTATTATGCACGCTGTGTCTGGCAAAGGCAACGCAATATGAAGGAACTTCTCAGTCCCACAGTTCTGCGTTCCGAATTGGTAAATCCTGCACATGTTAGTAGCGGTCATCGTAAATGTGGCTCTTGTGATATCTGTCCTGTCACCTTGGAACTGGGCGTTTTTGAGTATGGCACCAAGAAATTTCGTTTAAGACATGACACTTTGTGCAGTTCTACGTATGTAGTATATTGCATTTTATGTCCGTGCCGGTTAACTTATATCGGTAAGACCACACGTCCGTTCAGGGTGCGCATGAGAAAGCACAGGAGCAGATTAAAATGTGGATATACACAGGCCCCTATTGTCCAACACTGTATGGATTTGAAACACAGTTTTGATTCCCTGCAATGCTTTTGCATTGATTTCATCGAGCGGGGTTTCGAGGGTAGATCAAGGGATCTTTCCTTGATACGAAGAGAACAAAAATGGATTTTTGAGGTTCATACAGTGTATCCAACTGGATTGAATTTACAAATTGAGTGGGGCACTTGTTGTTGACCAATTGTTTTTTAGAATTGCATCACATGACTACAACTTAGCCCTTTAAATTAGTTCTGTTGTGCCATAGCCCGCATGCGCGGCGTTTTTTGTTAAAAAGTACATCAAAAGGGCACGGGGTAAGTGCTACTCAATAGCATGAAGATACATGATAAATTTTAAGAAGATGTATAGGACAATTTTCAGTGTTGTTTCTACATTACAGATTCTGAATGGTGATTGATGCTAAGTTTGAGTAGAAATGATGGGTTTCCCCTGACGAAACGTGCGATTGTGAAACGCTACGGCGCTATTATACAGGCATTGGGAGAAAAACTCACCTAGTCTCAGATAAGCATCTTTTGATATACATCATTTTGGAATATGAATTAATGGAACTGTTGTTAAAACCCTCCTTTTAGCTTTAAGGAATAAGTAAGCAACAATTATGGGTCATTGATGTGAAGTTTAGGGCGCTGTTTTCATATTGCCATATATGTTCAATAAGTTGCCCCATTCTGATTCTGAGACCCAGTTGTATAACAAAGCTAAGTAAAGGGTTCACATACTGTTTTAGTAAATACATCATCTTTAGGGTGAGAAAGTAGAGCTTGATTCTTCATTTTTGACTGATATGGAACAGATAGAATGACATTTAGTAATGACATTTTTCAGCACCTTTTTTTTTTCACATATGTTCAAAAACACATTTGAATCAAAATATCAACCAGCCATGACAGCCTGCAATGGCCAGCCATCCGAAATATACGAATCCTTAAAAAAAAAAAAAAAATCACGATGGTCGAGACAAATAAAAGAAACATTCAATGGGGGGCGGAGCTAGCCGCGAAGCGTGATGGCCGCTTAAAATCTCGCTCCTGCCTAGTATCACAGAATCCGCCCTTTCTTACCACATACAGAGGTGAATAAACAATTTAAATCTATTGAGCTAGTCTGTGAGCATGGCGACACTAAAACCGGCAAAGCTAGAGTTTTCGCCGACAGCGGGGCAAGCTACAAAACGCTTAAAGCAGGACGCGGCCTCCCCGCAAAAGACTAAGCCCGATAAGGAAGCTGGTGAAGGGGTGCGTGAAATTCTTGCGGAGTTGAGATTAATGAAGGAGATGATGGTGAACAACGGGGAAACCTTAACACAAGTACAAGATGAGCTGCATGAAGTACGTGAGAAGCTGGGGGACATGGGCGGTCGATTGGAGAAAGTTGAGGCCTTGGTACAAAAACATGAGAGCGTGGTCTCGCAACTAGGACCACTTGTAAAGAGAGTGACCATCCTTGAAGGGCAGCTGGAGGAGCAGAGTAATCGATCCCGCAGGAGCAATATTCGGGTTATCGGATTGCCGGAGGGAATCGAGGGCACTGACCCGATTGGATATATGGAGCAAATGCTCCCGGAGCTCCTTCAAATCAAATTCTCAGCCCCCTTTGAAATAGAAAGGGCGCATCGGGTTCCCATTTTGAATTCGTCGGCAGCGAAAAGACCTCGTCCAATGCTAATTAAGGTACTCCGGTATCCCCAAGTGATGCATATCATGCAAATTGCTAAACAGAGGAACTCCCTAATGTTGAACGGCAACAAGATCGCTTTCTTTCCAGATCTGTCAAAAAAAACGGTAGACCGGCGTCGGGAGTTACTTGAGTGTCGGCCAATGCTCCAAAAAATACAGGCACGATATGGACTTTTCTACCCAGCGAAAATGCGGGTAACAGTGGATAACGTCACCAGGAACTTTGAAACTGCTGCGACGTTGCGGGCCTTTCTGCAGGACTTTTCCCGGATGGATGTGGGCCGCTGAGATGGGCCACCAGGGAACTTGCCCGCACTGGCGGATTGAGATTGTTTCTTCAAGAGGCCGGAGGAATTGGGGGGCCTTTCTGGGCCTGGATTGGCGGTAATGATGATGATGGGCTGAAGATCTGCAGGGAGCACAACCTCATGTCCCTAGTCCTTCAGAACTCTCTCTCTGTCCCTAAGGATGTGGGGCAGGAGGGGAGCTGAAGGTATTCAGATCTAGGCTTATAGTAATAAATGGAATGATGTTTATTTGCATGAGGAAGTAAGAATAGAAGGGAAGAAAGGGGTATTGACATGTTTTATTGTTACTGTTATGGGATAAATGCAGGGGGGGAGGATGGGTGGTTTGATTGCAGAGGGGAGAGTACTCCACTACACAAATGGGATGGTGGTTAACAGTTTTGTTTGTTCATTGGCTATGTGTATGTTATCTGTGCAGTAAACAGGACTGGCCTGTCAGCACTTGGCGATGGATAGAGATACCGGAGAATCGTTTATATCATGGCGACTAGGGGACTTAAAATCCTAACTTTGAATGTCCAGGGCATTAATAACCCCATCAAACGTTCAAAAATATTACTGTACTGTCAGAAGCAGGGGGCGGATGTCATATACCTACAGGAAACACATTTGACCCTAGCTGAGTCCTGTAAGGTCTGCAGTGGTACATATCAGAATATCTTGGCATCGCCTGCACCACATAAGAAGGGTGGAGTTATCATTCTACTTCGGAGAACTCTGCAGCCAATCATTCTGGAGACTAGGATAGATCCTAGCGGCCGGTGGGCTAAGGCGAGACTACAGATTGGCACTGAGGACTATGTCTTGTTGGCGGCTTATGGCCCCAATATTGAAGATCCGACTTTTTTCCAACAATTAGCGGATGAACTGCAGGCACCAACTTCTGCGCACCTGATACTTGGAGGGGACTTCAACATGATCCAAGATCCGCTGTTGGATCGAACCCCTTATCGGCCCCAGAATAAACCCAAGGCGCTTGGAGTATTGCACGGACTTATGGAGACATTTGATCTTGTGGACCCCTGGCGATTAATGCATCCCAGTGCTCGGGAATATACATACTATTCCATGCCACATCAATCACAAACTAGAATCGATTATTTTTTGATATCCAAGACACTTGTGCCTCGAATCAGTGAGGTTGAGATCTTACCTAAAACCATATCAGATCATGCAGCTATTGTCCTGAGGTTGGGAGTCAGTGCTACAGGACAATCGCATATGAATTTCCGAATGGATAAAGCATGGCTTGCAGATGCGGAGTTTATTAACTATATGCATACATGCATTGATACGTATCTGGAATGTAATAAGATTGAAGATACGGCTACATGGGCTTGGTGGGAAGCTTTTAAAGCGACTCTTCGTGGCCACATGATAACATATGATATCCGACAGAAGAAATTACGAAGGGAAAAGCTGACGGCATTGCAAACTTCAATAGGGGTAGGGGAGCGACTCCTAGCCAGGAAATCCGACCCGATGGTATTGATTCGGCTGCAGCGCCTTCGTTATCACTATAATGTCATCCTGAGTGGCGAAGCTCAGCGCTTGCAGCAAATACAACAAAGTGTGTACTATCAAGAGAACAACAGGGCTGGCCCACTTTTAGCAAGAGAACTGAGGGCACAGCCATCGCGTACCCGTATTGCTGGATTGGATGATGGGCAAGGTCATGTGCTGGTGAAAGATGAGGATATCCTGGAGAAGTGCAGAGAGTTTTATCAAGACCTTTATAAGTCAGAAGTAACCTGGAAGGAAGAAATTTTTCAAGATCTGGTTTCCGATGTTCAGAGACCCCAGTTGACACAACAGCAGATATTGGGGCTAGAAGCGGAGATAACTTGTGCGGAGATCGATAAAGCCATGAATCAGTTGGCTAACGGTAAAGCATGTGGTCCCGATGGTATACCATTGGAGTTCTATCGGGCCTTCTCTGCTCTTTTGATTCCCGAATTGCAGATCTATTACAGTCGACTGTATGAGGAATATCCAGATACGGGAGCACTTTCAGAGGCTACGATTGTTATACATCCAAAACCAGGTAGAGATCCTCAAAGGATTGAGAATTATCGACCTATCTCCCTTCTCAATTCGGACTATAAAATTTATGCCAAAGTCCTGGCTAATAGATTGAACAAAGTGCTGAATACTCTCATCCACCCGGATCAGTCCGGTTTCATGTCAGGAAGATCGACAGTTGATAATGGAAGACTGCTGGCTCACGTGCTGTTGGAATCTCAGCGAATAAAACACCCGCTTGTGGGGCTTGCATTGGATGCAGAAAAAGCCTTTGACAGGATTGAATGGCCCTATCTTTTTCGCTCCATGCAATGGTTTGGCTTTCAAGACCTTTTTTTGAAACGTATACAGATGCTCTATGCCCATTCTAGTGCGCGGATATTGGCAAATGGGACCCTATCTTCTGCCTTCCGTTTATACAGGGGTACACGACAAGGGTGTCCCTTATCACCGCTACTCTTTAATCTTGCTCTAGAGCCGTTGGCTATTCGTATAAGGCAGCAGGAGGCCATTCGCGGTATTGAAATATATGAGCACCACTACAAATTGTCGGCATATGCCGATGACGTATTCATATTTGTGAAGCCGGAATCTATTGAAGCCCTATTGCACATTATAGCACTCTATTCAGCTGTCTCTGGCTACAAACTGAATCTCGCCAAAACACTGGCTATCCCGCTCAACAGCATGGTAACGGACAGCCAGCTAGAGAATTTTCCATTCAAGGTAGAGACGAGTCATTTCAAGTATTTGGGAGTCGAATATTATATCACCCTGTCGGAAACTGTGAGGCACAATGAGATCCATTGTGAGAAGCTAGTGCGCGAATGCATTCAAAAGTGGAACCCCCTTCACTTGACGTGGTGGGGCAGGCTTGAGACCATAAAAATGGTGATAGTTCCAAAAATTAATTATATTTTAAGTATGATACCAGTGTTATTCTCACCCGGTTTCTATAAAACCCTGAGTAAGATGCTGTTTGCCTTCCTATGGCGTAATAAAACTCCTCGGATTGCACAATGGAAACTCAAGCTGGCTAAGGGGGATGGAGGAGTGCAATTTCCAGATTTTTATTGGTATCATGCGTCAGCTATTCTCAGGCAAGGGTGTCTGTGGAGTGATGAAACTGTGGACCCAACTGCACCTCACTGGCTACAAATCGAATCCGCAATTTGTGAACCATTTCCACTGATACACTGTATAGAGGCGAATGGGGTCCCCGGGGGGAAATCCAATCCAGTAATTCAAGCGACGCAGCAAGCCTTTCAAGTGCTACAAAACTCCGATCCAGGATGGCAGGGTTTCACTGCAGAGACCCCTATTTGGCTCAATTGCAGATTTAAGATAGCGGGGGAATGTTTTTTCTGGCCTAAATGGCTCCAGCACGGTATATACACTCTGGGGCACTTGATGGTTGGTGATCGGTTTAAAACCTATCGAGAGTTACAACAGGAATTTGGTCTCCCGGATAGTGGGATGTTCCAATGGTGCCAGTTGCGGCATTGTCTGGGGATGGCTGAAGTCACACCAGTTGGTATTCCTGCGACCAGCACTTGGAAGATAAAGGTGCAGGCGTTGCGAGAGGGATCGCGGATTGTTTCAAAAATAGTCTCTATTCTACGCGAGGGACAGAGCAAGCCATGTGCAAGCGTACAAACCAGGTGGGAAGCGGAAGTTGGATGCTTGGAAGGAAAGGAAGATTGGACGTACTTTTGGCAGTCTCAGATTAGGATAGCGTGTTCCGCCTCCTTAACACAAACACTGTTTTTTCTGGCGCATAGGGCATATCTGACCCCTAACAAAATGGCAAAGTGGCAAGCTCAAGCTGATAATCTCTGTTGGTCATGCAAAGCCGAACCTGGTACATTAGAGCACATGTTATACACCTGCTCCAAATTGCGCAGGTACTGGCGACAAGTGTGGGATAGAATCTCTCTGTTGCTAGGTATCCATGTCCCTTTGACATTTCGTATAATAATTTACCGCTCGCGAGCGGGAATTCCAGGCCTATCCAAAGAAGATTATCCCAGTTTGGATCTATTGTTGGGACTGGCATTAAAAGCCCTCATGAGCCATTGGAAAAATTTTGCTTCCTTACACTATGAGCAATGGTGGAACTTGCTGTGTGTCCATCGCACGTATGAGCGACTTTATGTGCAGCGACACCCCTATCTTACTTGCAAGATGTTAAAGTGGGCTGTCCTGGACTCCAAGATTATTCCCAGTTCATAGTGAATGATATCGGGATCCTCTGTCCATCGCCGAGGGCTGTACTGTTAATCACAAGGATGGTAATGTAATGTATAAGATTGTGTGTCTATCAAGCTGCTTATAGGTGCATGTATATTGGGCCATCCTTTTGTTTTCATAATGTGTCACATAGTCAAGTTTGGTTGGTCAGTTGTTCTTGTTGTTTGAATGTATGATTTGTATGTATTAAAATGATAAATAAAGACTTTAAAAAAAAAAAAAAAAAAAAAGAAACATTCAATCCTCCCAACAGATTAGATATCTTTCTGAACTCAATTTCCCCACAAACAGATAAACTTATATTTACTTAAATTACAATACACATTGGCCTGAGACTTATATTCTTACATTAAGGATCAATGATATTTAAAATATCTTTAAGTTCTCCATAAACTGCTTTAGCAGATCCAGATCTTGATAGGTAGCTATTTTGTTCTCATAAGTGACCCTCATTCTTGCAGGGAAGAATAACTTATACTGTGCCCCAATTCTCTTAAGCGGCTCTCTCAGGGATAAAAACATATGACACCTAGTAACCGTAGCTTTAGCCAGATGAAGCAAAATTCATTTTTCTTCTTTGTATTTTAGTCTTCCTTCTTTCCCTCTAGCCAATGACAAAATTTCCAGGACTTACTGAAACCCGTTTAGACATATTGTAACTGTTCTACTGGGATTTTTGACTGTCACAACTGGATGTCTAGAGCATTTCCATTAATTTAATCACCAGAGAGGTTAAACTAATCGGCCTGTAATTCTCAACCTCAGTCTTACTTCTGCTGTTGTATAAAGGGACCATATGTACTTTTCTCCAGTCCTCTGGGACCTCTCTCAATTCTAAATAAGCATTGTAAAGGTCAGTCAATGGAGCCCCTAGAACATCCCCAACTCCTTCAATATTCTTGGATATTTCCCGTCCAGTCCCATCGCTTTGTCTACTTTTAGTTTAGCCATTCCTCACAAAGGCAGTCTTCTGAAAATCGTTCAAGATCCCTATCATTTCTGTTCCTATTTGTGGGTATTTTCTGAGGTCCTTCTCTTGACCTTTTATCTGTGAACACAGAACAAAAATATTTATTATGAAATTCCACTTTATCTTCATCAGCTTCTATATATTCCTTCCCATCACCCTTGAGTCTGGCAACAGCACTCCTGTACTTACGCCTCTCACTAACATATCTGAAAAATATCTTCTCCCCCAATTTCATTGCATTGGCCATTTCTTCTTCTCTTTGTATCTTTGCTTTTCTGACTACTTTCATAGCTTCTCTACATTTTTCCAAATATTGATGCTTATCTTCCTCTCTCTGCAATCTCTTTTATTTTATGAAGGTCACCCTCTTTTTCTTCACCTTTTCAGTAACTTCTTTTGAGAACCATAGTGGCCTACTTGTTCTTTTACATTTATTTACCTTTCTAACAAAAAGATTTGTTTCCCTTAAAATATCCCCTTTCAGTTTTGCCCATTGCTTTTCTGCATCCCCCAGCTGTTCGCATCCCACTAATGACTTCTTGAGGTATTGTCCCATCTTAGCAAAGTTAGTTTACCTAAAGTCTAGGACCCTCACTTTTGAATGTATTTTATGAGCCCTAGTCCTAATACTGAACCATGCCAACTGGTGATCACTGAATGCAAAATGATCTCTCACTATTAGATCAGAAACACCTTTCCCATTGTCAAGCACCAGGTCCAGTATGGCCCCTTCATGTGTGGGTTCTGTCGCCAGTTTGCCGAAATTGTTCTTCCTGTAGAGAATCTAGGATCTCCTTATTTCTAGATGACACTACAGCAGGGATGTGCCAATCAACATCGGTCATATTGAAATTATCTCTCATTAGCACTTCTCGTTTCATAGCAATACTGTATATGCCTTCAATTAAATCTCCATTCACTTCTTCCTGTAAAGGAGATCTGTATATCACACTAATGCAATGGATTTCCCTTTCCCTCTTTCTAGTTTAACCCACAGTGCCTTCTTGCTCCCTTTTAAGCCCTGTAATTCTATTGCTTTAATATTATTTTTATATATAGTGCCACTCCTCCTCCCCTTCTTCCTACTCTGTCCTTCATAAATAAAGTAGAGCCCGGTATAATTATATCCCATTCATGGTTGTTCATGAATCATGTCTCTATGATCACTACTAAATTCAAGTCAGCCTCTTCCATTAAAGCCTTAACATCTGGGATCTTATTTTCTATACTATAGGCATTTATGTACACTGCTTTCTAGATGTTGCTCCTATTACCCATTTCTACAGAGGTATTTAATGTTTTACTTACCTGAAGGCTTTCACTTATTTGAGGGCTTTCACTTACCTGGGGGCTTTCATCTCCCATCCCCAATGAGTCTAGTTTAAAGCCCTCTTTAGTGGGTTAGCCAGTCTGCTGTGGAAGACACTTTGATCCTTCTTGGATAGGTGATGACATCTCTGTTCTGCAGCCCTTGGAAATCATCCCATGGTCTAGGAAACCAAAACACTCTCGATGACACCATCCATGCAGCCATGCATTCATTTCCAGGATGCAAGCTTCTCTGCTTTGGCCTTTACCCTCAACAAGGAGGATTAAAGAGAACACCACCTGCATACCTATCTGCTTCACCCTCTCTCCCAGAGCCATGAAGTCATTTTTGATATGCTTGGAGGGATACCTAGCAGTATCATTTGTGCTGACATGGATAACCAACATCAGATAATAGTCAATAGGGTTGATGAATCTTGGCAAACTCTCCGTAACATCTCAGATTTTGGCATTTGGCAGACAGCACCTCTCTGAACATCATGTATGGTCGGCAGGTGGACACCTCACTACCCCTCAGAAGAGACTCACTAACCACCACTACCCTTTGCTTCCTTGTGGTCACTGATTCCAGAACTTTGGCGTGCTAGAGGAGAGGAAAAAACTCTAGCTGCAGAAAAAAAGCTTTGCCCAAGAACACAAAAAAATTCTCCTTTTGTTTGTGGGCTGGTGTGCCCCCTTGTGACTTCCAGGGTCCCAGAAAGGTATATAGGTTCCACAAGCTTATCCTATACTAGAATTGGTGCTTTTTAACATATTTTTAAATGATCTGGGGAATTGAGAATGAGATGATCAAATCTGTAGACAACATGGCATTATTCAAAATTGTTAAATCATGAGTAGATTATAAGGAATTGCAGGAGGACTTTCCAAGACTGGGAATCTAAATTGCAGCTAAAATTTAATGTGAGCAAATGCAGATGATACACATGGGGAATAATAATTCTAACTATATGTACTTAATGATGGATTCCACACTAGGAGTCACTACTCGGGAAGAGGATCTTTGACACATTGGGCCTGACTCTAAGAGGAAGATAGCAGCACAGTTTATAACACTAAATTATAAAATTACAACTCATTTTATTTTGTTGTTATAAACTGCATTATGGTTCTTGCTTTTTCTTTTTGAGCCTATATTCTGCATCTCTTCCTCGGCAATAGGTGCAGAGCAGGACTAGAACATTCACCCACAGGACTCAATATCTAAAAATAAAAATATATGATTCTGGTCATTTCACTAACAACATAAACATTCTCCATTACCAGGTATATTGTGAACTAATACAAAACCCTACAAAAGTCACTGAGGATCTATAGAGCAAATCTACCATACTATACCAGCACCAACTTTCAAGACTCACATAAGGAGCTACCCAAAAAAAGCAGCACTATAAATTCTGTGGTGGTCCCTGGAACATCCAAACACCTATTTGAAAAGCTGAACAATTCAGATTACTGCAGAACACCTGGCCTTGATCACACACTCAGTACGCAGACCCTCACCAAGTACAGAATAAGTGATCACAACCTCAAAATAAAAATTAAACAGCAACCCCAAGAAGTCAGATTCTGCATACAATGCTAAACCAGAGAAATAGAAAGAGAAGCATTTTCCTGTACTGTATAAAATACAAAGACTGAAAATAGCCATTTAGGATTAACCAGCCAGTGGCTCTGTATCATTGCTAACTGGCTAACTTCTAGTGGCGCCCTGCTATGTCCCAACACTAAACGCTAAATGCTAACTTTGTTGTCTGACCATTTTATTCTCTGATCATGCTGGTCCCAATCTGAGGTTTCTGTTTTCCTCTGTCTTCTTTCTATGGTCTGTAGTCCATCTGCCATTTCTTGTCTCCTCTTTTGTTTTCTTTACTTCATTCCATCTTAGATATTGATCTTTTCCCTTCAGCTTTCTTCCATTTATTTTTCTCTCTTTCTGTCCACTCAGAATTCACTACTCTTTCTTACTATCCAGTACTCAATCCCCCTCTTTTTAACTCCATTTACCTATCACTTTTCAACCCTCACCCATTTCCCACCTTTTTTCCTGGTCCATTATTCCCCATTCTCACTCACTCTCTTCCCCTATCCCCCCCCCCCCAGCCAGCATATCCCATTTCTCTTTTTCTCCCTCTCTCTGTCCTCCCTCCTGGGAAAAAAATATTGTGCAACACCATCCCTAGCATCTTCTTTCTTTTTCTGAGTCAGTGGCAGAAAGATCTCACAGCACCATACCCAGCTTCATATTTCTTTCTCTTAGTCAGTAACAGCAGCTAATGCTGCCCGAAGCATTCACTTCCAATGACTGGCCCCGCGCTCTGGAAGTGAATGCTACGGGCAGCAGTGGCTGACATTGCTGGCTCGGAGAAAGAATGATAAAGCTGGGGATGGTGCTGCACGATGCTGGAGCTGCTTGCACAGTGAGTTGTGCCAGCTCCTCAGCCCACCATCTTACTCTCTCCATACCCAGCCAATGTTAGATTCTGTCTTCTTTTTTGATCCCACCCAATTTTAAAGTCTCCACCAAGTTCCTGTTCCTGTTCTCCCCATCTCCCTTTCCCTAGTACCACCTCCTACATCCCTTTTGCACACCCATCCAGCTACTTCCTTCTCCAATATTCATTAACCCTGCCATTCCTCCTTCTTACCCCAGCATTCCTATGCCTCTCCTTCTCAATTGTTCCCTCTGTATGACCTTTTTCTTCTCTCCCACATAAAATATCTGTCCCCCTCTCCATTCTCACTCCCTCAGCTTCTTTACTTCTCTACCAGCCCCTTCCCATCCTCCCCTTCTAGTTCCAGCCCCTGCCGGCATCATCTCCCTTCCAATCCCGGCTCCCCATCCCACAGCATCAGCCCATTTCCAGTCCTAGCCACTCCCTAGTATCAGTCCCTCTCCAATTCCAGTCCCTCCCAGCATCATTTGCCTTCCAATCCCAGGCTCTCCATCCTCCATCATCAGCCCATTTCCAGTCCTGGCCTCCCAGTATCAGTCTTCCTCCAGTTTCAGTCCCTCCCAGCATTAACTCTCTTCCAGTCCCTCCATCCCCCAGCATCAACCCTTTTTCAGTCCTGGCCCCCAAGTATCAGCTCCCCTCCAGTCCCAACCCTCCCAGTCCTTCCTAGAATTATCTCCCTTTCAATAGCAGTCTCTCCATCCCCCAACATTAGCCCATTTCCCATTCTAGTTCCCAGTCCTCTTATAGTGCCAGTGGCTCCCCCCAACACACACACATGGCTCCACACCACAAGGGGCCCTACGTGCACCTGACCAGCTTCAGAGGCAGCCAGTGAGGCCTGAAGCCCAGCTCTCTGGCTTACCTCTGCACAGCCACAGGAGTAAACAGACGCAAGAGCTTTATCCTTTACTAACAGAGCTGTGCTAAGTTGTAGCCACCAGAGCCACTGAGTTCCTGGAGGTTAACAGGGACACTTCCTGTCTCTTGCACAAGACAGGAAGTGCTCTTGTTTATCCTCCAGGAACTCAGCAGCACTGGCAGCTGCGACTTAGCACAGCCACAGGAGTAGAGGAAAACGCTCCTCCCGTGACTGTGCAGAGGTGAGTCGAGGAACTGGGCTTTGGGCCTCACTGACTCTCTCAAGCTGGTCAGGTGCAGGTGGGACCTCTCGTGCCCACATATGCCTAGAGACAGCACCCCTCTGAGGATGGTGCCTCCCTGCCATGTTTGCCCCGCTGACCGGGTAGCTCCGGCTCTGATCCCCAGAGAGTTTCTGCTGCATTGCTAAAGATTGCCAAATGATATGTTTGTCTTCCAGAGATTCCCTGCCAGTAAGTTTGTAACAGAATACACCCAAACAATACATGGGAAGGTCTACATCTCCCTTTGCCATAGAACCAACAACTCTGCACCTGGGGAATGTAAGAGCCATTTTATTTATTTTTATTTAATTATTTATTTAACAGATTTTATATACCACTTTATCATTTCATTCAAAGCGATTTACATTGAAACTTAAACTTGGTAATGTACATTAAACAGGGACATTGATAATTTGGATTTTTCTGAGACGTCCATACAACCCAATGTGCTACAAAATATGTTTTCTTTGTTAAAGAAGCAGATCAGGTAGATTGAACAGTTTTAGTCCAAAGGGTGGCCCATGATTTTGTGTCCATTTCTCCCCCGCCCCCCTCCCCCCCAGATCTTGCTCCCATACCTGCTCTGCACCTTAATGCTTATTAATCAAGGAAGATTTTAACAATAGGAAAATTGTGGAAAGCTTTTGGGTGTCATCAAGATATGCTAACATACTCATACTTGAAAGTGAGAAGGAGAGTCCTCCAACACCTCAATATTCATGTCTGCAGCCAAAATATAATGGCGGAGCTGAGCCATTGAATTACTTGCAAAGGGCCAAGGTCATACTGGGTCATTAATTCTTGAAAGTTTTCCAGTCTGTCCCCCTTCTTCCTGCACAGTATGATTAAGGGTCCAAAGTCCTCTGTGCTACCACCCACTCCATACCATCACTTTTCTCTGTATTTGAAACAATGGATTATTCCAAAGAGGCATAGCCATTGTGTCATGACAAGGTATCTCATCTGCCCTATCAGTATCTCTCAATAACTTATAGGTTGTCACCAAAACAGGATGATTTTTAATCTGTGTCAAAACCTCCATTGCTGGCTACAATGTGAGATATTACTAACTCCCTTTCCGATTATACCTAGCCCTGAATCTCTACCTCTTCTTATACCAACCATTTAGCAGTTCAAAGCAGCATGGAGGCTCTATGATACTCCTGAAATATGTAGAAATTCTCCCCCCCCCCCAAACTTCTCCTTGTTGTTGTTGTTAAGTGCCGTCGAGTTGGAGTCGACTCATGGCGACCCTCTGGATAGCTATCCTAAATTGTGTTCGGTCTTCAGTCAGGCGGCTCATTGATGACAGACTGGTACCCGTAGCTGCTGTTATTGTAGCGATCCATCTCATTGCTGGCCTTCCTCTTTTGCGTTGACCTTCTATCTTGCCAAGCATGATGTCTTTCTCTAATGATCTCTCTCTTCGCATGATGTGTCCGAAGTATGAAAGTCGAAGTCTTGTCATCTGAGCTTCTAAAGAAAGCTTAGGTTTGATCTCCTCTAGTACCGACTGGTTTGTTCTTCGGGCAGTCCATGGTATACACAGTATTCACCGCCAGCACCATAATTCAAAGGCATCAATTTTCTTCCTGTCTGTCTTTTTCACTGTCCAGCTTTCACATCCATATGATGTTATTGAAAATACCATGGCTTGAACAAGTCGAATCTTTGTATGGAGAGACACATCTCTGCTCTTGAGAATCTTATCTAGGTCTTTCATAGCCATTCTGCCAAGAGCAATGCGTCGTCTGATTTCTTGACTGCTTGTTGCTTCTTTATTGATAGTTGATCCAAGTAGGTTAAAGTTGTTCACAATTTCAATTTCTTCTCCTTCAACGATGAACCTGTTGATTATGCCAGTTGTCATGATCTTTGTCTTCTTTACATTAAGGTGCAGGCCCATTTTGAGACTATGTTCTTTGATTGTGAGAAGCAAATGTTTCAGATCATCTTCGCTTTCAGCCAGTAATGTGGTATCATCAGCATAGCGAAGGTTGTTGATGAGTCTTCCACCAATCTTCACACCCCTGTTGTCTTCATACAGTCCTGCTTCTCTGATGATTTGTTCTGCATATAAATTAAACAGGTAGGGGGAAAGTATGCAGCCTTGTCTTACACCTTTGCTTATTTTAAACCATTCTGTTTCTCCTTGTTCCGTTCGAACTGTTGCTTCTTGATCAATGTACAGATTACGCAAGAGAACGATCAGGTGTTCTGGTATACCCATGCTTCTTAATGTGGCCCAGAGTTTCTCATGGTTTACACAGTCAAAAGCCTTGCTATAGTCGATAAAGCACAAATAGATATCCTTTTGGTATTCTTTAGTCTTTTCAAGGATCCATCTCACATCCGCAATGACGTCTCTCGTTCCTCGCCCTTTCCTGAACCCTGCTTGCACTTCAGGTAGTTCTTGTTCTAGGTATGGCTGTAGTCTCTTGTGAATAATCTTCAGTAGAATCTTGCTGGCATGTGGGATCAGAGCGATTGTGCGATAATTTCCACAGTCAGTTGGATCACCTTTCTTTAGTATTGGTATAAACACAGATCTTTTCCAGTCAGTTGGCCATGATGTTGTCTTCCATATTTCTTGGCAGAGCCTTGTAAGTACGGTAACAGCTGCATCAGATTGCTGCAATACTTCTATGGGAATGCTATCAATGCCTGGTGCTTTGTTCTTTGATAAGGCTTTCAATGCTGCTTCAACTTCTTCTTTCATCACCAATGGTTCCTGATCATAAGGTATAGGTTGAAACGGCTGTTGGTCCACTTGATCTTTATCATATAAAAACTCTGTATATTCCTTCCACCTTTTCTTGATCTTCTCAGCATCATTCAACATAGAACCTTGAGCATCTTGTAACATTCCAATTCGAGGCTGGATCTTTTTCTTTAACTCTCGCAGCTTTAGGAAAGCCGATCTTGTTCTTCCTCTAATAGTTTCTGCTTCTATTTCCTTGCAAGTGTCATTGTAGTACTTTTCCTTGTCCTGTCTTACTGCACGTTGGAAATCTCTGTTGAGTTCTGCGATTGTCTTTCTTTCTCCTTTGGCTTTAGCTTCTCTGCGTTTCTGGGCAATTTTCAGAGTTTCTTCCGTCATCCATTTTGGCCGTTTTTGCTTTTTAACCTTTTGTAGAGACTTCTCGCTTTCTTCCAGCACAACCTTCTTGATGTCATTCCATAACTCTTCCGGAGCTCTGTCATTTGTATCTAAAGCAGCAAATCGATTTTGCAGGCAGTCTTTAAATTCCAGTGGTATATTCTCAAGGTCATATTTTGGTGCATTCATGAGTGGTTTGCTCTTTTTCAACTTTAGCTTGAGTTTGCATACTAGTAGTTGATGATCTGTACCACAGTCAGCTCCAGGTTTTGTCTTTGTTGATGTTACAGAGCTTTTCCATCGTTGACTTCCACAGATGTAGTCAATTTGATTTTTATACAATCCATTGGGTGAAGTCCATGTGTACAGTCGTCGCTTGTGTTGCTGGAAGAAGGTGTTTGAGATGAATAGATCATTAGTCTTGCAGAATTCTATCAATCTTTCTCCAGCTTCATTTCTGTTGCCAAGTCCATATTTTCCAACTACTTTGCCTTCTTCTTTGTTGCCAACTTTTGCGTTCCAGTCACCCATGACTATCAGGATATCCTGTTTGCATGTTCTGTCAATTTCAGCTTGTACTTGTTCATAGAACTCTTCAATTTCATTCTCTTCTGCAGCTGTTGTTGGGGCATATACTTGAATTATAGTTGTGTTGATAGGCAATCCTCGTAGACGAATAGAGATTAAGCGTTCGCTGACTGCATTGTATTTCATTACAGTTCTTGCAAGTTTCTTCTTTATTATAAATGCAACACCATTTCTTCTTTGTCTTTCATTTCCAGCATAGTAGACCATGTGATCATCTGATGCAAAGTGCCCGATGCCAGTCCATTTCAGTTCGCTGACACCCCACAGATCAAGTTGTACACGTTCCATTTCATTCTTGACCACCTCCAACTTCCCTTGGTTCATGCTTCGTACGTTCCATGTGCCAATGTGTAAGACAAACTTCTCCTTAAGCAGTTGCAATTTCCATAATGCTATTCAAGAGGCCTTTTGGTTCCACAGGAAGCATGTGAGTTATCTATCCAGCAATTTATAAAAGTGAGCTGGAAATAAAAGGGGTTCATGCTCATTATATAATTGATTTTAGGAGTTAAGATCATTTTAATAGCTTCTAGACGTCCCCACCAGGAAGGTCAAATCCTTCACAGTAAGCAAGATTCTATCCATACTAATCTTACTATCTCATCTAAATCCGAATGGATGAAGACTCCCAAGTATTTCATTAAGCCATCCATTCAGGTAAATTGGCATTGTAAAAGCTGAGCCTTCATCCATGGACAATGCATTGGCATCACGTCTGATTTACTCCATGATCTTATATACGGAGAAGCCAGAAGAGATGTCATCTCAAGAATCACAGGGATAGAATATGCTGCTATGAATAACATAATGTCATCTGCAAACATAGCCAATTTGAATTCCAACTACTGTTATTAATAACCTTGGATGCAGCAGTCTTGCTGAATGGTCAGGGTCATAACGCTATATTAAAAGTGGGGGGAAATAGAGGGCAGCCCTCTACAGTACCTTTTAACAAATCAAACTGCTCAGAAAGCTGTCCATTCACCAATACTCTTGCGGTAGGCATGTCATATAGAACTGGAACCTTCTGAACCCTTTGCTTAGTTTGTGTCATATCATGCTGCAAGGGCTTGTGTACATCAATGATACTGAGAGCTAAGCTATCAGTGCTTAACTACTGGCGGGGTTTCCCAAGATGGACAGGTCTCAACTGAGATGCCAGACCAAGGCAAACTGTCTATCTGGGTGGCAGCAGTATGGGACAAGGTTGGTGGCAGACGATCACATTTCTGTGACAATGGCAACACTGGCATTTCTGTGACAATGGCAACCCTAGCCTGGTAATCTATTTATGTATCTATTCTATAATTGACTTTAGCAAAAAGGACTCTATTGGTGATCTATTACGCTTTAATACTATAGGCTACTTGGTATGGATTTGGTGTCTGACAAAAAAAATTTTCATTCCTTTTCCTGTGCACCCAAACATCTTTCTAGCTTTTGCCATCACCTTATCTATCTGTTTGGGAAATTTAAGATCATCTGAGGTGATCATCCCCAGAACTCACTCTTCTTTCATGCATTGAAGTACTTCACCCCCTCTACTGAACTGCTTCATTGGATTTTTGCAGCCCAAATGCATGACCTTGCATTTTTTAGCATTAATTCTTAGCTGCCAAATTCTCGACCATTCTTCAAGCTTCACTAGATCCATCCTTATGTTATACACATCTTCCAGGGTGTCTATTCTATTGAAGATCTTGGTATTGTCCACAAAGAACCATACCTTTTCCAATAGATTTTCTACAATATTGCTTACAAATATTAAAAAGAAGAGGACCAAGGACTGGCAATGCCCCTATCTTCAGAGTGAATTCAATTTACTACTACCCTATGCCAACCAGTTTCTAACCTAGTCAATCAGTTCAAGGTCTATTCTAAGGGCCAAAGTAAAATGTGTCAAAGGCCTTGCTTAAATCCAAGTGCAAAGACTGCTTGGATGATTGTTGTGTGAGCAACAGCCCCATCCAGTGTTGCTACAATAAATAGTACAACGAAATTCAAAGAAAAACCTCACATTTCCAGAACAAGAGAGGTTCTTGCTGCTAGTCATTTCTGAATGGAAGGAGACTTCTCTGTGAGGAAAAGATAAGGTACATATAAAAGCCACACTCAGAGATAGCTTTCTGTCTTTGGCACACAGCCAGTTTACAATGAGGAAGGAGTAAGGCTTCTGCCCTTAAAGAGCCAGGTATCTTTGTCAGACAGCCACTGCACCAACAAGGAGCAAGGGTATCTGCCCTTTGGACAGATGTTTTTAACTCAAAAACACTCATATCATCATGATTGAACAGCAGGTATAAGAGCAGTAATTAAGGAAAAGACACACATAACTTGCCAGTACCCCAATTTATCATAAGGAGAAAAGATTTCCCTACTGAGACTTAAGAGAGGTTTCAATAACTGTACCATCAACCAAGATCAAAATCAATCTGAGCCAGGAGCCTATGGTCAGTTTCAGGGATCTGTGTCTGCCTCACATAGAGCTTCAGGTACACTAGGTAGAGGTGCTAAATATCTAAAGAGAAAGATTTTCTATCAGGGACACCAACAACTAAAATAACTTAGGTGCAAGACTAGTATAGAGTGGTGGAGAGTGATGTAAATGGTCATAGAGATTTAAGAATAACTTAAAGAAGAGACATAAGTTATTTAACTGGGAAGAGAAAGAGTAATCTGCAAGTATAGTTGTGGTCAACATTATTGGCACCCTTGCAGTTCAACCCTTTAATGTCCAATATCTCCTAAAAAAAAGTGGCCAGTTAAATGACTTTGGAAAAAGGAGGCAAATGACGAAAACTGGAAACAACATAAAAACTGGCAAGTTAGATACAAGGCATTGATAAGGCAGGCAAAGAGAGAATTTGAGAAGAAGCTTGCTGTGGAAGCAGAAACACATAATAAAAACTTTTTCAAGTACATTTGTAGTAAAAAACCTGCGAAAGAGTCAGTTGGACCATTAGATGATAGAGGGATAAAAGGGGAATTAAGAGGGGATAAGGCCATAGCGGAGAGACAGAATGAATTCTTGGTTTCGGTCTTTACCGAAGAAGATGTAGAGAAATTATCAATGACTGAAATGGAATTTAAAGGTGATGCATTGGGAGAATTGCAAGAAATATCGATAAACTGGGAAGATATAATACGACTATTTGATAAACTAAACAGTAGCAAATCACCTGGAATAAATGGTATACACCCAAGGGTGTTGAAAGAACTGAAATATGAGATTGCAGACCTACTATTAGTAATCTGTGAACTATCATTAAAATCATCTGTAGTACCTGAAGATTGGCGAATGGCCAATGTAATGCCAATATTTAAAAAGGGTTCCAGGGATGATCCGGGAAACTACAGACCAGTGAGCCTGACATCAGTACTAGGCAAAATGGTAAAAACAATTATAAAGAACAAATTACTAAACATGTAGATAGTCATGGTTTAATGGGAGAAAGCCAAAATGGATTTAGCCAACGAAGGTCTTGTCTTACTAATCCATTATATTTTTTTGAAAGTGTGAATAAACAGGTAGACAAAGTTGAGCCAATAGATATAGTGTATCTGGATTTTCAGAAAGCCTTTGACAAGTTCCCTCATGAGAGACTCTTGGTGAACTTAAAAAGACATGGGAAAGGAGGCAGTGTAATATTGTGCATCAGGAACTGGTTAAAAGACAGAAAAGGCAGAGGGTAGGCCAATTTTCCCAGTGGAGAAAGGTGAATAGTGGAATACTCCAGGGATCTGTGCTGGGTCCTCTGCTTTTTAACATATTCGTTAAGGAACTGTAAATAGGAATAACGATTGAGGTAGTCAAATTTTTGCAGATGATACAAAATTATTCAAAGTTGTTAAAACCCAAGAGGATTGTGAAAAATTGCAAGAGGACCTTGACAAATTGGAAGACATTCAAATGGCAGATAAAATTTAATGTAGACAAGTGCAAAGTTATGCACCTAGGAAAGAACAACCAAAATTATGGTTACATGATGCAAGGTTCCACATTAGGAACCACCACCCAGGAAAAAGATTTAGGTGTCATCGTGGCTAACACGTTGAAACCTTCCGCCCAGTGTGCAGTGATGGATTAGAAGGCAAATAAAATGCTAGGAATCATAAGGAAAGGAATGGAGAATAAGACAAAGGATATTATAATGTTTCTGTATCGTTCTAGGTATGACCGCACCTTGAATATTATGTGCATTCCTGATCGCTGTTTCTTAAAAAGGATATAGTGGAATTTAGAAAGGTACAGAGAAGAGCCATCAAAAAGGTAAAGGGGATGAAAGGATAACCCTATGAGAAGAGGCTTAAAAGGTTAGGGCTTTTCAACCTGGAAAAGAGATAGTTGGAGGGAAATATGATAGAGGTCTATAAAGTAACGAATGGAGTAGAACGGGTAAATGTAGATCAATTGTTTATGCCATCAAATTGTAGAAAGACTAGAGGACATGCAATGAAGCTCCAATGTAACCCATTTAAGACAAATAAGAGAAAATATTTTTTTCACTCAACGCGCAATCTAACTCTGGAATTCGTTACCGGAGAATGTGGTAAAAGCTGTTAGTGTAGCTGGGTTTAAAAAAGGTTTGGACAAGTTCCTGGAGGAAAGGTCCATTAACTATTATTAAAGAAGACCCAGGTAATCCACTGCTTGCCCCATTACAAATATTATTGAACCTGTGTGTCTTTTTGGGAAACTGCTAGGTACTTGTGATCTGGATTGGCCACTGTTGGAAACAGGATACTGGGCTTAATTGACTTTGGTCTGACCCAGTATGGCATTTTTTATGTTCTTATGACTATATATGCATACATATTTAACAAATAAAATAATCAAATAAAACTAGACCAATTAAAAAAGGAAATAGTATAAAAACTGGGACAAATCTTCAGCTCGTTTTGAGGTGATTCAGGGAAGCTCTCCTGGATTCACCGGCACCACCCAAATATTCCTGCTCGCCACGGCTCCAGGAGGAGGGGCTGAGCAGCTGATGTCATCCAGAGTTGGCTTCAAATCTTCAGCTCACCGTGGGACACAGCCATGGGTGCATTCCCATGGGTGCGTGACCGAAGGGATATTACCAAAAGGGCACGTTAGCCCCTTTGGTGCCCATTTGGTGTCTGGAAGTGTTTCATCTGTGAGTAGAAGCTTTATGGGGAAAAGGAAGAAGAGGGTTCAGTTGGCAACCTTAGCAAAGTCTTTCAAGGTTGTTGGACCAATGGATCAGCATGTACAGCCAGCTAGCCTAACAGTCTTTATCCCTGATGAGGAGTTATCGTTGCTGACTGTGAGTACTGCTTCAGACACATCACCTCTGTTGTTTAAGGGTTTTAGCTTGCCCAGCAAGAAGGCTGGTGGGATAGGCCCGTCTCCTGTGGTATTGGAGGCGGAGGGGGTTTTGCCCCTTTCTCAGCTTAAAACTTCTAAGAAGAATGCTGGACTAAATATTTCTGTGAGGAAATTGGAACCTTTAAGTTTTGGTGCTCCTTCGGTATGGATAGATGAGGCTAAAGACATATCTTTCCGTGATATATGGGAGGTGGTGACCGGCACGGAAGTTGCCTTGCGGTCATCCCTGTCACAGATTGCACATTTCTCTACCAAAGTTGTAGCTAGGTTTTCTGATCAGGACATTCGTTTAAAAGATTGTACTTCCGCTATTTCAAAATTAGAGGAATATATGGCTCTTGCTCAAGCTGATCTCTCATTTCCGGTTGGGGACAGCTTGATGATCCATCATCAATTAGAGGCTTCTGAATGCTGCGAGGGTCAATAACTTGAGGTTTATTAATTTTCCCCAAATACATTATTTGTCCCCTCTTATTATTTTCAAATATATATGAAGGATATATTGTTGGTGGTAGAAGTGGAGAAAATAGGGATTTCTAATTTATATTATGTACCACAGAGGACAAAGACCATGGAGCAAGGAGAGGGGGAAATTGATTTTTTGGCTTTGAATGAAACACTTGATGTTTCTGCCTTTTTAGAATCTTTGCAGGATGTTATTCCAACACATGCTACTTTGATTGTTTCTTTCATTTTCGAGTTTTCCCCAATGTTTGTAAATCCATACAAAAATGTTGCAAAGCATTTTTGAACCTTAAATCACAGGTCTTGGTGGTTCAATTAAGATAAAGTTGGTATCCCGGAGTTAAAGTTCAGCGCCATCGGGCGCGTCTGTGCCTGAGGGCCTCGCCAGAGTGCCCTTTGGCGTGGCCCTTAGGCGCAGGCCCGAGAGGAAGGACACACGAAACTCCTGCTCCTGCTAACCTGCCAGCAACTATCCAGCTCCAGATGGCAGACACTAGTAATAGGCTCACTCCAGGGATAACGTGTACCCTACAACAAAGAGACATGAAAACGCCTCCAGTCCACCCTGCCTAAGGAGGACAGCCCAACTATTCATCTGCCTACAGACCTACAAGGTGAATTGACTTAGTCACGTTTAGATGACCAATGCATATTTACTGATCCTAGTCTGTGTTTGCAATTCACTACTATATTAATTTCACAAATGACTTTGTAATATCTCATTCTAGCAACAAATCGAGTTGTTAAAGAATCACAGATAGTGACACACATAGAGACCAATAGTAGCTATAGAAAGAATTTCTACATTGAAAAGTCGATACTCAACCAGTTAACCTCACCAAACGCTCTCAGAAGCAAGCACACTGACTACAACTCTCATTAAGGTACCCAGACACATCCAACACATCACAAATATGGCTATATCTCTGCTTACTCTCACTCTAATTTACACCCTGACGAGTACTTTTTATGAAGTTACTGCTCTTATACAGGGTTGTAACCCTATCCCACTACTTCTCAACACAAGTAGGAAATATTACCATAACCAACACCAACCACCTCCAAATCCCTACTACAAAAGACAGTCACACTTACTCTATGCCACTCTTGAACCCACCCAAAAATTCCCTAAATAATCCCCCCCCCCCCCCGTGAACCAAAAATATATCTTTTTGTCGGACCGCAATGAGGGAGGTTCAGATAGACTTCAAAACCACACCCGTCAATTGGGGTCCATTTTAATCACAAACACAGTTCTTTAGTGAATATTATAAAAAACTTATCTTGAAATGTGGGAGAAGAAGTGCAAATCGTTGTGTAAAACGTCCCAGATTCATAGAACACGACGTGCACATTTCGGGACAAGCAGTCCCTGTATCAAGTGCTCTCACGCAAGTCACATCAGTTTGATTCTTCTCTTATCATATACAAAGTAGTAGCATTACTCTTCGTTGTTTAAAAAACGCCGGTTCTTACCGGACAGCCAATCATTGCAGGAGATCAATCTTTTCACAACTGGTCGGCGAATCTGTCAATCTTCAAGGGAACCAAACATGGATAAGGGCAGCTCATCATCTGCTCCTTAGCCAATTGGATGAAAACCATCTGATGGATACAAAAACACCACATAATGCCCAATGTTGCGGCTACCAAAGAACAGCCCAAGAGAAAGGGAATTCCCACCACAGCAGGGAATCCCTCAATCATTGGGCTTTTATCAAAGGACACTCAGCCACTCTATTTCTCGATTTAGGCCTCCTGGTTGTACACTTGCCAGATCATAGATCCAACGCTGTTCACAGCGTTGCAGTCGAGCTGTCCTATCGCCCCCTCTAGGATCCTCCGGGATGTAATCGATAACAGTCCAACAGAGTTTATCAAATGTGTGCCCCTGCTCGACGCAATGGTCCACTATAGGGGCAGATAAAACTTTTTGTTGCAAACGAGACGCATGTTCACAAATTCTAGTTCTGATAGGTCTTATCGTGCGGCCCACATAAAGAAGAGGGCATTCGCATTGAATCAAATAGACTACAAAGGGCGAAAAGCAAGTTGTAAACCAGCGTCGCTGGTAAATGTGTCCAGTCCGGGGATGATCCCACGAGATTCCAGACTTTGTGTTGAAGCAAAATTTACACTTGTGGCATGGAAAATGGCCTTTAGTTGTACCCGGACCGGGTGGCTTATCAAGTGTAGTGGTGGAGTGCACCAAGATGTCACGAAAACATGAAGCTTTACTAAATGCCGGCATAAATGGATGGGCCAAACTAGGGTGTACAGACAAAATAGACCAGTGTTTGTTGAGAATCCCCACCACTGTATTGCTGCGAACCATGTAAGGAAAGACACCCACAATCTTCTTGTCAGAATTAGTCATCTGAGTGTTAGGGGGTTGCATAAGCCAGTCACGATGTGTATAACGTGCGCGTTTGTATGCTTGCTCGATCACTGAAGGGGGGTATCCCCTTGAAAACAATCTTCGTTTTAACTCCTGGGCATGATGTTGAGAATCCCCTGTGGAGGAGCATAGCCTGCACAAACGTAAAAACTGGCCGCATGGTAATCCCCTTTTAAGCGAAGCTGGATGAAAACTGTTGTAATTCAATAAACTATTCTTTTGAACTGGCTTGCGAAACAAAGTGGTTTGTAAGGAAGTATCAACACGAAAGATGAGCATGTCCAGAAATTCTATCTGCTGTGAATCGTTATGTGCCGTAAATTGGATATTAGGTTTAAGGCCATTTAGCCATATGATAAACACTGACAACTCATCCAGACCGGCCGTCCATACAAAAAAGATATCATCTAAAAACCTCTTCCATATGAGAACGTGAGTAAAAAAAGTAGAAGTGAAAATCAAACATTCTTCCATTTGAGCCAGATATAGAGTGGCAATGGATGGGGCCACCGTAGCACCCATGGTGATGCCGAAAATCTGCTGGAAAAATGTCCCCTCAAAAATAAAATAATTCTGGGTCAGAACAAGTGGAATTAAATCCAGCAGGAATTGTTTCGGCAACCTTGGTGGGGCCGTGGTGAACAAAGTGTGGAGTAAATCTAGAGCTTCCCCTTGATGGATGTTGGTATAAAGTGCCGCTACGTCGAGAGTCACCAGAAAAATACTAGATTCAGGTAAAACTATGTTGGATAACTGGATCATGAAATGAGTGGAGTCTCGAATGTATGAACGGACCAACGAAGCTTTCTCCTTCAAAAAGATGTCACAAAATTTAGATAAAGGCTCGAGGATAGATCCTCTACAAGACACAATAGGTCTCCCCGGAGGTGAGACCAATGATTTGTGAATCTTCGGCACTGTGTATATGGTGGGAATTCTGGGGTGAGAAACTTTGAGGAAAATACTCTCTCTCTTTGCTAGCCAGCCCTGATCTAATCCCATAGAGATCAAAGCAGAGATGGTTAGTTGTAATGTAGGAGTGGGATCACTGATCAACCTTTGATAAACCGTAGAATCCGATAATTGAGCCCAAAGCCCTTTCAAGTACTCTTCTGTCGCCTGTAATACAATAGCGCCGCCTTTGTCAGCATTCCGAATAGTAACCGAAGTATCAGAGGCCAGTTGTTCTTCGTCCCACCTTGTGACACCAGCAGACTAGACCAAATCAAATTAACTGTCACCCCCGTCCCCTGCTCCGACCATAACCTAATAACATTTCAGATACCATCACCACCAACAGCAGACTGCCACCCAATCACACGGAGACCAGAGAAACCTTCCCGATTCAAACAGCTAGACAGAGAGCTTATCACTCAGCATGCAATCCCAAAGCTATCTAAACCATCCGCCAACCTCAACGAAATGCTCACAAACTGGAATAACACCCTCACACAAGTTGCCCAACATTCAAACAATGACAAGAAACATACAGCTAACAATCAAGCCCCAAAAAAGCATAACGCTCCATGGTTCTCCTCCAAACTACGATCCTCATTACTACATCTGAGAAAACTTGAGAGAAAGTGGCGACGGACCCACAGCTCAGCAGACCAAAGCACATATTTAGAACACCTGAAAAACCATAGGGACTCAATGTGGGCAGAAAGAAAAAGATTCCATACTGAGCTCCTCAATCGCTCATTAAAGAAGCCTCGTGACCTTTTCAATTTAGTAAAATCACTGACCAAACAACCACCCCAACCACAACAAGAGTGTACCCAACCTCAGGCATACGCTAACTACATCCAAGCCAAAGCAATAAAGGTGACTACTACCACACCTTGTGAGTCCTATCAGAGCCCTAACATTCAACCCCCTCTTACTAAGCTCTCACCCCCATCAGTGAAAACCATCGAGGAAACAATTGCCAACATCAACACCACGACAGCTCCAAATGACCCTTGCCCAGCCCACTGGATCAAATCAATGCAATCAGAACTAAGTCCATTCATAGCTGATATCGCAAAGCAATCTTTCATAACTGGAATCTTCCCGAAGGACCTTAAGAAAACATCCATACGACCATTACTGAAGAACAACCAGCTTGATCCGAATAAAGAAGACTCTTACTGACCAATCTCCAGTATCCCTTTCCTAGCCAAAATACTCGAGAAAACAACTCAAAGACAGATTCAGCAGCACATAGACACAACCTCTCCATTAGACCCATGCCAACATGGTTTCAGAGAGGTGCATGGCGTAGAAACCCTGTTGACCTCATTAACAAACACACTCACCAACGGGATTGATCTTCCTAGATATCTCCGCAGCGTTTGACTCAGTAGATCATGAACAACTCCTGATGAGACTCCATGCAAAGGGAATCCATGACCGCGCATGGGATTGGTGCAAGTCTTACCTTCAAGGCAGATGGCAGCAAGTTCGGATCGGCAACAAAACATCAGAACCCTTCCAACAAAGACAGGGAGTACCACAAGGATCGTCATTATCCGCACTATTTTTCAATATTTATATGCAGCCAATTTGCAACATAACCCGCTCCTTCAGCATATCCTGCCTCATGTACGCAGACGATGTTCTGTTATTCACACCTATAACGGTCGCATGCCCAGATCTCACAATGTTAATTAAGTGCTTCAATGCAACAACAGATTGGCTCTTCAGTCAGAATCTACGTATAAATTTCAAGAAGACAGAAGTGCTATTTGTCACACGGAACAAAGACTTCTCCCCGCCATCAACACTAAGGGGTATGTTTACTAAACTGCGTTAGTGCAATTCGCGTTAGGAGCCGTGTTAGTGGAAGGAAAGCCAAAAAAGGACATGGGTGGGACATCGTAACCGATAACGTGCAGTTGCACGCGTTATTACGCGCCACGCAGCAACGATCGCTACAGCGCATGCCACTGCGTGCATGCCTAAGACAGCGCGCAGATACCCAAAGACAGAAACAGAGTTGTAGCACAATGGTTACTACACAGACTGATGGTACAAGAGTCATGGGTTCAATTCCCCAGTTTGCCTAATGAAAAAGGCTGGCTGAGGCATCCTTTGAAAGCCAACTATAATATTTTAATCCACAGTCTGTAGGCGGGTTACAGTTTGCATATGTCAGGAAAATTGTACTCGTCTTATGCAATATGTTCCAATAGTGACGTTCTCTCTGACATGGTCATGTATTATATACCATTTGATAGGAATATTTAGGCGCTCCCTATAGGGCGAAGTGGAAGGCGCACCGTATAGGGCGACTTGTAAGGTGTGCCCTATAGGGCGCCACGTAAAGCGCACCCTATAGGGCGCCGCATAAGGCACGTCCTATAGGGCGCCGTGTAAGGCGCGCCCTATAGGGCGCCGTAAAAGGTGCCCTATAGGGCGCCTTTTGAGCTACCCTAAGGTGACAGTACCCTGAGGGTGGTTCTGCTGGCAGCACTAATATACAGTAAAAATAGACAATGCCTAAGACAGCCCTATCAATGAACCCCACTGTGGGTTGTGAACCTATGACCTCTGGCTCCATGGGCAGTGAAGTAACCAGTGGGCTAGAGCTGCTAATAAACACATGGCTGGCTACAGGAGGACTGCACGGCACCACACCCACATTCTGCTGTGGTTACCAGGGAGATTACATACCACCACCCAACGCACCCTCTAGGGCTCAGGGTGGGGGACAGGATCTCCCCCCCACAGATCCACTTTCAACCCCCTGCAATGGTGGCAGTAGAGGGGACCATCACCCCAGTCCTACTCGGGATCAAACACCCTACAGGGCAGGCAATGCAGAGCACTACACATCCATAAGGCAATAGCAGACAGACGGCAGGTCTGGAAATGCGCAGCTGCCCCCCACCATTATCTGACATTCCCCAGCAGCAAGCCTCCAGCCGCTGCACCCTGCACGGTGTTCCAGCAAGACACATACTAGCTGCAGACAGTCCGCCAGCTAGTCCATAGTGTATGGTCCCGGAGGAGATGCATGTACCCAGAACGGGGATATCAGCATACACACCAAGCAGATAAGTCAGTGATTAGGCCCCAAAAGGAAACCCATAAATATCACATAAAAGAAATACTATATAGCACTATGGGGGAACCTAGCCATGCCATGGTCACTGCTCAGTCAGGGTGAGAGTGACCTCCCAGCAGGACATGCTATGGCCACCCTGTCCGTGCAGGTGTTACCGGGCACTACAATGTCCGGCCATTGCCCTATGCCCTGTGCAGATGCGGCCAGGCCAGGCCACCCTATCCAGGCGATTCCCACGGTACCATGCTCTTCATTATGCACATTGGCAGGCCAATACTGGCAACAGTGCTAGCAGTGTGGGATGTGGAGGGTGTTTGCAGCCACCACACACTGGATAGACAGACACACACTCCCACACCTAGGCCAGCATTGTGCTACTATAGAGGTGTTTAGCAGCCCTGGCCAGCCACACCAGTCCTGGGCACAGTGCAGGCATGGATATGGTACGCAATACTGGTGGGGGTCACTCCCGAGGGTGGTAAACATTGTCAGAGACCAGACCTGAAGCACACACCACAGACATCAGAAAGGTTGCTATGATGCAGCTCACTCCGAACATTGTACTTAACCTAGGAATTGCTATCTGCCAGTACTCATAGCAACCTTTTGATAGCTGTGTACCATATTCCCAGGTTTAGGGTGGCATTACTAAGGTATGCAAATGCTAGTATTGGGAGATGCACGCAGAGCCCAAAGTCCTGCCTCTCCAGGAGGCTTGGGATAATGGGGCCTGTAGGTGCAGGTGTGTCTGCCCCTGTTGGCTGCTGCTTTACGGCAGAGGTTCCCAACTCCAGTCCTGCGGTGCCAAACACTGTTCGGGTTTTCATGCTGTCCCTCATGAATATGCATGAGATACATCTGCATACCATGGGGGTGGCGCATAGAAATGCAGCACAGGCATCTTTATCAGAGGCAGCATGGAACTGGAATGGTGTTTGGCCCTCCAGGACTGCATTTGGGAGGCTCTGCTCTAGGTAATGTGCATGTTTATGGTGTCTGTGCTCTGTAGGGTAAAATAATGGTGTTTTGGGCATGTTTACATCATCTGCAAGAACGGTTCTGCCTGTATTAGCACGTTATAGTAGTGGGTAAAATATGAGGGCTGGGATGGCAGAAACCACAGCTGGGACTTGAACCTGTGATCTTCCGCTTCTGAATACAGTGGTTCTGTGCACTGCACCACCATGTTCTCACAGAGATGGTGCATTCCCTGGTGATACCATGACTGTTGGCTAGGCCACGGTCTGCTCCGGGCAGCTGCCACTGCCCCCTCCACCACCAGTATCCCTCAGCCACCATGCTGACATGCCCTTCTGCTGGTGGAGCTGGTGGTGCGCGGTCTCAGGCCATCCAGTGTGCAGGTAGGCGGCTGCCTATGGTGCATGTTCTGGGGTAGGGGTGCCTGCATAGACGTCCACGCTCCCCCCCAGCCCCGCCTGCCAGTGTTCCATGCCCTTGGGGGTTGCTGTTGGGTACTCTCCCCTGTGACGCTTTACGAAACACACTCATGCCCATGTTGGGCCCTCATCAGCTGCTGTCTGGCTCTACTGTTTACGCATTCCTATGGGCCAACTGAGCATCACCCTAGTCCCTACTGTGGCCCAGCTGCGCCACTGCATGTGCCGCCTGCAGCCCTCTGTATCCCCTTTTCCAGCATCTGCCCGGTTGCTCGTTCTGACATGCCCGCCATGATGTTGCGGGACATGTGCATGCCATAGGAACCCTGTCCGATGGTGGGGAAATCCCTGAGCAGCGCTATTTCACTGTGGGCCCATGCACCTTGTATGGGGATGGAGTATGGACCCTTCCACGAATTATCTCTGTTCTATGGAGCTTACTCGGGGGGGGGGGGGTGTTGATGTTTCTCATTGCTACCACTATTGGCCAGCTTGGTTGTTGTTTTTTTCCAGTTTGTTGGGGTCATTTTCGGTGTTTCTGTGCCCTTTTGTTCTGTGCACATGTATCACACTTATCACCTTTGTTTGGTTTCCCTGTCTAGGCTGTACATTGCTGACACGTAAATGGTTTCTCTCCCCTTTAAAGTGCTTTTACCGGTAGGTTTTCATTCGCGTTTGGAATTCAGCTCTGGAAATCAGCGCGTTAGCCTCTCCCTGCCCACTCTCCGCCCATTGACCCCTTCTCTCCGCCCTCTCTCCACCTTCTGCGGTGTTTTACCGCGCCGCGGAGCATTACGCTCGTTAGCGCATGATAACGCGCGCTATAGCGCGTTAATGATCGTTAAAGCGCTATAGCGTGCACTATAGCACGTGCTATAGCACGCTAATGATCATTAACGTCGTACAACGCGCGTTATTCACGTTTACCGCAGTTTAGTAAACATACCCCTAAAAGTTAGAGACGCAGAACTTCCGGTCAAATCCAACATACACTATCTAGGAGTAATATTAGACCAACATTTGGACTTCAAAGACCACATCAAAACGAACAGTAAAATCTATATACTTCAAAATCAAAACCCTCCGCCACCTGAGATCCATGATGGAAACCGACGACTTTCGAACAGTTTTCCAAGCCCTAGTAACACCTCACTTTGACTACGCTAATATAATACTACATGGCCTCCCAAAGAATACCCTCAACCCACTTCAGTTAGCCATGAATGCAGCGGCTCATGTTCTGTGCGGAGCATCCAGGAAGGACCACATCTCACATATACTAAAAGAGCTTCATTGGCTCCCAATAAACTGTAGAATCTTATACAAAACCCTCCTCATTACCTTTAAAGCATTCAATAAGACATCACCCTCTTCAATTGTTGATCTACTCATTCATACCCCCAATAACAGATCCAGAAGAGCTCTTGCGGAAAACACCCTAGTCATACCAAGCAATTCTATAAAACTTAACCAATCAACCATCAATAGGGCATTTACAAGCTATGCTCCCAGATGTTGGAACAAACTCCCTTCTAACATAAGAGCAATCAAAGACCTCACGCAGTTTAGAAAGCCATCAAACATCACCTGTTCCTCATGCACTTTACACAGCCTGGTGATCCCCCCCCACCCACACACTCACTCATATATGGCAATTGAAACTACATTCACAATAAAACTACAATCTAATTCTACCCATACGATATTACAGCTCTCTAACTATTCTTTACCAACAGAGTACAAACACGCTATAAGCTAAACTTGACAGCAAAACCTTCTTACGAGCCCAACCTGTTAACTACCTGTAGCTAAATCTCAAATGTATATAGTTTCCCCAGTTAATCCATGTTCAAATTCCTGTTTTATGTAAACATAGGACTATTTGTATGTCCAAGTGTTTATTGTTTCGATGTAAACCGCACTGATGAGAAATAACGCGGTATATAAGAATTGTTAAATAAATAAATAAATAAAAATAAATTTGAAAGAAAGAGCAATCAAACAGTAGAAAGAGACCCATATAGCTCTCTAAGGAGGCAGAAAAAAAATGGTAAGATCAGTGACATTAACATTCATAAAATAGAAAAGGATATAGGCAGAGGTGAAGAATTATCCAAAACCTAAAGGAGCTAGGAATGAAGATGAGAAAAGCAGCCACCAAAACAGAAGAGAATGTTGCCTAATGTTAGACATGGAGCCTGATTCTGGTAGGGGCACATTCGGGCCGTCGGACTGCTTCAAGCAAGACGGGCCCATTTGGACCCAATTCTGGACTCCGGGAACAAACTTTTCCCGTGGTAGCCAGAATTGGGCCTGAGGATGGTCCGGCATGCCACTGCCGCCTGCGGGGACGTCCTCCCAGGAGTTGCTCCCGACTCCAGTGTTTCTGGCCTCTTCCCTGCTGCCCAACCCAAGGCCTGCTGTAGCCTGGATCGGGCAGCGAGGACCCCCCCACACACACCCGGCCCTGGCCCCAGGGGTGATCCCTGGCCCCGATCATGGCAAAAATGCTGCTTATTCCACCTTTAAGGTGGAATAAGAAGCGCATCCCCACGGGCCTGGCAGCACATACAGGGCCGTGACTTGAATGTTCCTGCACATGCTGTTGGGCTGGCCCGCCCCCCTCTGCCCCGATCCTGCCCCCACCCGCCCCCTGCCAGCTCTCCCCATCCTGATGTGCAGAACATACAGGGAGAGCCAGTAGAAGAATTGGGCTCCGAGGGATTGCGGGGCTGCAAGCATTTCAGAATGGGTCCCATAGGCAGGGTAATTTTTGTGCTATTTACCTTTCTAAAACTGCCTCTCCGAAAGCGCCACACAAAGTTACACCTGTAGATGGGAGAGAATGATAGAAAAGTCAAACATTTGGTGAGCTTCAATAAAGTATGGGGAAATAGAATTATGCATGAAAAAGAAAATTTAAGGCTAAAGGATCATGATAGGAAGCTGGAAGATGATTCACAGGAAACCTGAAGTACTTTACTGAGAGTGTGGTAGATGCCTGGAATACCTTATCAGCAGAGATAGAGGCAACCAAAATTGTAACAGAATTTAAGTATGCTTGGGACAAATACAGGGCACAGCGGTAAAAGAAAATGAGAGGAGGGGATGGTAAGAGACAGAAGAAATAAAGGAGGGGGCATGAGTCTTTGCTTGGCCATATGGAACTTTAGAGAATAGAAAGCAATGAGCAAAAAGGTAGTTGTATGACTGCATTAAACTTCTAAGAGAGCTGAGATAAAGTGTATGGAGGTCTATGTTTACAGACTAACCTCAGTAGTATGGCCACAGTAAGTTTCCAAGACAAGAGATAGATACAACCTAACAATGGTGGTATGACTGTATCTGGCCTACAAGAAAGGTGAGGTAACATGCAAGGAGCATTCAGGGCTATAACTTGAACGTCAAGAAGAACAGTGTGACCAGAGATTTCCAACAATGGTTTCACTAGGTTGGGTGGCTCTGGATTATTGCAAAGTTTGGTAGTAAGATAGAGGAGGGAGCCTGGATGTCGACTTAAATATGGGACTTGTGAAACCAGGTCTGAAATAGCCTTCCAGGGGAGGTGGTAGAAACTAAGACTGTTTGACGAGATATAGGGGTATTCTACTAAAAGGCATTAGCTGCTACTGCAGGGCTAACACAAAAATATCACCAAGCTGTAGCAGCTAGGATGATCAAAATGGAGATATTGCAGGCACTTTTCTGCAATAACTGCATTTTGTGCATTGTAGTGGGGGAGGCGGGATTGGGGCGGGGAGTAGGCATGCCGATATTTGGCTATCATGTAAAAGTATTTTGCACGATGGCTTCCAAAATTGGCCCCATTGTGGCTGCAGGTAACATCGCCTCAAGAGGTGACATTAGCTGCAGCCTATTGTGCTTGGGCTGCTTTGCGTCTTCACAATACTGAATCTCCTCTATGACCCGATCAAGCCCTCGCGAACTAAAATGATTGCCGGTGCCGCAGATGTACAGATCCACACAGGACCAGCCACAGAGTTGGTTCAAGGTGTTGGCACCTATGCAAACTTTAAACCTTATGCCCCTCCTGGCTGTCAGAATGTATTGTTTAGCTTTGAATGCCTTGCTCTGTGCTGATCTCCAAAAGCTGTCACCCTAGGCCCCCCCCCCCTCATTCCCTGACCCCCCCCCCCCCCGTCCATTACTTTACTATTCCCTGGTAGTCTAGTGGTCACCGGGGGCAGGAGCGGTTCTCCCTGCTCCAGCCTCCATCATTGCCGCTTCACAAAATGGTAACAATCATGCGATGCTGCCCCCTAGAGTCCTAAAGCTAGGAGGCAGCAATGTAAGATGGGGGCCATTTTTGTGAGAATCGATTTGAAGGCCAGGAACTCGAGGACCATTCCTGACCCGGTGACCACTAGACTATCAGGGAATGTAAGGTAATTGGGGGAGGGGGGGGGGGGTCTGGGGTGCCACCTTTACTGACTAGCTGGGATTTGGAGTATGGGATGGGGGAGGGGAAGGGAAGAAAGATCAGGTGCTTGACTGGCTAGTCAGGATTTGTTATGGATTGGGAGGAGGGTGAAGGGACCAGACTGACTAGCTGGGATGTTATACTTTGTCAGGGGGTGCACCAATCTCCCCGGACAGCTCCCAATGGGGATCGGGAGCTGTCCATATGGAATCAGTACTGATGGGGGGGGGGGCCATATTTTTTATATTGTCGGTGCAATGGATATGTACATCTGTGGCACTGACAATATTGACAGATTGGGGGGAGGGCCCAATCAGTTCTTGGGAGACAGAGCTAGGAAGAGCTCTGTTCACCAGATTCCTACTTGTCCTCCCCTAGCACTTACTCCAGAGACCCATGATCCATGTATCGGTAGGCACCATAAGACTTCCTGTGCTACCTCTGATGCAGGGATCACTGGTCTCAGTGGTAAGTCCAAAACAGTCACAGTATCTGCAGGAGGAAATCTGGGAAGGCCTTCTGCAGATACTGTGGCCTTTCTGCTGCTACCAAAGGCTTTTTGCAGCTATTTCACCATGATAGCTGTAAAAGGCTACTGTGGTTTGCAGAAATGTCCCATAGAGTGCAGTGCCAGGAACAGGGCTGAGAAGTTGGGTAAAAAACTTAGGGGAAGGAGAGCTGGTGTTTGTCTAAGAAAGGGAATTTGATTCTGCATCTGCCTAATGTGATAGGGAACCAGAAAGGAAGGCCCCTTAACTGCTGCCATCTACTATGTTTCTATGTAAGAGAGCAGAAAAAGTGAGGAAGAGATGAATCTAACAATAGAACAATTAGCCTAAAGGCTAAGATGTTATCCTTGTTCAAATTAAATTACTGACAAAGATACAGAAGGAGCTGCAAGGTTAATATTCTTATTTACATCATAAGCCCAAAATGATCAATCTAAATTCTTTGATTTTTCTTCACAGCACTGGAGAAATCATTCAGTTGAGAATTTAACTACTGTAGCTGGGTAAAAGAAAAATATAATGAAAATCCTGGGGTCAATATTCAAACCTATGGCCACAACATAAAGATGACCCGGTGAAAAGCGGGATACAAATACAGCTAAATAAAAATAAATAAAATAAATGATTTATACCCTTACCTTTATGCCTGAAATTTAGCAAGCTTACTTGTCTAGGTAGGACTGATATTTGTGCTGTTTGCCTAAATAGATGAATTTATCCAGCTAGCAGCTGAATATTGCTACTATCCACCTAGATGTTTGCCCCATCGCTGGAACATCCCAACCTCTCTTAAATTTAAGAAGTAATTTTATATGTCTTTATCACACATGAAACTCTGATTTAGGTGCACAAAAGGCCTCATAAAATTAGGTTGTGCCTAAAAGTACATATGCTGCAAGCAGGCACAGATTTGTGCTCAAGCAAGGAGTTTGGTCAGAGAGTCGGCGGAATCATGATTTACACATGCAATGGCTCGTTTTAGAAAGGGCATTCCAGAGGGGGTTGGGACGTGTAAGAGGAAACTTGTGAAATCCTATGGCAATTTTACAAAAGATGCTGTGCACGTGCATGGCCATGCTAAAATCAATACATCCCCATTCCTCTAAAAAAAGTATGGTGGAAAGTTACAAGTGCATGTAATGGAAAACGGGACATTGAGCATAAATAGAATTCTGGCAGGTGGCAGCGGCCATGACAACGTGCATCTGTGTTCCAAAATGAGGATGGACATACCGAATAGAAGTAGGAGATGCATCGAGAAGCTATGGCAGTCTGCACATATGCAGGTGCTGATTCCGGTGCTGCCATACCCCTGAGGGACCAGTATGTGCATTGATCCACGCAGAGCATGTGCACGTATTCCCAGTCCCTATGCACAATAGATGAGGAGTAGAATGGCAGCCACGTGACAACTTTTCCCAGGCAGAAAGCCTAATGCTCTGCGGGTTGATGATGGCAAATGAAGAGGTGCTTTACCCCTCGGATGATGGAGGCCACCCTATGCTGCAGTAAGGAGGGACTGGGAGAGGATCCATATAAGCCAGTATTTGCACACCTATAGATATATCTCACAGGGGAAGCCTAGCTACTTGCAGACCCCAGTGTGCAGGCAGGGAAGTATGGAAGTTAAAGCTGGCCCAACGAGTAGGCAAGACTTGGTAATCAACTAGGGCATCATCCTCTGAGTGTCAGTAAAGAGCAGCATCAATCAAAGCAATACAATAGATCTCTGCAGCCACATAAACTCAGACATCCAAAAGTACAAGCTGAAGCTGGCAGGGAGAGTGGGCACACACATACAAACAAAGCAAGCATAACAATGGCAAAGTAATACGTGCTATTATCCCCCTAAATTGAAAGAGAGTTGAATGACTGCATTCTGATGACCACAATCATTGAGTGTAGGAAAACATTTGCAGGGGAAAGGGCAGAAGGCAGAAAGTTTGTCCAGGGCACCCAGTCCCTCCTGCCCTAGATATGAGGGCACTGTCATGAACACATTTGCTATCTGACAAAAAGCAGCCTCCCCCTATAGCCCCTTCCCCACACATACAACCTGCTGGCTCTGCTGGCTCAGCCCATGCCCTAGTAATATTTGCCAGTCCATGGGGGGGGGGGGGGGGAAACCAGCAGGACAGGTGTGACACAGGATGAGGGCCAAGGACACACAAGTGTTGGTAGTATATGAAGATGTGTGCCAAAATGGCAGGAGCCATGGGCACAGAGTATCAAGGGCATTCCTGCAGGCATGTGACTAGCCTGGCAAGGCCCCACCCCCCATTTAGGACCCATGAAGAACACAAAGAGCACAAAAGTGCAGGTAGTGCAGGCAAGGCCTGCCCAACCATTAGATAAGCCAGGTGGTCGTCTAGGGCAACAACATCTGGGGAGTGGGGGCCGCAAAGAGCAGCAGCATTCAAAACAATAGATTCTGAAAGCCACACAAACTTAAAGAGCCAGCAGCACATTCCTTTACCTGCAGGAAAGCAGACACACACATACATACAAATAGGGTTGCCAACTTTTTCACCGAGAAAAACCCGACACCTGTGGCTCGCCATGCTCCACCCATTCTCCGCCCCTAGTCCCGCCCCCAGCCCCACCCACAAAAATTACCGAGGATACGTGTAGGCTAACTTCCTTGGTCAGATAATAATTAAACTGGGAACCCCAAAATCCAAACATGAAATGTACAACACTGGAGAAATAAAACTATAAAGTAAGTTCCTCTTGCACTAAACAAAAACGCAAAGATGTTATCAATACACACTTCCCAGACCAGACATATTCCAGCTAATAAATTCAAAATAAAAAGTTTGTCACATCCAGAAATATGATATGAGGACTCCTGGGGCTGTATGCCCTATTTATGCCAGCCCATAATAAACTCTCAGAAGAAGATTTTTCATGTCAATAAGAGCTCTGGACTGTGGTGCTTCCATCCCTCTGCAGTAGAATTTGGGATGTTGCACCTTGTGAGACCCTGCACAGCACTACACACATAAAAAACTAGCCCATTTGGAGAAAGTGCCCCCAAGACACACCCAATCATTGCCAACTATTGCCTTCATTACGAGGCATGTGGAGAAGGTAACAGCAGGTCCCCTCTCTCTGTACAGGGACCAGTACTTTGTCCAAAGCTCTCCTCCTGCGTACTGCAGAGAAAAGAGAGCTCGGGCCGTGTCTGGAGATGTATTTTCTTTGTCATTTGTTCCTACTCTCTATCCCTCTCTCCTCTCCTTGCCTCTTTCTTTCCTCGTCTCGGTTTCCCTTCCTCTTATACTGCCTGTTCACAGATCTCTCCCTCCCCCCCCCCCCCCGAGCTGATCCTCAGAAGAAGGCATCTCACTTCGGTCTTTTCTTGTAGACTGCAGTCCTCATTGAAAACTGAATCTGCCCCCCCCCCCTCATCTTCAAGTACAATATTGCAAACACTGCGTGAGCACCAAGTCAGAAAAGGAGAAGCAAATCGTACTTAAACGTCTTCAGTCTGCAGCCAGAAGGGCAAATCCTCAGAAAGCAGTTGGCTAATAAGTTTACCCTGCACGCCTGCCCCCCCCCCCTCCTCCTGCTGCTCCTCTCAGTGCTGGTTCACTCTCCCCCTGCTGAAGCCGCTGCTTCTGCTTTTTACAAAGCAGGGGCTGTAATAAACTTACTTTGCAAATTATAGACAAGAGACAACCTGCGAGGAGCCCTCTGGACGTCCTTCCTTCTACAGCGCAGCGCACGAGGAAGGATTCAAGTCTGGACGTCCTACAGCGCAGAGCACGAGGAAGGAAGTGATGTCATAGGGGGTGGGCTCCTTGCAGGTTGTCTTCCCTCAAATTAACTTTATTGCAGCCGCTGCTCTGTGAAAAGCAGAAGCAGCGGCTGCACTGTGCCACGGGGGATCGGCGATCGCATTCATGCTGGCGGTGCCGGTGCCGATGCCGCAGACATCTGGACTTCTGGAGTCGGGAGAAAAGCCGGTTTTTTGCTCTGGCTGCTCCCGATCTTGCGGCCAGAGCAAAAAAACGGCTTTTCAAAGGCTGGTTTTACACCTGTGCCGGCAGCCGGCCTGGCCATGGAAAAACCGGCCAGGCCGGCTGAAAACCGGCCGGTTGGCAACCCTACATACAAAGCAAAATTTAAGGGCCTGATATTCAGTGGCGGCTAGCTGATCTAACATCTGGCCCCAACATTGAATATGCAGGTTGCCCGAATTGGCAAGAAGCTAACCGGGCAGTGGCAATATTCAGCCGCTACCCGGTTAGCTTCTGTGGCTAAAGTAAGGCCAACTATAACCAGGCAGTAGCTCAATATTGCCACTGCCCAGTTATGACCACGAGCTACCCCCGGACCGCCCCCATGTTAGTGCTGCTGAATATTCCACTTAGCAGCATTTACACAGTTTGCAGGTTTGAAAACCATGTAAATGACTTTGAATATCAGATCCTAAGGTTTTAAGAGTATGATGACCAATTATACATTTTTACAGGATTGCTTTTGGAAGAATAGTGTTCAGACAATCATGATTGTGGGTTGTGGGGAGTGGTAAGCTTGAAGGCTTTCCTAGGGTGCCAAGTACCTTGTAGTGGCCCTGAGGCCATCTCTAAGTGCAGACACACAGAGCTATACCAGACTGAATCCATCCATACTATGCGTGGATAGCACACAACCATAGAAAACTGCCAACAAAAGGCACACAGATTGTGCTGGGCACCAGGTCAACACAAATGAGGGATAGCAGATGTGCCTTGCAACTGTTAGCATGGCACCCCCTAATGTCCACCTGCCACAGCTCCAACGCACCAGGACTGGGTAGACTCTCAAGGCAGCCCAGACTCTCAAGAGAGAAATATGTTGGAAGGATGGCAAGGGATGAACCGGCGAAATGAGGGGATCTCAAAGCATATGTTCTCCACCTATGCCCTAGATGGTTCTAGATAGTTGCTGCTAACTGGATAACAAGGCTGATCACTGGCAAAACTGGATATTCAGTGCTGGATGCCAGCTAGGCTCTGATACTGAATATCCAGTTTCATTTTTTGTCACGGTGGTCAAGTGCTTTAGTAGCACTTTCTGCTGTGGTCTGAATATTAGCCCGTAAAGATTTATTTCCAACAGCAAAGGTATATATTTGTAAAAAGTTAAAAAGTTAGAAAGTTTCTCTGTTTCAATGTAATTTATACAGTAGTACACATAATTTGTTAATCTATTCCATGTAAAAAGTTAGAAAGTTTTCTGTTCAATGTAATGTATACAGAAGTATACATAATTTGTTAATTTGTTCCATGTAAACCGCCCTTGATCACTGGAAGGGGCGGTATAGAAGAAATAAATAAATAAATATATGAAATGCTTTCAAGCTTTTTGCTCTTTAGAAGTGGTAGCATTAGATTAAACCGTTCTGGACCAAGACATTCAGGGTATCAGAATGAGCAGGAGTGAGTGGGCATTGTTCCTGCTCCCAATAAGCGCCAGGGCACCAGTGACCCTGGTAAGCCCGGGGAGAGGAATCGAGGGTGAGGGATGAAGGGAAATGCTAAAAGCTATCTTGGGGGAGGTGGAGTCAAAGTTTCAGAGGAGGTCAGGTGAGGAGGTGTTGGTACCAGCAAGGGTTTTTTGTTACTGAAGATAATCAGATGGCTCAGGGTGGAGCAGCTATCAGATGCTTTGGAGGGAGGTAGGAGGAGATTGGATGTTGTGGGAAGGTTGGGGGATGGGAGAATGAAGACAAGCGGTAATCCGCGGGCAGGGGAGGGGGGAGTGGGGGGGGGAACGGTGGTGCTGTAATAGGTGAATATCCAAAATGAGAACAAAGCTTTTAAAAAGGTGCTTCTATGCAAATATACCTACAATATAGACAGGAATACATCGGCAGACTGGATGGACCCAATTGGTCATTTTGAGCATAATTTTATAACCAGGCACCTAGTTTTAGGCACCCAGAATGTGCCTATCTTGAGCCTATTTTGTAAAGAAAGGCAGGTATCTATTTTCTTTATAAAATAGGAGGGGGGGGGAGAGAGGGGATAAATGCCCAAAAATGTGCACTAAACCTAGACATGGGCATTTTCACCATTCCTAGCTGGTGTAAGTGCCCACACTTAGATTTAACATATGTAAGTTATTAGTTTGTTTATTTATTTATTTGGCTAAGTTCATATACCATTTTTTCAGTGGTCAAAGCGCTTTACAGTGAACTGGAGATAATACGAGGAATGTTTACATTAAAACAGGAAACTTTGTACAGTGAACAGGGGTAGGCAGATTGGGATGATTAACTATGTATGGGTTGACAAACTATCTATGCATTCTTGTAGTGCTTCATATGCTGGCTACGTGTGTGTTTGTGAGCTGTCTACATATTCGTGTGGTGTTGGGTTTTAGGTGCAGATTAGGAATGGTGTTTAATTGTTGGGATGTTGGGGAAGGAGAAAGTAAAGTGGAGGGTGAAGAGGTGAGTCTTGAGGAGTTTGGGAAAAGTTGAGAGGTCTGTGGTATTTCTTATGTTGGCTGGGAGGGAGTTCCAAGTAGTTGAGGCATAAAATTCAAAGGCTCTGGCACAAGCTTGTTGAGTACTCTTTATTAGTTATTTTATAACTTACGGGCATTCTGCCCCTGCTCTGTCCATATGTGCGTTAATGGTGAAAATACATGCAATTGGTGTTACACATTTACTTAAAGAATAGCAACTGGCTAAAGTAAGCACATCAGTGCCCATTCACATGCATAAGTCCTTGAAAGTGGTGATTTATGCACGTACATGGTGTGCTTCATCACATGGCTCCTTATAAAATTACCCCCTTTCTGTCATATACATGTTATTTTGTTAAAGGAAAATATTTTTAAATTCCTTTTAAAGTTGTATAATGTCACACCTCTGTACATCAGTGGGGAGCAAGATTAGATTGCTTCTTTAAAATATAATTTGTTGTGAACACAGAAAATGAGGACTGCAGCTTTCCCCCAGTCTGTCCATTTCACATAATCTATCCAATCTCAGGTTTTTCCTCACATTCTTGTATCTCAGGATCATCTACGTTTATCTAGTTCTTTCTCAAATTTTGTTATGGTTCCAACCTCTCCCACCTCCATTGGAAGCCAATTCCAATGTAGCCACCAATTTTTCTGTTAAAATATTTCTTCATGTTACTTCCATTCTGTTTAACCCATGCTAACATTTGTTTAAAAAATGCAATAGTAGTCAATAAGAATTATTAAGACAATGAACTTTATTCATTTGGTTCCTGAATTTATTATGAAGGAAGGCCTAGTTTCCTTTCGAGATTTCTATTGGCAGAAGTGAGAGAATATTTGTGTTACTTTACTGAAAATTCTCAATCCACTGAATGATACTATTACCTGCACACTCTGACATTCACAGTTCAAGTGATTACCTCTTGTGTCTGAATGGCAGAGAGAGCATTCCTAGTAAAGGTGAATTTAAATGACTGATGAATACTCATAGAAAGACTCCCAAAATCCCACAAGGGATTTCTTCAGTTTGAACAAAAGGTTACAGAGAATCAAATATCTAGACAAAAACAAGCAACATTGCCCTGGAGAATCAAGTGTGTTAATCCTGTTGTTTATTAACAGGATTTATATGCTTAGCTCCTGATCAAGGTCTTTAAAAATAGGCTCTCTCTTTACTAGCTCCCCCTTTATCTCCTTCCTCGTCTGCCAGTGTAAAGCAGTAGATCTGAAGCTACAATGCCTGTATTTCCAATGAACACATGAGCACACTTAATACCACTCTATCACAGAGCATCCCTTTTCTCCTAACACATGTGGCGCACTGCTGGTTGTGAATCCCTTTCAGATTAGCTTGACATCCTGGAGGGATTTGGCACTTTAAACCTTTTGAATGAACAAAGCTGTGTTCTGAGGTAAGATTTCCAAAAACCAGGGGGATTCAACATTTGATGTCTGACACAGGGAAGAGTGTTGTAGGAAAAGAAAATTTTGTATTCAGTCTTGTAGCATGTGCTATTTATGATGCTAATGTAACCTTCTGCCTGTGTGTAGCCTTTACAGCAGTCCCCTACTGTATGCAGTATGGCAAACAGTGGCCACAATCTTCCAAGAGAAATGTGCCCTTATAGTCTCTGTTCTTCTACAATAATTTAGTGGGTTCTTAGAATGGGACCAGTATACATTGGGAGGCCCATGGCACCCATCTCAACTTACTCCTCTTCCCTGCTTGAAATAACTGAGTATAGGCCAGAATATGTGTTCTGAACTAAAGGTTTACTTACATAGTAACATAGTAAATGACAGCCGATAAAGACCAGTATGGTCCATCTAGTCGGCCCAGTACAATGTCAAGAGTAGGTACACCTGCCGCTCTGTGCAGGCCCCCCTTCCCCATGTCTTTGTTTAGGGGTGATCCCACCACTCCTTGTAGTACACCCCTATTTGTTAAGGAATTAGATGGTTCAGATTATTTTGATATTTTCTTGTTGCTGTAAAGGGATCCACTGTGTCTGTGCCATGCCCTTTTGAACTCCGTCACCGTATTTGCCCCCACCACTTCCATCAGGAGTGCATTCCAAGCATCCACCACCCTTTCAGTGAAAAAGAATTTCCTGACATTGCCTTTCAATTTACCACCTTGTTAGCTTCATGTTATGCCCTCTAGTTTTGCAGCTTCTCCGTCTTTGGAAGAGGTTTGTTTGTTCATTATTTCTCTTTAAGTATTTAAAGGTCTAAATCATATCTCCCCTGTCCCTCCTCTCCTCCAAAGTGTACATGTTTAGGTCTTCAAGTCTCTTCTCATAAGGCTTCTGACGCAGACTCCAAATCATTTTGGTCACCTTCTTCTAAACAGTTTCCAGTCTTTTTACATCCTTTGCAAGATATGGTCTCCAAAACTGAACACAGTATTCCAAGTGAGGCCTCACCAGTGACTTATACAGTGGAATAAGTACCTCTTCCTTTCTGCTGGTAATCACTCTTCGTATGCAACCTTGCATCCTCCTGACTTTTGCCACCGCCTTGTCGCACTGTTTTGCCACCTTGAGATCTTCAGAAATAATCACTCCAAGGTTACTTGAAGAACTTTAGTGTCACTAATGACAATAGCAAAAAAATACAACTGACAGAAACAACAAGAATAGCAATTTATACCTTTTCCTTTTTGTGAAAAATATGTTACAAGCAGAATTATTCTTTTTCCTCTCATACGTATTACAACAATTCACCTTCAATACTTTTTCCCTGGTGCTAGAACTTTACTCTAAGCTTCTCCACTTCTCCACTGTTAATACTTCTTGTGGCTACTCTGTGTGGGAATTCCCCCCTCCCCTGTTAATATTTCTCTGTGTACCTTGAGCTGGTAGCTGTGTAGGTGCAGGTCCCTGATACCGTTCTGTGTTCATCCTTGGCTCTAGAGTCACTGGTTGCTGATGAACTCCTGTGGTTCCTCTTCTTAGAGCTGGTGGCCTCTGTAGATGTAGGTCTTCGATACTGCATTGTAGGCACTCCTGACTCTGGTGTTGTTGGGTTGCTAAAAGCTGAACGTACTTCTCTGGATCTTCTCTGCTTCCCTCTTGGAGCATGTGGCTCCTTCTTCTTATTTATTGACTCCTCCTTTCCATAACCAGAGCTACTCTTCTCCTGAGCTACTGGAGGTGCTGGCAGGGTTTGCATAGACATTCAGGAATTCAGGGTACAGGCTTGAGCATAAGACATCCTCCTACCCCTCTGCTCTCTCCTCTGTTACTCCTTGTCCTGTGGCTCCTTCTGAATGTTATGAGGAGCTGGGGAATGACCATCATACCTGCCCCCCTGTATCAACTTTCAGATTGTTCACTCCCTGATCATGGTACAGTGACTGACTGCCAAAGACAGAGTTCTTTTTTTGGGAGTGGTTTATATACTCGCTGGATTTTCCCTCCCATAGGAATCTCCTCCCAGCCTGATGTAAGTGGGCAGAAGGTAGCCTCCCCGATTCTGGAAAATTACTAGGTCATCTTTAAGGTACATTGCTTGTAGGGACTTTGAAGGTCTCTGCTGCTCAAATCAGTGACATCCAGGTGGTCTTTCCACTAAACAGATGGTCACCAAGGTAGGGTGTCAAAATAGGCGCCTATTTTGGGGTTACTTTATAAAAACACATAGACAGTTATATGTCTTTATAAAATAGCCTCATAAAACCTGCAATAATTCTGCATGAATGTACCCCGGTATATTTATACCTACCCTGGAGTTTGTGTAAATGCATGTGTGCAGTGTGTACTTTATAAAATAAACACGTATTTAGTGACTATGTTTTCATTCCATGCAAACTCGGCCCCTGAAGATGCCTATACTTGGTTACATAAATGTAGATGCAAATGTTTTTTGCACCTACTCTGTTTGCATGTAATCCCTGGGGTAACTTTATAAAAGCCCTTTTCCTTAGGCTTCGCAGGTAAAGTTTAAAAGCTACCTCCTTTATAGAATATCAGGACAGAATTGCTAAAATTATTATTAAAAGAAAAGCAACGAATTAGGTGATAATAATATTTTTTCAAGGCTGATGAATGTTTAAAGATTTGGAATTACCAAAATTCTTAGTAGTCCAACAAAGAGCAAACCATACCTACAGAGTCCTAAACAAACCAAAGGAGCCAGTGCTTAGGATGGCGGTCAAAGAACCTTTATTGTAAAAACACCAATGCATTTCATCCGTTCCGACCTTCTTCAGGGGGTGCAAAACTCAAAAGATAAAGCATATCTAAACAATGAATAAATAATAAATATACACCTTAAAATCACAAACTCTAATGCATGTAAAAAGTGTCAATTGAACTAAAAAATAAATAAATAAAAACAGCTAATGCATTTAAGACCATTAAAAATGGTGAGTACATTAAAAAACATAAAAACTATGGTGTCCTGATAAAAATAATAACATGAAAAGCATAATTCAGTACATAAGGCATACATAAAAGAGAGCCCTCTATGGGCACCACACCTTCAAACAATTGCAGTGTCACAAAGGATAATGCCCATAGGGCCAATGAGACAATAATTGTTTTTAGCCATCCGTGTCCTCCTCACCTCTTATAGTAACAGACATTAGTGTCAGTGAGCTCTCTTTTATGTATGCCTTATGTACTGAAATGTGCTTTTTATGTTATTATTTATGTCAAGACACCATAGTTGTTATGTGTTTTTTTAATGTACTCATCATTTTTAATGGTATTAAATACATTAGCTGTTTTTATTTATTTATTTATTTTTTAGTTCAATTGACACTTTCTATGTGCACTAGAGATTGTGATTTTAAGTTGTATATTTATTATTTATTCATTGTTTTACATAAGGTTTATCTTTTGAGGCATGCACTCCCGAAGAAGGCCGGTATGGCTGAAACGCATTGGAGTTTTTACAATAAAGGTTCTTTGACCGCCATCCTATTACCAAAGTTCCTTCTACAGGGATGGCATCCTTGCATTTTAGGTATGCTATGTACAATATTTAGAGACGTAATTGGAAATATTCCAACTGTATGTGATCATAATATTTTATTTAGCAGTACAGCTGCAGACACAGGACTATCTTGACTCCACACACCCCTCAATTAACGCCAGCATGGCTTCAAACCATTTCATAGTATGGAAACCCTACTGACTTCCCTCCTGGATACCCTAATCAAAGATACCGAAAACACGACGCAAGGCTTCATTCTCAATTTCCTTGACATTTTCGCCATCTTTGATTTTGTAATTCATGAGCATCTCCTATCATGTCTCCATGCAATCAGCCTCAGAAGAACAACTTTGCAGTGGTTCCAGTCCTACCTTGATGACCGTTATCAACAGGTCAAAGTAGGATTGGAAAGCTCCAACATGTTCAAACTACTTCAAGGCTTATCTGAAGGCTCCACCTTATCCTTTCTGCGGTTCAACATTTTTATCCAACCACTATGCAACATAATTCATAACCATAACATCCTCCATCATCTGTATGCCAATGACATCTTAATCTACTCACCTTTCACCACTAATAACGCAGACCACTCCATGATAGGATAATGCCTCGAGGCTATCACCCAATGGCTCAACTATCATAACATGTACATTAATCCCAACAAAACAGAAGTCCTTCATATAACCAAGAACCTCACATTCTCTCTCCCAACCACAGTAAATCTGGCCAACATAACACTACAAGTAAAAGATGAAGTAAAATACCTGGACATAATACTTGACCAAAACATAAGCTTCCGTAAGCATCTTTAAAAGCCTCCATAACCTATCAGCAACTATCCTTTGGCCTTTCATTCACGAACCACTCATCAATAGAAAAATGAGAAAACCTACCCTGAACCTATTTTCAGTCCATGCATCATTCTCTTGATCCAGTCTTTCCACCTGCAGCAGAGCCTATCTGGAACTCCCTCACTCCAGAGATACGATCTTTAACAGATATTGGGGAATCTTATCACAAACTGAAAACCCACCTCTTCCTTGAAGATTTCAGATCTGATACTTAGATGCTCACATTTCCTCCTGCCAACCTTTCAGGTCACTCTAGGTATCTCTGTTCCCCCTGCGATTACCCCTTCCTAGAAACCAGCAATGTATGCTCTGTTCCCTGGGCCCCCTACTGTTACCCCTTTTCAAACCAACCATGCATTCTCCTTTTAGATCATGTTCCTTAATATTCTACTGCTATACTCCACACTGGAAACTTTACTGTTGTTTGCATACATTGTAAATACATGCAACTTTGTTAGGCCTAAATGTTAAATGTCAGTACTTAGACTCATCACATTTAGGGTCCGATTCTGTCCCGCACGTAGATCCCCTCTGGGCATCTGGTCTGAATTGGATGCATAGAGGGGATCATGATTCTGATTTTGCAGGGCACATCTAGCCCCATGGGATCAGAATCACGAACAGGCCTGCACATGCAGGCCAGGACGGCGATTCAGTCCGGCCTGCATGTGCAGGACTGCCCTCGGCTAACTCAGTCAAGGCTCCTCAATGGAACTGCAGCACCATGGCATCATGTTGCCATGGCACCGTGGCTCCATTGAAGAGCTGCATGTAAAAGTGTTAATTCCCCAAATAAAAGTGTTAATTCCCCGCAGCCCAACCCCCGATCTGGCCTCCTAAGGCCAGGATCAGACTGCGGGGAATAAACCCTGGCCCCCCCCACCCCATCTGCACACCGGGCTGTTCAAAAAATTATGTCTAGGGAAGTCATTCCACCTCAGAGGTGGAATAACTTCCCCGGACACTGGCCCTGGACGTACAGGTCTGACATAAGAATTGGCCCTGTACGTCCAAGGCCAGCAACTGCTCACTGTCCACCCCGAGGTCACCCGTTCCCCACCCCCGTCTAACGTCCCCATACAACTGGCGGGGAAGTTAGTCGGGGGTAGGAGCCGTCATGAATAGTGGGGATGGACATCCTGTTGGGCCGTCCATCCCCATTATTCATAGCACAGAATAACCTCCTTACTGTTTACACACATTGAAGTTACATGTAATATTGTTTGCTTTAAATGTTGTGTGTTAATTCTGAGACCCACTATGGGGTATGTTTACTAAACCGTCTTAATGTTACCGGCGCTAGTTGCAGCATTACCGTGAAGAATGCCATATAAGGAAGTGAGCATTCCGGCGGTAAGGCAACAATAGCTGGTTATCGCGCGATAGAGAGCGCTTTACCATCATTGTGTGATAGTGTACATGCCGTGGCGCGTTAGTGCATGGCAACCTCAATTAGTAGCAGCGCCATAAGGATAGGTAAAAAGGTGTAGCACACTGGTTAATACGATGACTGCTGAGACAGCCGTCATGAGTTCACTCCCTCAGTGGGTTCATCTCATAAGGCTGTCTGAGGCAAATCCTTTTCATGTGTGTAACAGACACATCTCAACAATCTGCGCTGCCAACCAAAACACCCCCGTGCCAGTGCAGTAACCTAATGCACCTTTTAGGGCGCGCACCTTAAGGCGCCCTATGAGGCACCATAGGTTGGCACCCTCCAAAGCACCATATAAGGCGTCCCATAAGCTGCCGGAAGCTAAGGTGCCACCAAAGATGCCTAAAGGATGTTAAGGTGACTCATGAAATGGTGGCCAAGGGCAGTAAGGTGCCCCAAGTTGACAAGTATGAAATGTATGGGCCAAGCACAGATGTAACCCTAACACTGCATAGAGTACCAAGGAAAGGCAATGAACAAGTGATGGAAGGAAGCAGATGGCGTAGCTGATGGACCTGCCAAATTTGAGTGCAGCCCATGTGGCAGCCTATAAAGTGGACAAACATATTGGAGGCAGCTGTACCGATGCACAGGGTGATGGTAATGTAAATTGCAACAATGACAGTGTGTGCCAGAGGATGGGAATATGTGTCCACCAGAGCAGGTAGAGGTGGCAGGATAAGTGCAATAACAGGAGGACAGAGCAGTAGCAGTGCCATGCAGAGCAGACACAGGAGAGGCAAGAATGAAGAGTTGCAATGCAGAAAAGGGTACCAGTGCAGGACATGGGGTAGTAGCCTGCACATTAGGGCAGGATGCTACACAGCTACCAGACACAGATAGATGGACAGAAGGACAGTTGGCAACTGTGGGTAGAATGTTCCTGCACACAGATCTGCACAGATATGACTGTTACAGTAATGAAATGTAGTTGTGTAGGACAGGCATAAAAAAAAGAGAACAGAGAGGAATCGAACCCATGACCACCAGCACAAATGTCAATGCACAAACCAGTAGGCCAACACCTCCAATGTGGATCATACTGCAAAGGCTGCATACAACAACACTGCAAGGCAGCACACAAAAAGCCTGTTGTGTGCCATGGTAAGGCAACCACAACAGTAACCATGATGCAATGCACATGCAGAAGAGCTGTGTACATCTCATATCACAGTCTGTAAGTGTGACGAGAGCCACATATAAACACATGCACACACACAATGAAATGTTATGCAGTGGAGACAGCATGCAAAAGAGCAAAGAAAATCAACCCAATGGGCGGCAGGGGATGCTTTGTGTAGCACGGCAAAATGGGTAACAGAACGGAAAACAAGCATGTGAGAATTGAACCTGCAAAGCAAGGCGGGCCCAGACCAGCTCAACAACAGCAATACCAATCCCCCCAAGCCCACTGGCCACATGAACAGGACAAAGCAAGAGGCAGATGTAACAGCTAATATGCTGCAGATAGGCTGCATAGAGGGCACACTGTGGTGTACAGTGAAGAGATGGAAGGGTGTGTGGAGAGGTGATGAAGCTGCAGCTAGCTCATGGTCAGCTTAGCACAACACAAGGAAAAAAGAAAACCATGTGGGAATCAAACCTGCAATCTATGGTGCTCCCATGCACGTCTCTAACCACTAACCCAAACAGCATCATGCAAATATGTTCCATCAAAGGGAATGTGTGTATGGAAACCCGTAGCATGTGCACGTGATGTGTCTGTGCGCCGTGTGGTGCATGTGTGCATCCCCACCATCGGTATGCACAGAATCCCGCGCATCACATGTGCACAGGACATGTTTCTACAGCGCATGCGCAACACGCACAGTGCATGCGCCGATGCGCCTGCGTAGCTGGTACACACGTGCGTAACTCCGCGCCACAGGCAAAAATAGCATAAATAGGTATGCACATGTGGTACACGCTGAGGGTTTTGTGTAGGCGAGGTGAGGAGCAGGAGAGTGCAGGATTTGGTAAGGTGTACAGCAGTTGAGGTTTGGTGAGGTGAGGCGCGGTGAGGTGAGGGGAGGTGAGGCTTGGTGAGGGGAGGGGAGGGGAGGTTTGATGAGGTGTGGGGAGGTGAGGGTTGGGTAGGTGAGGTTTGGTGAGGAGAGGCGAGGTGAGGTGCAGTGTGGGGAGGTGAGGCGAGGAGCTGGCGAGGGCATAGTAGGTGGGGAGCAGCAGAGGTGGAGATGTGTGACAGAGAGGAAGAGGACACAGGGAGCAGGGACATGCAGCGGCATGACGTGACAGGAGGGGGTGAGGGGGAAACACCTGGCCAGCGGTCCTCAGAGGCGGCAGGGAGGGGTGAGCCTGAGGTGGGGGTTGCAGGGCCATCGGGTGTGTCCCAGCCCACCCAGGAGCAGCCTGAGAATCCGTCCAGTGCCAAATGTAGGCGCATGCCCGTGCCAGCTGAGGAGAGGAAGAGGACAGTCAGGTTCAGCCAGCAGGAGAACCACATCCTGCTGGCCAGTGTTCTCGAGCACTATGATGTTCTCTATGGCCGTCTGAGCAGCTGAACCACTGTGCTCACACACACACACACATGTGGGAGGAGGTCCTGGAGGCTGTTGCCCAGGCCAGGGGATCACACAGGGACCTCAACAGCCTGAGAAAGTGTTTTAACAACATCAAGCGTGGTGTCCGTGCGCACATGGTGGCGGAGAGGCGACATGCACTTGGCACTGGTGGGGGTGCCTCCTTTGTCCACAGCCTGACCCCCCTCAAGCAGGAGCTAGCGGAAAGGCTTGGCCCCATCTACCTGCGCGGACTGCCTGCAGCGCTGGACACAGCCCATCCACTGGCAGGTAGGTCTGAGATATACAGCACATGTACAGCTATCAGCCCATCACACGCTGGTCCTGAAAGGGAGTTGTGGGCCTATGTCCTTAGAAAATGTGTGGCCTACCACATGCAACTGGGGGCTACACAACCAGCAACACCTTGCAAGGTCAGTACAGGAGGTTTGTGACAGGTACCTGGGGCTCTGTGCATGACAGTCACAGTGCTGGATGTAGTAGAGCACCGAAACAGGTGTACGGAACCAGGGGGGGGCAGTCTGTCAGCCAGGCCGATTGCCACCCTGCCCCCACTGTGCACAAGAGGAAAGGAGACTGTACATACAGGGAGGGCCTACCGCCCTCATCCCTATTTGCGCAGCACATACAGCTGCTATTCCTACCTGCCATATAGGTCACACAGAAGCAGCATACAACTGCAACCAGTCATGCATCACAATATGACATGAGGAAACATACAGGAGTGCCACGCCACTAACCCAACACACAGTTACCTGGGGAGGTCCCGCACCCCCACCTATAACAGCTATGATGTGTGTTTGCTAGTACCTGTCCAGAGACATGTCCCAGAACAGTGACACTGAACGGCCTATCATCCTGAGATCATGAGGAAGACGCAAACAAATGCCAATGACATCACACCGACAGCAGATACATAGTACTCTGTCATTTGACAACATACAGTAGGAATCCCCACTCCACCCTCCCCAGACATTGGGGTGGACATTACCAAGGCCGTACTGACTGCAGTTAGCCAAGTCCCCGCACCACCTGGGGCAGCTCGTAAACAAGCACCGCAGTGCCACATACACATTCCCATGCCCCCACGCACACCAATGCCCCCCATCCCCCACAACATCCCACCACAAACCGCACAGTACTGGATAGCTGTCCACCCCCACCCGGACACACCCCATTTGCATGTCCCTCCTCACCCTGTCCCAGCCATGTAATGGCCTCACCCGGTCCCCTGCTATCCCCTCACCTAGGCCCCTGCTCTGGTACCCGCCTCCCGCTGCCTTCCGCATGGATCCCCCCCTACAACACCACACAAACCACCCTGTAGACACACCATTCTGGTCTGTATGCCACCTCACCTGTCCCCTTGATCCTCCCCCCCATGACCCCGATTGCTCCCCACCCCTCATGACACCATGCCTGTATCCCCAGCCTCTACCCTGTGTTCCGTTGCCTCTCCCCTGTCCTGTATAGTTCACGGCAGCCATCTCCCTTCAGCAGACTGCAACGTATTCCCAGTGTAACCCCGTCTACCTGGAGTATATGTCTGGTGGATCATATACGTTGTGAGGGTTGTCCACTCTCTCACACAGCATATCCTCCCCATTGGGCTATCTACATGTCCGCCCTTCTCTCTGACCCACACCAGGGTCTACGTGATTCCAAGATCTCTGTGTGGTCTGGCCCACACCTGGGTGTTTCCCACACCTACACACATCAGCAGGAACACCTACTATAACACCAGGATATATATGATATACCTGTGTGATCAGGTCTTGGGGCTCCTGGGGATTGGGTGGACATCAACACATCAGCAGACGCAGGTACCGGCACGCCTAGATGTATAACAGACCTCTGTGGTCAGGACTAGGAGCCCCTGGGGATAGGGTGCACTTAAACAGCAGTGCCTACCATAACACCAGGATGGATAGTAGACCTCTGTAATCAGGTCTGAGGGCTCCTGGGGATAGCGCAGACTTGCACACATCAGCATACCACCTACATTGGTCACAGGTTGGCCCACAGACTTGTATTTCTACCATGTCCTGCATGTATGATGTGTGATGATTGCTGGATATTGTGTTGCACAACTGCCATTGTGTGAGCTGTCCCCATACACTTACCTCACGTGGGTAGTCTGCAGCTGTATTATAGTGCCTGGAGTGGCGCCCCTATGCCCTCCTCACCCTGGCAAGGTCCTGACGTTTGGAGGAGCCAGGGAAGAGGCGCCTCTGCCTTGTGCAAATAAGTTTAGCAAGCATCTTCAGCTCCCTGCTGGTAAACGCTGGCTTCCTGGAATGCCTGTCCATTTTTTATGATGTGCATGGCTTGATGTCACATGTCACGCATGCGCCGTGGCACGCGCTAAGGCGTGCTAGATCGCGCTACTACGGCACGCAGCACACGTGGCATTTCCATGTCTGGTACACGGAGATCTATCCATACCAGCGCAGTGATAGAGGCCGGAAACGGTATGGGGCATGTTTACATTCACCATCCACCCGATATTGGAGCCACGGAACCATTTATTTCAATGAATTTGTGCCTGGCTCTTTACGTTACGGCATTGCAGGCTTTCCAGTGTTTGGGCCTCAGCCACAACGTAGGGTGCCTTAGCTTAGGGCGCAGTGTGATGCACCTTCTGCCAGGCCATGCTCTGAGCCACCCTAGGGTACAGGACTAGGGTGAGGGTGTATTTCGCTTGAACCACAGACTACAGAGATGTGTCTCACTGTTACAGCCTAGGAAAAAAAAACAGCCTCAGACACTCTTTGTGATGTTGTAGCACTGGGGAATTGAACCCATGACCTCTGGCTGGGAGGTCAATGTATTAACCAGTGTGCTATGCCTCTGTGGTTCTAATCAGAGCAATGGCTGGCTACACTACAATTGCAGGTCACAGAACAAACCTGCTGTGCTTTCCGGGATAGGGTAAAACTACAGCAAAGGCACTTTACAGGGCACCTTAGGTTAGCCAACTGAGGTGAGGGTGTTTTTGCCTGGGAAGACTCATTTCATAAACATGTCTAACTGTTACAGGCATAAAAGGGAGTTGCCCTAAACAGTCTTTCTGGAGAAAAGACATAAAGCAAACAGTAAGAACCATATTTCATAAACTCAAAACCATACAACACCTAAGGCCCCTCCTGGACACACATGACTTTAGATCGGTTGTTAACACACTTATCACACCCCACTTTGATTATTGCAACAGTCTCCTAATTGGCTTACCACAGAAAAACACATACCCATTACAAAGAGCACAGAACATCTGTGCAAAAGTAATTACTAAAGCTCATCTAACAGACCATGTGACCCCAATACTCCTAGAACTACATTGGCTCCCTATAAATAGCCGTATTAGATACAAAATTCTCCTAACAATGTTCAAGCTCCTAAATGACATTGCCCCATCACATCTTTCAACACTACTACAAACACCATCTAAATCAAGAGCTCGCAGACAAAATGCAGCCCACTCACTTGATATGCCAAAATCATTCACGAAGACTAAAAAATCCTCAACTGACAGAGCATTCACGTTCACTGCCCCCATGCTCTGGAATGAACTCCCACTAGACCTCCGCACCATAAAAGACCTTTCCCAATTTCGAAAGGAACTCAAAACCTACTTATTCTCGGAACATTTCCAAATCCCCTACCCCCCCAAACCATGTCCCACAACATCCACAGACACACCAACGCAGAGCTCCCAAAACCACAACTAGATAACCCCACACAGTCCCCCACACACCGTCTCACACACACAAAAAAATTATGATAAAAAAATGGAAATAAATTCCACCACCTACACATGGCACACGAGTATTCTGTAAAACAATAAAGAATCACCTGTAAATACCTTATGTAAATAGTTCATACAGTCTTCCACACCTGTCATCATTTGTAAAAAAGTTAGAAAGTTTATCTACTCTATATATTGTATACATTGTTCCATGTAAAAAAGTTAAAAAGTTAGAAAGTTTTTTCTGTTCAATGTAACGTATACAGCAGTATACATAAGTTGTTGAATTTGTTCCATGTAAACCGCCCCTGATCTCTGGAAGGGGCGGTATAGAATAAATAAATAAATAAATAAATAAACCCACTGTGGGATTGAACCTATGATCTCTAGATCATTGTATTAACCAGTGTGCTACATTAACATGGGCTTAAACAGACTAAGGCTGGGTATAGAAAGAGTGCAGGTCACTGAACAAACTGTCTGCTGTGGTTACCAGGATAGGATATAACCAACACTACCCATCATGCAAATCACATGCAGAACAGCAATCTACATCTGCTCACCAGATGGGGTATGCACTTCTACAGGTACGTCAGCTTGGTAGGGGGTTCTGATCGTGCGTGTTACTGGCACAGAGTACCTACAGCCCACGCCATTTTGCGTGTTCTGTGCTCACCCTGAGGGGGGGTGAGGTGGGGTGGCTAGCACCAGGTCCACAGTACCCAGGATGGTTGAGGTAGGCTTTGCTGCAGATTTCAATCACTGCCAGTGTGTGATAGGTATTCTTTGCCGACATTCCTATGAACTGTTTGTGTCCATTTGCATTTGCCAGTCATGTGTGGCCCTTGTGGACCATGCTGTACTCAAAATAGTGCATCTGATGTGTGCTTGCCATGGTCACTGTTTTTTGTGGCAGGGGTATGCCTGGATTCCATAATGGTGATGTACATAGCAATCCGCCCTCTCAGGGTCAGGGTGGGGGACATGATCTGCCACCAACACACTCACACTCTCCACTGCTGCAATGGGGACACTAGAGGTACATGATGACAGCCTGTGGGATCAGCAACCCCCGTCCTGCTGGCAAACAGGCAGTTGATGCAGATCGCTGTTTGTGACAGGGCCAATGGCAGACTGGTTGTAGGCCTGCTCATATCAGCTGCTGCTGCCCCCCCCCCCCGATCTGACATTTACCAGTAGAGGACACAGTCAGTCTGCACCTGCTGCACCCTGCAAGGTGTTCCAGTCATACAGATGCGCACTGCAGACAGTCTGCTAGCCAGTACATAGTGCACATTCCTAGGGGAACTATGTGCCCCCAGAGGTGGGATGTAAGCACAAACACCAAGCAGCTGTATCAGTGATTGGGCCCCAGGAATAGGAACTCACAGATATCACTTGAGAGAGAGAGACTGTATAGCACTATGTAGGAAACTAGACATGCCATGGTCACTGCTCAGTCAGAGTGAGACTGACCTCCCAGCATGATATGCTGTGGCCACCCTGTCCATGCAGGTGGTGGTCGCCGACTACAGTATCCCAGCCATTGCCCTATGCCCTATGCCGATTCATTCATGCCCAGACTGCCCTGTCTGGCCCATACCCACATTACTTTGCTCCGCATTATGCAAATTGGCAGGCTAACAGGGGCAATTGTGCAAGCATTGTGAGCTGTGTAAGGTGTAGTCAGCCACAAAACAATGGATAGACATACACACACTCCCACACCTATTTCAGCATAGTGCAAAGATAGAGGTGGTTGGCAGCCCTGGCCACCACACCAGTCCTGGCCACAGTGCAGGCAGTGCTAAGGTACTCAATACTGTTATGGTCACTCTCCGGGGTGGTAAACACTGTCAGAAACAACAAATGAAACACACCCAACATATATCAGAAAGGTTGTTATGATGAATCTCTGCTAAGGCATTGTGTTTAATTTAGGATTTGTTATCTGACATTAATGATAGCAACCTTTTGATATATGTGGATCGTGCTTCCATGTTTCTGACGGCATTGCTAAGGTATGCATGTATGGTAGATGCTGCTCCGCGCAGGGCTCAAACAGCCTGACTCTCCATGAGGCTTTGGATAGTGGAGATGGCCGATGCTCTAGGGCAGAGGTTCCCAACTCCGGTCCTGGTGGGCCCAACATGATTCAGGTTTTCATGATGTCCCTAATGAATATGCATGAGATACATTTGCATACAATGGGGGCGGTGCATACAAATGCATCTCAAGCATATTCATTAGGGACAGCATGAAACCTGAATGGTGTTTGGCCCTCCAGGACTGCAGTTGGGAACTTCTGCTCTAGGGACTGCACATGTCTATGGTGTATGGTTTATGGTTTATGGTTTAGGCATTTGATATACCGCCCTTTACTTATGCATCAGAGCGGTTTACATGTATACTAACAGGTACTTTTTATTCCCTTGTCCCTGCAGGGCTCACAATCTAAGTGTACCTGAGGCAATGGAGGGTTAAGTGGCTTGCCCAAGGCCACAAGGAGCGGCCATGGGACTAGAGACCTCAGTCCCTCCAGCCTGAGGTTACTTGTCCCCATGTGGGAATTGAACCCCTGGCCCTCCAGCCTGAGGTAACCTGTCCCAACCACTGAGCCACTCCTCCCTCATGTATATGTGTATGTGCTCTGTTGGGTAAAACATAGGCATTTATGCCTTGTTTCTTTTATCTGCAATACAGGTTCCTTCTTTATTACCACACTTTTGTACTGGGTGAATACTGGGTGAAATATATAGACATGGTCTGCAGGAGCCACAGCTGGGATTTGAACCTGTAACCTTCTGCCCCTGAACACACTGGCTGTGTGTACTGTACCAAACTTGCCACAAAGGCAGGTCATTCCCTGGGGATACCATTACTGTTCATCACACAGCCAGACAGACGTCTTTTGCAGTGCACGGCACCCACCTAAACAGGGCTTGGCCTTGGTCTGCTCTAGGCAGATGCCACTGCCCCCTCCACCACCAGCACCCCTCCGGTCCCATGCTGACATGACCTTATGCCGGTGGTGCTGGTGGTGCGCAGTCCCAGGCCATCCAGTGTGCCGGTAGGTGGCTGCCTATGGTGCGTAATCTGGGGTAGGGGATGCCTGCATAGACATCCACGCTTCCCCCCTGCACCACCTGCCAATGTTATGTTCCCTTTGGGGTAATTGATGAGTACTGTCCCCTGGGACACTGTGGGACACACACACTCGTGGGCATGTTTGACCTTGATCAGTTGCTGTCTTGCTGATATTCCGTTTCTCCTTTTCTTTGAGTCACCTAGGCATCTGCCTAGCCTGCCCTGTACCACAGCTGCCACACTGCATGTCACGCCTGCAGCCCCCTGTAATCCACGTGCAGCCTCAGCATAGTGCCCTTTCGTACTTGGGCACTATCTTCTGCTGCTGCACTACTATCACTTTTCTTGGTCTCCCTACCTTTGCTATACATTGCTGACTGAAATGGTTTCTCTCTCCTTCACTTTTGCCTCTTACGCCAGGTTTTCACTCGCGCTATTTTTTGGACCTTCATTTCACAGCGATAGTGTGCCTGGAGCCTCTCTCCGCCCACCCCCCGCTCATTGACCCCTTCTCTCTGCCCTCTGGAGAGCCTTACTCCACCCTCTCTGTGTCTTAGTGCTGCCGGAGCCGTTGTCGGGCGATAAGGTTACTTTTTCGGGTGATAAGGTCACGTATCGCACGATAACATTACGTATCGCGCGCTAATTGCGCCGCTGCGATGTTATCGCTGTTTAGTAAACATACCCCTATGTTCCATGTAATGTTATACTTGTTAAACTTGTTCCATGAACACCGCTGTTACTAGTAGATACATAAATAAATAAATAAATAAATAAATGAATAATAGCATGTTCAAAGGTATACAACCACAAAAAAGACGTAGTAATTTCTGAGAAAAAACAAAATATGACCTGAACAGGATATATGGCACCATTCACTAATATTTGGTTGCACAATTCTTGGCAGTGATGACAGCCTCCCAAACATTTCTTACATCCATCTATAGGTTTCATACATCTGTCTGCTCGTAGTTTCTCCCACTCTTCAACTGTGATTTGTTCCAGCTCATGAATGTTTCCAGGATTCCTTTACCTAATGGCAGATTTCAGCTCTTTCCAAACGTTCTCGATTAGATTGAGATCAGAACTCATTTCTGACCAGTTTAAAACAGTCCATTTGTTCCTTTTTAACCATTCTTTTGTACTTTTTGGATGTTTTTTTGGGGTCATTGTCCTGCTGGAGGACCCATCACCTTTGACTCAGACCTAGCTTTCTGACACTAGATAGCAAATTTCACTTCAAAATACCTTGGTAGTCCTCTGACTTTATGACTCCTTTAATAAGTTCCAAGCCTCCATTCCTGAGGTAGCAAAACAGCCCCACAAAATTAAGGAACCTCCACCATATTTAACTGTAGGATGGGTGTATTTTTCAATATAAGCCAATTGCAGTTACATTGGCTATTTGCCAATCTTCAGATATTACAGATGATTTGAATGATAGTTCACAGATTACTAATAGTAGCTTGGCAATCTCATATTTCAGTTCTTTCAATATCCTCAGATGTATACCATCTGGTCCAGGTGATTTGCTACTCTTTAGTTTATCAAATAGTAGTAATACATCTTCCCAGTTTATAAATATTTCTTTCAATTCTTCAGATGCATCACCTTTAAATTTCATTTCAGTCATGGGTAATTTCCCTACATCTTCTTTAGTAAAGACCAAAGCAAAGAATTCATGGAGTCTCTCCACTATGGCCTTGTCCCCTTTTAGGGGTATGTTTACTAAACTGCAGTAATGTCACTCATGTTAGGTTCCGCAGTAAAGGTACAGATGCCCATATAAAGGCGTGGGTGGTGCTTAGTTACAGCAAGCCGTATCAGCTAACGCATATTACAAGGCGCCTTCGACTAACGCGTGTTACAAGGCACCCTAAAAGGCACCTTACAAGGCACCTTATAAGGCACCTTACAAAGCACATTACAAGGCGCCTTGTAAGATGCCTTGTAAGGCGCCCTGTAAGGCACCCTGTAAGGTGCCTTGTAAGGTGCCCTATAAGGTGCCTTGTTAGGTGCCCTATAAGGTGCCCTATAAGATGTCTCATAAGGTGCTTTGTAAGGTGCCCTATACAGTAGGGCTCCTTAGGCTAAGCGCCGTATTAGGAACCTCTGGACAAGGCACCTTAGAAGGCACCCTGGGTTATGGAACCATAGGTTAAGGTGGCCTAACAAGGTTATGGTGCCCTAGGTTAGTGTGGCCTAAGGGCTGCAAGGTGCTTCAGGATGACATGCTTGACCTGTGAGGAAGAGAGACAAATGTAGCCCTAACACTAGATAGAGCACTCAGGAAAGGCAATGAATAGGTGAGTGAAGGAGGGAGAGCTGGGAGCCGCTGGATCTGCCATATCTGCGGGCATCCCGTGTGGCTGCCAGTACTGATGACAAACATGGTGGGGGCAACTGTACCACAGCACAGGGTGTTGGCAATGTAAAGTACTGGAAAGACAGTTGGTGGCAGATGAAGGGAATATGTGTCCCCCAGTGGAGGCGGAGGTGGCAGGATAGTTACAATGATGGGTGGACAGAGGAGTGGTGGTGTCATGCAGATCAGGCACAGGCGAGGCAAGCATGAAGAGGCGCAATTCAGGAAAGGGTGGCAGTGCAGGACATGGGGTGACAGCCTGCACAGGTAGACAGGACTCTACACAGCTGACAGACGCAGATAGACGGACCGAGGGAATATTGGCAATTGTGGCGAGGGTATTATGGGCTGGCAGCACAAATCTGCAAAAACATGACTGTTACAGGCATGCACACTATTTGAGTAGGACAGGCATGAGAGGAAGGAACCATGAGGAATGAAACCCATGAACGGCATTGTATTAACCAGTAGGCTATACCTCCGTGGTGTATGTCACAGCAATGGCTGGGTACAAAAGGACTGCAGGTCACTGCACAAACTGTCTGCTCTGAGTGCCAGTATAGGGTAATCCCACCAGTACCCATGATGAAATGCACATGCTGAATAGCTGTCTACAGCTGATCAGCAAATGGGGTCTGCACCTCTCCGGTACCTCAGCTTGGAAAGACGAACTGACAGTGCGTGATACTGGCACAGAGTAGCTACAGACCATGCCATTGTGCAGGTTCTGTGTTCTCCCTGAGGAATAGGATGGGTGCCCAGCACTAGGTCCTCAGTATATGTGGTAATAGAGATAGGCCCTGCTGTACATCCCCATCACTACCGGTGTGTGACAGGTGTTCCCTGCAGTGCAGCTGAAGGTAATTCGGTGTCCATCTTTATCCTGCAGTCACATGTGGCCCTCTAGTATTTAGAAGCCAAGATTTCCAGCATGAGTGTTCCTGGCAGAGAAGAGTGGACACCAAATGTCAGGCACATAAGGTTTAAAGAGAAGAAACAGGCATAGAACCAGATCTAAAATGCCAGGCAGAGGCAAAGTCCAAGAACTGGCAGTAGTCAGAGCAGATAGAGTAAGCTCATGAATGATAGACAAGCAAAGGTCTGACACCAAGAATCATCAGATGGCATAGTACTCAGAACTCCCATTAGAGACCTCAGGACAAGGAAGGAAATGAGATGCCCTAGTAGTCAGTGCCCAGAAAATCAAGGGTTTGATTCCCACTGGTATTCCTTGTGATCTTGGGCAAGTCACTTTACCTTTCATTGCTTTGGAAGAAAAGGCCTGGCAATCTACTTTTAGTGATACATTGCCAAGAAAACCCAGAGGTAGCTGGGTGGCCAGGAGTCAACACTGACTTGATGGCAGTACCATCAGCACCAAAGCTGAAGGTAACTCCTGCGCTTCAGTGCCATTGTGAAAGTATTTCTATCACTGCATGTCCTGAAGAGGGGCTGCAGAAGCGGTAATTGGCATCTCGGACATTTGGTGGAAGGAGGACAACCAATGGGACACTGTGAAACCAGGGTACAAATTATATCGCAATGATAGGGTACAGTAGATCAAACTGGTAGAGGTGTGGCACTTTATGTTAAAAAGGGCATTGAGTCAAACAGTATAAAAGTTTTGTAGGAAACAAAATACACTGTGGAATCTCTATGGATAAAAATTCCATGTGCAAAGAAGAGAATAGCAGTGGGGGTATCCTAAGAACATAAGAAATGCCATACTGGGTCATACCAAGATCCATCAAGCCCAGTATCCTGTTTCCATCAGTGGTCAATCCAGGCCACAAGTACCTGTCAGGTTCCCAAAAAGGTACACCCAGAATCCACAATGCTTATCCTGGAGGAAGCAGTGGATTTTCCTGGTCCTCCTTAATACTGGTTTATGGACTTTTTGTCTGACTGGCTAGAATGAACAGATTGTGGAATGCAGGATTTGGTGAAAGAGGTAACGTTGTTGTGTCACTGGGAATAGTGGGCCCGATATTCAGCGGTGGCGGCTAGCATGAGTACAGTGCCTAACCATCGCCACTGAAGAGTTAACCTTGATATTCAATGTTGGGACCATATCCGGCCACTGACATTGAATACCCGGGTTTGCTGCACAGCTATGCATGGTGCCAAAATTAACTGGGCAGCAGTGATATTCAGCTGCTGCCCGGTTAGCTTTGGCAGCAAAAGTTACGACAGCTTTTGCTGCACCTAACTTAAGCCACTGAGGAATTACTGGGCAGTGGCTGAATATCTCTGCTGACCAGTTATCCTTGGGCACCGCCCCTGGAATGCCTCCAATGCTAAATGATTAGCATCGGGGCATATAGTGGCGTTACTCATGGATATTCGGCGGCACTAACCTTGTTAGTGCCACTAAATATCCCACTGACACAAGAATCCTGTAAAAAGAAGAATGTTGGTGGTCAAGAAGGATCAAAGAGGTGTTAGAGATAGCAAGACAAACAAAATACCATGAAGAGAGCAACACTTCCACAGCAGATCCAGTTACCACACAGAAGGAGCGGGGAAACGGTCCAGGCCTTTTAAGCACAATACTTCATTATGAATAACCCGACCTGGCCAAGTTTCGGCAAACTTAGCCTTCATCAGGGGTCTGGAACAATAGACATAAAAGATACATAAAACTTATGATAAAGTCTTGTGTTCTTATAAGGTCTGGTCTGTTTCTCCACTCCTTCTGTGTGATGAGAGATAGCAAGACACCCACGAAACCTATAGCCAGCACCCGCTCCCTAACCTTGAGGGTTTGGGGAGGGTTGTGCCTTGAGGTTAAGTTGTAGTTGTGAAGGTCGAATGACAAGGCAGGTATAAAGAATATTTTTTTACCTAAGGATTTATTTCTCCCGCTCCTTGGTGGAATGGAACAGGCGTAAAGGAATATATTTTGTAGCCAAAACAAGAACAAAAGGAAAACAGGCTTTTTCCAATACTGTGTTCAAAACTGTCCTTTAACACAGTAGTTCACATTCCTGTCATGTGAGCTTTACTTTGAAATCACTCAAACAAAGAGCAAACAATAAAGTTCATGCACTGTAACTAAGTTATGCTTTGGCTTATTCTTATCTCTTCATAAGCTCTTCAGGTAAGGAACTTAAACAGCATGCATTTTCAGCATATTATAACGAATGACCACACAAGCTTTGCTTGACTATTCTTTGTCTATGAGACAGGTTGAGCAGTCCATTGGCTGATTCAAATCCACCATTGGTAAGGGAAGAACTAATGGCACTTGTGCTTCTGGGCTCTGTACTGACTCAGCTACTTTCTGTCCAGGAATAGTTCGTTTCTCTAGGAAATCTCTACTCTTTCAGGAGTTCTTCAGCCTGCTTGCTATATGGGCTAGGCGGGGAATTAACTCCTTCCTGGGGTGAGTAATAGCTTGTGGGTTTCTCTTCAGGCAAACAAACAATGCCGTCTCACTTATTATGCTCATTCACTGCACTGGAGTTACCCCTCCCCCACTTGTCTCTGTCAGCAAGTGCTGGGTAAGTCAGTTCATTTGCAGGTGAAGGATTTTTAGACAGCAATTCAAACTTAGAACCTCCTAAAGCCTTCTGGCATATATCTCTAGCAAATATATCTGCTACGTCCTTGTAGCTAGCTTGCTTGCTAACTCTGTCAGCAGTTTGAGGAGAAAAGCAGGGTTTATCTGAATGAGCTTCTGGTTGCAGCCAATTGCCCTCATAAAACCTGGGTTTGCCCTGGGTTTTAAAATAAGCACTCACACAGTCTGGCTTCTCATAAAAGCTGTTATCAGAATTAAAGACACCCGGTACCTTGTGTTGAGGAATGCCTGAATGTTCTTTAGCAGTCTGCCATTCTTTCCACGGGTCAGCTCTCTGTTCCAAAAGCATAGGCTTTACTCCTGGGTCTCTCAGTGCCTCACCCTTCTCTGGCTCCCAGAAGGTTCTTCCATGCACTGAGTCTCCCTGGTACCTGCTTTTTGGCTTGGCAAGCGTTCTCCTGGAATTGCAGATGGGGAGCGTTTCTCCTTCAAAGTCAAAGGTTCTGGTATCTAAGGCTACTTCCTGCCTTCCAAGATGCTTCCTTTGTCTCTGCACTGCTCCGTCTCTAAAGCACACATCTGCTTCGTCTGTTTCCTGTATTTCCTTCCACCTCCTCGGCTGGTTCTCAATCCTGTTCCTGTTCTCTTTCTCATTCTGTCTTCCTTCTTCCTGTTTAACAAGCTGCCTCTGCTCTGGGGAACCCGCCTCCTGCTAGGGCGTGCCCAATCAGCAACTCTGCTTCTCCCCTCCCCCGAGGTGAGCTGTGTTAGCTGATTAGCCATGTGCATCTTGTGCTGAGAAGGGAAAATCTTGCCTTTAGCTGCATTACCCGGACCTTCCACCGGGTCACCATCTGTTTCCATGGCTTCTGGCACTGCTACAGCGTCACAAACCTCAGTGGGGCAAATGACTCAATATCAACAAAGCATGGTACTCCCTCCTCCCTTCTTTCACAGAAGCTTTTGTGCTACAAGGTCTTGCAATGAAAACGAATGGTTTTTCCCACCTTCCAGAAACTGAGATTGTCACAACAATCTTCCTGCTAAAATTCAAAATTACCTGCCTCCAGGATTCCTACTTGCTAAGACGCAGCATGACCCAGAAAACTGCAAAGATCATGATCCTAGCCACGGAAGTCTAAGAAAACAATGTACTTCTTGTTGTCATGAATGCTTCTTAGTCTTGCCATCTCCTCTCTCAGTTCCTCAACTTGTTTACTAAGGGATTCAACCTGCAGGCATCTTGCACACTGAACCAGTTCCATGCCATGCCCTGGATCTGTCTGTCTGTCTGTCTGTCTGGATGTATCATTGGTAACGGCTTCATCAGCCTCCATCTCACAGAAGATATCTGAAAATTACATATACATTCAGGTCTGCACTAGTCTCTTTTTCCGCCTCCACCGGTCTCAGGCGGGTCCTTTCTAAAGTACATGATGGCAATAGCACATGTTATTTGGCCCTTAGGGCACGTTAAAAGGGCAATAAGATGTTATTTTACCATAATGCACAATTTGCCACTGCACTGGGCATTGATTAATAATGACATGGAAGCATGCAAATACATGCAAAACACTTCATTATTATTCAAATGCATACCGCAGTTTATGGTAAATCAAAGCAGATGTTATTTTTCCCCAACTTCCAAAACAGACAGGAAAGCCAAAAACACATATGCTTCTTAAAACGCTTTCCTTTACATCTCCATGTGAAATATAAAGCACAAACCCTATACTGCAGAGCTCCTTAAAGTAATTCAAACTTCAAAACTCTGAAATTCTCAATCCTCCAATATACTAAATTCTTGAATTCATAATGTTTAAATATGTAATTTGTAATTTGACATTTTTAATTAATGGGGTATGCAAACATTATTTGTAAGCACCAGTCCCAGACCACACAGGTATAAAAACACACTCATGGTCTTAAACACACTTTCACCATTTAACCATCTTAACCCCATAAGAAATATGTTTGCTTAATTCACTCATGTACACTACATACCCAACTTGTGTATCTATTTAGAACTGCATAATCGGGATAGTAGTCCAGTCAGAAACATGGTATTGGGCTTAATGGACTCTTGGTATGACTCAGTATGGTATTTCTTATGTTCTTATCATACAGTCACAATTCACTGTCTTGTAAAAGATTGTGCCATTACAAAACATCAAAAACACTCTCAATCAGTTCAATGAATTAAAAAAACCCAGTGTATTTATCTTTCCAATTGTCCAAATTTATAATCCCATTTGAAGACAGCATTAAAACAGCAATGTATTCCAAGCATGATGGCAATAACAGAAACAGCAAATGTCTCAAACCCACCACCTTCAAAAATGGTGCTGAGGTGTTTTGGCAGTAACCTGCCTGCATCAGTTGCTGGAGCTGTGAAGAAAGAACAAAGTCACAGTAAAATGTAAAAACAAACACCAAAAAAAGAAAATATAAAATAAAACTCACATTAGTACTGGTTCCTACTCTCTCTCAACTGTGAAAACACAAATGGCACACGGTATAAATATAATAACAAATAAACAGAGAAACAAAGAAAAATGATGGCAGAAAAAAATAACAGATGGCCTATCTAGTCTGCCCTTCCAAATAAACTACTACAATAGTCCCCTTTTTTCTTTTAGAGATACTCTGTGTTTGTCCCATGCTTTTTGAATTTAGATACTGTCCTCATCTCTACCACCTCCACTGAGAAACTATTCCACGCATCTACCACTCTCTCCGTAAAGAAATATTTCTGCATATTACTGCGTCTATCCCCTTTCATCCTCGTCCTATGTACCCTCATAGCAGAGCTTGCTTTCAATCAAAAGAGGCTCTCCTCCTGTGCACTTATGCCACAGAGATATTTAAATGTCTCTATCATATCTTCTCTATCCTGCCTTTCCTCTGTTGTTGTTGTTAAGTGCCGTTGAGTCGGAGTCGACTCATGGCGACCCTCTGGATAGCTATCCTAAATTGTGTTCGGTCTTCAGTCAGGCGGCTCATTGTTAACAGACTGGTACCCGTAGCTGCTGTTATTGTATCGATCCATCTCATTGCTGGCCTTCCTCTTTTGCATTGACCTTCTATCTTGCCAAGCATAATGTCTTTCTCTAATGATCTCTCTCTTCACATGATGTGTCCAAAGTATGAAAGTCGAAGTCTTGTCATCTGAGCTTCTAAAGAAAGCTTAGGTTTGTTCTTCGGGCAGTCCATGGTATACACAGTATTCGCCGCCAGCACCATAATTCAAAGGCATCAATTTTCTTCCTGTCTATCTTTTTCACTGCCCAGCTGTCACATCCATATGATGTTATTGAAAATACCATGGCTTGAACAAGTCGAATCTTTGTATGGAGAGAGACATCTCTGCTCTTGAGAATCTTATCTAGGTCTTTCATAGCCATTCTGCCAAGAGCAATGCGTCGTCTGATTTCTTGACTGCTTGATGCTTCTTTATTGCTAGTTGATCCAAGTAGGTTAAAGTTGTTCACAATTTCAATTTCTTCTCCTTCAACGATGAACCTGTTGATTATGCCAGTTGTCATGATCTTTGTCTTCTTTACATTAAGGTGCAGGCCCATTTTGAGACTATGTTCTTTGATTGTGAGAAGCAAATGTTTCAGATCATCTTCACTTTCAGCCAGTAATATATACATATTAAGATCTTTAAATCTATCTTCATATGCTTTATAATAAGACCACTAACCATTTTAGTAGCCACCGTCTGCACCAACTCCAACCGGTCAGTTTATATCCTTTTGAAGGTGTGGTCTCCAGAATTATACACACCAAAGACTTATACAGATACACTATCATCTCCTTTTTTCTGATGGCCATTCCTCTCCCTATGCACCCAAGCATCCTTCTAGCTTTCACCATTGCCTTTTCTACCTGTTTAGCTACTTTATGATCGTCAGACACAATCACACCCTGGTCCCACTCTTCTTTAGGGAACCGAAGTTCTTCACCCCCTACACTGTACCGTTCCCTTGGATTTTTGCAGCCCAAATGCATGGCCCTGCCATTTTTAGCATCAAATTTCAGCTGCCAAATTCTAGACTATTCTTCAAGCTTAGCTAGATCCCTCCTCATGTTATCTACTCCTTCCTAGATGTCTACTCTATTGCATATTTTGCTATCATCTGCAAAGATGCAAACCTTACATGACAGCCTTTCTGCAATATCACTAACAAAGATGTTAAAAAGAATCAGACCAAGGACAGATCCTTGCGGCACACCACTGGTAACCTCCTTCTCCTCAGTGAGCGCCTCCCACTCAACCAATTTCTAACCCAATCAGTAACTTTAGGGTCCATCCCTAGGCTGCTCAGTTTGTTTATAAGTCAACTGTGTGGAACGGTGTCAAAGGCTTTACTGAAATCTAAGTACACCACATTTAGTGCTCTCCCTCGGTCCAACTCTCTGGTCACCCAGTCAAAAAAATCAATCAGATTTGTCTGACAAGCTCTATTTCTGGTAAACCCATGCTGCTCTGGATCCTGAAATCCATTGGACTTGAGAAACCTCACTATTCTATATTTCAGCAGTGTTTCCAATAATTAACTCACCACAGACGTTAGACTAACTAGCCTGTAGTTTCAACCACGTTTACTTCCTCTTTTGTGTAAAGGGACCACATATGCCTTTCTCCAGTCCTTTGGCACCATTCCCGACTCCAAAGAGGCATTGAAAAGGTCAGTCAGTGGAGCTGCTAGACTATCCCCAAGTTCCTTCAGTATTCTTGGATGTATCCCATCTGGACCCATGGCTTTGTCCACTTTTAGTTTAGCTAGTTCCTCACGAACAGTCTTTTGAAAATCGTTCAAGATCCCCGTTGCTTCTGTTCCTATTTGTGGGTGTTTTCTGAGGTCCCTCTCCTGGCCCTTCATCTCTGAACACAGAACAGAAATATTTATTAAGCAATGCCGCTTTATTCTCAGCAGTTTTTACTTATTCCTCCCCTTCACCCTTCAGTCTGACAATACCATTTTTGCCCTTCCTTCTCTCACCAACATATCTGAAAAATGTCTTATCCCCCATTTTATTACATTCCTTTTTGTATCTTTGCTCTCCTGACTACTTTGTTAGCTTCTCTAAGCTTTTCCAAACATAGATGCCTGCCCTCCTCTTTCTTGTATTTCCTGAAGGCCTTCCTCTTTTTATTCACCTTTACAGCTACTTCTTTCGGGAATCATAGTGACCTCCTTTTCCTTTTATTTACCTTTCTAACAAAAAAGGCTGGTTGCCCTTAAAATATCCCCTTGCATTTTTACCCACTGTTTTTCTACATCACCCAGCTGTTCCCATCCTGCTAAAGACACCTTGAGGTATTGGCCCATCTTGCAAAATTAGTTTTCCTAAAGTCTAAGACCTTCACTTTTGAATGGATTTTATCAACCCTAGTCCTAATAATGAACCACACAATCTGGTGATCACTGGATGTGAGATGATCTCCCACTATAACATCAGAAACACTTTCTCCATTGGTCCAGTATGGCCCCTTCATGTGTGGGTTCTGTTACCAGTTGCCTGAATAGTTCTCCCTGTAGGGAATCCAGGATCTCCTTACTTCTAGATGACACCACAGTAGGGATGTGCCAATCAACATTCAGCATATTGAAATCACCTATCAGTAGCACTTCTTTCAAGGCAATGCTGCGTATGTCTTCTATTAAATCTCTGTTCACTTCTTCTCCCTATGAGGGGGGTCTGTATATCATGACAATGCAAATGGATTTCTCTTTCCCTCTTTCTAGTTTAACCCACAGTGCCTTCTCTCTCCCTTTTAAGCCCTGTAATTCTAGAGCTTTAATATTTTTACATATAGTGCCACTCCTCCTCCCCTTCTTCCTACCCTGTCCTTCCTGAATAAAGTATAGCCTGGTATAATTACATTCCAGTCATGGTTGTCTGTGAACCATGTCTCTGTAACTGCCACTAAATCCAAGTCAGTTTCTTCCATTAAAGCCTCAATATCTGGGATCTTATTTCCCATGTTACAGACATTTACAGACACTGCTTTCCAGATGTTTCCCCTTTTACCCATTTCTATAGAGATATTTCATGTTTCACTTACCTGTGGGCTTTCTTCACCCATCCCCAATGAATCTAGTTTAAAGTCAGGATAGCCAGTTTGCTTCTGAAGACATTTTGACCCTTCTTGGACAGATGGACGCCCACATGCTACATCTGGATGTAGGCTAGTTGCGCCCTCATGATCTTAAAGGTCTTGCCAAGAGCATTGGGCTTCTAACACGTGACTTGATGCTGCCAGCTGCAGTTCTAATGGGGACGCTTGGTAGTATCGCAAGATGACTTATAGGGGATCGTAGGCGGCATCTTGAACCGAAGGGATAACCCAGAAGTGAATGAGTTGGAGTCACTTCCATCAGGGACCCACTAGATCACCAGGCTTCCATTTAGGTAGGACCTGGACAGCCTTAGTGGGGTGGGGGGTTTGATCATGGTCCAGGGGCATGGGTACTATTATGGGAAGTGGAGCATTGACTTTGCCTTTGGGTGGGAGTGAGGGGGTGAAGGCATGTGTGTGGAGGGGAGCTTTATTGGGGGAGCCTGATCCTTGATGGGCCAGAAGATGGGGACTCCTGGACCGCTTGCTCAATTTACAGTGTGCACCGGCATCATTGGACATGTTGGAGACCTGACGCTCTTGGCTGCAAAAAACTAACATCAGCTTTGACATGTGGTCTGATGCTCTTGGCTACAATTTTAAAGGGACTGAATGTTATAAAATGAGCGGGTGTTGAAGGGGTTCTCATCCTCCAGCAACATCAAAGATCAGGCCCCCCTCCAAATAAAGCTCCCTCCATGCACATTCCTTTGCCCCTCCACAACCTCCAAATGCAAAGTCCTCCCAAAGGCAAAGATGTGATATTCCTTTACTATGGAAGTCAGTAATCTGCTGTACTGAGATACCGCAGATAGGTGACTGCCAGGGTAAACAAACTGTGGTAAAATCCAGTATTTTAGTGTAGCTTTGTAACTAGCCCCTTCAATGTTTTTCCCCCTCCTTTCCCCTGGAGTTTTCACTTCAGTCTCTCTCTTCCTTCCAGTCAGTTCTCACCAGCTTCTCTCTCTTTCTCCTTTTCTGTGAACACCCCTGTAATGGTCTCATGGACCTCTAGAGGTCCACAGACCACAGGTTGGGAACCACTGTATCATGGTGGAGTAGCCTAATGGCTAGAGCAGTGGGCTAAAGACCAAGGAAGCCTGGTTTGAATCTCCCTGTGGCTCCTTGTGACTTTGGGCAAGTTACTTTACTTTCCATTGCCTCAGGTTCAAACAGGAAAATACTGAATATAACACCACTTGGAAGTCTGAAAAAGGCAGGAACTAAATCCAATGTCCTCCTAGTTTACAGTTCTCTTACTTATCCCTCTCACATCCCAGTGTACCTCTGTGGCTGTCACTCTGTATGACCTCCCCCCCCCCCCCTCCACTCACCTTCTTGTTTCCCTTCTCAACTTACCTACAAATTTTGTCTCCATCTCCTATGCAGCCTCAAATATTAGAACCTGTGCCCGCACCACAGTTTTCTGAGAATTTTGTCTTCAGGTGCAGCATGCATCAATCAGGAAATGGATGTGCATGTTTGCTTTCCTATACTCAGGCAAGCAGCAAGGGAACCTTAACAACCTAACATTAACTTTAAAAAAAACCCAGAAATACTGTTCACAACTAGAAACTAAAGCTTTACCCCCCCCCCCAACAATTCACATACATAACACCACCCTCCCAGTCAAACAAGAAGTGAAATACCTAGGAATCATACTAGATACATCCCTCAGTATGTCATCACACATAGAACAAACAGCCAGATCCATATTCTTCAAGTTAAGAACCATCCAACACCTCAGACCCCAGATTTCAGAACTGTAGTCCAAGTACTAATCACGCCCCATTTTGACTACTGTAACAGCTTGTTACAGGGAACACCCAAGAAGAATCTAAATATTCTCCAGATGGCTCAAAATGTCACTGCTAAAATCATATTCAAAGCTTGCCTGACCATATCACCCCCATTCTACATAATCTCCACTGGCCCCCGATAGCAAGTAGAATAAAATACAAAACAATAATAACCACATTCAAGTTATTCAATAACATTGCTCCCTCCTTTCTTGCATCACTGTTACACACCTAAACTGACACCAGGAGCAGAAGAAAAAGCAACCAGAACTTCTTCTTAGTACCGATGTCCATCTGCAAGACTAAACAAACAACTAGCAACAGAACTTTCAAATACATAGCCCCTATATTATGGAACTCACTACCAGACCCCCTCAAATCAATCAAAGACCTCCAAACCTTTAGAAAAGAAAGAACCACCTCTTCATTGAATACTATAATAACCTAAATTGTAACAATAACTAGTACACTACTAACTCCCCCGTCCCCTACCCTCTACCCTTCCCTTCCCCTCTGTCTCCGCTTCAGATTCTGCTACTCTACATACAATCTTCACTGCAACTTTCCTTTCTAATACCCCCAGTAACCTTTACTGCTAACATCCCCAGTGATATGTATATAATTTAGTAATGTCTATGTAAATAGTAAACTGGTTTTATCAATCTCCTACATTGTTTTATGTTAATAGCTACTATATAAATAGTTAAATGTATAACCATTTACTACAACATTCTTTGTAACTTGTTAGTTTGATATAAACTAATGATCTTTGGAAGTGGTGGAGGAGTAGCCTAGTGGTTGGGTCAAGGTACTTCAGGCCGGAAGGTCAGGGGTTCAAATCCCACTAGAGGACAGCAACCTTGGGCTGGAAGGACTGGGGTTTCTAGTCCCACAGGTGCTCCTTGTGGTCTTGGGCAAGCCACTTAACCCTCCATAGCCCATGTTCCCTGTAAAATAGTTCTCTGTGTGCTGTGCTTTCCTGTCTAATCAATGTGTTTATACCTCAAAAATTTCCTGTCATGATTTGACAATTTCCAATCTGTAATCAAAAACCACTGCTGATTGCTGGAAGTAGTGGTATACAAATGTATACTAAATAAATAAATAAAAAGTACTCAAATAAAATAAATAAATAAGGGAAGGATGAGTACAGAGTTCAGCAGCACAGAGGCCATGCTCTCTGCAATCCCAGCTGCTTACACTGAATAGTGAGGGTCTCAGCCAACAATAACATTTATAGAAAGCTGCACTATAGATACTGATTTTCACAGCAGCTCATGCTGGGTCCCGTGGATTCACTGAAAACTCATCCTGGCATTTGGAACTGAAATTGCGAAACTATATGAAGAGTTTACAGATATGTTCATCGGTCTGCTTGGCAATAAAACAGAGATCCCACTGGTGAAGGATTAATGGCATAGTACTAAAATGTCTTACTTCTTTTCAAGAAACATTTTAAGAAAGTATCATTTGATGAACAGCTGCTGCCCTGTGCATTACAAACTAGTAGACTGGAGGCCTAAGAAAACCTTTTTCCTAAAGCTTCATCCCTCCTATAAAATAAAAGCATTTATGAACCAGAATTTACAAAGGAAACTGACTTTGCGACTTGTGGTTGGGGGGGGGGGGGCATATTCAAAGGCATTTATGCTGTTTGCAGATATGCAAACTGCATAAATGCTGCTGATCAGAATATTCAGCGGCACTAACTTGTTTAGTGTCACTGACTATTCCATGCCGACTGGGTTCAACGTTAGCACCGGGAATTCCAGAGTGACACTGTTCACTATCCAGTCAGTGGTGATTTTCAGCCGCTAACCAGATAACGTGGTGAAAGGCTGTTTTAAACTTATGTGGCTTTACAATCCGGTTAGCAGCTCAATATCGCCATTGACCAGATTGCAAAACCTCAGTCCGGGCAACCAGATATTCAGCACTGCTTGCTGGACATGCGCCGGTGCTGAATATCTGGTTTAAATTTAAAGCAGCAGTGGCCAACTGCTTTCATAGAACTGATGGCCGCCACTGAATACACCTTTAGAGAAAGATTGGACACAAAGAGGATAATTTTATAAGTGGGCATCTAGTTTAAGGAACCCAGAACACACCTATCCTGAGCCTATTTTATAAGGATAAGTGGGCACCTATTTTCCTTTATAAACTAGGGGCATAAGTGGTGACAAAATCTAGGTGCCTGCATGTACATCTGCCCTAGAACAAATGGAAATGCAAGTGCCCATATCTGTCTAGGCCTAAGCGATATATTTTATAACGTGATCAAACTTAGGCGCTTGCTTACTGAATAGACCCTATGTAAAGCATGCGCCCAGGTGCTCATTTAGGTGCCTAAGTCCTTTAAAATAGGAACTTAGGTGCCTCTCTTATAGCTTAAGCCCCAAACTGGTACAGTGCAAGAGCCATTATGCAGGGCCGTATCGATCGTGAAATGCACCCTGTGTGACTTGCACATCGGGCGCTCCCCCCCACCCCGCACCTCCATCTAGCCACTTTATGGGGGTGGGAGAGAAGAGGTGCACCCGATGTGCAAGTCGCCGGCATGCTAAGCAGGTCTGGTCCCTCCTGGAGGGACCAGACCTGCTTAGCGTGCCGCGAGAAGGCTTAAGGGGCACATTTCAGCTGTCTGCCGTTGCCTGCTGCCGCTGAAAGAAGAAAAAGTGGCGGCGGCAGGCAACGGCAGACAGCCGAAATGCGCCCCTTAAGCCTTTGTGTCCTGTGCGGCCGCACAGCTCGCATAGAGCTACGTACGGTCCTGCCATTATGTAATTTAAAAAAAAAAAAAGGTTCGAAGAACTTTAGAGATAAGCTTCCTTTGAATATTTAATTATGATTTTAGCTTTTTTTTATGCTTATCTCTTCCTACACAGAATATCAGGGTGGCTCAGTGGGCCTTTGCTGGCCAGAAATCTGGGAAGAAACTTCCTCCAAGTTGATACTTATTGATTGGATCAAAACAGTAGCAGTAACTAGCTTTCATCTCTGGGTCTGAGCTTATCTCCACTATGCCATGCTCAGTCCCAATCAGTCCTCACATACTCTTTATGTCAAGCTAGAGTCTCTATGCTGAAGCATACATCACTGCAACCTGACCTACAAGGCCAACCTGAAATCCTTAACTTTGAATCATCGCAAATGGTTTACATGAAGGTGTGCCCGAGTCACCAAGGCCAGCTTCAACAGATCTTTTCAAAGAAGATCTCTCCAGTATTCCAGACCTTGCTATACAGTCAGTTCCACTGATGCCCTTCTTGTGTGATGCTTCTACCGGGGCCTAGCAATGTCTATTTAATAAAGCTGTAGCTTGCATAACCACTGACAGATGCCAGTGGTAGGAAAATAAAAGACATAGCAGTGAAGGAAGCAGCATTTAAAACAAATTAGAACATGTGAGATAAAAGGGTGCAGAGAACATGACAGTCTGTCAGCTGAAGTCTTAGCCGATAAAGCCCGCCATTTGTTGAAATGTAACTCTGCCTTACCAAAATGCTAAGAGAGTAACAAGGCACCCAAGCAAAAAAAAAAAAAAAAGAGACTGAATGAACATTTTAATTAACTCGTGCAATTTTAATTAAAAGCATAATGTGTCAGGAAAATGAATAATGCCTAGAGTAATAAAAGAGCTTGATTTCCTGTTTAATCTTCTGCTTCATATCTTTTATGGAAGCTGAATATTATTGTGAAGGCAACAAATCTCCTCCTCACCCTCCCAAAAACATTCTGACAAAACTGGAGATAAAAAAAAAAGAAATAGAATACCATTTTAACATTCAAATGCAAACAAATACACTGTAGCACCCCTGCGCATACAAAATACCTTCCCCTTCACTTTTCTCTAATGTCTCTTTCCCCCCTCAGTCACAGTGCTATCCTTAAACCTTTGAAAGACTGTTTTTAGGTGGGAAAAAAATCACTTTTCACTGATGTTAAGCATTATTCTGATTTTAATATGTTTAACGTGGACAATTAACAACAGTGCTTCTACTGTGCAATAGAGGGCGCTGTGTCATGGAATGCATTTCTCTTCGAACTCGGATGGGAAACACAAAGTAAAGCTTGGTCAGGAAAAGGATGTCTGTTGGTGTAGAATAAATATTTGCATGGCTGCTGGACTATGTACATTAGTGTATGTTGTGCCGTAAATGTTTTCTCTAATGTACTGTTTTTCATATGTAAACGGAGAAGACAGTATCTTTGTGTGATATCTAGGAAAAATCTTATGAGAGAAAGCATACGTGGCCCTGGTAACTTTTGAAGAACTAGAACATCTGGAAGTAAAGTAAAGAAAGGCCAAGATGAGAATGAAGAGCTTGCAAATAAGGATGAAGAATGGACAGCCTACTTACAGTGGTTCCTTCTAAGGTGCCAGACTATCCACAACTTCTGATCACTGAAGATGAACATTTTGTGCCAGGATTGTGAAGTAAGGAACTATTTGCACTACTTACAGGTAAGGATCGGTCCTGCTTTGGCAGTCCGAGGATTATTGGGGGGGGGGGGTTATGTTTTGGGGTGAGTTGGTTTGGGTTTATGTTTATTCTTATTGTTTATTTTTATTATTGTTTTAATGATGTAGTGTTTATTATGTTGTACATCGTGCTGGGGATGTTCCATTGTTCAGTATAAAAATATAATAATATAAATAATAAATAAAGAATCCTATAGAGGAGCCTGATCCATTAACCAGTATAATTGCAATGAAAACCATAAAATAGTAAAATCTTATATCCATCTGGAGTCTACATAATGCATCATAATATTTTAGCCATAATTGTTAACAAGTTCCTGAGCACAGGGCTCTGCTATGCTTTGCAGCATGTTTACCAAGCTGGGCTAATGGTTAGGATGTGCATATTATTCAATGGGACCTAGTTACAAATAGTGTTTGCTAACTAACTGTAAGCCCAACTTAGTAAACATGCCCCTTTGTCTCAAGAATGCAATGTGTGCCTTTGAATCACTGCTGACTCAGCAGCACCTGGGTTTTCTTGGCAGTGTGACCGGAAGTAGATTGTCAGGTCTTTCTTCCAAGGCAATGAAGGGTTAAGTGACTTGCCCAAGGCCACAAGGAGTGCTAGTGGGAATTGAATGCTGGTCTCTTGGTTACCAAGCCAGTGTACTAACCACTAGGCCCCTCCTCCACTCCCTTTGACTCAGTAGTCCTTAACCAAACATTTTGCACCAAAAACATGCCTATTTAGCAAATGTACTGTAACATATGACACTCCTGTTTACAGTTTTCCCCGTTGTTGACCTTTCTTCTTGTCTGATTATCCCAATCAGGCATCCCCAGTAGGGATGGTCATCGGTGGGAGGCACGGCAGTACATTGGAATCAGTGCCAGTCCATGAACCCCTTGAACCTTTGAAGAGATGAATTTGGATTGGGTGTGCAATGACATGCAGGCCTATCAATAAGATGGTGGTGATTACAGGCCCAGTGAGAAAGGCACTTCCTTTCGGCTGATTTTTCAGCACAGTCTGCCTGATGGTGTTTTTAGTCTTCTGCTAATGTATACATCCTAGAGCAGGGGTGTCAAACTCAAATACACAGTGGGCCAAAATGTAAAACTTGAACAAAGTCGCGGGCCAGCATTGAACAAATGAACCTTTTAATATGGACCCAAACAAGATTTGCTTTAATATTGAATATGAAGCAACACTTATTACTATACAATTTATAACTTAATAGTTCAGATATGCAAAAACCAATTTCAAATAAAAAAAAACATTCATTTATTAAATAAGATTTAAATAATAATAAATAATAATTTTTAAAATAAAATAACAATAATAAAATTAATCAACCATTCAAGCCCATGTCTTGGAGTAGCAAGAAAAAGTGCATAAAGAAAACGTTAATTATTGCTCAGTTTGCTGCACACTGATCTAATCTGATGTGCCCAAGCCAGATACCTGGCATCTCTTCTTGGATGATAGTTCATCAATGTCTGGGCTCAGGCTTTGAGCTGAGGAAATCCTCAGTATCGAGCGAAGGTGTTCATCAGTCAGACGTCTCCTGTGAGATGTTTTGGTCATCTTCATCGAGGAGAAAAGTTGCTCACATAGATAAGTGCTGCCGAACATGGAGAGCATCTGAGCAGCTTGGGTGCGGAGCTGAGGCATTGTGTCAGGGATGAACTGTGGAAACTGGGCGGCGCCCACAGCATCATACTTTGACTTCAGCGTGTCATTACACTGGAGTTCAATTAGCTCCATTTGGAGGTTGGTTGGTGCGTTTTCCACATTAACTGCAAAGGGATTACTGAGCAGTTCAAACCTACATTTCTGGACATCAAAGTCGGCAAATCGCCGGCTAAACTCAGCGCCGAGTACACTGAGTTTTTCAGCAAACTGTGCGCATGGGAACAAGTTGGTAAAGAACTGCGTTTTCATGGTTTGGCAGCAGGGAAAATGGCCAAGGTTTCCTTGCAGCATCTGATTCTCCCACAGGCACAGTTTAGTTTTAAAAGCCCTCACTGCAGCGTACATGTCTGTGATGATGCGCCCCCGCCCCTGAAGCTGCAGGTTCAGCGCATCGAGATGGCTCGAGATGTCACACAGAAACCTTTTCTCCCGAAGCTCTGCTGTGTCCTTCCCTTTGCTTTCCAGAAACTGACATATTTCCTCATGCAGCTCAAAACATCTATTCAGTACTTTTCCTCGGCTTAACCATCTCACCTCTGTGTGATACGGCACGTCTGCGTATTCCGAACCACATTCCTCCAGAAAAGACTTAAACTGGCGGTGATTCAGACCTTTGGCTCTTATAAAGTTAACTACTTGTGTTACTGTGGTCATAACATGTTCCATCTTTAGGGCTTTGCCACACAATGATTCCTGATGTATGATGCAGTGATAAACAGTTAGTTCACCTGCACAGTTCTCTTCCTGCATCTTCTCCCGGACCCTGCCCACCAGTCCACTTGTTTTACCGCACATCGCTGGCGCACCATCTGTCGTTAATCCCACGAGTTTATCCCACGGCAGCTTTATTTCAGTTACGCATTTGGAAACCTCCTCAAAAATTTCCTTTCCTGTGGTTGTGCCATGCATTGATTTGAATCCCAATAGCTCCTCCGTAACACACATATTTGAGTCCACTCCACGGATGAAGACTGACAGCTGAGCAGTATCAGATGCGTCGCTGCTCTCATCCACAGCAAGGGAGAATGCAACGAAATCTTTTCCCTTTTCCAAAAGCTGGTCATACAGATTGGTGGCAAGATCACATGTGCGATCAGCTACTGTGTTTCTGCTCAGGCTCACATTTGAAAAGACTTTCAACATGCACTTTTTCACAAACTCTCCCTCATTAAAGGGCCGGGCTGATTTTGCGATCTCTGCTGCCACAATATAACTAGCCTTTACAGCAGCCTCACTTTGTGATGTGGCTTTTTTGAACATATTCTGTTGTGAAACCAAACTTTTCATCTCCTCCACTTTCTGGCTCCTTTGAGTCATGTCCAGGTCCTTGTACTTGTCATGGTGTTTTGTTTCATAGTGTCGTCGAATGTTATACTCCTTAGTTATAGCCACGTTGACTCCACAAATCAGACAAACAGGTCTGTCTTTTACATATGTAAACAAATATTCTGTCTCCCACCTGTCCAGAAAGTTCCTGTTGTCTGCCTTTCTTTTTGCCATTTTTGGGAAGGGGTTCCACAGTGACAGTTGTAGCTTGAGATTGCTATGACTTCTGTCACACAGGAGAGGGCGTTTCTGGGACCTGTCCTGATTGACGCGCCAAAACAACAGCAAGGCATTATGGGATTTGTAGTATTAGCGATGAATGAATGCGCTGTATAATACCGGCAGGCTAGCTCTAGTAGTCATTTGGTATAGCCTCGCGGGCCAAATATAATTACACTACGGGCCAAATTTGGCCCGCGGGCCAGAGTTTGACACCTATGTCCTAGAGCTACTGCTCAACTAATAACAAGGTCAAGAAAGCACAAGCTAAGAATGACAAGCATGCAAACAAGGGAGAAGAATGGACAGCCTACAATGGGAATAACAGGCAAGAAAAGAATATGCTGGACCCTTTCACTGGTCAGCAATGGTGAAAAAATATGCAGAAGAGAGAGAGCCCTTAAGTGGACAGCAGAGCAATTAGCAATGCAGCTAGAGAGGGCAAGTCTGCTGCACAGGCAATACAGGCAAAACAGGGGGCCAGCTTCTGGGGGCAGCACAGACCGAGGTATTCTAAGCAGAACAATAGACTCTGACAGCGGGGGGGCTGATGATTAGCTGTTTTATGTTCAGGAGGGTTTCAGGTTTTTTGTGAGGGGGGTTCCTGTATTTGGAGGGGCTTCATTTGTGGGAGTCTTGTGGTTGAGGAGGCTCCACTTCGGGGGTTCTTGTGTTCAGGAGCTTTATTCAGGGGATTCCTTGGTTCAGGAATCAGGACTGTGACTGAAGCATTAGGGATGACATCGGGAGGGTCAGCGAGTTTCTTAGGGCCATAGCCATGCTACCCAATACCAGTAGGGCAGGTATACTTGAAACTACTCTGTGTTATCAGCAGCCTGGACGGGGTGTGGTAACTTACTGCACACTAGCTGTCAGTGCTGGTCGCATCCTGCCTCCACCCTTAACCTGCTCTGAACCTACCCCTACCTATGGTAAGCAGTTAGCATGGGATTTTTGCCACACAGCTCTTTTTACTGGATGGTAGCCATTAACATGGGCCTCTGCTAATAGTCCGTGTGAGCTGAAACCAATGCTGTTTAGTGCACTTTATAAATGTGCTCCTTATTGTATTAGACAGAGATCAATAGATAAAACATGCAGTCATATCTTCAAATTAAAGAGCATCTTTATAAAATAGCCTTGCAAAATCTCAAGCAATTGCAGGTAAATGTACTGTGTACACGTACACCTGCTCAGCAATTGCCATTAATTTACAAGCGTATTTTATAAAATACCCACACACTTTGTGAATCCACCTGCACTCTGACCAAATTCCTCCCCCAAACATGCCTACACTTGAGTCACGTAAATGTGGGCACAAACCTTTTTCTTGCCTACGTTATATGCATCTAACCCCTAGGGTAATTTTATAAAAAACATTTTCCACAGGCAAAACAGGGCTTACCATGACAATGTTATACAATTACCCCCCAAATAACCAAGAATGATTGAAAATTTTGAAAAATGTGTGTTTTTTAAAAAACAATCTGCAAGCTTCCTATCACATAAAACTATAGAAGCATCAGGGATAGTATTTTAGTACAATAATAGCAAAAATAAATAGCCTGACAATTAAAAAAAAACTATTAGAACTCAATGAAATATCCCAGCAAATAGCGCTAGATTTAATAACTATCAGATAAAAAAGTGTTTCACACTATTAAGATCATAAAGGGGCATATTAAACCTGCTGACTGCATTATTCCAGGAGAGCAGGATATTCAGAAGTACACTGAAAGGGTAGTGGATGCCTAGAATGGCCCCTCGATGGAGGTAGTAAGGGTAAAAATGGTGACTTAATTCAAAATGATATGGGACAGACACAGAGGATCCCTATATAGCAAGAGGATGGAATCAAAACAAACTTAAATATCTTGTAGACATCAACAAATAAATACTAAAACTACCCGCTCCACCTCTAAAAGAGCATTCTCCCTCTTTGCCCCCACTTTGTGGAATACAATCCCCCCTGCACTACATGGCATCAGTGACCTTCAAGAGTTTCGAAAGAAACTAAAAACTTTTCTCTTCACCAACTACTTTGTGGTTAATGAGACTGCACAGACATGGACTGCCTAAATATGATTTGTAAATCAAATATCACTGAATTTATATTACTTACCTTAGAGTCACTCCCATGTTTTTACCCTCCCTCATTTATCTACTTGTTCTATGTAAAACCACACAGTCTCATTTATTTTTCTATAAACCGCCCTGACAGACTGGACGGTGTATAAGCTTAGCTAAAGAAATAGAGGGGGGAGTCCTGCACGGAGCAGTGGGTACAACCACTCCTTAGCCACTTACTGGGCATACTAAGTTGACCATACTGCTTTTTATCGGCTGTCATATACTATATTACAAAATATTACAGTGTTACTATGTTACATAGCCATTTTATGCTGCTGAATATCCCTACCTAACACCACTGCATGCCCTCAAGCTAACCATGGTTAGCATCAGGGTATTCTGGGTGTGCCCCTAAAGTTAAGCGATCAGTGTAGCTTTTCAGCTGCTGCCCTAACTTTAGTCAGTTTAACTATCTTGTCAGAGACTGAATATTGACACTGTCCGGTTAACTAAAATGCTATCCGTTCTTTCCTAGGTGCATAAATTTGCACTTGTCCACATTCAATTTTCATCTGCTATTCTTCCAGTTTATCAAGGCCCTCTTGCGATTTTTTACAATCCTCCTGTGTTTTAACAGCTTTGAATAATTTTGTGTCATTTGTAAATTTGATCACCTCACCTTTTCCCAGGTCATTTATGAATATGTTAAAAAGCAGCAAGCCCAGCACAGATCCCTGGAGTACTCTACTATTCATCTTTCTCCACTGATAAAATTGGCCATTTAGCCCTACTCTCTGCTTTCTATCTTTTAACCAATTCCTGATCCACAATAGTACTCTACACTGCCTCCTATCCCATAACCTTTTAATTTTGTCAAGAGTCTCTCATAAAGGACCTTGTCAAAGGCTTTCTGAAAATCCAGATACATTATAGCAATCAGCTCACCTTTTTTCCATTTCTGCCTCCAGGATAAGGTATCCATTGATGTTTTTCCTTTTAGTTATGTGGAGGGTATAAACTCCCAAGAAGTATAAACTCCCAAGCAGTTAACGCTTGTTGCCATGTGCACATGTGGGGCCTACTCTATAAGATAAAGCCTGAGCTTAGTGGTGGCAGTTATGTCTGCACTAACTACAATGTACATATAAATGTAGGCCCAGCATATGCACCGCCCAATTTCCACCCCTGTGCAAACCCAAACTGAAAGTATATGCAATGGGACTTGATGCTTGTGCTTACAGAACAGTGACTGCCTGAGGCATGTGCATGGGTGCTCATTCACGGCGTAAATCCTTGAGAATAGGGGCGTGTGTAAATAGCACATAACTTTCTGCATGTCCTTTATAGAATTAGCCCCTTGCTGCTTTTAGCAAGCAGCTTTAAAAGCTAGGGATATGCATGGCCAAAAACTTTCAGTTTGTTTTTGCAATTTTTGGAACTTTTCTCAATTTTAGCCTAATAGCGCACTGGCTTGGGAACAAAGAGACCAGGGTTTGATTCCGCCTAGCTCTTCTTGTGGCCTTGGGCAAATCACTTAACCCTCCATTGCCTCAGAAAAATCCAAGTTATCAATGTCCCTGTTTAATGTACATTACCAAGTTTAAGTTACAATGTAAACCACTTTGACTGAAAAGATAAAGCGGTATAAAAAAACCCCGTTAAATAAATAAAGAAATAAAATATTAGTTTTAATAAGATTTTTTAATGTTCATTAGAATTTTTCAATATGTGTAAATCAATTGTGCATTAATTATTTCATAGGCTAATGCATGCTAAATTAATTTTCTGTGCAGTAAATTTTTTAATTTAGTTTGGTTTAGTATACTGAATAATTTGATACAGCACTTTTCAAGCCAAAGGCGAAGCAAGGTGGATTACATTAATTTTTGGTTAAAGAAACAAAGAAAAAGGAGAAAGAGGATGAAGACGCGAATGACTGTTAACCAATCCACTTTTCTATTGAAAGCTAAAAGTTCACCATCTCAGCCTGGATTCTGGCCTTCAAAAATAATTTGTTGGGATAGTTGAGAATTTTGTAAACATCTCTATTAAAATACAGAGAAGCAAACAATTATATTTCACCTCACACTATTTCTTCCTACATTGCAGCCAGCTTTAGTGTTCTCAATAAATATTTTATCTCCATGCTTGTGAAATGCAGACGGATTGCATTTTCTCCTATTGTGGGTTTGCATTCCTTTGAGGTCTTCTTGGCTTTCTTCGTGAGATGCATATACAGTCAAACCTCGGTTTTCATTTGCCCCGGTTTTCATACGCTTCGGTTTTCAACGTCTTTTCTGACTGAGATTTTGTCCCGGTTTTCATGCATTGCTTCGGTTTTCAACGTCTTTTCACTGAGATTTTGTCCCGGTAGCAGGGAAGAAAAGCTGTCAACGTAAGCAGGAGATGTTGCATGAATGTGGGAGGCAGTTCTTTCTCTTGCAGGGTACGTCTGAAGCTATATCATTAAGATTTTCTGCCATTCTGAAGCATTGAGCAGATAATGTAAAGGTATTTTAATGGACTGAATTCAATGTGATTCCGAAGAGAGCTGGGCACAGCAGCTTGTCAGGGGTGGCTAAGGCCAGATGTTAACATACTGTACTGTACAGTACTGTACTTAGCTTGCTTTCAGTGATGTTAAATGTTCATTTATCCATTTCATTAGTCATTTATATTTATTTCTCATTGTTTTCTGTATGTAAAAATATAGTTATTCTCTATAAAATGTATTTTTTGTGAATATTTTTGGGTGTCTGGAACGGATTAATTGGATTTACATTATTTCTTATGGTAAATATTGCTTCAGTTTTCATACGTTTCGGTTTTAGTCAGACTTTTTCGAACGGATTAATCATGAAAACCGAGGTTTGACTGTAGAAGGAAAAGTGATAGAGAAGGAGATGGAGACTTACTGGGAGAAGGGAAATAAGGTTTATCCACTAGTTTATGCTCAAATTCATAGATGTAAAAACAGCTGCATTTGTGAACATTAATGAACACAGAACTCACTATTGATTTAACATAGGTAAAAACTGATATTAAACCATTCTTATCATGCCCGTGTTCAAAATGTTCATGTCCATATATTTAACTAAGGAGGTTGTAACTAATTAATGCCAATAAAGCATAGTAGATGAGGGCAGAGAAAAATACAATCCACTTTGCTCAGTCATAGGGGTAGGTTTACGAAACAATGGTAGTGGTTTCCATTCGATATTGGAGCCGCAGCCCCATTGAATTCAATGGGGCCGCGGCTCTGATATCGCACGGAAGCCACTACTGCTGTTTAGTAAACATACCCCTTAGTGTCTTAACTTCTTGTAGGATATTGCTCAATCACTATGTCAGTTTTTAGTGTTGGCTCTCTACCATCTTGACTTATTTTTATCACAGTACTAGTTTTCCTGCCTGTGCTGCTAGGTTATTCCACATGCTGACTAGGGATATGCACTGGAAAAAGTTTCATTTCATCTTGTTTTTTTGTATCATTTCTGTTTTTCTTCATTAAGGGGAGTGTTTACTAAACTGTGTTAATGGTTTGCGTGGGGTGTGCCTTGTGCTAAGCTTGCTGTGTTAATTGTTAGCGTGAGCTAAACATGTGACCACAATAAAAATTCCACTCTAACCACTTTGCAAGGGTTGGGGCGGACACTTGGCGGACTAGAGGGGAGTGTGGGCATTGACTGTACATTGCGGTTAGAGTGGGCGTTTTACTGTGCAGTCTCCATCATTGTTGCAGTTAGTGCGGGGGCACTTGGATTAGCCACTGTTGGAAACAGCATACTGGGCTTGATGGACCTTGGTCTAACCCAGTATGGTGTTTCTTATGTTCTTATGATCACTTACCACCGCCTCAATGGGAGGTGGTAACTGAACCCATGATAATCATGACAAACCACTTAACACAGGAGTGGAACTGGCCGTCTGCTAATTGCATAGGGACATGTCATGCATACCCCCATTTGTTAGCGCGAGCACAGGGCCTGCCCTATGCTATGTTTTGGTAAACTACTGCATTTTAATAAATATACCTCATAATTTCTTTTAAAAAGTGCTTACATAAATAAATAGTGGTCAATTCAGGTCGGGGCACGTCTGGGCCATCCGGATGTCCAGAATCTGGATGGCCTGGATATGTACCCGATTCTGCTCCCACAAAAGCTAGATGGCCCTGCGGGAGCAGAATCAGGGCAAAGGGGCCTGGATGTCCCAGACATGCCCCAATTCAGACCCACCCAACATCCAGGATTCTGCCCAGCTAGCCCAGCCCTGGCTCCTGCATGGAGCAGTGGTGCTGTGGTGTTGCATTGTCATGGCACTATGGCTCCATGCAGGAGCCCCGATCACCCATACAGCTCCAAATTGTGTCTTTCCCCACCATCCAACGCCCGTTCAGGCCTTCCGGGGCCAGGATTGGGCTGCAGGGATTCCCCTCCCTTCCTCACCTTGTCCTGGGATCCCAGCATCAATGTTCTCTGCCTCAGGGGGGACGTATTCCATCTCCGAGGTAGAATAAGTCCCCTCATCTAGATCGCCGACCCCGGACGTACAGGGCCGACACTAGTATCAGCCCTGTATGTCCAGGGTCAGGGTGCCGCCTACTCCCTGCCCTCGTTCCTCCTCCGGCCTTCCCCCTCCTGCCCCCCATCCAGAGCTCCCTGCACATCTCTGCAGTACATGCGGGGAGCTCGGTGAGTGGAATCAGCACCCTGGCGTTTAGCGGTGATATATGTCGAACCTGGATGTATATCCCCACTAAACACAGATTAGAATGACCCCCATAGAGAATTCTATTGAAGAACCCCATACACTTTTGATTACACAACAGAAAACATCATTTTGGAGGTTTGATTACTGTTTTGCTTTGAAAAGAAAAAACCCAGCATAGCATATGTTGCTGACATTTCAAATGACTGGACATCCCTAGCATCTATTTGCTAGTGCTCCTTAAAATATTTAGGGGCCCTTGTTCTAAAGCCCATTAGGGTATTACACTTGATGGGTGTCTAGTGTGAAAACTAGTGCAAGGCCTCCATGGTAGCAGTTGGGGGCATTACCAGCATATGGACGTGCACCGAATGTTAGCTATAGCGGTATTGTTATGTGCACCCACACTAATTGCCACCTTGACAGCTTGTGATATGTACCTCTGCACTAACTACAATATGCTCTCTGCACCCGCACTCCAACCACACTCTGCCCATTCACCATCTCTTCGCGCAATGGGCATTTAACACCTGCTGTAGTGACTGGTAGCTGTCATGCCCATGCATTAATTGGCACTGTGGGCCATTGCTACCCACTAAAACACATGTTAACCACTTAGCAGGCTTTAGTAAAAAGAGTAAAGCAATGGAGAAAGTGGGATTTCACGGTGGTTGCACCATCGTAGTGGAATAGGCTTCCTGAGGGGCTGCGGAGGGAGTCAGATTTGGGCACTTCAGGAAGGTTTTGAAGACATTTCTGTTTCCTCCATAATTTCTTCTGGCAGGACTTTGGCTCAGCAGGTATTCAGTTTATGCAGGGAAGCTTGGGGGGGGGGGGGGTTGATTGTGAATGTATTTTATATTTGGTAGGGGATTATATTTGTTTTGATCCTCTGATTGTTCACTGCCTTGAATGCTCAGGCATATGGTGATCTATGAATATTTTAAAATAAATCAATAGTAAAAGGGTCCTTTATTGTGCGCTATATCAATTTAAGGCATGTTAATCTATGAATTTATGTGTATAGAGTACACTGGTGATCATAAAAACAGTTCTAATTCACATGAATTTTTTTGTATTAAACAAGTATGGTTAGAACAACAGCCTGCTACCCAGGAGATCTCCGTTTGATTCCCACTGGCACTCCTTGTGGACTTGGGCAGGTCAGTTTACCCTCCATTGCCTTGAAGAAAAGGCCTTGCAATCTACTTCTGGTCATACCTTGCCAAGAAAACCCAGGAACTGATGGGTCACCAGGAGTCAACACTGACTTGAAGGCATTAAAAAAAATTCACATTCAATTTTTTGTATTAAGCAAGTGTGTGAAATAAGCTGAAAAAACATCTGAAAATCAAAAAACAACTCAAATGAGCTGAAACCAAACTTCACTTTTTTTCACTGAGCACATCACTAGAATCTTCCTTTCCCCCATTTCATATCACAATGCTTCTCTTTAATTTCCTTTCTATGAAAAATGTCATCTTCCTCTGATTTGGTGAAGCTTTTCAACTATGTGAATTTTCTGTCATGATCCAACTGCCCTTCTTTCCTCTAGAAAATATATTTTGCATGTCTTTTATTTATTATTTATTTATTTAGCTGTATTTATATACCGCCTTTCTCCGGGTCAAAGCGGTGTTACATAGAGGGGTGGGGAAATTAAGTATAAGGGTGGGGCCATCACCGAGGAGGCAACATTGATGATTTTGACATAGGACAGACTTTGGACATGGGACAGACTTTGGACATAGACAGGTTAGTATAGTTTTGAGTCGGAGGTTCATTGTTGGTGAGGTCAGGGGTTAGTGGACTTTTTGGTGGGAGTCGTGTCGAAGCATTCTTGGAAAAGGATGGTTTTTAGCTGTTTTCTGAAAGATAGTAGGTCGGTATTGTTTCTGAGACAGCTTGGTAGAGAGTTCCTTAAGGATGGAGCATAAAGTTCAAAGGCTCGATTGCATGTTCTTTGCGAGCATTTGGTCCTTTTGTGAGGGACGGTGAGGGAGTTGCTGGTGGCTTGTCTGGTAGTTCTGCCATGGGCTGGCCGAGACAGTAGGGTGAGAAGCTGAGTGTTCCGTGTTTGATGGATGGCTTTGTGGGTGAGCAGGATGGCTTTGTATTTAGTCCTTGCTTTGAGGGGAAGTATGTGTAGTTCTTTCAGAATTGGGGTGATGTGGTAGGTTTTCTTTGCTCTCTGAATGATTCTCGCAGTGGTGTTCAATGCTGTTCGGAGGGGGTTGGTCTGTGTGGCTGGAAGGCCATGGTAGATTATGTTGCAGTAGTCCAGATGTGGGAGTGTCATGGCTTGCATCACGGTTCGGAAGTCTTGATGTTCAAGAAGGGGTCTGAGGCGTTGCACTGTCCTTGCCTTGTGGAATATGGTTCCGGAGGTTTTAGTGATTTGTTGCTTTAAAGTGAGGGCTTGGTCTATAATAATGCCCAGGTATCTTATCTGTGGTTGTATTTGGATGCTTGTGGATCCTATGTTGAGGTGTGTGGGTGGTGTGAAGTCTGGGTCCATCGTTACTATGAGGGCTTCAGTTTTCTTTATATTGATGGATAGTCTTTTATCGTCTTAGCAATCCCTTTCTGAACCACGTCCTTCTTCTCCAAATGCCATATGAAGGTATGGCTTCCAGAAGGAACACAGTGCTCAGGTTGTTAGCTCACACGGTATCTCTTTATAGAGTAAGTGGTAAAAATTGCAAAACATTTTTGAATGTCTAATTTAGTGCTTTAAAATGTGCAGTACATGTTGAGGAGGTGAAAAGGCACTATTACATTGAAAAGGAACAATATTCCCTTGTTGGCCCCTCGCTGGCATCTTGATCCTTCCAAAACAAAAATTCCCTCCTCCAAAAAATCTGCCCCTTAGTTCTCCCCTGAACTACGTACTTCACTCATCCATCTCAGAAAACTAGAGAGGAAATGGAGAACTACACGTAATCCCTCCGACCAAGTCACCTATTTGGAACATCTTAAAAGACATCGAGAATCTACATGGGCCAGGAAGAAGGAATTCCACGCTGAGATCCTCAACCGCTCATTGCATAAGCCAAGGGAACTATTCGACTTAGTAAAATCCTATACAAAACAACCGTCCCCACCACAACAAGAATCTATTCAGCCCCAAGCTTATGCGAACTATATACAATCAAAAGCAATAAAAATAACTACTGCATCACCACAAGAACCCTCCCAGTCTTCCCACCCGCAGCTCCCAATTACCAAATTTGCTCCACCCTCTGTAAAGACCATAGCTGAAGTAATTGCCTCCATCAACACAACAACCGCCCCAACTGACCCATGTCCAGCGCACTGGATTAGGACTATGTGCACAGAACTCAGCCCATTCATAGCCAACATCGTGAAGATGTCATTCGAATCTGGTGTCTTCCCAGATGCTCTCAAACAAACCTCCATTCGTCCACTGCTAAAACACAACCAACTGGACCCGATGAGAGAGGACTCTTACAGACCAATTTCTAGTATCCCACTACTAGCTAAAATTCTCGAGAAGCTAACCCAGAGACAGATTCAACAGCATATAGATTCCTCTTCCCCATTAGATCCCTGTCAACATGGATTCAGGGAGGCCCACGGTGTGGAAACGCTACTAACAACTCTAATTAACACACTTATCAGTGGCATTGATAATATCAAGAAGGGCTTCGCATTAATCTTTCTGGATATAGCGGCTGCGTTTGACTCCGTAGATCACACGCAGCTCCTGAGACGCCTTCAAGAGAAGGAATCCACGATCGAGCATGGGACTGGTGCAAATCCTACCTGGAAGGCAGAAGGCTAAAAGTACGCATTGGTAACGCTATATCTGATCCTTTCCAGCAGACTCAAGGTGTGCCCCAAGGCTCCTCCCTGTCTGCGCTTCTGTTCAATATCTATATGCAGCCAATTTTCGACATCGCTCGCTCCTTCGGCATATCCTGCCTCATGTATGCAGATGATGTGCTGTTATTCTCACCCATAACTGTTGCATGCCCAGATTACACAGTGTTAATCAACTGTTTTAATGCAATAACAGATTGGTTACTTACTCAAAACCTCCGTATGAACTTCAAAAAGACGGAAGTCCTAGTAATCACAAGAAATAAATGCTACTCTCCTCCTCCTACCCTAAAAGTCAGAGATGCTGAACTTCCGGTCAAACCCAACATTCGCTATCTGGGAGTGATATTGGATCAACATTTGGACTTCAAGGAGCATATAAGACGCACCGTAAAAACAATCTACTTCAAGATTAAAACCCTGCGGCACTTGAGACCTATGCTGGAACCTGATGACTTCCGCACTATCTTCCAAGCGATAGTCACTCCACACTTCGACTATGCTAACATAATACTGCATGGCCTTCCAAAGAGCACCATCAACCCCCTATAGCTAGCCATGAATGCAGCAGCCCGTGTCCTCTGCGGAACCGCAAGGAGCGAACACATTTCCCCATTCTAAAAGAGCTTAATTGGCTTCCAATAAGCTGTAGAATCCTATATAAGGCCCTCCTCATTACCTTCAAGGCCTTCAACAACTTATCTTCTGCAGCCATCTCGGATCTGATCACACATACTGAGAACAACCGGCCAAGAAGATCTCTCTCAGTAGACATGCTAATCATACCAAGTGATTCCATAAAGACAAACCAGTCAACCATCAACAGAGCTTTTGTCAATTTTGCCCCCAGATGCTGGAACAAACTCCCGCCCTGCATCAGAGCAATTAGAGACCTGAGACAGTTTAGAAAAGCCCTCAAACACCACCTCTTTACTACACATTTTAAGCCTCTGGAAATCCCTCCCCTTTCCCGCCCCATGCCCTCACAACCCCATACCTATCCTATATGATTGCATAGAACCGACTTATGTACCAACATATAGTTACTAAGATTGTATATAGTTTCCCCTGGTTCAACTGCAAGTTATTTCCCTGTTATCTGTAAACGAAAGTCAAATTATCTGACCAATGTGTTTTATTGTTACAATGTAAACCGCACTGATGACAAATAGGGCGGTATATAAGAAATGTTAAATAAATAAATAAATTAATTAATTAAATAAATTTTCTGGCACACCGATCCTTCACAGAATCTACCTTCTCTCTGGAGTTCCTCTTCCCCCAAGTCTTTATAGAATTTCCCCGTCCCCTTCCCCACTCCTCTTCTCTTTTCCCTCTCCATCTGAAGCAAAAAACTTTATAGCCCACTTGAAAATACGGAAAATGAAAACTTGGGCAAAGGATGTGCTTTTTCAGAACGGCAAGGAAATCGATTTGTAGCTCCCTGCTCTTTTAATGCCCTCATTTTGCCTCATACTTACTCTGGCCCTCAGTGGGTGCCAGGGTCACCGAGCTATCTGTAGAGCTCAGTCCAACATTCAGTACAAGACATTCCGTCTAAAAAGCACGACAGGATGGCAGAGATCTTTATTCCATCACAGTATAAAATCACTCAGCCAGGGCCACAGCTCATTATCACCATGATAATCAATTACCTTCCATAAGGCGTAAGACATTGCATTGTAGCCAATAAACATTTTTAATTACCAGGGATTAGATTGATTTAAATAATGACATTGATTTACGTCATATTGGATATAGAACAATTCATAAGGATAAAGCAGTTTAATTCCTTCAATATTGATAAGGATGCTTTTCTAAACTATTGAAATGAGTAACAACAAAACTTTTTAAGCCACTGGAAAAACAACAGATTTTCATGATAGTTCTAAGCAAAATCTGTTCTGAGGGGAAGGAACCTTGATTACCTCTATTTATTTCATGTTTTTTGTTGTCGCTTTTTTTGTGAGCATAAAGCCTAACCCTCTTCCAAAGAGCTGTTGAGTATGAAGCTTCAGAAAATAGAAAACATTATTTTTCTTGATCATATCATAGTACGAAAGATATTAACACTCATGAAGGTAGGGAGCCAGTACCCATCTATTAGCAAACTGAATATGGCTGAAATCCAAGCTTCTCTGATTCAGACAAAATCAATTTTCTGTGTAGTTAAAAAAACAAAAAGTGTATTGTCGCCATATCTTAAAAAAGATATAGAAGAATTAGAAAAAGTACAGAGAAGAGCGACAAAAATGGTAAAGAGGATGGAAGGATACCCCTATGAGGAGAGGCTTAAAAGGTTGGGGCTCTTCAACATGGGAAAGAGATGGCTGAGGGGGGATGTGATAGAGATCTATAAATTAATGAATGGAGTGGAACCGGCAAAAGTAGATTGGTTGTTTATGCCATCAAAAAGTAGAAAAACTAGAGGACATGCAATGAGGCTACAATGTAACCAATATAACCACAGTCCAGTAATTATGACCTGGATTGTCCACTGTTGGAAATAGGATACTGGGCTTGATGAACCTTGGTCTGACCCAGTATGGCAGTACTTATGTTCTTATAAGAGAAAATATTTTTTTTACTCAATGTGTAATCAAACTTTGGAATTTGTTACCAGAGGATTACGTAGTAAAAGCTGTTAGTGTAGCTAGGTTTAAAAAAAAGGTTTGGTCAAGTTCCTGGAGGAAAGGTTCATAAATCATTATGACGAGCATTGTGCAACCAGAGTGCCTTTTTGTGAACCTACCAGATACTCGTGACTGGATTGGCTACTGTTGAAAACAGGATATTGGGCTTAATAGACCTTGGTCTGACCCAGTATGGTATTTCTTATGTTCTTATTTGTCATGGATTTTTTCCTTTTTACATGAGAGGAGGTTTAGAGTACAATTGTCATTTATTAGATTATTGCCTTGCGGGGTGCCACAGAGATTGGCCCTATCCCCAATTCTTTTTAATATTTTCATGCACACTCTGGGAGAGGTGATAAGAAATTATGGTTTCTAGGGTTTTATGTATGCTGATGACATCCAAACTGTGGTACCATTGGGTCAGGATATTGTGCAAACTCTTAGCAAGATAAATGAAAGTTTGAAGAAGGTGTCAGTTTATTTTGGGGTTAATTTTAAAAGGGAGCCAAGGAAAATTCCGCAGCCCCTACATTCACAATTCCAGGTTTTCCTAGACTTGCAGATGTGCAGGGGCACTTCCATGAATGCATTGGTCAAGCGCTATTCTGTAAACATGTGCAAAGTGCCCTCTACACTGATAAAGCATTTGGGATGTGCATAGGGGCACAGCATGGGTGGAGAATAGGTGCATCCTCGAGGGAAGTATGTACATTATAGAATACTATGAGGTAAACACATCCCAATGCCAATCTAAGCACTTCAAGTTATGTCTACTTTAGGGCATGTCAGAATGCTGGTATTAGATAAAGTGAAGCCTGAGCATGCCTTATTTTATAAAACTGGCCTCCTCCATGTGCAGGTGGATGTGCGGCAGCTATGTGGAGGATTATAAAATTACTCTCATTGTGTTGAATGTTCACAAGTCAAAGTTACTGGTCTGTAGAGAGCGTAATCCAGCAACTTTGGCAAAATGGCCATGTATTGATGCTTATAGGTTGGGGTACAAGACAAAGGTAACCACATTTTCCACTTTTATTTAATCTTGCATTTGAACAATTAGCATTAGATATTAGGCGGCATGAAATGTTCAAGGGGTGCAGTTGCTAGACCTGAATATAAATTAGCTATATATGTGGAAGATATTTTGGCATTCATCAATCACTTACCCGCTACAGCTGCTTACGGATTTCAGAACTTGCTCTGGGTTTAATGTGAATTGAACCAAGAGTGAATGCTTGTCATTGAATGACTATGCTACTAAGGAGACAATGGGTGATTTACCCTTTATATGCAGGAGTGACTACTTCAAATATCTTGGCAAATGGTTTGGTCCCACTTTAGAGGAAGTCCTGGTTAAAAATATAGCTGTTACAATCTAGAGCTGTAGTTCTCAACCCAGTCCTCTGGGACCCCCAGGCCAGTCAGATTTTTAGGATATCCACAATCAATATGCATGAGATAGAACTACATGCACTACTTCCATTGTATGCAGATCTATCTCATGCATATTCATTGTGGATATCCTGAAAACCCAACGGGACTAGGGGTCCCAGAGGACTGGGATGAGAACCACTTATCTTTTACATCTGTCTTGGTGGGGTCACCTAGAAACCATTAAGATAGTTATCGTACTTAAGCTGAATTATATTTTGGAGTCAATCTTGACCCAGTAGATAGTTGTCCTAAACTGTGTTTGGTCTTCAGTCAGGCAATTAATTGTTGATAGAGTGACATCCATAGCTGCTGTTATTGTATTGATCCATCATATTTCTAGTCTTCCTCTTTTGCATTGACCTTCAACCTTGCCAAGAATGATCTTTCTCTTTGCATGAGGTGTCCAAAGTATGAAAGTTGAAGTCTTAAGTCACTTGAACTTCTAAGGAAAGCTTATGTTTGATCTCCTCTAGTATCGATTGATTTGTTCTTTGGGCAGTCAATGGTATTCACAGTATTCTTTGCCAACACCGTAATATGAAGGCATCAATTTTCTTCCTAGTTTAAGGCTCCCAAAAAATCAGGGGGATTCAGTTTCTCAGATCTTAAGCAATACTACATAACATTCATAATTTGACAAGGATGCCATTGGTTTGGGGAGGAAGAGAGCAGTGACTATCCAAGGTGGCTGGATCTTGAAAGAGATATTATAACTCCTTATTCTATGTGCCTATTTCCTTATATGTATCATTTACTTGAGCAATCAACAAATCCAGTTATAGGAACTACATAGTTAGCCTTTCAAATTCTGGATTCCTTCATAGAAGAGGAGATCAAGTGGTATAGTAACACACCCATTGGAAATGATGCAAAAATATTGATATAAGGCAAAGGGTAAACTGGCAACTGGCAAAATAGTGGCATCTGGTGTTTATCACAAATGGGATTTTTAAAACCTTTTTCAGAACTTCAAAATAAATTTGGTGCACCCAATCATCAGTTTTTCCACTGGTTCCAATTACAGCACTCCATTAGACAGAACAAGCTAAGAGGCACATTTCACAATGGGACGTCCAAGTGCAATCTGGGACATCAAAGCCAGAAAGTATGATAAAAAAGCAGGCATCTGCAAGTTCAGGCAAGACTTTGGAAACCTGGACATGTCTGATATGCACGTGTATCAGACATCTATATAGACATCCCCAGGATCACCATTCAGCTCCAAGATATTTGATAGCATAATGATTAGAGTGGTGATTTAAGTAGGGGGGGAAGTCAGAGTTCAAATCCTAGGGTAGACCTTTGTGATCTAAGGCTAGTCACTTAATTCTACACTGTCTGGAGTTTTAAAGTGAAAGCAAGCACTTTCCTGTTGCCTATTCCTGCCTGGAGCAGGTAGAACATGGGGGTGCCTACAGATATCTCCAACATTTCTGAGATTGAACAGGGATGTGTAAGTCCATTGCTTCTCCTCAGAGATTCCTTTGCCACACTCCCAGGTCATCTTGGACATCACTGCACCAGAGACTTCTGCAAATGTCATTTGTGGAATGGCTACTGAGACGTGTCTGTGATTTTGATGTCCACGTGCACATCTTCAGACATCAAAAACATGACTAAACCTTTTAAAATGACCCTCCAAGTCTAACAGATCTGGACAAAGACAATCCAATAGGGTTGATAATCACTAGGTTATGTGTTCACCCAAAGGTAGCTTACAATATATACAATATTTTGTATATATTAAGAATTACAGTTCAAACGGAACAAGGAGAAACAAAATGGTTTAAAATCAGCAAAGGTGTACGACAAAGCTGCATATTTTCCCCCTATCTGTTTAATTTATATGCAGAAGAAATAATCAGAGAAGCAGGAATGTATGAAGACAACTGACTTGTGAAGATTGGTGGAAGACTCAACAACCTTTGTTATGCTGAAACCACATTACTGTCTGAAAGTGAAGATGATCTGAAACATTTGCTTCTCAAGATCAAAGAAAATAGTCTTAAAATGTGCCTGCACCTTAACATTAAAAAAGACAAAGATCCTGACAACTGACAAAATTAATAAGTTCATCATTGATGGAGAAGAAATCAAAATAGTTTACAACTTTAACCTTCTTGGATCAACAATCAATAAAGAAAGGACAAGCAGTCAAGAAATCAAACAAACCATTACTTTTGGCAGAATGGCTATGAAGACCCTAGACAAGATTCTCAAGAGCAGAGGTCTCACTCCATACAAAGATTTGACTTGTTCAAGCCATAGTGTTTTCAATAACGTCATATGGATGTGAAAGTTGGACAGTGAAAAAGATAGACAGGAAGAAAATTGATGCCTTTGAATTATGGTACTGGTGATGAATACTGTGTATATCATGGACTACTCAAAGAACAAACCAGTCAGTACTAGAGGAAATCAAACCTAAGATTTCCTTAGAAGCTCAGATGACAGGACTTCGACTTTAATATTTTGGACACATCATGCGAAGAGAGAGATCGTTGGAGAAAGACATAATGCTTGGCAAGGTAGAAGGTCAACGTAAAAGAGAAAGGCCAGCAATGAGATGGATTGATACAATAACAGCAGTTATAGATGCCACTCTATCAACCTGACTGAAGACTGAACACAGTTTAGATCAACTATCCAGAGGATCGCCATGAGTCGACAGCGACTAGACGACACTTAATAACAACAAAGACGTATCCCATGGATATTGAACAAGTCTGGGAGTGAGATATATAAGCCCAGCTGACATATCTCCAATGGGAATATTATTAGGACTCTGTGATACAAATCTCCCTCTCTGCAGTTCTGATCCAATCTCTTTCTTTTTTAACTCAGAGCTCTGTGGACCCCTGGAAAACTGCTAAATGCAAATGACAGGAGAGTGATCTTTGTCGGCCATGCAAGTCTGAATTGGGTTCTTTAGTCCATTTGGTTCATGAATGCCCCAATATACAGGAGTCTTGGTCTGCTCTTTGGGAAAAGTTTACAAAGATTTTAGGTTTTCAGGTGCCTTTTCCATTTAGTATAGTGATATGAAGGTCCATGGGAGTCATTTCCCTCTTTCCATTTTGGACACTGCTTTATTGGATTTTTTAATAGTGGTGGCCATCAAAGTAATAATGAATAATGGACAGAAAATCTGGGTCTAAATGAATCATTGATGGAATATAGTCTGGTTAAACAGGAAATACAAGTTTCTGTGTTTGGAGAAACAAATGAGTCTGATGGCGGGTGATTGATGCATTTATACAAAATCTGACTGAATTATATCTTATAGTTTGTCTCTATACTATGCAGTGTATGGGGTTTGAGTAAGAGGTTATTATGTTTTCTTTGCATGTTGAAATATCAATAAAGATTGGAATATGAAACGATGCACTTATCTTGAGACCAGTTTTCTACTTGTCTGAAGATTGATGCATTAGGACTTTAATCTTCAAGATGGGATGGATAAGTGTTCACTATCAAACTCTTTAATTATCCAATGTCAAAACGTCAATGTTGCATTGCAATATCAAATTTCAAATCAAACCTCAACCTTGCCATTGGTTTCACCTGTCATCGGGTTTCTCCAGGGAGTATCATTTTTATGGGAAACTTAGCATCCAGTATATATACAATAAGAATTGTTGAAATCAGCATAAACAATTTACTTCATTATAATTATCTTACCACATAAAATTAATTTATTATCCAATTTCTTGTTAATTTACATGCTATGTGCATCAGTGCCCTTTCTTTCTTCCTCACAAAGATGTCACACATGTGCTCTGTATTTATACTGTTTATGTATCAGTAGTAGTATTAGGACAAGAAGATTTTGTGGTTTTCATGAGGCAAATATGAAAAATATTCGGTAATTCTGAATATGTCCTGTAATACAGTGTGTTTTTAAACACTCAGAAGGCCTGGATATTCAGAAGAGGCAGAAGGTAAAACCCACTTGTACTTTCCATTATTGGGCTTCACTTTGTTGTTTCTCTTGCTCAAAAATGGCTATTCATCCATCTAAGTAAATGATTTATTCACCTCCACAAGGTCTCTACTTCAAATATATTTACTCCAGCTACAAGAAGGAATAATTCCAACCAGCCTTTCGCATGGCTATGTAGCTCCAATTTCTTTCCTGTGGATGGAGAAATATGAATTATTTATTTATTTATTTCACATTCTTATATACCGCCTTATCTGGTAATCAAGGCGGTTTACAATTAACAAAACCAGGTACATTAAACATTAATCATTTTACATTAAACATTATGACATTTTCTTGACATGCTGTTTCCTTTTCCTGTATCTGAGTTTATTGGAAATGTAGGGCTGGTGCTACCATTAGGTGAACTAGGTGGTTGCCTAGAGTGCCAGCCCTACAGTGACCCATTGCTGTTGCTGTCACCCCCTCAGGACCTGTAGCAGGACAATGGCTGCAAACAGCCCTGCGGCGCCTACCTTACAACTTTGGTGCCACGGAACTGTTTGCTTCCGCCCTTCTCCAGCGCCTGATGCCACATTCCTGTTTGCAGACGATCCAACGGCCTGGAAGTAAGCAGCCCTGGGGCGCTGAATTTGTAAGGTAAGTACCACAGGGCTGTTTGCGGCTATTGCTGTTTCTGCATATCCTGGAAAAGGGCGGCAGCAGTGGTGGCAATGTGCGCCGCGGGGGGGGGTTTGGGTCAAAAGGGATGAGGTTCGCCTAGGGCGCCTCATTCCTTGGGCTGGGGCCTATAGAAATGAAATAGGAAAACATAAAATCTTGCAAAATAGTCTCCTTTGGAGCCATTTCTTGACATCAGGGAGTCCATACTATGGTAGCCAAAACCCAGTGTGACACTTGGACATATATAGGGTTGCCAACTGGCTCCAGATGCACCCGACAGGTTTGATCCAGTCCTGGGTTTACCCCATTGCATAGAGGGACATGTATTCTGATTTTTCTACTGCACGCCATAAGAAAAGCAAGACTTCAAGTCCCTGCATGCAATGGGGTAAACCCAGGACTGGATCAAACCTGTCAGGCGCATCTGGAGCCATTTGGCAAGCCTACATATGTAGCCCCCTTTATTTACGAGATAGATGGTTTTTGAGGAGGAAAAGATCAGCACCTCCTGGAATTGTTCAGGTAATATGTTATCTAGGGTCAGGCTGTCATATATAGGTTCCCACTTACAGAATAGTGCTTGGTTCTCACATTCTTTCCTATCACAAGTACTTCATGTTTGTCAATTGAGCTTCCTCTCTGCCTTGATGAATATTGCATTAATGGTGGCCTTGATGATTGAATCCTCTTTGCAATAAGCTCCAAAAGCTGTATCTAGATACATGCATTATTACGAGGTAGATTTCATTTCTTACCCACTCATCATATTTCAGCTCCATCAGACTCATCATCTGTATGTTTCCTGTATGGATGAGCACATCTACCATACTTCTTTGTCTGACTAGTTTCTCTGGCCTGGACCAATCAGGTAATTGATGATCACCTGGGCATCCATGAACTCCTTTTTCCTCTGCTAGAGCCTCAGCTGCCCCTGGTGAAGATAACTGATCTGGATCCGGACTGGATACTGACCACATTGTGGACACTGCAGTGCAGCTTTCCAGAGGAGTGGAGCCCCTCCCCAATATTCACCCCACTAGCACAAGGTGGGACCTCCAGTGCTGCTGCTGTATTGCTGTTCTCAACTGGGTTTGATCCCTGAGGACTGGAAGTTGTGCTGGCCTTTGCTATCAATGATCCTGCACTTGGCAAGTCTAAAGTGGGCTGTTGGAATCTCCCATCTACAAATCAAGTCAAAAATGGTTTTCTGCAGAAATGCCATTACAGGATGATTGCCACCAAAGCATGCTCTCAGTAGCATCGTTGATGCTGTGCTTAGTCCACTGGTACTCCTCTCTCGATGGAGAGATGCAGGGCAGGATTCATTGCTACAGAGGTCTAAGGGTTCAGGTCTCACTAATTAATGCTGAATTTTATCTTTCTGTTGCTTGATTTAATTGCTAGTAGACTGAAGTCTGGTCTGAGGCCTTGTCGCTGTGCTCAAAAACTCCTCGCGCGACTGGCTTGGGTCCCTTCGCAATGGTGCCGATTTTCCAGGGTTTATTTTTTTAAAAGCTGCTTTCTTGCATGTGTGCTTGTGCTTGACCGTACCAAGCTAGAAATGTGCCCTGTGCGACCAATGAATCTGGTGCCCCTCCTCCACCCAACCACATTCAATAACTCACTCTTTTTGAGCTTCCTGGAAGCCTAGTGATGATATCAGCGCCCCCTTCTGTGCCTGCACCCTGTGCGACCGCACCACTTGCATGGCCCTTGGTATGGCCCTGTGCTAAATGTACTCCAATTTGGCAGGCTGATGCATGTGTTCTCTGACATCACTCCTTGGCATGCTTTATGTCCAGTGTCTCGAAAGTTATTATACCAAATACACCCACTGAAATCAACTCCAATAAATCCTATGAATACTTGATTTCACTTAACTACACACCCTGTTCTCCATACAGGAACCGTAAAACATCAGCGTTTATTCAAAATGTGCTTGTATCTAGTAATTTGTATACTAATTTTTTTGTTGGATCACTCACCATGAGAAGGAACTTTCCTCCTCCCGAAGTGAGCCCTCCATTTTAATTAATTTTAAATGGACCCTCTATAGATCCAAAAGATGGAATTTACAGCACTATATAGCTGTCCCATCCGTTAAGACTGATAGTCCAACCCCAAAAAAATCCCTTTTTCCAACTATATCCTCAAACACAGTTCTTCATATCGATAAACACAGAAGTGTACTTAACTGAAGAGCTTTTCTCAAAGGAGTCCAACAAACAGTTCAAAATGGAAACCACCTAGCCCGAACTCCAACCTCTTGTTGTCTGTACTTCACTTCAATGGCGTTCCTCCATCCATACAAAGCTTGTCAGACGGCTGCCTGGGTGAGAATCTTCACAGTCTTGGCAAGTGCATATATCTATATGATTTGCAAGGTATTGTGGGCAATGTAGTTCATTCACACCAGACACAGCTGCTGACAATAATTTAGTTGTGCTCTTGGGTAAAGCCAATAAGATATTTATTTATGGGGTTATTTCTCCCAACACAGATATGCTTGGTAGCACATACATCAGGTTACTTGCTTCCAGTGTTTAACTTGGAAAAACAAGTCAAAATCAAAATCAGGAAACAACCTTTAAACTTGTCAGGCAATTAGCTAATGTTTTCTTAGCATATATCTAACAAAGGAAAAGCCACAAAGAAAGAAGAAAAACTGTTCTTTTCAGGTTAACTTCTGATAACTTCCCACATAGATTCAGAAGTGATTCTCTCCTAGCTCACAAGCAATTAGGTAAGGCTTAATTGCTAGCAGTTATCCAGCTGAAACCCCTTAACTGGCTTGCTTTCTACTGTGTTGGTCAAATCCTGCTTCAGGAGCTTTTCTGAGTAGATTAAAGAACAAGTTTATATTTCTTTGTGATGGTTGCTGTACTTTGTAACAGAAAGTTACCAATGGAGTTTAGATAGAGAGCAGTCCATATAAACACATTCTTCATCTGCAATCATTCCCCCATCTTCGGTTCAATATCATGGATTGGCACAGATGAATCTCTCAATGGAGCATTTTCAGGAGAATACTTGTTTCCCTGCTGTCTTTCAAGGTTATAGCTAGGGCATAGATCAGTGTTCATACCTGAGCTTCCATTGCTGCTAGAGTTCCTCTCTATATAGCCTGGCCAGTATGTAGTCCAGTTCTTATGTCCAGCCTTCCAATCCAGATCCCTGGACACTGGATCTCTCTTCACATACCTTCTGACACGGGTCTTAGGGTCCCTTCCACGTGCAGCCGTCTCCCTCAGAGGTAGCGTCTGGAGATTCCTAGCTCTGCAGCACCATTCCTCTGGCTTTCCCCAGTCCAATGGTGTATGCTGGCCCTTGGAATACCTCCCAGTATACGTACTGCTTTGGACTCTTCTAGACCTCTCAAAGGCTTTTCTCCTCTTTCTTCCAGAGGGTCTCTTTCCCTCTCTGTCCGTCCGGTTTGGCTTCTGCTTCTGATGATCCTTCAGATGAAACTGATGATCATTCTCTGGATATCCAAGGTGATCATGAAGATGGTTATCTGTAGAATAAACTCTACTCTTATTCTGCTTAGATGAGTGCTCCTCCCTAACACAGCGCAGCTGTGCTGAATCAGGCCCTGCCCTTTGAGATGAGTGCTTAGGGATTACCTCATAGCCCTCCTGATTGAACACACGTTTTCCCACTTCAGCTCCTCTAATGGCTGTTGGAAACCTGGTGCATTCTGGGACTGGTAGTCTTTTATGGGAAAATTCTGTTTTCTTATTTCTACCAGAACTGACAGGTTGCTTGTTCAGAGTCACTTCACCTTTTCTATAGCTCCTTCCTGAGCTATGATAAGCTTCCTTATCACAAGCTCCAATTCAAAATGGAAGCCACCTAGTCCGAACTCCAACCTCTTGTCGTCTGTTCTTCACCTCAATGGCGTTCCTCCATCCATACAAAATCTCCAAAAGGGGAATCTTCTCAGGATCACATTGATTCAAAATTGTAAGGTTCACGCTACACCAATTAGCGTTTCAAGCCGCTCAGCTCGACAGCTCTTCCTCAGGCGAATGAACCCTACAATCTACCGGTTCCAGTTAAATCACACCGAAGAGTGACGTCAGAGGAATTGTCATTTCCAAAACACCTGTTAAACACTGATAAATCACAATCTCAGACTACACCAATCGATCTCTATATTCATGCCCTCAGGGGCCATCGATCGCAAGCAAAAGATCCACTGTTGTTCCTTATGATGAAGTTTTGCCTTACAATCTCCTCCCCTATTAGAAGAGGGAACTACATCCAAAACCCTCCACTTTAGATCCCCAAACTGATGGCCCAATTGTTGGCAATGTGGGACCATAGGTGCGGAAGTCTGTCTTGAATTTATCCGTGAACGATGTTCTAACAGACGTTTCCTCACCGGACGGATAGTTCTGCCCACATACTTAAAGTTACACGGGCATATCAATAAATATACTACTAAGGCCGTTTGGCAGTTAGATGAATGCAAAGATGAATAATGCAAGCCTGTACTCGGGTCCTCCCACTGTTCACCTTGCAAGGTGGTAGCACAAAAATCACAATGACCACACGCAAAGTGACCTTTCTGCTGAAATTGGGATCCCCCGGTGTTTTCTTGCTCCCTGGTACGTATCACCCAATCACCTATGGTCTGAGATCGTCGGTAAGCTACCATCAATGGTTTCTGAAAACATTGATGTAAGGCCAACATTGGCCAATGCTGTTTAAGAATAGCTCCCACCCGGGAAGCATTTGGCAGAAACGGGATCACTCCTATTATTTTATTTTCCACCTCACGAGACTGAAGAGGATGTTCCAACCACCATCCAGGATGGTTATACAATGCTCTCTTAAAGGCTCTATGAATCACTGAATCTGGTAACCCCTATCTCGAAGTCGATGACATAAATCTCTCGCATGTCTACAATATTCATCAATCGATGAGCACAATCTACTAATGCGAAGAAACTGCCCAAATGGTAAACCCATTCTCAAGGCCGGGGGATCATAACTAGAATAACGTAAAAGTACATTCTTTTGTACCGATTTTCTGTACAAAGTGCTATGTAATGACGTACCCCGGATAAATAAGAGAAGATCTAAAAATTCAATCTCCTGCCTATGGTATTTAGTGGTGAATTGTAAATTCTTATTAAGGGAATTTATCCAAATAAAAAAATTTTTCAAAGAGAGTTCAGAACCTGTCCAAATAAAAAAATATATCGTCCAGAAATCTCTTCCACAGCAATATCTGTTGAAAACCCATTGAGCGATAAATAAACTTCTCCTCGAAATGTGCCATATATAAGGTCGCTACAGAAGGTGCTACCGTAGCACCCATCGCCACCCCGAATTTTTGATGGTAAAACTGGGACTCATACATGAAATAATTGTGCTCCAAAACCAATCTTAACAAATTCAACACAAATTCCTTAGGTAAACAAGCAGGCCGATGTATCTCCAATCCTGCTAAGATATTATATGCTTCTGCCTGAGGAATGTTGGTATACGAGATATACATCTAACGTTACCAAAAAAGAGCCTTTAGGAATCTTTAACATAGATATCAAGGACAGCAAATGAAAGGAATCCTTAATAAAAGATTTAATTGAGACAGTCAATGGTTGCAAAACGATCACAAAATTTTGATAAGGGTTCAAGCACCGAGTGCCTGCAAGACACTATCGGCCGCCCTGGAGGGTCACATAGTGATTTGTGCAACTTCGGCATCATATACATCACTGGGACAACCGGGAAACCCGGATTTTAAAATTCATATTCTTTCTTAGTTATCCATCTACGATCTAAAGCTTCTGAAGTTAGCTCTTTAATATATTGTTGTAATTTCGGAGTAGGATCCTCTGCCAATACATGATAATATTTCACATCAGAAAGATGAGCATTCATCTTACGACGGTAATCCGCTGCATCTAAACATACCGTCGCTCCCCCTTTATCTTCTCTCCGGATGATCAATTCTGTATTACCTTGTAAAGATTTAAGAGCTTGAAATTGCCTTTGAGAAACATTAGAACAATGTCTAGACTCTAGAGTCTCCAACTCTTGCAAATCCCGCAAAACTAAATTCTGAAAGGTGATCAAAGCTGCATCAGTACTGATAGGAGGCCTCCAGTTACATAGCTGGCTTTAAAAAAGGTTTGGACAAGTTCCTGGAGGAAAGGTCCATAAACCATTATTAAGAAGGGACCCAGGATATCAATGCTTGACCTAGTACAAGCATTGCAGAACCTGTGTCTTTTGGGGAAACTGCTAGGTACGTATGACCTAGATTGGCCACTGTTGGAAATAGGATACTGGGCTTGATGGACCTTGGTCTGACCCAGTATGGCATATCTTATGTTCTTATGTTATGTTCTTATGACACAGGTTCCACAATGCTTGTATTGGGTCAAGCACTGATATCCTGGGTCCCTTTTTAATAATGGTTTATGGACCTTTCCTCCAGGAACTTGTCAGAACCTTTTTTAAACCCAGCTACACTAACAGCCTTTACTACATCCTCCGGTAACAAATTCCAGAGTTTGATTACACATTGAGTGAAAAAATATATTTTTTTATTAGTCTATAGTCTTTCTATATTCTGATAATGTAAACAATCAATCTACGTTTACCCGTTCCACTCCGTTCATTAGTTTATAGACTTCTATCATACCTCCCCTCAGCAGTCTCTTTTTCAGGTTAAACAACCCTAACCCTTTTAGCCTTTCTTCATAGGGGAATCCTTCCATCCCCTTTACCATTTTGGTGGCTCTTCTCTGAACCTTTTCTAATAACGCTATATCCTTTTTAAGATACGGCTACCAGAATTGCACACAATATTCAAGGTGTGGTCTCACCATGGAACGATATAGAGGCATTATAATATCCTTTGTTTTATTTTCCATTCCTTTCCTTATGATACCTAGCATTCTATTTGCTCTCTTGGCCGCCGCTGCACACTGGGCTGAGGATTTTAACATGTTATCCACAATAACGCCTAAATCTTTTTCCTGGGTGGTGGTTCCTAATGTGGAACTTTGCATCATGTAACCATAGTTTGAGTTGTTCTTCCCTAGGTACATAACTTTGCACTTGTCCACATTAAATTTCATCTGCCATTTTGATGCCCAGTCTTCCAATTTATCAGATCCTCTTGTAATTTTCCACAATCCTCTTGGGTTTTAACAACTTTAAATAGTTTTGTGTCATCTGCAAATTTGATAACCTCACTCATTATTCCCTTTTCCAGGTCATTTATGAAGATGTCAAAAAGCAGCGTACCCAGCACAGATCCCTGGGGTACACCCCTATTCACCTTTCTCTATTGGGAAAATTGGCCATTTAGCCCTACCCTCTGCTTTCTATCTTTTAACCAGTTCCTGATCCACAATAGTACACTGCCTCCTATCCCATGACTCTTTAGTTTTGCCAAAAGTCTCTAATGAGGGACCTTGTCAAAGGCTTTCTGAAAGTCCAAATACACTATATCAACCGACTCACCTTTGTCTACCTGTTTATTCACACCTTCAAAAAAAGCATAACAGATTAGTAAGACAAGATCTTCCTTGTCTAAAGCCATTTTGGCTGTCTCCCATTAAGCCATGACTATCTACATATTCAGCAATTTTGTTCTTTATGATGGTTTCTACCATTTTTCCCGGTACTGACGTCAGGCTTAACGGTCTGTAGTTTCCCGAATCTTCCTTTGGGAATGGTTTGTATGGGAGCTGGATTTTCCCTCCCAGAGGAATCTCCTCCTAGCATGATGTAAGTGGGCAGAAGATAACCTCCCCTGTTCTGGAAAATTACCAGGTCATCTCCAGGCTGCATTGCAATAATTTAGTAGGGACACTAGAGGTCTCTACTGCTCAGAACAGTGACATCCAAGGGGTATCTACACGTAGTTAAAAGCAGCATTGACAATCCCTAGCTACTGAGTACACATCTCTACACATTAGTTGCTTTTCACACCTGTCTCCCTCATGCATACCTCCTTCTCACAATCACCTTTATAAGTAAGTATGCACTATCAGGATCTGCCCTGTACATTTGCAATCACTTGCCTGTATTTATTCTTACATTTTATTCAGACACACCTTTATATACCATTATGGGACCTGTTTACTAAGTTCTTGCTGTGAGCACATTATCAGCAAACTTTACTGCACATTTGTGGCGGATCATTCGCATTCAAGCTTTAACCAAACTGAGGAACAGGGGACATGATAATAGGCACTTAACGCTCATTAACAGTTACTGTGCAGTGTATTAGACATACCGTATGCTTGTGATACCACAGGGACATGATAATATAACAAGTGTTAGTGTTTCCTACCTTTGCTCTTCAGGCTCCTATAGAAGGAGAGCTACTGTTTGTATGATTGTCTGTGCTGTGCTATTGTTTGCATTAATATCTGTGCTGTGATTGTCTGTGCTGTGAGGAGAGTTACTGTTTACATGATTGTTTGTGCTATTTGCATGATTGTCTGTGATGTTGCATGATTGTATGTGCTGAGGAGAAGTGGTCAGTTCGAAGGAGTGGCAGAAAGACAATTGTTACTTTGCTTCTAGATGTGAGTGGTATGTGAATGGTTGTGCGAGTTGACAGTATGCTGTGGTATTACATTTATTTCCATATTATTGTTCTGGTTGTTTGCTTTTCAGTGTACAGGAAAGATAGATAGGGGCGAGAAAGGGGAGGATCGGAGGCGGCGTTAGGCGGGCAATGGGCGGTCGCCAGCTCCAGATGTACAGGACTGATTCTAATGTCGGCTCTGTACGTCCAGGGCCGGCAACTTGAACGAGGAAGTTATTCCACCTCCGAGGTGGAATAACTTCCCTGGATGTCGGGGATCAGCGGACCCGGGGCCGGGAAAGGGTGGCAGTAGGCAGAGAGCATTCCCCGCAGCCCGACCCTGGCCTTGGGAGGCCAAATCTGGGGTCGGGCTGCGGGAAATAAACTGTTTGTTCCGGCGGCCAGCATCATGGCTTTTAAATGGAGCCGCGATGCCATGGCAACCGGATGCCATGGTGCCACAGCTCCATTTAAAAGCCCTGACTGAGTTAATCAGGCAGTGCCTGTACATGCAGGCCGGGCTGACTCGCAGTCCCACCTGCACATACAGGCCTAATCGTGATGATCCCATGGGGCTAGATGTGCCCTGTGGAATCAGAATCGCAACACTCTCTGTACATCTGGTTCAGACCGGACATAAAGAGAGTTCCACATCCGGGACAGAATTGGGCTGAATGTGATTAGGAATGGATTTTACCGGATAGCTCTGGTTTTGTTGTGGATTCTTTATTTTGCTATTTCTGGGGCAGGAGGTTCAGATGTAACTATTAACTTTTGCTAACTAAAATGATTCCTTTCCCCAGCAAACAGCAGGGTAGTTTCCATTTTTAAAGGCATTTGGCATGTTGTGATTACTGTCACACTGAGCATGAACATATTTTGAAGGCAAAGCCTGAATTTGTTTCCCTAAATGTATCTGCGCTGTCCCCTTTCTCTCCCTTCAATGCTCAAGTTTGTACTCTATTTGTTAAAAAGGACTCCATTGCCTCCAGTCTGTAACAAAGCATGCTGTCCAAGGCGGCGCCCTATGCTCAGAGAATCAGCAGGGTGTTGGTGGATCTGAGTTGCCCCGAAGCTCCTTGTTCCCTTGTCAGTCTGGGCACTTAAATCAAACAGTTTTATCCATTCCTCTATTTCCCCCACTTGGCCTCTTTACTGTTGGCTCTCAGCACAGCACTGTTATCTTTGTAGTGCTGTATTTTATGCTTCTTCCATAAATACAGGACTGAGTAAATTTGAATACCTTTGGATATGGCAGCCTGTGCCGAGCGCATGTGCGGAGTTCTGGTACTTCTGGGGATGCGCTGCAATGGTAGTCTGCTGAGAGTTTGTAACGCGAGGTTACTTATCTGTAACAGAGGTTCTCTGTGGACAGCAGGATCGAGCCACCCATCTGTATATGTTACTTAAAGAGGCAAAAACCTCCTTTAGTCCTATACTATTAGGCACAGAACTCATGCATTTGAGAGAACAGACTGAATAGGAGCATAGGTACAAGGTCCCATGGTGATGCAAATATTTATGCAAATAAGGCCCCTCAATGAGTCTCCGCACATAGCCCTGAATCCCTCTTGGGCCGCCCCTGCCTGAGGGTCACCAACCTCTCAGTGAGTCAGCTTGCACACCCGTATTGTGCTATGAAGGGGCAGCAGAAGAGTAGAGCTACAAGAAGTGAGGGAGTGAAAGGAGAATGCCTCAACATTATGAGCGCCCTCACCCTATCTCCAGTGAGTGGGGTAATATTCAGATGGTAGAACTTTCACAGGTAATACTAGGCACTATGAAAATCTGTTGTGCCATTAGTAGAAGGAAAGCATATGATATACTGTATACATTGATTTCTGAGCAAAAGGACAGCAAACAGCTGCATTGCAGGCCCAGGACCATCAACATCCATTATAGAGAAATGCATGAGAAAAGGCCTGCTGCACCTTTATTGGCTGGCTTAGGTGGGTATGGTTCAAGGAAAAAGGTTCCTTCATGCAGGATACATAGAGCGCAGCTACTGCAGATGCATATGACACCTGCTCTCAGTCATGTTAAAATTTCTGTGCTATCTGCAAGTTTTACTGTTAGCGCATGTTAACATACTCCATGCTAACTGGAAAGATGCAGTCTCTGCCCACTCTTGGCCTATTTCCCAACTTCTTAGTGTGCTACACACAACATGTTACTGTAGTTTGCGATAGCTTTTTACTGCTATTTTGGGAGGATCCGTCTTTTTTAGCAGCAGGCTGTGGCAACTGCATGTAAATAGTACACTGAGTTCATCCATGCTATGTCGATGCATTTACTATGTGGTAAACGTTTGCCCTCTGTGGTAACTGCAGGGCAGATGTTGGCCATGCCCCTAAGAGTTACCTTGTGCATGTTTTGCAGCTAACACACAGTAACTGCAAAACAATACCACATTTTAGTAAAAGGTCCAAAGTGTTTTCAGGTTTTCCTCCTGGTCTGAATTTCTCTGTAACCACTACTAACTCCTATTGTTCTGGGGATTCTGGGATACAGGAATCCCCGTTCAGCTTGCCTTCCTAAGCGGGGTAAGTGAATGGATCTCACCATCCTCAGAAAACTGTGCCGTGGAGTAAATTTCAGGGGATTCCCATCCTCTGAAAGAGCGGACGGAGGAAGCGTGAAGATGGCTAGAATCAAAATGTGGTCAGTTTTTTTACATGCTCAGATTTTCCCTGTGCAGGTGAAGTGGATGATTGTGTTGTTTGGACAGAGGTAGTAGCATCCTGCATACACTATTTCCTAAGCTGCAGTAAAGAAGTGCTTATTGTACCAGTAACTAGACAGGTATTGCCCATAGATGGTGGTGGCTCCCTGCACATAACAGGCATGTCAGACTGGACAGACTATGTACAAACATGATGCATGATGCAAGAAAGGACCTTGGTAGATGGTAGACTTTCCTCAGCTACAAATTTTGTGCTCTTCTGTACTCCTTATTAGGAACTCCATGTCTTCCCTTAAAGGTAGCTTTTTTAATGAGCCTGAGTTGTGTCAGAGATAGCTGAGAGTTTATTACGCTCCTGAATATCCCTGCCCGAGGAGTTTTTATGACTATATGAGAGCCCTCACAAATTACAAGTTCTTCACCCCCTGCCACACACACATCTAAGCCTATCTGGTCTTGACACTGATGTATCCAAAAGCATTAGAAAGGACATGCTGTTCAGTACAGTCCAGCCATGCTGGAGTTATCTTCCCCCTAAATGGAAGGAAGGACAGAGGGAAGAAGGGAAGGGACATCCTGGGGCTGTAGCACACATACACAGAGATGCATGCTTTGGGAAAGGGACTGAGCTGAAAGAAGGACAAGAGCAGGAGGCAGTCAGCCAGCTCCTCCACCAGACTTTTTCCAGCCTGAGGTTTGAAGAGCAACTGCTATTAGGTCTGGAAACAATTGGTGAATGATTTGATTTTGCTAGTTAATGCACCTTTGGCTCAGTGTGTTTTCCAGAATTGTTGAAGAAGGCGGTCATTCACCTATAACTGAAAAAGCTGGGTTTAGATCAAGAGGTATTGGAGAATGGTAGACCTATTTCCAACCTACCATTTTTGTAGAAAATTATTGCGAAGGTGTTATACAGTCTATCTTGGGTCCACTCCTTTTTTCACTTTATACCAAGTCCCTTGGTGCACTCATCTTCTCCCATGGTTTTCAGTACCATCTTTACACTGATGACTCTCAGATCTACTTCTCTACACCTAAAATCGCTCCGGAAATCCAGACCCAGATCTCTGCTTGCCTATCTGACACTGCTGCTTATTTTTTATTTATTTATTTATTTATTATAGTTTCTTATATACCACGCTATTCGGTATCAGTGCGGTTTACATCACAACACAACGACCATAACAACAAGCTGTCTGATTTTACATCGAACAGGAGTACAAACTTGGACAACAGGGTTAACTATATACATAAGCTATTTACACTGCAAGGATAGGTAAAAATCAGATACTGAATGTAAGGGCCTTTCTAGAGTGGGTCATTTCTTGAGAGGGATATCTAGGTTCAATTGCTGGTTGGGTAGTATTGGAGGAAAAGGTGGAATTTGAGTGCCTTCCTGAACTGATATAGGTTGGCGATGGCCCTAATGTCAGGGGGTAGAGCATTCCAGCATTTGGGGACATAGAAACTGAATGCCCTGTTTGTGGTTGTCTTGTTGCACTTTGTCGATGCCTTTGGGGTTACTAGCAAGTTTACGGCTGTTGCTCTTCTGGATCTGTTGGGGGGGACAATGTGGATAAGATGTGTGAGTGAGGAGGATGAGATACCTTTGATTGCCTTGAATGCTAAGAGTAGGGTTTTGAAGGTGATCCTCCCATGGATAGGTAGCCAGTGAAGCTGTTTGAGAATTGGAGTCACGTGGTCGCTTCTGGATGCTCCGTAAAGGACCCTAGCTGCGGCATTCATGGCCAACTATAAGGGGGTTAGTGTGGATTGGGGGAGACCTTGTAAGATGGCATTTGCAAAGTCAAAGTGTGGCAGGATTAGCGCTTGATATATGGTCCGGAAATCGTCTGGGTCCAACAGGGAGCGTAGGTGCTTGAGTGAACGGATTTTAAAATAAACAGCTTTGACTATGTTGCTTATGTGGTGTTTCATATCTAGACGTTGGTCCAACGTAACTCCAAGGTATTTTATTGCTTCTTTAGTTTGTAGGTCAGCTTCCTTGACACTGACGTGGGATGGGGGAGTAAAGTTGGGGTCTCTGGTGATGAAAAGCACATCTGTTTTTTTATGTTGAATGCGTAGGTTCTGTGATTGGAGCCACGTTGAAACCGCAATGAAGCAGTCTATAATCGGGGCCAGATCCATGTGAGCTGTGGAGAACGGCATGTATAAGAGAATGTCATCTGCGTATATCAAACATTTCACCTTGAATGATCTTATGATGTTGCAGATGGGCTGCATGTAAATATTGAAAAGTAAGGAGGATAATGAGGAGCCTTGAGGTACCCCTTGCTTTTGATGGAAATGTTTTGACTCTTCTGATCCAGACTTCACATATTGCCATCTACCATCCAGATAAGATTTACACCATCCTAGTGCACTGTTGCAGACGCCCTTCTCTTTCAGTCTTCCGAGGAGAATTTCGTGATTCACGGAGTCGAAGGCTGCGGAGATGTCTAGGAAGATGAGCACAAAGCCTTGTTGGATGTTGTCGATTCCTGTGATGATATCGTTGAATAGACTAGTGAGAAGTGTCTCGACCCCATGATGTTCTCTGAACCCATGTTGGCAGCTGTCTAAGGGAGCAGCGGCATCTATGTGATCTTGAATTTGCCGTTGTGCCTCTTTCTCAATTATTTTGACTAAGAGAGGGATACTGGCTATTGGCCGGTAAGAATCAACTCTTTGGGGGTCAAGTTTGGGGTTTTTCAATAGTGGCCTAATGGAAGTCTGCTTGAGTGTTGTGGGAAAATATCCTGTAGTGAAGGAGAGCTTCATTATATTCGCGATGACAGGGCTGAACACACCACGTAGCTCCTTAATCCAAAAAGCCGGACATGGGTCAGTCTGTGCAGTGGAGGTGTTGAGAGATGCTGTGGTGTCCTCGATACATTTAGTGGATGGTGTGGAAAATATGTTCAGTGGGGATAGGCCCATAGGTTCATGAAATGGGACTGCTGAAACCTTGTTGGTTTGCACGATCTTGGATTGCAGGTAATCAGCGAATTTTTGCGGGTGAATCTCACTGTGTTGTTCGGGAGATGGTTCCTTTGAGAGGGATTTGACCAAGTTGAAGAGGTCACGTGGTTTATTCAGAGATCTTTTTAGGGTGTCAGTGTGATATTGTCTCATTTTGGTTGTGATTGTTTCTCGGTGTATTGCAAGGAGGGTTCGGTATGCGGTTTGATCTTCAGTTGAGCGCCATCGGCGCCATCGGCGTTCAAGTCTACGTAGTTGAGAAAGAGAGGATCGCAGCTCAGGGGAGAACCATCGGGCGGAGCTTCTTTTTGTCCTTGCTGTATTCTTAGGGTTCGGGTGTTGTGAGATGGCAAGCAGGCTGGAGTTCCAGTAAGAGATTAGTTCATCAAGGTCCGGCGTGGTTTTGTTGAGGAGTGGTGGGGATTCGGCAAGGATGTGTTCCCTGTCGAAGGGGCGAAAGCTTCTTGTGGCAGTTCGTGAGGTGTTGTTTGTAGATCGGCTTCTGTTCAGCTGGTCATTGTTGATGGGTATCTGGATAATGATCAATTTGTGGTCAGACCAGGGTACATCCACGACTGATATTGTAGGATTGTGGTTTTGGTCCATGACTGGCTGCGGAACAAATACCATGTCAAGAATATTCCCCTTTATATGTGTGGGTTCATTGATGATTTGTTTGAGTCCCAGGTCTTCCATTGCATCGAGGAATGCATTTGCATGGCTTTGGGGTAAAGATGGGAGATTGAAGTCACCCATTATCCAATTTGGTTTATTGGGAGTGAGGGTGTTGGCTGCAAGGTCAATAATGGTTGGAAGGTCATCTGGAGAAGTAGACGGTGTTCTATATAACAGGTTGAGGGAGCATTGTTGGTTTGCAATGGAGAGGATGTCCAGGCTGTTTGTGCTAGAGGAATCCGAAATGTGGAAGTTGAGGTCTGATTTGGAGATTATAAGCACCCCTCCTCCTTTTTTGGTTTCCCGATGTCTCGTATGTATGGAGAAATTGGGGGGGGTAGTAGTTGGTTGAGGAGGACGTTGTCTTCTGATGATAGCCATGTTTCCGTGATCATAAGTATCTCAAGGTCATAAGAGGAGATTGTGTCTAGGACAACAGGCCATTTTTTGCGAATGGAACGCGCGTTGATGATGGCACATTTTAAGGGTCGGCATCGCAAAGGTTTTTCCTGGATGGGTGTCTTGGAAATCTGGAGTGCTACATGTATCAGGTGGGAGTGGCGCGTGAAAGCGTCACTTCCTGGGTTGGATATGGGGGACCATTCCATCTTTTTCCATGGCTATTCAGGACTGGAATCTTGCCATGTGGCGTGTAAAGGGCTTGGATGTCTCACCACACTGTTTGAAATTGAATATGGCCAAAATCAAGCTTCTTATTTTTTCCCCTAAACCCACCTCCCCCTTCCTCCTTTCTCAGTCTCTGTGGATAACATTTTATTCTTCCCTGTTTCCTTGGTTCGCAACCTTGGAGTCATCTTTGACTCCTCCCTCTCATTCTTCACACACATCCAATTGTAGCTAAAACCTTTCGCTTCTTTCTCTATAACATCAGCAAAATTTGCCCCTTCCTTTAGGAAAACACTACTAAGACACTTATGGCAAATAGATAGGTGACACAACAATTAAGAGAAGGCAGAGAAAAGCAGACATCAGATCCTGGGACCAACACAATTAGAAAAATAAAATGGCCAGAAAACAATATAAAAAAATAATTTTATTTTTTATTTAGTGATTGGAATATGTGAGCTTTTTGAATGCACATCTGCTAGGACCAGTGTTAGATATGGCTGGGGCCCAGCTCAAGACAAAATTTTGGGAGAGGACCTCAAAACCCACTATCAGGTTGTACTTTCTTCAGTTTTAGGCACATATACACACTGCTTCTGGTTACTTAGCCCCCACAACCCTGCACATATAGTGCTCCCAGACAGTGAGCCTACACATACACACACACACTACCTCAAGACATTCAATCCCCCATACACACACACATACTGCCCCCAGATACTTAAACCCTAGCACACACTGCCCCCAGAGACACTCAGCCCCCACACTGCATGTTCAAGAAACTGAGTCATAACTTCCAAGCCTGTGTCAAGCGAGTAGAGTACATCAGATAATTACTTTAAAAAGCATAGATTTACATGTTTATATCTTTATATTTATGTTATTTGAGTGAACATTTTATTTGATTACTATCTGGGGTCATGGGAATTTTCAGCTGCTAAAATGAGGTCAAACTGGAAAAAAATTTGGGAAGAGCTGCCCTAAATCATAAGAAGCAGTAGTGGGATTCAAACCCAGCTTCTCAGCCCCCTGCTCTAAGTATTAGGCTATTCCTCCATCCCATATAAAATAAGAGGTCATTATCTTGTAGCAATTAAAATGTCACTGTTCATTCATCATTTTAGAAATTATTTCAACAGCTCTCTTAAGCACATCTTTTCCAGTTCTGAAAGATGCCATATCATTAATTAAGACAGCCACAGATTACACACTAAGGATATGGATAATCTGTTAGGGGCATCATATTGTGACAGGGTAGCCCTTCTCTGACTCTTTTGGATCAGCTCTGGACTCTGCAAAGAAACTGCACTGCTGTTTCTATATCTGTCACTCTCATTCATTTCTCCCTCTGCACTTTTTGTTGCATCTTACTCTAAAGCAGAATACTGAACACCTTGGGATTGTCTTTGATGCCTCTTTATATCTCGAATATCTCATTCTTGACCAGCAGTTGCCAGTTCCTTCAGGCTCAAGTCTTCTTCGGCTCCATCCATTCTTAATGGATGTCTATCTAAGCTTCCTGGAGTCTTTTCTAGGCCCAATGGTATCGCTCTTTGCTAAGGGGTGGAACTTGGTCCCTTCCTCTTCCCAAGCATCTTACAGAGAGTCTCATTTTCTCTTCCTTTGTTTTTGTTATTGTTTTTTTTAAATTCAAGCTGACATTATTGGTCTGCTTCCTTCTTTATCCCTGAGACTGCAATTCTTGTCTATTTAATCTATCCAACAATGTCTCCTGTACCCAAACTAATGTGTTCCAGTTCCATGTGAAATAATTTGTGGTATTTCTAACATGTCTCTTCCTAGCAGTTCAAAGATATTATGGGAAAGCACCAATAGAAAAATTATAAAGAATGACATTTCTTGGATGCATTGTTCTTTGCAACTTTCTCAGAATGTAGCCGCTTTTATTTTTACTGGATATAGGAAAGTTGACCATATCACCCCAGTTTTGAAAAATCTTCACTAGCTCTCAGTGAAGTTCCATATTCAACCAAAGGGCACATTTTGGAACTGAGATTGTAGCAGGAGATCTATTATCTATTCGAAGTCTGTCCCTCCAACCCTCAGATGAAAACACAGAGACAGACCGGTATGCAAACACATGCTGTTTATTGTGCGCACAGTCTCAGGCAGAGCCGGCACCCTGAACAAAATGATCTGAGAGCGCAAGTGGTGTCACACACTGTCTTATATACAGTAAGTTTTCAAACCCATACCAGCCTCTCATTTGTCTCAGGTATCCCCTCTCCACCAATCAGTAGCCCCTGGGGGGGGGGGGGGTGTTGTGGGCTATCATATAGCATGCCTAAATAATCTGTCTAAACTGGTATGCTCCAGTCTGCTGGACTCTTGGCGAAAGGGTATGTGTTTAAGCTTTGTTTCACTGTAACTCAGGCTGAGAGGGCAGGGGCTACCCTCACAGCTACCTTCCTGGCTGCCTCACTCCCCCCTTTTTAGTTGGACCTCAACCGCTAGGGCGGTAGAGGGCAGCAGTATTAGAGGCAGCCCGCAAGGGGGTATTGCAATTGCTGAAGCCCAAATGGCTTGTAGATTTCAGTTACTTTCTAAGAAAACAATAATAAAAGGATAACAATACAATCATTCACAAAAGCCCCCAATCAGTCCAATAGTCCTCTTCCCATTCTCAGGCAATTTGGTCCTGCCTCTCAGCAGTTCCTCAGGACCTCACAGTGTACTTCACCTTTCTCTAAAGTTTAAGTTCTGTTTTTCTCAAAATTTGGACCTCTCATTCTCATAGGCGAATATTTTTTCCCTTCTTTCAATGTGACACACGGATCCAGGTAGGGACTCCTTCACACATTTCTGTGGTGTGTATTTCTGAGTTCTTGGGATGGTCTGTTCCATCTGGACTCTGGCCAATTCCTTCTGCTAGACTCTCTGGATTGCAATTTGTGGCATGGCTCCAGGCCTCATTCAGAAGAGCAGCACCAATATTAAATGAAAAGACTAAATATTCTAGATTAGATTTCACAATGAGACAAACTTAATTTCATCCATATTTACTAAGATCATATCCTATAAATATTGATTTATAAACTTTCAATGGTCTACCAGTAACTATCTCATATGGTGTCAACCTTGTCTCGCAGTATGATAAACTCCTTGTCTCTATCACTGGAGATTCATTTGCTGATAGAAAATATTCCATTATGCCCTTGACTGATCTTTACATGTTTACAGATCAGACAAGTTGCACACACGTATTCTGCAATTTTGGCAAGTTTTAGAATTATACCAATTTTGTGAGAATTTGTCATCAATTCATCCCCCTTTGCCCATGCATGCCTGGCCAGGACATACAGAGGCAAAAAGGAGGCAAAAAAGCATCTGGAAGTACCACATGGCCAGTGTAGGTTTTCCAAAGCTCATCAGGGTGCAAGATGCACCTAGCCTGTCTCCAGGTGTCTATTTCTAATTGTTGAGTATGTGTTGGGGCTTGGATGACTTCCTAAATCGAAGATTCTGGAGACGGCATAGTTGAATAAAGTGCTCATCATTTTTTTTCTTCGTTTACATATTCATTAGCCAGATACATCACTTCACATCATTAAATTACCTTCATCAGTCTACTGTCCATCAGAATCCCTCCTCTTAATATCCCACTTCATCCCTCACAAACTCCTTCATCACCTGCATCATTCCACCAACTACATACATAGGTCTTTTTCATGTTTTTATACCATACTAATGTATCCTTATTTGGCAAGGCTGCTAAGAATATCAAACAATTGTTAAAAACGTAGTATTGGTGTAGTTCTAAATGGACATATGTGCTCATTTTCAATAGCAACTATCTAAACAATCTAGGTAAAGTCCTTACAATATAAAACCATGATTTTGCAACATTTTATAATATCAAACCCAATCTTGAAATTGCAGTGTCCACAAAGATTTGTGTAAGCTATTCATTAATTATGGTGTCAAAAGAGATCCATTTGAGGTTAGAGACCTAAGAAGGTACAAGGCATTGGTGGTTGGGCCTCATGGCGATACTTCTTCAGGTTCTTCTTGGCCTGCAAGGCATTTGTGGCTGGGCCTCATGGCGATACGTCCTCGGGTTCTTCTTGGCCTACTCTCCCCCGCCTATTCATGTCTCTTCAGAGGCATAAATATACAAGGTTTATGTTCTTCAGGCCTTGTGGGTCCTCGAGGAGTCTTAGAGCAGTCAGAATTCTGGTGGCCCAGATCATCACTCACCTTCTGCCCCCCTCTTTCTCTCTCTCTCATTCTTTTTCTCAAACCTCTCCTAGATCATTGCTAACAAGCAAGATTTGGTTTTGTCCAATCAACTCAAGTTAATGTTATTGTTTTTATTTGTAACTAACTTTACAAATATTCTCATATTTTCTGGGACCTCAGTTCCATCTTTCCACTAAATGTGCTCTTTATACTTGGGAATAAAGCAATTTCAGATCAGCCTCTTTCCAAAATTTCAGCAAACTTATTAATATTTACTCATCTTGTAATTGCTGTGTGTGTACTGGACTTCTGCATAATGTACTACTACAACAAGTGTATTTGGTAACATAAGTGCAAGTGTATAAACTACAGAAAATTAATATCTCACAGTGCTGCAACATATATCTGTTTTCTCAGGAACTGTACTCCTGAAACTGAAATAAAAACTTTCAAAACAAAGTATACTTTTTCTCTGGACACCAACACGTAAAATTCAAATACAGAAAAACAGGTGAATTTATCCTAAAATCCAATATTGTAACAAATAAAACTGTGATGTTACTGTCCTGTTCATTAGTCATCAGCACAGAGCTTAACAAGGCAAAGTAATTACCTTGAATCTTACAGTTCAGGAAACAGGCATTCTCAAATGACATGAAACTGCAAAGAGGTGAATTCAAAATCATGCTTTGTCACATTTAAATTAAAACCTTATACCTGAAACTGGTATCAAACTGATCTGAAATGTTATCTTCAACACAGACAGCAGAACAAACAATAGGTCTCTCTTGTGTCCAGATTCTTTCAGGCAAATGCAGATTACTATGTAGCTGAACAATTAACCTATAGTTATAGCTGTTTATGGTTCTGTAAAATATAAACAATAACTATGCCCTCTTTGAGGTGCTTGCCACAATATATAAAATCCCCTTTTAACTTTAAAGTTTCCTTGATAGCATATACAGTCAAAGACAAAGAATAGATGCATAACATACTAATGATAAAGATTAACCAGGATTACCTTCTTATTTACTCAGGATTTAAATCATTTGCAAACTGGCTGAGGATGCCCCATTGTCCTGTCAGGACTCTTAACCTCTACTTTGAAGGTCAAAGAAAAACAAAAACAGTTTTCTTAGTTTCATGCCTTGTTTGTTTGGTCTAGTCACTTCAGCATCAAGGGGCATTTGAGTAGCCAACAATGAAAGAAAAACAGTATTCACTTTTAAACACAGGACATATCAAAGCTTACAAGTGCTTTATGTCTAACAGCCTATCTGATCAGAATATAAGAAATTTCACTAAACCCTCCCCCCTGGGTAGTTCTGAAAAGTAACATGCTTTAACAACATCTTGGGAAAAACAGGGACCTTAAAAAAAAGTAAAAAAGTCTTTATTTCTTCATAATTTTATTTCATGCTTTTATTTAATTATTTATATGCTATTCCCCAGTTAATCCTTGTTTTATTCCCCTGTTACCTGTAACTTGGACAAGTTCTCTAAATCTGAGTGTATTTTGTTTAATGTAAACCGCACTGATGTCAAATAGCGCGGTATATAAGAGCTGTTAAATAAATAAATAATCTTATAAGGATTTTTCTCTCTCTTTTTTATAGGCTGTAACAAATGGCTTGCAGGCTAGCTTTTACACATGAGCTTTGCCCTACAGATATTCCCCACCCCATACATCTTTGCTAATAGTAATTTGACCAGCCTTTGTTTGATCCCACCCTTACACAATCAAGATGCTGGTCAGACATCTGCGGATGCTCAAAGGAGACACCCCCCATGGCTTTAGAAGCTCAAAATTCTACAATTAAAATTGATGACAAGAGGATTGTTTGGAGGCTAGGTGAATTGTTCTTTTGTCCTCTCTAATGGGTCACCATTCTCTGCTAGAAGAAGAACTCCTCCCTGATCTCCCAGTATGTAGCCATGCAAACAGTTTCACTCCCAGTTTCATTCCCAGTATCTTTCTGTAGTTATGCAAACTGTCTCAGCAGTTTCAACTGCTCCTTACTTACTGCTGAGAGGTATGATCAAAATTTGGTTCTTTGACTATTGATTATGCATGAAACATAGTAATGAAACTGGATATACATTAAATAAAGCACTAAGGTGGGCCACTCCTGCTCACACAGTACAACTAGTCTGGGGGCAGTGAGCCTAACTCCATAGTCACCCCCAAAGGCAGTTTTAAAATGGCTTAGCATGCATTTCAGCGGAGTCCTATTCCTGGATCCACTAGACCCCATACTGTAATTATTCTCCTAATTCGTATACAACACTCGCGTTTATAACACAGAACGAGACAGCAGAGGGGAGACAAAAGGCAGGGACACAGACAGACAGACACACATATATATACCCTCCCAGACTCCCGTTTCCCGAATCCAGACACCAGGACAGGCGGTGGTTTAAGAACTCAATATCTCAGACTACGGTTCTTACTCAGACCGCCCGTAGGGGGTGGCCAATCCTATACCAGACTTTAACGCGTTTCAGAAAACCAGACTTTTGAAAACCAGACTTTTCAACCCGTTTCAGAAAATTAAGAGAGTGAGTACTCACCGTCCTGAAGAGTTTGGATGCCAGTCTATCAAGCCGTATTTCTGTACCCAGGGAGTCGGCCATCCAGGACCGAGTGCGCAGGATACGCCGAGGGATCCCTCCGGAACAAAGGGTCCAGTGGCGCTGGGGACCGTCGACGAACAGGAAGTCGGTCCCGGATCGGGTGAGTCCTGGTTGCGCAAACCGCGATGCCTTCACCTGGGGGTGCGAGGGAGACAGGCGAAAGGGTATGTGTTTAAGCTTTGTTTCACTGTAACTCAGGCTGAGAGGGGAGGGGTTACCCTCACAGCTACCTTCCTGGCTGCCTCAAGACATGGAGGACATCGTGTCTACAGTTCTGACTGTATTTTAGAAATATCTCTGCTGAAGGTAGAGCCCTTTCTTTCTTTTTTTTATTGTGAATTTTATAGGTATATACATTAAGCATAACATCATAAAAAACCTTGTAGTAGATACATAATCAAAAAGGAAAATAATAAAAAAAAGAAAAAGAAAAGGCTTTCTAGCCCACATTAAGGGAGAACAATTAGCCCTAACAAGCAGAAGCAAAAAAAATCTTACAGGACAATCCAAAACTAAACCACTAAACAGAGTTCAGAAATTATATACCATAACACAAAACCTCTGTAAGAGTCAAAAGATTTTCCAGATGAAGAGGGTCAGTAAACACATACTTGACATTAGTCAAAGTGATTAAACATTTACGAGGAAATCGCAAAAAGAAAGGCCCCTCCGGCAGCCAAGACAGGAGGTCTAAGCAGCAGGAAGGACTTCCTCCGCACCTGAGTTGACCTTGCCACATCTGGGAAAACAAAAACCTTATATCCAAAATACAGGAAATCTTTTTTCAAGAAATAAGCCTTTAAGATTTTAACCTTATCAGCCACAGCAGATAAGAACATAATTAACGTTGCCCAAGCTGAGATCTCCTCATTAGAAGATTCCAAAAAGGCAGTAAGATCCACATCAGATTGTGTCTCAGCGTGAACAATGTCACCATCACGTGTCACCGATCGAGTAGGCAAATAATAAAGATCAGAAACCCCAATAGACTCAAAATCAGAAATTAATAAAATCTCTTTACAATATTTCCTAAATAATATTAATGGAGACAGCAAACACGTTGATACTGGGTCGAGTGTATCCACTATCTTAGCCAGTTTTTTAAATAAATATTTTCCTGATCCGAAGTCTCTACAGGATGCCTCACAATTGAAGTTAATAGCTGTTAATGGAACTGAACTCCCAGTCCTAGGGTACTTTGATGCTAATGTGCAGTGCTTAGGACAATTGGTTCCAGAAAGGTGTATATTCGTAGTTCAAGACAATTTCAGGAACGGAAGGTTGGAAGAAGACGCAGCCCAAGGTATCGTGGGAATAAATGTGTTGAGGCACTTGGAAGGACTGTTTCGGGATTTATCCTGTTTTACGTTGGAACCAACAAAAATTTCCACTATAATTACGGAAATAAGTCTCCAAAAGCAAAGTCTAAAAGAGCACCGAGTACATTTTGTTAAAGTATTGGGAAGAGTAGGTCAATTGATTGCTGCGAGGTCTGCAAAGATAATTGTAGGGAAATGTAACAGTGTTAGGAACTGGGTAGGACCATTGTTGTTAACCGCCACCCAGTCCGCAAGTATGTCAAACAGCATCATGGTAGCTAAGGTACTAGCACAACAAGAAGAAGGTAGAGTACCAGTACGAGTGATAAATATAGGAGAAAAAGATGTCAACCTTCCTCCTAGGATGAGAGTGGCAGAGATTAGTAAACCCATGGAGATTTTTGAAAATGAAAACTCAAAAACTGCAGAAAGAAATATAAATATAGACTAGGAGAAAAATTTACCTAAGGTGAAAATTGACTGGAATTTATTAAATGACCGACAGTCTGAACTACTAAAAGAACTGCTGTGGACACATCGTGATGTCTTTTCTAATAATGATAATGACATTGGGTACACTGAGATTATTCAGCATGAAATAAAGACAGGAGATACACCTCCTATTAAACAGCCATATCGCAGGGTGTCACCTCATCTTTTTGAACAGTTCAAAAGTCACATTACTGAACTGGTGCAGCAAGGAATTCTATGAAAGAGCTATAGTCCTTGGGCTAGTCCTGCCGTAGTTATCAAAAAAAAAAAGATGGAAGTATAAGATTCTGTTGTGACTACCGTAAATTAAATGCTGTTATCTTCAAGGATGCATATCCTTTACCTCGCATCGATGAGGCACTGGACGTCTTAGGAAATTCTAGATGGTTCTCATCTCTGGACCTAACTTCAGGATATTTTCAGCTAGGGATGTGCCCAAAGGACATTGAAAAGACAGCAGTTACCACTCCATTCGGTCTTTTTGAATGGACCAGAATGCCCTTTGGCTTGTGTAATGCGCCCGCTAGTTTCCAGCACCTGATGGAGACAGTGCTAGATGAGTACATCTTTGAAATTTTGTTGCTTTACCTGGATGATATCTTGATATATGCTCCTTCATTTGAAATTCATTTAGAGAGATTGAACAAGTATTCAAATGCTTGGGGGAAACCGGCCTTAAGCTAAAACCTAGCAAATGTAAATTATTCTGCAAAGAAACCAAATTTCTGGGATATGTGGTTTCTGAGAAAGGAGTAACGACGGACTCGGACAAAATTCAAGTGATACAACGGTGGAAGATTCCTACTACAAAGACTGAAGTATGCAGTTTCCTAGGCTTTACAAGCTTTTATAGACGGTTTGTGCCCAATTTTGCACAAATCGCTGCACCTTTACATTGTCTTACGGGAAAGAATAAAGAAACCAACCGGGAAAAGGAATTTGTGTGGTCTGAAGAGTGTCAATTAGCTTTTGATGCTTTAAAAGAGAAATTAATGTCAGCTCCTATTTTATCGTTCCCAATATTTACTGAACCCTTTATTCTGACAACCGACGCCAGCTACAGAGGATTAGGAGCTATATTAAGCCCAATTCAAAATGGCAAAGAAAGGGTAATAGCATATGCCAGTAGAGGGTTGAGGAATTCAGAAAAGAATGCAAATAATTATTTGGCCTTTAAATTGGAGTTACTGGCACTGAAGTGGGCGGCCACTGTTAAGTTTAGAGAATATTTGATTTATAAAAATTTATAGTAAGGACAGACCACAATCCTCTAAAATACCTGGAAACTGCTAAGATCCAATCTATAGAACAAAGATGGATTGCCCAACTAGCTGAATTAGATTTCAGTGTGGAATATAAACCGGGAAAATTGAATCAGAATGCTGATGTTCTGTCTAGATTACCTAAAGATCTAGAATCAGAGGAAGAAGAAGAAGATAAGGATGGGAAGGATTTTTTGAAACTGAATTTGTTAGGGTGTGCTAAGAAACCAAATACAAATAAAGTTATTCAGGTGAAGCAGGTGACAGTGTCAAATAAGTTGATTTTATCTGAGCAATTACAGGAAGAAATTTATCAAGCTCAAACAACTGATCCGGTAATAAAAGTAATATTAGAGTGGCTAAGACAAAACCCTACCGAAGTGAATTGGCAACAAGTAACAGAAGAGATAAAAATTCTCTGGAAACAAAGAGATAGATTAGTAATCAGAGATAAAGTATTATTTAGAAAGTTTGAAGACTCCCAACATGGAGATGTGGTATGGCAAGTGGTGGTGCCTGATGTACAAAAAAACAAAGTATTGGGAAATTTCCATGATAGAGCAGGACATTTTGGAGTAGAAACCACCTTTAAAAACATACGTAAGCAGCATTATTGGGTGCATTTAAAGAAAGATATTGAAAAATGGATAAGCAAATGTTCTCAGTGTTGTTTTGCAAAGTTACCATGTCCTCAAGAAAGAGAAAAAAATGGGTTCTTTCCATGTAAACAGACCCTTAGAAGTTTTGGCAATGGATTATACTATACTTGAAAGAGATCGTAGGGGTTTTGAATCTGTTCTTATCTTAACGGACATGTTCACCGGATTTACTATTGCAATACCTACTAGAAATCAAACTGCAAAAACTACTGCAAGAATGCTTAGCTGTGTATGGCTAGCTGTGTATGGAATTCCTGAACGTTTACATTCAGACCAAGGGAGAGCATTCAAATCAGAAGTCATAAAGGAACTATGCAGTTGGTATGGCATAACAAGATCCAGAACTACTCCATACCATCCTCAAGGAAATGGTAGGTGCAAATGATTTAATAGAACAATGCATCAAATTTTGCGAACGTTCCCTGAGGATAAAAAGAGAAAGTGGTCCGAATATCTGCCTGAACTAAATCAAATATATAACAGCTTTGTACATTCTTCCACCGGTTTTGCTCCAGTTTATCTATTTTTGGGAAGGGAGACATTAATTCCTTCGTGCCCCTTGGTAACTGAAGGAATGTCTTCTGATTGTGACACTGAAATTGCTGAAAATTGGATTCGACTTCAACAGGAGAAATTGGAGGCTGCTCGTGGTGTAGCCCAGAAGAAGTCCATCGAAAGTTTCTTGAAAATGAAGAAAAGTTATGATCAAAAGAGCAGAACGTCTGAATTATGCATTGGGGATAGAGTGTTAGTGCGAAAACAGAATTATCCTGACCGACATAAATTACAAAGTCCATGGGAAAGTGAAATTTATGTAATTTTAGAGATATTGGGAACTAATCAAATTGTGTTTAAAATTCAAAGTGAATCGGGAAAAATAAGAGTTCTACATAGAAATATGCTTAAGTTGTTTCCTTTGAATATAGAAAATTCAGAGTCGCCAAGTGTGGGAGTGCCATCCCAAATAAAATCTATAAATTTTGATTCTGAAAAGGATAATTCAAAAAGGGAGGGAACAAGGAAGGAGTGTTTTTGGATACGGACGTTTGTACAGGTATGAGAATTTCTACCTGTACAACAGGATGTATCTATATCTAGAAGAGAGAAAAATGTAATACGAAGTTCCACTCAAGTTACTAAAGGTTTGTGTTCAGCTTATTTAAGAGAAAATTATATTTTGGGATGATAAATTTTTGGGATGATAAAATTTAATTGCTGTACTGTTAATAATGAGTTGCTTTAACTGTTAAAAAAAAAGGAAAAAGAATGGGTGTTTTGTTTAGTAAAGTGGAAGTGTGGTTGGTGTGAAGATAAATAGTGTATGAAAATGTTGGGGACAACATTTAGTTTTAACATGGGCGATTGTAACCCCCACAAGGGGTTAAGTTTTTTTTACCTGAGAGTGTGTTTTTGCAGCATTAGCAGTTGTTGAGTGTCTCATTTGAGGGGAGCTGGAGTATGTTTTGATCCGGATTGGATCTGTGATGGGAGAGGAGTTGGTCTGGGACGAAAAGTAAATGCATGAGAAAAGATCCGGAGCGGATCAGGCGGATCCGGGTCTCTCGGATCAAGAGACTGGTATCCCACGCTGTGAAGTAGCGCTTGAGAGTTATTGCAGGTGGAGGTGAAAGTTGAGACTCCAATTTGATTTTAGAAAGGGAGGTTGGATTTCAGAGGTTTTTTGGGGTAAGGTTAAACTGGTGAAATGTCATAGCGGAGTGCTGTTTTGAGTTAGAAACCTGAGAAAACAGGGTTTAATAGTCAGTCGGTGATTGTTGGGAAAGGGATAATTTCTTTTGGAATTTATGTTATTTTTGCTGTTTAAATTCAACATAGAATGTTGATGCCATTATTTCTTATGGGAGTTTTAAAAGATAAAAATGGAGATTGTAGCTGCAAATTAGAATTCGTGTCAACTGTTGTTATTAGAATACTGGTGCAAGCATGCTTTTTATTGGCTGTAGGTTTTCTGATGATGTCATTTTTTGAGTTAGTGTTGCCTGGGGTTACGGCTGAGAAGATGGAGAAGTGAAGAACTGTTTGTGAGAGTGAGCAGTTGGTTATTATAGGATTTCTTATGCAGGTTGAAGATTTGCTTTCAAAGTAGGAAAATATGGTTGAGTACTACTGAAATTGGTCAGGTATTTTAAAAAGAAGGAAAGCTGCTTGTGGAAGTGAGAGCAGAAATGTGTTAAACAGAACTCCTGACTGAGTTTTGTGACAGAGTGACCGGTTTGAATGTGCTTAGGAATTGCACATTTAATTACAAAGAGCTGTGTATATACTTATTTACTGTATACTTGACTCGGCTGAAAACTTTTTCTTTAAGGTGATGCTAGTAAAAGAGCTCCCTAAAAATAGGTTTCCTGTTTTGAATGGTCTAAAGGTGACCAGAGTATTGGAATGACTCTGAAGTGAGGATAAGTGTAAAGTAACCTGTTCTAAAGGAAAAGAAAGCTGTTGTTTACTTTATTGCATGTGGAGTAGCACTACTGAAATTGCATAGTGTACTACAAGTTAATTGTACAAAGCATGCTGTAAGGTAGAATGAATCTAGTTATTGTGGAATAGACACATAGGGGCATGTTTACTAAAAACCGCCAATGTGCGCGCCGCACAATAGCGCACTAAAAGCAGTACTTAAGAGCGCTTAAGTGCCCCGCACACGTGCGATGAAGCCACGCACCCGTGCGCGTCACACTAACGGGCGCCGCACAAGAACGGGTCCGCAAATGTCCGAGAGAGGCGTGGAAAGGCTAACGGAGGGCGAAGAAAGGCCCCGGAGGGGCGGAGAGACGGGGTTAATGGGCGGGGAAGGGAAGGGGAGAGGCACCCCGCACATTATCGGGGCCGAATTTACAAGGAAAAAATAGCGCGAGTGAAACACTCGCGGTAGAGGGCAGTTAAAGGGAAGAGAAACCATTTCCGTCAGCAATGTACAGGAAAACCGGGGAAACCTGCAAAACGTAAGCAGTGTGATACATGTGCACAGCACAAAAGTGAAAATAAAAATAGAAAATGACCACAACAAAAATATTAAAAATAGTAATTCAGCTGGGGAACAGTTATAGTAATGGGCAAATATAAAAACCACACCCAGGAAAGCTCCAGAAAAAAGAAATGAATTTTGGAAGGGTCTACGGAGCGGAGACTCCACCAAAACTAATTGCCATCTTTGGAGCTTTCCTGGGAGTGTTCCCTATGGTTGCCCATTAATAGCACTGTTGCCCAGCTTGGCTAAAAGTATAGCCCCTGTTTTTCGTGGTCATTTCCGGGGTTTATCTGCACGTATGTGACCAGACAAGGTGAATGAGCCCACAGTAAACATGTGCAGAGCAGGGTTTGCGACCCCATCCTGCCAGGTTTACCATCTCCAGGGACTGCACTGTCTCTGTGGCCACAGTGTGGTGCAGCAGACAGAGCCAGTACCTCTAAGACCAGAGGGTCACAGGTTCAAATCCCAGCTGCAGCTACTGCCAACCCTGTCCACATATTTTTCCCACAACTACACCATGATAGTAAGGACAAACCTTTATTGCTGAGAACATAGGCATGGTTAATACGCCTATATTTTACCACACCAAACACAGACACCATAAACAGGCACATTATCTAGAGCAGAGTCTCCCAAATGCAGTCCTGGAGGGCCAAACACCATTCAGGTTCCATGCTTCCCCTAAGAAAGATGCCTGTGCTGCATATGTCTGCACCACCCCCATGGTATGCAGATGTAGCTCATGCATATTCATAGGGGACAGCATGAAGACCCGAACAGTGTCTGGAACACCAGGACTGGAGTAGGGAAACTCTGCCGTAAAGCAGCAGACAACAGGGCCAGACACACCCACACGCACACCCACAGGCCCCATTGGCCAATGCCTCCTGGAGAGGCAGGACATTGGGCCCTGCATGCATCTCCCAGATCTAGCACCTGCGTACCTTAGCAATGCCACCCTATACCTGGGTACACGGTACACAGCCCTCAAACGTTTGATGTGGGTACCGGCAGATAGACAGTCCTACGTTCAGCACTGTTTGCTTCTTGAGCTCCATCAGAACAAGCTGTCTGATGTCTGCGGTGCGTGCTCCAGGTCTGGCCCCTGACAGTGTTTACCACCCTGGGGAGTGACCCCCAGCAGTACTGTGTACCATATCCATGGCTGTACCGTGCCCAGGACTGGTGTGGTGGGCAGGGCTACTAACCTCCTCTATAGTAGCACATTGCTGGCATAGGTGTTGGGTGTGTGTCTGTCTATACAGTGTGTGGTGGCTGCAAACACCTTCCACAGCCCACACTGCCAGCACTGTTGCCAGTATTGGCCTGCCAATGTGCATAATGAGCAGCAAGGTACCATGGGTATAGCTCAGACAGGGTGACCTCTGTATGTGCTGCTGGGGGATCACTCCACCCTGACTGTGCAGTGACCACAGCATGGCTAGGCACCTCCATAGTGCTATATAGTATTCCTCTCATGTGATATATATGGGTGTCCTTTTGGGGCCCAGTCAGTGATGTAACTGCTTGTGTGTGCTGCCATCCCAGTTCTGGGTGCATGCATTTCCACCAGGACTAACTAGCAGACTGTATTCAGCTGGTCTGTGTCTTGAAGGGGTGCCATGCAGGGTGCAGCGGCTGATGGCTTGCTGCAGGAGAATATCTGACAGTGGTGGGGTGCAGCTTAGCATATCCAGGCCTAATGTCTGTCTGATATTGTGTTCTGGGGGTGTATAGAGCTGATGTGACTACCGTGTGGGGTGTCTGTTCCCCAGTAGGGCTGGGGTTGATGGTCCACTCTACTGCCATCATTGCAGGGGGGTAGAATGTGGATCTGTTGATGGGTGACCCTGTTTGCCACCCTCAGCTGAGGGGGGGTTGGTGGTGCATGGCCCACCTGGGGGTCCATGGGGGGGGTTCCCCCTGACTGAGACAGACAGATATATCCAGGATGTTTCTGCAGAAACAACCTATCTCACAGATTAACACTGCTTTGGAGCTCTGACATGGCCTCTCTCAGCCATGGAGGGTGTTGTGGACCTGGTCCTGGGCGCCTCATCGCACCCTCAGGGTGAGCACAGTACCCGCACAATGCGACGGGGTGTAGCTACTCTGTGCCAGTGGAACACCCGCTCAGTACACCCTACCAGGCTGGGGTGCTGTGTGGGTGCACATGGACACTTCCTCCTGCCAGGCCGGGGAGCTGTTGAGGTGCATTCCCCATCTTGTGTGCATCTGTGGACAGCTGATTTGCATGTGCAGTGCATCATGGGTACGGGTGGCCTAACCCTATCCTGTCTACAACAGCAGACTGTCTGTGGGGTGACGTGCAGGCTCTCTGCAGCCAGCCAGGGGCTTGCTGTCAGCTATAGAGCTGTAGCCCAATGGTTACATCACTGCCTATGATGCCAGAGGTCATGGGTTCAAACCCACAGTGGGGTTGTCTGATAGGGTTTTCCACAGCATTGTTTTATTTCTTGTACATATGTTGCTGCCAGCAATAACACCCTCAGCGTACTGTACCCATGGGGTGCCTCTGCGGGTGCTTTATTGGGCGCCCTATTGGCCACCTTATGGTTGCCATCCATATAAGGTGCACTATACCTTACCCTGTGCCGCAACATATATGGTGCCCTATAGGGGACATTCTAGGGTGCCTTGGCGGACAGTGAGCTGTAACATGTGCCGTATGGGCCGCCTTATGTTAACACGCTTTGCGTGTGCGTCTGCTAGTCGTGAGTACTAAAATAAACGTAACTTGCCTCCTACAGCACTCATCCCCATAATATATAATGCCTCAGCCAGCCTTGTTTACTGGGCACTGTATGGATTTGAACCCCTGCTCCCTTGGTCAGTGTCTAAACCATTGTGCTGTGGCTCTGTCCCTGTGCATGAGCATCAGCGCGCCACTTCTGCCGCCCACTATTTGAATGCCTCCGCACACATCAGCACGCAGCCTGATGCCCATCAGCGTGCCGCCTTCTGCTGCCCAAAATGACAGTGTGCCGCCTTCTGCCGCCCAAAATGACAGTGCGCCGCCTTCTGCCGCCCAAAATGACAGTGCGCTGCCTTAAATTATTTTGCCTCCTCAACCACTTTTAACCATTAAAGTTGATGCCTCAGCTGGCCTTTTTTGTGGAGCACAATGGGGAGTTGAACCTGTGGCCCCTGCACCATTGGTTTGTGTCTTCACTGTTGTGCTACAGCTCTGTTCCTCTATGTGCCCAGCGGCGCCCCACTTAGCCTTCCCACGCGCTAATGTGGACCCCGCACATTTGCGCGGCACGCACACGTACGGTCGGTTTTTTCCTTTTTTCAGCCTGATCCGCCCACTCCTTATATGGCACAGGCACACTACCGCGGCCCCGCACGTTAGGAATGTTTAGTAAACATGCCCCATAGTATTTGAGCGCTGAGTGCAAGTTTGAGTAAATGTGGTGCAAGTATGTGTTTAAGGAAATAAGGAGTTTAGTAAGCTCTTCAGCATAGGTAAATAAGTTTAGATAGGTACTTTTAGGTAGGGACTTTGTTTAATTTTAATTTTATTTAGTTAGTTAGGGAACGTAACAAAGTTTGTGACAAAGGAATAATTTAGGTTGTCTCATACCTAAACTAGAAAGAAGTTAGGGTTTTGTCTCCCTTTTTATTTAATTAAGTTAGGGAGCCAGGTATCCTGGACTCCGTGGATTCAGACGTACGGCGGTTCCTGCGCGAATCTTGGGCCCCTACACTTCAATTCTTGCAGCTGTGTGGACAATAATAAAAAAAAAGAAGTCAGTCTTACATCTCAGCTGAATGAACAAAGAAAGCTAAGTGAAGTACTTAATATAAGCTGTGTGTTAAAAAAGAAGGAATAGGAGAGCAGGGGGAAAAGAGTAGACAATCCCCATTTGTTACTGATGTAATATGTCTTCAGCACAAAGAAAAATAAAACATCACAAAACATCAGGACTTACAAATTAACAACTGAAGTTAACAGAAAAGTATTTTTTTTAGTGCTACATTAGTCAGAGAAGAAACTTATCAGATTAGAATAGTTAGGATTTCCCTTATTAGAGTTGTGGCAGGTTGCTATTGATTTTTCTGTTAAAGAAAATACTGTTTTTTATTTAAGAAACTAAGTTACAGGAGTAGCTAGTAGTATAAAATTGTTTAGTAAAAAGAGAAAATATGTGCAACTTTTTGGTGCAATAAAAGAAGAGATGTATAATGGGTTGTTCTTACATGTTTTACTGAGAATCTGAGAAGATTATTTCAACTAAATATACACAGTAAATAACAACAAAAGTGTCAGAACCTGTGTAGAATAAATATTAAGACACTTTGCAATAATTCTATTTGTAAACTTTATTTATACCACCTAAGTTTACTTATTTTATGTATTTCCCCAGTTCCTTTTGAAGAAACTGGTGTGTACTGTACCTTTCTCATTTGTAAGCAGGTGATAGTGCCTTTCCTTACGGCACCGTGACACACAATTTAAATAAGGAAGCTACATCAGGGCGCTGGTCACTGGTTTGCAAATAGGGGTGGGTTACATTAAGTAACCTTAAATTTTTTGCCTGATGAGCGTTTTCTATGGCTTCAATTTGTTTAAGCAACATATAGCTACTTTTCACTCCTGCATCACCCCCTCTTGCAATAAACCCAAAGGTTTATCAATATCATCCAATCGCCGGGAGCAAACCGCAATCCTAGCATCGACCTCATGGGATTTAGTAACAACCTGTTGAGAAAACTTCACAGTTTCATCAATAAAGCCAGATAGCAAAGCATTGGTCTCAGAAACTACTTTCCAAATGTCAAATAAGGAAACATCAGCAGAAGAGGCTGTAGGTAATAAACCTAAGGCCTCGGGCTTACCCAACTGAATAGGAGTTAACAATAAAGAGCTGACACTGAGGCCGTCGGGGGGGGGGGGGGGCCTCAGAAACCGCATTCACCGATGCAGTTACTGGCCCAACAAAGGGGTTACCTCCTTCTCACCCATGCCACAGTTCAAAGGAGCTGGATTCGGAGGTGGTGTCCTATCAATGGAACTCAAGGAGACACCAGATAAAGATGCGTTAACAGAGGTAGACGTATCAAGCCATAAAAACTTTGACCCAAGCTTCAAATCTTCCAACACTCACACATGCTGGTCCTTCGGTGTCGAAACTGCTGTAACAGAGTCTTTCTCTATCGTCTTACACTTCCTCTTACCACGCCCTCTAGGCATCCCCAGCGGCAAAAAGCAGGAGGGAAAAATGCCCTGAGCCCCGAAATGGCACCAAAGGGGCATTCCTCTTTGGTCATGTGCCCCTTCGGTCACGTGACCACGGGCCGCGTCTGTGGCTGCGGAACAGCTATAATGGATGTTAAGTGGCAAATATCACATGTTATTCCTTTAATGCATATTAGTAGCTACCCGCTTAGTGAGGCAAAAAGGACTGTCTGAAAATTACATTCCGTGAAGATGGGTTAAATTACACTCAGGAACCAACAATGCATGCATTTTTACCCATGGGAAAAGTATGTGGTCACAGAAACAGGGTTAAATTGGGAAAGGCAGCAACATGAACGTTTTGCATATTCAAAACAATGTAAACTATTTTCAGGGGAAAAATATCTACAGAAAAAGCTGGTGCAGATCTCTGTGGGCACTTTTTCTCCAGGCAGTTTTCCAAGGTAAAGTATGTGTGGACTTTCCCTGTGAAAAGTGATGGAAACTCCCAGGCTAAAATGCCCACAATCCTTGCAACATTTACCTTTAGTAAAATAATAGAAAAAAAATCTAGCAGCAACAGCGCCTACTTTGAAGGCGCGAACATTACGCCTGACCAATAGCAGTTGTAAATCTCAGCAGCTAGTATGATTAACTTTGCATGACCTGGAAAACTGCAAAGTTTATGCTTGCTTCCTGACTCTGCCCACGTTATGCCAAGATGTTCTTCCTCCCAGCAACACCTACAGTAAAAATGCACACATTCTTGCCATTACGTGTACTTTAATGCTTGCTGCAATTTTATAAGATTGACGGTGGAATGGTGAAACCTGAAGCAGGGTCTTGAAATAAGATGACCCGAAACACAAGACTGTGTCGTTTTGCCACCGGATTTGTGCTGTTGCTGTGCTAGCTTGGGGATTCAGCTAAATACTTATTGTTTTAAGATTTTGCGCCTCAGTTTTCAGTGTTATACTGCACTTGATTAAAAGGACTATGCCCTCCAGTTGAGATGTTCTTGCCTGGGGGCATTTGGTCCGACAAAAATTAGGTTATTGGAGGTTTCTTATTTTGTAGAACCTGCTCTTTCTGTTCTGCAATTTTATAAGAGATATTTAACACTGAAGACTGAACACAGTTTAGGACAGCTATCCAGAGGGTCACCGTGACTTGATAGCACTTAAAAACAACAACAGCATGTGTATATCACCATATACATGCTAAAATGGCTTTATAAACTTACCTCCCTATATGTGGACAGAGCCCTTTATCATTGAGACAGAATAACATCTCCTGAATGCTATTTATACATCTTGGCAAACTTACTCTTTCTTAAGAGCAGAATCACAAGGACTTTCTTAGCATGTAGCTACAACCACTTGGATATGGTCAAAATGCTTTTTTCTTTTACCTCCTTTATATATAATGAATCTGTATTCTATAAATATTAAAATGCTTGCAAACCATCCAAAATACCATTATTTGCCTCCTGAGTCATGCAGCTAAATTTGGTCACATTAGCCTATTGCTGTTCAAAAAACACTGATGTCTAGTGATCTTCCAAATTTGTGACAAAATTCTTCTGCTAGTTTATAAGGCACTTAGATCTGGTTCACCGTTCGATCTTCGTTCCATGCTTACACAACATAAGAACATAAGAACATAAGATATGCCATACTGGGTCAGACCAAGGTCCATCAAGCCCAGTATCCTGTTTCCAACAGTGGACAATCTAGGTCATACGTACCTAGCAGTTTCCCCAAAAGACACAGGTTCTACAATGCTTGTATTGGGTCAAGCATTGATATCCTGGGTCCCTTTTTAATAATGGTTTATGGATCTTTCCTCCAGGAAATTGTCCAAACCTTTTTTAAACCCAGCTACACTAACAGCCTTTACTACATCCTCTGGTAACAAATTCCAGAGTTTGATTACACGTTGAGTGAAAAAATATTTTCTCTTATTAGTCTTAAATAGTTTACCCTGTAGCTTCATTGCATGTCCTCTAGTCTTTCTATATTCTGATAACGTTAACAATCGATCTACGTTTACCCATTCCACTCCGTTCATTAATTTATAGACTTCTATCATATCTCCCCTCAGCCGTCTCTTTTCCAGGTTAAAGAGCCCTAATCTTTTTAGCCTTTATTCATAGGGGTATCCTTCCATCCCCTTTACCATTTTGGTGGCTCTTCTCTGAACCTTTTCTAATAACGCTATATCCTTTTTAAGATACAGCGACCAAAATTGCACACAATATTCAAGGTACGGTCACACCCTGGAACGATACAGAGGCATTATAATATCCTTTGTTTTATTTTCCATTCCTTTCCTTATGATACCTAACATTCTATTTGCTCTCTTGGCTGCTGCTGCACACTAGGTGGAGGGTTTTAACATATTATCCACAATGACGCCTAAATCTTTTTCCTGGGTGGTGGTTCCTAATGTGGAACCTTGCATCGTGTAACCATAGTTTGGGTTGTTCTTCCCTAGGTGCATAACTTTGCACTTGTCCACATTAAATTTCATCTGCCATTTTGATGCCCAGTCTTCCAATTTATCAAGATCCTCTTGCAATTTTCAACAATCCTCATGGGTTTTAACAACTTTAAATAATTTTGTGTCATCTGCAAATTTGATAACCTCACTCGTTATTCCCTTTTCCTGGTCATTTATGAATTTTTCAAAAACCAGCGGACCCAGCACAGATCCCTGGGGTACACCACTATTCACCTTTCTCCATTGGAAAAATTGGCCATTTAGCCCTACCCTCTGCTTTCTATCTTTTAACCAGTTCCTGATCCACAATAGTACACTGCTTCCTATCCCATGACTCTTTAGTTTTGCCAAAAGTCTCTAATGAGGGACTTTGTCAAAGGCTTTCTGAAAGTCCAAATACACTATATCAACCGACTCACCTTTGTCTACCTGTTTATTCACACCTTCAAAAAAATGTAACAGATTAGTAAGACAAGATCTTCCTTGTCTAAAGCCATGTTGGCTGTCTCCCATTAAGCCATGACTATCTACATGTTCAGCAATTTTGTTCTCTATGATGGTTTCTACCATTTTTCCCGGTACTGACATCAGGCTCACCAGTCTGTAGTTTTCCGGATCTCCCCTGGAACCCTTTTTAAAAATTGGCGTTACGTTGACCATCCTCCAATCTTCAGGTATTACAGATGACTTTAATGATAGTTGACAGATTTCTAATAGCAGATCTGCAATCTCATGCAGGCCATGTGGTCTTTTTCTGTCGTCATATTTCTATGTTTCTATGTTTCTCATATTTCAGTTCTTTCAACTGAAATCATCATCCGGTCCAGGTGATTTGCTACTCTTCAGTTTATCTAATAGTTGTAATACATCTTCTCAATGTATCGATATTTCCTTCAATTCTGCCACACCTTTAAATACCATTTCAGTCATGGGTAACATCCCTACATCTTCCTCAGTAAAGACCGAAGCAAAGAATTCATTCAGTCTCTCCGCTATCGCCTTGTCGTCTTAGTGTCCCTTTAACCCCTCTATCATCTAATGGACCAAATAACTCTCTCACTGGTTTTTTGCTACGAATGTACTTGAAAAAGTCTTTATTATGCATTTTTGCTTCCGCAGCAAGCTTCTTCTCAAATTCTCCCTTTGCCTGCCTTATCAATGCCTTGCATTTAACTTGCCAGTGCTTGTGCTGTTTCCCGTTTTTGTCATTTGGCTCTTTTTTCCATTTCCTGAAAGATGCTTTTTGGCAACAACAGCCTCTCTGACCTCACCTTTAATCCACGCTGGCAGTTTTTTGGACTTCCTTCCACTTTTTTTAAAGTGTGGAATACAGCTGGTCTGGGCTTCCAAGGTAGTATTTTTCAACAACACCCAAGCTTGATGTAAGTCTTTAACCTTTGCAACTGCTCCTTTTAGTTTTTTCTTAACTATTTTCCTCATTTTATCATAGTCTCCTTTTTGAAAGTTAAAAGGTAGTACTGTGGATTTCCTTTCCTCCTCCACTAATTAAATCAAACACGATCATGCTATGATCACTATTGCTAAGCGGCTCCAACACCCTTATCTCTTGCACTGGATCTGGTGTTCCACTAAAGACTAGGTACAATATGGTTTTCCCTCTGGTCAATTCATGAACCAGCTGCTCCAAGAAGCAGTCATTTATGTCATCTAGGAACTTTATCTTCCTAGCATGTCCTGCTGTGACACTGACCCAGTCGATACCGGGGTGTTTTAAATCACCCATTATTATTACTGTGCTGTAACCTTTGTTAGCTTCCTTGATTAATTTGAGCATTTCATCATCCATTTGTTCATTCTGGCCAGGCGGTCGATAGTACACCCCCACTGCCATCGCCTTCCCCTTTTTACGTGGAATTTGAATCCTTAGAGATTCTACAGCAAATTTTGTTTCCGGCAAAACATTAATCCTTTCTGATTCAATGCCCTCTCTAACATAGAGCGCAACCCCTCAGCCAATTTGATCAGCTCTATCATTACGATATAGTTTGTACCCAGGTATCACAGTGTCCCACTGGTTGTCCTCCTTCCACCATGTCTCTGAGATTCCAATCATATCTAACCTCTCATTTAGTGCTATATATTCTAACTCTCCCATCTTATTTTTTAGCATCTTTATCCTCAATCTACAAAAGCTCATTGGCTATTCTGCCTATCTCTTATACTAGACATGAATCTACTAGGCAGTCAGTCTTTCCTTTCATGCTCTCTATCTTTTGGAACCCTTTGCTCATCCAGCTACATCCTGAACCATCCTTGAAAAAATTCAAGAAGGTCTTAAGACACACCTTTTTACCATAATTTTTGGAGCTTAATAAGGGATTGAATTTAACAACATGGGCCACTAGGAGGAGCCTGGTATGCCCTATTATGCCAATTATGTCTCATTTAAAATCCCACACCCTGATATAGCCACCACCAAAAGCATTACCAACCATTCCTCCACACACAACTACCTCTATGCTCTTGCCCAATTGTCATCCAAGTTCAAAATAATGGGTCTGGCCCTTAATGGTAGTCTTATGGTGCTAGTATTTGGGGTCAAGCTGCCAAATAAGGAGTATTTGAACCCAGGTGGCAGCAAAGTGGGAGTTCCTGCCCTGCCATTGTACCACCAAGGATACCCCTGGTAAAGGTCATGGGAAATTGGAGGGATGGGGAGGATCAGATGATGTTCTTGGGGGGTATAAGATCATGGGTACGATATGTATTCAGGTGGTGGGCTACTACTACTACTTATCATTTGTATAGTCTAGTCAAGACAGACAACACAACTGGGGACTAGGCTATATCTAGGGGAATGGTAGGGAAACACAGAGGAGGTGAACAGGAGACTAAGGGGATCAGGAATGGAGTTGTGTGATCGGGAGCTGAGGTTCATGATTGGAGGGTGCTGGTTGTTTTTTTTAGCACTGGAGTCCATGTTAAATGCTTTGGCAAATAGCACAGATGCACCTGTGCTGCCAATGCATTTAATGCAGGCCCATGAAGTATTTGCAATGCAAATGGCAATTGCTAAGTATGCACCAACATTACATTCACACTGCACATTCTTTGCACTTACTGCGCATTACTTTTTTGTACCAAATGTGTGCCAAGTGCAAAAACTTGCCACACTTTAGTAAACATTCTCCTATATCTAGAAAGTTCCACTCCTCAATATATTAATTATGGAACAATGTGACATGCACACGGGGTCATTCTGAACCATGAATAGCAGGGATGGACATCCCAATGAGACGTCCATCCCTGCTATTCATGGTGGCTGCAGGCCCCAACTAACTTCCCCACCGGTTGTGTGGGGAAGTTAGTCAGGGGTGGGGAAGAGGCAGCCCGGGGGTGGAGAGTGGGTGGGCAGTTGCCGGCCCTAGACGTACAGGGCCGATTCTAATGTCAGCCCTGTACATCCAGGGCTTTCGAAATGGCCGGGTAAGTTATTCCACCTCTTGGGTGGAATAACTTCCCTGGACATCATTTGTTTTCATCATCGGGGTGCAGATAGAGCTGGGGAGCCAGAGTTAATTCTCCGCAGCCCGACCCTGGCCTTAGGAGGCCGGTTCAGGGTTGGGGCTGTGGGGAATTAACCCTTTTTGCAGGCGGCCGGCATCGTGGCTTTTAAATGGTTGCCATGCTAACATGACACCATGTCGCCACAGCTCCATTTAAATGCCCTGACTGAGTTAGTTGGGTAGGGCAGGCACGTGCAGGCTGGGACTGAATCACAGTCCCGGCCTGCACATACATGCCTGTTCATGATTCTGATCCCGCGGGGCTAGACATGCCCTGCGGGATCAGAATTGCGATCTCCTTTGTACGTCCTGCTCATCCCAGATGTACAAAGGAGATCTACATCCGGGACAGAATCGGGCCCACAGTGTTTACTTACGAGTTTGGCAAAAACTGAGATCATCACCTTTTATTTATGTATTTAACTATTTATTCAGCTACTAATGTATGGAATAACCTGATATTTTGGATTGTCATGTCCCAGGAATCTGGCATCAAAATCAGAATGGCTAGATATGCATTCATGCTTTAAAGTTATTTCTGAAATAATTTTGACCTAAACACCATGGAGGTCATTCTGAACTGCAAATAGCGGGGTTGGAGGTTGTGTGTCCGGGTTGGACGTCCAACCCCCATTTAGCCCCAGAACGCTATTCTGATTCCAGCCCTCCCCGAATGTACACAGCTTTTATGCGGGGAGTTCTGAATGGGGGCGGGGCAAGGGAGGTGCCATCTGCCGGGACTTATAGAGTCAATTCCAATCATGCCCCTGTACATCCCCGGTATTGACTTGGATACAGGGCTTATTCCACCCTTAAGATGGAATAAGTGCCGGGCTCCATGACAATGCCAGACTGGACCCCACTGCATCACTGCCACCCGATCTTGGCTATGGAGGCCCCCAACAAGGGTCAGACAGCAGGAAAATGGAGCGTTGGGGGCAGAGCCGGCCCATCCATTGTGTGAGAATGTTGTTCGCACAGGGCCCTGCGTGAACTTCATTATGCAGGATTTGCAAGGCCAGCTTCCGAGGGAGCCGGGGACACCAGAGGCCCCGGCTCGCCTCTGCACAACGCTGGAGTGAAGAGCCGTGTGCTCCTTCACTCACACTGTGTTCACGTGAAGCCTTCTGAGTGCCGGGAAACAAGAAATGTCCTTCAGTCTTTCCCGGCACTCAGCGGGCTTCACAAGAACACAGCACAAGTGAAGGAGCATGCTGCTCTTCACTCCAGCACTGTGCAGAGGTGAGCCAGGGCCTCTGGTGTCCTTGGCTCCCTCGTAAGCCGCTCAGACAGGCGTGAGGCTCTTCAGTGTGTGGATGGGGGCTAGGATAGGACTGGAAATGGCTGATGGGGTCTAGGAATGGAAATGGACTGATGGGGAGGGCAAGGATAGGAATGGAAATGGGCTGAGGCGGGGCTTGGACTGGAAATGGGCTGATGGAAAGCTGAGATAGGACTGGAAATGGCTTATGGGGGAGGCTAGGATTAGAAATGGGCTGATGGGGAGAGTTTGGACTGGAAATGGACTGATGGGGGGATAGGATAGGACTGGGAATGCCACTGAACAATCTACTAATTGGAAATCGACTGATCCCCGTGAAGAACAAAGTGAAATAATTAGGGGTAACTCTTGACCGAAAACTTAACCTTCAATCCCACATTAAGAAGATTACAGCTACACAAAACTTACGACCTATACTTGAACATAACCATTTCCACACCATATGTCAAGTAATATCACTCTACCCCTAGATTCCTGCAATCTGATATTTCAAGGTCTACCCAAATGCACAACTCAAACTTTAAAAATTACGCAAAACACTGCAGCTCATCTAATCACTGGATGAAAAAGTCAAGAACACATCACCCCGATATTAAAATCCCTTCAATGGCTCCCCATACGATCCCGAATAAAATACAAATCAATAATGATGACATTCAATACCTTGCACAATCAGTCTGCTGCATTCCTAAAACAGCTAATCTAAAGGATGCCGGATACTCAATCAAGGAGGAAGCAAATCAGAACACTCTCTCGACAACAATCAGGACTAGATCATCCCAAACATTCCAAGGAGTAGTTGAATACTACCCATCACTCTAGAACTCTCTCCCACACCAATTAAGAGCAACTATGGACACCACTGACTTCCGAAAACAACTAAAAACATATCTGTTCACAGAATATTTCAACACAACACCAGACACACAGACTTACTATGCAAAAACATCTGACCCATCACCCTGCACACATTATTATATGATACGCTAAACAGAGGACTAATATATTGTAAATAGTAGCTATTGTAAATAGTTGTTACTGAAGGATTATACAGTTAAATTATGATATACACAATTGTATAGTTAGCTGTTCTGTGTAAAACTGTTTTTGTGTTTAGCCGTTCTAGGTAAACTTGTTGTTTTGTTCAATGTAAACCGCCTTGATAAAACTGAAAGGCAGTATATAAGAAAGGTTAAATAAATAAATACATGCATACATAAATGGGCTGATGGGGGGCTGGGATAGGACTGGAAATGGCTGAGGGGGGGGGAGCTTGGACGGTAAATTGACTGATGGGGGGGGGGGGCTAGGAATGTAAATGGGCTGATGAGAGAGCTTGGACTGGAAATGGCTGATGGGGGGCCTAGGACTGGAAATGGGCTGATGCGGGAGGATGGGAGAATGGGACTAGAAGGAGCAGATGCTGGGTGGGGCTGGAACTAGAAGGGAGCTGATGTTGGGGGAGGAATAGAAGGGGATGGATCTTGTGGGCCCTCACTGGTTGGAAGACAGTGTCCTGCTGGTGCCTGTGTCTGCCACTCCATTCCTGTCAGCCAGCTGAATGTGTTGGTGCCATGGCGACGGGATGCCATTGCACCGGCATGCCAGCCAGAGCAGGCTGTGCAGGGGATGGGTAGCATGTCGGACATCCTGCACCACAGAATACAGTGCACGCCGGCCCGTCTAAGTGCCCGATTCCACAATCGTAGGTGTGTCCAGCTTCTGGGGTTGCAGAATCGGGTACATCTTGGCCCCATCTAGATTTTGGCCATTCAGACAGCCCAGGCGTGCACCGTTCTGAATCGACTTCCACAGGGTCAGTATTTAGCAGGGGACTATCTGTATAAAGGATATCCAGTTAAATCCTTGTAAATACTGACCACATTTTTTTTCTTAAATTCACAGATATACTGTGAGTTATACTTTTAGGGACCAATATTAAAAGGCAGGGGCTAGACGTTTTGCAGCCTGCTGCTGCTTTTAAACCCCCCTCCCCCCAGATAATCAGCACAGAAACTTATTCATCGTCCGATGCTGAATATCTGGGTTTTCTTTTTAGCGCATTGCTAGCCAGTCAACGGTGACATTTAGCCATTAATTGGATAGCAATAACAGGTAAAAGTTATGACAGCCCATCAACTGCCCTAACTTTAGTTGGTTAAACTATCCAATTAGCGGCTGAATATCGCCACTGACTGGATAGTGAAGGTATTGCTCCTGATCCACTCATAGACAGCTCCGGTTTTAACTGGGCATATTTTTATGCAGTCTGTGGCAATATTCAGACGCATTATCCAGATAGTGCTGTTGAATATCTGATTAGCCATTTAGTAAGTCTGCTAATTGGCTAAAATGCGTTGAATATGATTCCCTTAGGTTTTGGCATGGGGAGGTGACATTCTGGTTTGTGATTGAATTGTTAAGGTTTAGTTAGGGAGCAATGGGATTTAGCATTTATCCTATGTTTTACATATAGAGGTTGATTCTATAGGGGAAGTGTCTAAAGATATGCACCATTTAGGCACCTCTGTTCCTAATTTAAAAGATGTAAGGGCCTAAATGAGCATTTAGGTGCTCACTTTAGGTGGGCACTGATCAATAAACACACGTCTAAGTGCAATCGCTCTAGGGCAGGTGTAAATGTAGGTACCTAGATTTTTGCACCACTTGCGCCTCTTTAGGCCCCCACTTTTATTTTTAAAATAGGCTCAGGATAAGCGTGTTCCTGGTACCTAAATCTAGACACCTGCTTAGAAAATTACCCTCAGAGTGTTGAACTGTATTTATTATTTGTCACAATGTTCTTTTATTTTAATGCTAATGCAGACTATGTAATTTGATATGCTGTTTAATGTTTTGCTCTTCCCTGCCTTCAACCAGAATAGAATTATTTGTTTAAATTAAATTAAATTACTCCCAAGGATAAGACTACTAATTTGGGCTATCTTTTTCACTTTAAGTTGCATGTGAAGCTTGTATGAATCCTGATACTCAAAGAAATACATAGTTGTGAATTTGAACAGCAGTCATTAATCCATTGATGATTTTGGTAAAAGCAGAGGGCACATAACAGAAAATTCAGATAGAAAGAAAATAGCCTTAAAGTTACAAACCAAAGGGAATTGTTATCAAATTGAAAGAGGTATTTAGAGAAATAAAAGGAGAGGAGATGCAGCATTTGGTACACTGTGCAACAAAATATACTTTCTTCTGATTCATTAATTTTAATGAAATTTCCTATTAACTTTCTTAAAAAATGTGATTTATCTTTAATTATCCATGGTTTCCCCTACCCTTCCTAAAAAAACATAAACCCTATTTTTATTCATGCTATCTAGTATGGTGAAAATTTATCCCTTTTCTCTTCATACTGCCATGTTGTTTGCTTTTGAGCCAGATAAAAATGAAACTGGCCATCTGGATGATGTACATATAAATGCAGTGCTCTGCCAAAAAAATCCTACTCTTAATTATTAAACTATTGCCTGTATCTCCTCTTATTAGATTAGGATTCCAGTCGTTGCAAGATTTCAACCTCCCATGTCTCAATTTGTTGATTTTTTTTTGCTCAAATTAATATCAAAATACCTCTTCAGAGACTTGCTCACAGTTCAACTGCCTGGATGACAGGGCAACTTCTCACGGACAGCCATTAGCCTTCCCGTCTCAAGCTCAAGCATATTGCCCGTACAATGCTCCCAAACCCTAACGGTCCTATTGCAAAAAACATTTAAATACGATTCTACCGCAGGACAGTGTGAAGCAAAGGCTAATTTATGTACATATGCATAGCAGCAAAAGAATACTATGTGTAACCAATGACAGGAATAAATAGTTGGTATTTTGTTCTGCTGAAATAATGCTGAAACTTTTCATTGATTGCATCATATTCCTGCCCGAAGGTTTAGAGAAACGGAGTCAAAAGCAGGTACCCAAAAAATAGGCAGAAAGGAAAAGGGAGAGCCTCGTACACAAAAGTAATGCAATATCTATTAATAAATAATTAGGGACGTGCATTTGTGAGCGCTCATGGTTTGTTAGCACACCTTAAAAATATTTAGTGCACCCTAAATCAATTTAACACTTAATGTACAGTAAATCAATTAACTCGTGTTAAAAAGTTCTAACATAGAAACATAGGAGCCCTTTTATTAAAGTGTGATAAAATTTTGCACATACTAAGTGGCATTGTACAAATGACATCCAAGTGCAATCTGGGACATCCAAGCTGAAAACAAAGCAGGCACATCCAAGTTCAGGCACATCCAAGGTCAGGCACGTCCAAGGTCAGGCACATTCAAGGTCAGGCACGTCCAAGGTCAGGCACATCCAAGGTCAGACACATCCAAGGTCAGGCACGTCCAAGTTCAGGCACGATGTCACAAATGTGGATGTGCTCGATATGGACGTCTGTGGGGGTGTCTACATAGATTTATTTATTTATTTATTTACATTCTCTTATATACCATGCTATTCTGCATCAGTGCGGTTTACATTAAACAAACTGAAATTACATTGAACGGGGCATTATAACTTGGAGATAACTATTTTACAGGGAACATGGGCTATGGAGGGTTAAGTGGCTTGCCCAAGACCACAAGGAGCACCTGTGGGACTAGAAACCCCAGATATACTCAGAATAGTATTCCAGACTGAACCTCTAGGAATAGCCTAATGGTTAGAGTACTGCACTAGGACCAAGGACACCAGCATTCAAATCCCATTGTTGCTATCATTGTGATTGTGCAGAGTACTGGGAATGGTTGCATGTCATTTTCTCTGTACCCTCCTGGATGCTTTAGAGCTAAAGCAAACACTTTCCGAATGCTTATTTGTTCCTGGTGCAGGTATAACCTTAGACATGACTCTAGACATTCAAGACATTTCTGAGGTCAGGCAGTGGTGTCTAGGTTCTTGGGAACACCCCTGCACACACCTCCACCATGCCCCTATTCAGACTTGGATGGGAACATCCACAGACCTGGCTTCTGAAATGCCTCTGGAGACATATCTGTGCTATGGATGTCTCTATGCCCATTTTAAGATGTCCAAAGCATGAATAGGGCTTCTAACGTAACCCCCATAGTGCGGTAAGTACCCACATTATCACATAGGTATGGCCAAACCCATGCAGTAACTGTTGGGAGCATTCTCGGTATGTGCCCATACAGTTACCACACAAAAACAATGCTGCCATGGAACATGTAGTTACAGATAGTGAGAATTCCAGTGACAGCATGTGGTAAATTACCATGTGCTAAGCACAATCCATGCCCATTCTGCACCCATTTCCTGCCCTATAACAGGTTATGCATTTACAGCATGAATTAGTAGCAGTAACTGTCATGCCAATAAGGCAACAGTTACCACGACCATGTACTAAAAATTACCACATGCTAAGGGGCATGTTTATTACAATGTAGAAGTTTTTTCCTCCTAGTTGTGAGTCAAAATCAAGGTGTGTAAGGTGCAATCACACTGTGGTAATTGTCAGGGGCATGGCCAGAATGTGCCCAACCGTTACCATGCAGGCAAGCCCCTTAGCACTCTTTCTGGCCCATGGTAAATACTGTAGGTACATCTTGAGGTGGCGTTAAGTGCATCCAGGCTAACTGCAACATTGGCAATTAGTGCAGACTACCGATGCCCTGCACAAACCATAATATGCAGTCAACAACCACTCTCCGCCCAACTCTGTCCAGACCTGCCTCATCACAAGCACAGTGGAAGCGCGTTTCAATAAATGGTAATTTACTACATGCCCATGGAAGTGGTTAACATGCACTGAGACACACGTTAACCATATGGCGCACTTTAGTAAACGTGCCCCTAATTCATGTGGTGACTGCTTACTGCACTTTAGTAAAAGAGCAGCAAAGAAACACAGAAAATGATGGTAGAAAAAGGCCATGCAATATATCCAGTCTTCCCATCTACACCAGCTGTTACCATTACTACTAATCATTTGTATGGTGCTACAAGGCATATGCGGTGCTGTACATATAGATGTAAGACACAGTCCCTGCTCATCAGAGCTTACAGTCTAATCAAGACAAAACACATAGAGGCACATTCTCATCAGGGCACCTCCGGCCCATCCAGATGTCCAGAATCTGCATAGGCCAGATTTGCACCTGATTCTGATCCCACAGGGGCTGTACATCCCCACAGGATCAGAATCGGATGCAACCAGCCTGGATGGGCAGGCCATGCCCCAATTCTGTCAGGCTAGATGTCTCACCGATTACGTGGATAGCTCAGCCTGGGCTACTCTATGGAGCCATGGTGCAGTGGTGTCCCATTGGCATGGCACCGTGGCGCCATGCAGGAGCCCTGATCGCCCAGCACCACCATCAAATCCATGTTTCCAACCACCTAACCCCTGATCAGGCCTTCCTGGGCCAGAATTGGGCTGCGGGGAACCCCCTGCCCCTCTCACCTCCTCTTCTGGTCACAGCATGGCTGTCCCCCTCTGTCGGGGGGGGGGGGACTTATTCCACCTCCAAGGTAGAATAAGTCCCCCATCCAGGTCCCCCAGCCCAGACATACAGGGCTGTCTCCAGAATAGGCCCTGTATGTCCGGATTGAGGGTCATGCCTCCAGCCTACCCCGTTCCACCTCCGGCCCACCCCCTCGTACCCTCGTACAGAGCTCCTCGCACATCTTGGCAGTACGTATAGGGAGCTCTGCTCTCTGAATTGGGTCTAGGGGAATGGCGGCGGCTGGATGTCCATGTTGGTCATCCAGCCCACACTATTCAAGATCAGAATGAACCTCATAGTGAAACTGGGGGCTGAAAGAATCTATTTGCATGACCTACTCTTGATCAGGCATCACCAGGTAGTGAAATTCAACCTCGGCTCTTTGACTTCAATTCTCTAAATTCAAGTAAGGAATGAAAATTATATTAATAACAGTACTGCTTAAGGCCTTAAGGGAGGGGGCCACGGGTCTGCAAACTTGAGTGGTTTCCTGTAAATCCCTCACCTTAGTATGGCCGCAGGACTTTTTTTATTAGGAAAAACTGCTAGATTGCACAGTTTTCATCTTATCACTCTACTTCATTCCCTTAGGGGCATGTATAGACCATCTGGATGCCCCTATTCTGGATGGGTCTGATAAGACCCAATTCTGCACTGTGGGAACCAGACGTTCCGCTGGGTGCAGGATCAGGCCCAGAGACAGCCCAGTGTGCCCCTGCATAAATGCGGGGACAACCTCCCCACATGCCCCTCCAGCTCCAGCAACTCCAACACCCTGTTACCTGGCCACCCAGCCCTGGGCTCGGCAGTTGGAGCTCGGATCGGGCAGCAGGATCCTACCTGACTGCTGTCCTGGCCCTGTGTGCTGTTCCTAGGCCTGAAGGCCATCCTCTTCACTGCTTATTCCACTTCCGTGGTGGAATAAGCAGCACGTCCAGTCCGCCCCCGCAGGACATACAGGGTGTCATACCCCGCCCTCTGCCTTAGGCTTGGAGGGCTGGGGTTGCCATTATTTATCTCTATTGAAGGTTAAATTAACTAACTTTCCTCTCATGAGGCATGCTGGGAAAAGTAGTTTTCCTTCTGATAGAAAATAGTCATGAAACCAGGGTTATAGGCAAAACTATAACAAAGTTTATTTTTCCCAAAAGCAAAGGTTCAAAGTAAGTTGCATCAGGATACTTCTCTAGTATTTGTTCAAAAAGGTTCTTTATACAAGTGTGCTGGCTGAGCTTTTACATTCATTCAATCCAAATGCAGCTGCTTCTCACGCATACAGCAAAAGAACAAACAATGGCAGCTTCCTTTACCAAAGAAAATATCTTCTTTTCTTTAGGTTACACTCAGCTTATACTATACAGTTTAGCAAAGGCTTTCAATACTGTCTGCAAAGCATAAAGTACAATCCATAGGTTGTTCTGACTGTAAGGAATCACTCTCCTTAGGGTCCACCTGCATTGCTTCAGGTTCTTGTGCTGCAGTGCCTTGCCAATAACTACTGGCCAATGCCTCAGGGTGTTTTCTCCCTAGAACTCCCTGTGGGTCTTTTAAACACAGTTCTAGTGAATAGGGGTAAGCAGTACCTGAGCCTGAGGAAACTCCTCTCTGCAGCTGTGCAGCTATCTCCTGCTAGCTCTGGGGAAACAGTCTCTTGTCTCTTAGCTTAGGTTCCTCCCTGGAGCTCTGCCACGGTTCTCCGTTCCAGGCTGGGCTCTGCAGACTTCTGCACTGAGTCTTAGGCACCCACCTCTGAGCTCTCTGCAGCTTTTCTTTCCATGCTGGGGTTTGAAGGTTTTTCTGCTCTTTCTTTCTGAGCACTCCAGACCACCTTCCTGTCCTCTCCCTTTCTGCACTGCTTGCTTCAGTTCCTTTCTTCCACATGAATTCCTTCCTCCAGCTACTGTGTTTCCTCCAGCTGTGCTCCCGTCTAGGCTGCTCTCTGTGCTGCTCCCCGTGTTGCTCTCCGTGTTGCTTCCTTGACTCACTCTCCAGCCTTGGTTTATATTCCTGTTCTCTGATCAGCCTCCCTGACTCTCTAGACAGGTGTTTGTAATCAGTTTCCAAGCCTGTTGCTACACCATCAGGGCTTGGGTGTGTCAGCTTAGCTTTTGAATCCCTGTGTTTGTTTTCTCCAGAGAAATGCTGGAACGTGTGCTTTTCAGGGCTGTGACCTTTCCTAAAGGTAGACTCATTCTTTTCTTCTACTTCCATGGGCTCACTAGAGTCTTCCTTATCACAAGGGCCATGACCTGAATGGGCCCTGTATGTCCTGCTGTCAGCCCGCCCCCGCTCCACCCATTCTCCGCTCACTCCTGCCCCCCGCCGACTCTGCCCGTACTGTGGCAGGGATACAGAACAGGGGCAGGATAGCTAGCAGGGCTGCATATCCCACTGGGAAGTGCAGCCCCGCTAGGCGCCTTGCAGAGTCAGGCCCTACATGTTTAGGTCAAACTAGGCACAGGCATTGCTCAGCTTAATCAGGACAAACAAAAACATTCTGTCTCTTTTTTTCAAAAACATTTACAAAATATAGTTTTGGCTTGTATAACACATTCTACTAGGTGAAGAATTTCCAGCTCCAGTCCTAGAGGCACCTGTACTAGAGTGTCAGAAAAATTCCAAGCAAGTCACCATATTAACCCTTTCAGAGAGTCCTGGTATCTCACTTCAAGTCCCTTTCTACTGGGACTAGAGTATGGTAAGATACACATAAGTAGCGAACAAGACAGTGAGGAACATCAGGATCCAAAAGCTGCTTCAAAGAGGTGGATTTTTAGCCTGGATTTGAATAGGGCTAGAGAAGGGGCCCAATGCACAGCTCAGGTAGTTTGTTCCAGGCATGTGGAGTAGCAAGATGGAATGAACGAAGTCTAGAGTTGGCAGTGGCAGAGAAAGCCACACATAAAAGGGATCTGCCAGAGGAGCAGAGTTTCCAAAGAGGAATGCAGAGTGAGATAAAAGAGGAAAGGTAGTGAGGAGCCACAGAATTAATACACTTGTTGGTCATTAGGAGAGGTTTGAACTGGATGTGGAAACTGAGAGGGAGCCAGTGAAGTGACTTGAGAAGAGATGTTACATGAGCATAGCGACACTGGTGGAAGATAAGCCATGCAGCTGAGTTTTGAACAGATTGAAGAGGAGAGAGATGATTCAGAGGGAGAGCAGGTTACAATAGTTAAGGTGGGAGGTGACTAGTGAGTGGATAAGGGTCTTAGTAATGTGAGTAGAAAAGAAGGGACAAATTTTGCTGATGTCATAGTGAAAGCAGCAGCAGGTTTTAGCCATCTGCTGGATGCGCCCAGAGAAAGAGAAAGTAGAGTCAAAGATGACCCCAAGGCTGTGAGCTGAAGAAACAGGGAGGAGTGTAATGTCATCCACAGAAATAGAGAAGGGAAGAAGGGGAAAGGTGGATTTAGGGGGAAAGATAAGGAGCTTAATTTTGGCCATGTTCAATTTCAGATGGCGGTGAGACATCCAGGCAGCACTGTCGGATTTGCAGGCAGAGATCCAGGACTGGCTTCCTGGAGAGATTTCAGGAGCAGAGAGGTAGATCTGAAAGTCATCAGCATAAAGATGGTACTGAAAACCATGGGAGGAAATAAGTGCACCAAAGGACTGAGTGTACAGAGAGAAAAGTAGAGGTTCCAAGACAGAGCCCTGAGGTGCACCAGCTGAAAGTGAGATGACATTAGAGGAGGATCCACATGAACATACACTAAAAGTGTGCTGGGAGAGATAAGAAGAAAACCAGAACAGAACAAAGTCCCTAAATTGAAGCAAGGACAGGGTATCGAGGAGAAGGTGGTGATCAAGAGTGTCAAAGGCAACAGAAAAGTCAAGAAGGATGAGGATCGAGTAAAGGCCCTTGGATTTGGTGAGGAACAAGTCGCAGGAGACTTTGGCAAGAGCCATTTCTATGGAATGTAGAGGACAAAAGCCAGACTGCAGTGGATCCAGAAGGGCTTGAGAGGAAAGAAACTCAAGACAACGACTATTAAGTTCTACAGTCCTTTCCTGCCCATCCTAACATGTGTTGCAAAATGCAATTTGTGCCTTTGAGTCAATATTGACTCCTGGCAATCCTGAGCTCCTGGATTTGCTTGTCATTGTGATCAGAAGTGGATTGCCATGTCTTTCTTCCAAGGCAATGGAGAGTTAAGTTACTTGTTCAAGGGGGCTAGTGGGAATTGAATGCTGGTCTTTTAGCTACTAAGCCAGTGTTTTAACAATTAGGCTACTCCTCCACTGTGAGATAGGTCAAAAATATTTATTAAAACAAAGATATGAAACAAACCAAAACAAGTCCAAAAATCAGGGGAAAAGTCTGAAAATGACTTGAAAATTAACAAAAATATGTTTTACATGCACATTCCTAGCAAATTATTATTTATTTATTTATTATTATTTATTATTATTATTTATTACAATTTTTTATATACGGCACTATTGTCAGCGCGGTTTACATACAACAAAATGACCATAACAAACTGCTTGGCTTCACATAGAACAGGAGTAACAACTTGGATATCCATATCGAGGTCAAGGAGAAGCAAGGCAAAAGCTTAATAGGGAGATGTTCACATGGTTTGTGAAAAGACTGAATTTGCTACTTGTATACTGGCTGCAACTGTCAGTCAAAGCAATAGTATAACCACAGTGGATCTCATTTTTATCTTGAAGTGAGTCAGTGAAAGTCAATAGTGAAAAGTAAATTTCCTAAACATAAATATCTGAGTCCATAAGGCGCATTAAAAATGCTTCTCAAAGACACAAAAGTGATAATAGAGTGCTGCATAAGGAGTCAAATCTGAAAAATGATTGCTGCAAGAATAAAGACGACGTATCCATAAAGGAATGCTTTAATATCAGTCCCATCGGACAGTGAGCTGCACGCAACACAGGCAGTGTTTTGCGAAGAACTGTCTCAGAGGGATATACGGTAAAATGGACCTCACACAACCAATGAACGGCAAGCAATCTGCAAAAATGGCGACAACCAAAACTGAAAATTATCAAAAATGTAATTTGAAAGCCGCAAGTCCAAGAATAAAAAAAACCCACAAATGTCACCAAACGTACAATGAAAAGAGGAGCCATTAGTCCAAAATCCGAACGTCATCATCTCAGCATTCAGAATGGCAGTTATTGTTTGAATAGTGCACTTTAAAGGTCCATGACCAGAGTGCACCAATTACGGTTTCATTTTACATGAGCGGCAGTGTATTTCCTAGTCATCTCCCATGTTTGAAAGAGGAGGGACTTCTTAAGAGCCCTTTTCTGAAGGATTATAACTTATAGAACTTTTCCTCTGAGAGAGAGAGAGAGATGCTGTATTCAGAACATATCTGTTCATAAAAATATTTCAAATATGGCTTTTTGTTTATAGTAGGCTTTATCTACCGGCAGATTTCTTTGTCATTGGGTATTGGACTGTGATATGATGGTTGGTGGATATATTGTTAGGCCAAAGGGTGAGGAGCTCTGAGTCTGTATGTGCCCCTGTGTGCTCTGGTTTTGGGGATAGTGTTTTGATATGAAGGTGTTGCTTTGGGGATTGAAACTCTGTGGTTTTATGTTTATTTAATGCTATTGTGGTATATGATACAATTTTTAAATCTGTAATTTGTTTATTTGATTTTGAGTTATTTTAGTTAGCTACGTTGAATGTAGTTTATGCCCTTCTGTTTACAGTCTGTTCCTTGCTTAGAGTTTTATAATATAAGCAGGATAGAAATATTTCAAATTAACAAATAAATATATAAATAGCATCTTCCAGAGGAGGCTAGAATTAGATTTGAAGTCATATGCGTAGTTCACAAATTTGACTATGGGGGTATCCCACAATTTCTGGTAAGAATTCCGGTGCCTTACCAACCAATGTGTACCTTGGTGGTAATTTGTTAAGGCATACCTATATTTACGCACATGCACACACACATAAGTGACAGTATTTTAGTGATTGATGTGCATAAGTAGTTATATGCATATAATGTAGTCATTTGCTGTTCTGAAAGTACATGCATCGAACTCAAGGTGCATACTTCTACTGTGAGCATGCACAGGAGTGGTGATAGGTAGAGCCTAGGCACAGCGCAAATTTGTATGCATAATTTATAAAACACTATAACTCAACGTGCATTCTTGAAAAGCTTAGGTGTGTGCATTTACACCTACTATTGCACATACTTTATAAAATAAGCCTGAATCACATGCATTAATCTTATAAAATTACCCTCCACTCGTGTCATCCTGATGGCATTGTTTCATTTCCTGTTTTGTCTAAGATTACTCTGAACCCTAACTAGATGACAAACCTTTCGCTATGCTGGTTGGCATATGTGGAACATTAGCCCATTGGAGACAGGGAAGAATCCAATTACCTTTGATTTAATAAGAAATTGAAGGCTATGCTTTTTACTGAAATTTATGCATGAAAATGTATTGGGCCAGATTTTCAGTCAAAACAGTGAGCCTATTAATTTAAGCCCAAATGCCGATGCTTTAAACGAATACTTTTATTCAGCTCTGCTATCCATCTAGTTAGCAGCTCTGACTATATGAATTTGTGGTCAGCTTACTGGCACTATGGGATATGTTTACTAAAGAGCGTTAAGGGCGCACAGGTTAGCAAGCGATAATGGCAGCAGTAAGGGTGTCATCATGTAGAAAGACTGGGGTGGGCAGTAGGCATTCCGGCGGTAAGGGTGCTTGGCTTCACTTATTGGGCGCTAACAGGACATTGGGTGTTAAGGTGTCAAGCATGCACCTTAATTCCCGAAAATGGCAGTCACCTTAACGCAAGATAAAGGAGCCCCTGAACACATTTTAGGTAATGGACAGAAGGAGGGGTAAGAGCTGATGGACCTGTCATATCCATATGTATCCTACGTGCCAGTCAGTAAGTGGGATGAGCATGTGGGAAGCAGTTGTACTGGATCAGTGAGGGATGCCCACATAATATGCTGTTATATTGTTATGTTAGTGTGTGGCATAGGATCGGGAAGAAGTGTCCCCTGGCAGAGCCAGCATTGTCATGATATGGGCATGACCAAGCAAGACTGGTGACATGCAGATCATTCACAGGAGAGGTGTGAGTGATACTTCCAAATGATTAAATTGTTCCAGTAAGTGCCATGGTGCAGCAGCTAGCAGGAGAATACATGACTGTACATAACGGTCATATGCTGATGGATGGACTGAAGGATGGATGGCGGTAGATGAGAATGTCATATGGTCTTGCTGCCCTGATGTCCTTGATGAGACTGCACAAATGCAGTTATAGTGTGTGTGAAAACAGTGTAGCTGTGCCATGGAGAAGTTCCAATACCAGCTATTTGGTTATGACAGCTGTGTCTGTTTTTCTAACCACCATGCAATCCCTCGACACATGTGCATGTATCAACTGGACAAGTGTCTCTCATATTGGCCACATGGAGCAAGTAGGGATGTGTGATGAGCCCTGCAGGTGGCCATCCCAGGAGTGGGATGTTCCTGCATGTATTGCATACATGTGATGAAGCCAAAGATGTTCATTCACAATAATGATGAAATATTCCAATCAAGTACAACTCATGTGTCATTCCTCTGCAGGATGAACATGTCTGACCCTTTGCAATGGGCTACAGCAGAGCCAATAAAGTCATGCTGTCAGATGGGCATGATTGCAATGCACATGTCTGCAGACAAAATGTGCTATCATAACACATGAGCCACCAAAAGAACAAGTGGGAGTTAAACCCTGCTCTGTTGCTCGCCCAGCCAGTGTTCTAACTATTAGGCTGCTCCTCCACACTCTTCTCCATAGTACTGTCTAGGATCAAAGAGACTGCAGGTCCCTGCCTTCAATGAGCGGAACTCAGGACATGAAACAATATGGCTGGCACAGTTTGAGACAATGGCACACCACACCAAGGGCCTGCCTACAGCAGTGCACATGCAGTACACACTGCACTGCACACTCAGTATACTTGCTGCATAACAGACACACAGGTGCAGAATACATCCCTTGTTCAAAGGCCAAGCCACATGTGAGGTCAAGATGCCTGTCACTCCACTGTACCTCCAACGCCAAACAACAGTCTCATGCAGAGGTCTGTTGTGCCGCAGTGTGGCAATAACCTCTGAGGCAGCACATGTAAAGGTCGTGCAGTCCCTTGTCATCTGCTGTACACTGCAAGTTAGGTACAACTGCACATTCACCTAAGCCACATCCATGACCCCTGCGGTCCATTGTTAACCATCCTGCCCTCCTCGGTGGGCCATGCACACATCTCCCACCATCATAGAAGACAAGCAGGTACTGGGCAATGTTTCAGTGATCACAGTCACTGCTATGGCTGTAATTGTGACCACTGTTCCCTCTAAGCTGTGCGCGTGTGCGCGCGCACACACCTCGCCGAGCGAGCGCACATACTTCACAACAGAGCGCACAAAAATTACGGTTCTGATTCTGATAGAAAACAACACAGACGTCTTAAAATTTAAAAGTTGTTATGTATTTACGGTTTTCACAAGTTTTACAATGTTTTCTAGTGCAATCAATGTGGTGTACAATACTGTATTCTGATGTGTAGTCAAATTTTAAAGTATATAACTCCGAGTGTTGTTATGTGGCGCACAAAATTTTAACCTTCCTTCAAAAGCTGCACAGCTGATATTTTATGCGCACACAGCCTACAGAAAATTAGAGGGAACATTGATTGTGACCCATATCAGTTAGCCCCTCCATTACCCATGATGCACCACACAATCTGAGCACATATATGCTACTGATTGCTATATGGAGAATGCAGCAATCCATCACATCAGCATTGCAATAGGCAGGGACAAAGTATGCTTCCTGCACATAACAGCTGCAGTATATGCAAATGACCTGTTTCTGTATTCACCCTGATTGTGAGGGAGGGCACACATCACCTGGTCCCCAGAGCAAGCATTGCAATAGATGGACTCCTGGTTATGGAACAGATCTTTATTGCTGCCAGTGTGTGCTATAGGTATTGTCTGAAGTGTATAATGCTAGTCACTTGGAGTGGCCTGTTTTATCTGGGCCTTGTGACTTCCTCTTGTTGACCAGGGACTCTCCTATAACATCTCAGGTCAGTCCCTAAGGTTGTGGCATCTGTTGTCAAGGAATCCAAATGCAGCGAGTATTGTCTAAGCAGGAGGGGGGAGCTGACTCCAAGGAGAAGGGCCTACCAAGACCATAGTTACCACAAGTTACCAACAGTCCAAGAACGACTGCTAGCCTCACTTTCTGGGAATTTCAATCAACTAGATAAATCCCAGGCAACCTACATATGTTGGGCAACACTGTCCTGTGTCAGTCACTCACATACCATCTGGGCCCAGTTAGCTAGTCATCACACACTGCATGTGCACATAGCCACCATGAACACATTGAGCACAAAGAGCATGGACAGCAGCAGCTTGTCTAATGACTGGACTACCATAAAAGAAACAGCCCACATATTACTACAGCTTGATCCTATATAATACCATGTGCATACGTAGCCATGACATGGTCATAATTCAGGCACTGTGAGAGTGGCCTCTCAACACGAACAGATGTGGGCACGATAATGGCGGAACCATTGACCTAACCTCTGACACAGGACTCAGAAGTGCTGGGAACGGACTCGTGGAAAGTGACATTGAAAAAGCGAAATTGCTAAACAAATACCTCTGCTCTGTTTTTACTAAAGAAAACCCTGGAAAAGGACCACCTGTGACTCCCAAATATAAAAATGGGAATTAAGTAGATACCACACCATTCACAGAAGATGATGTGTTAGAAAAACTTGCAAAACTGAAAGTGGACAAGGCCATGGGACCGGATGGGATACATCCCAGGATACTGAAAGAGCTCAGAGAGGTTCTTGCGGGGCCATTTAAAGGATGTTTTCAACATATCCTTGGAAACAGGAGAAGTTCCTCATGACTGGAGAATGGCTGATGTGGTACCTCTACACAAAAGTGGTGACAGGGAAGAAGTGATAAACTACAGGCCCATGAGCCTTACCTCAGTGACGGGAAAAGTAATGGAGGCACTCCTGAAAGAGCGAATAGTGAACTTTCTCAAAAACAACAGGTTGCAAGATCCAAGGCAACATGGTTTTACCGAAGGACGATCTTGCCAAACAAATCTGATTGAGTTCTTTCACTGGGTGACCAGAGAACTAGATCGGGGCATGCGATGGATGTCATCTACCTGGATTTCAGCAAAGCCTTTGATACTGTTCCTCATAGGAGGCTTATCAATAAATTCAGTAGTTTGAGGATGGGTCCCAAGGTGGTAAACTGGATCAGAAATTGGTTGACTGACAGACGACAGAAGGTGATGGTAAATGGAGCTCACTCATATGAAAGGAAGGTGAATAGCGGGGTGTCCCAGGGTTCAGCCCTGGGCCCGGCACTGTTCAATGTATTTGTGAGTGATATTGCTGAAAGACTGAATGGAAAAGTCTGTCTTTTTGCAGATGACACGAAAATTTGCAACAGAGTGGACTCCCCCGAGGGAGTGGTTAGCATGAGGAAAGATCTACAAAAGCTGGAAGAATGGTCTAATGCTTGGCAATTAAGATTTAATGCAAAGAAGTGTAGTGTCATACACTTGGGTAGCAGAAATCCAAGGGAAATGTACGTGATAGGGGGCGAGAGGTTGGTGTGTACGGATCAGGAGGAAGACCTGTGTGATTATTTCTGTAGATCTCAAGGTGGCAAAACAGTGCGACAAGGCAGTGGCAAAAGCCAGGAGGATGTTGGGCTGCATACAAAGAGGAATTACCAGCAGAAAGGAAGAGGTTCTAATGCCACTGTATAAGTCACTGGTGAGGCCTCACTTGGAATACTGTGTTCAGATTTGGAGACCATATCTTGCAAAGGATGTAAAAAGACTGGAAACTGTTCAGAGGAAGGCGACCAAAATGATTTGGAGCCTGCGTCATAAGTTTTATGAGAAGAGACTTGAAGACCTAAATATGTACACTCTGGAGGAGAGGAGGGATAAGGGAGATATGATTCAGACCTTTAAATACTTAAAGAGAAATAATGAACAAACAAAGCTCTTCCAAAGACGGGGAAGCTGTAAAACCAGAGTGCATAACATGAAGCTGCAAGATGGTAAATTGAAAGGCAATGTCAGGAAATACTTTTTCACTGAAAGGGTGGTGGATGCTTGGAATGCCCTCCCGATGGAAGTGGTGGGGGCAAACACAGCGACGGAATTCAAAATGGCATGGGACAGACACAGTGGATCCCTTTACAGCAACAGGATAAAATCAAAATAAACTGAACCATCTAATTTCTCAACAAATAGGGGTGTCCTACATGGAGCGATGGGTTTACTCCTAAACAAAGACATGGGGAGGGGTGGCCTGCACAGAGTGGCAGGTGCACCTACTCCTGCCATCTTACTGGGCAGACTAGATGGACCATACTGGTCTTTATCTGCCACCATTTACTATGTTACTATATACTGTACATCCTGTGCAAACTGCTTTGTTTTAGGCAATACCCAGAATCCTCTGCTCCTTATTATGTACTGTACCCTTTTATCTTGGACTTGGGGACAGCTCATGCAATGTGAAGAATAGTGCAAAGTAGGCAAGAGCCAGGCTGAGGGTGCATGCTGGCCCACAATGGGCAACGTCTGTCACATACACAAATACGATGATCCCCTACACAGCGCTTGGCAGTGAGTATTGAACTTAGTTCTATGCTTGTACTCGCATATAATGTCATGTCCCTAGCCATGGACCCTCCAAACCAGGCCAGTGCAGTACATGCACTCTCCCCTGCTGCAGACGCATTGCCCCCCCCCCCCCCCCAGACACTGAGTAGGCCCTCATAGGTTCTAGCCATGTGGATTTTGAGAGGTGGCTTTGGCCAGCAATAACACCTATGAAGGGCACATACTAAACATGTATGGTACTGTTCCTCATGCCCCTATCCCCACCCCAACATTCATCTCCAGGCCCTGCCTTCCCTTATTGTGGCGGGTGATATAGAGACCAATAAGACATTCTGTGCCACATTTCGGTAGCTGGAAGGGTGCACACACCATTCAGAGATCAGTGTCACTTTGTTCTAATCAGGCACGCAGGTGCATTTGGACTCTCATGTGGGGTAATAGGAGATATGCTGCTGGATGCTTTGGACAATGATCAGTAGACAGTGTTGAGGTGGTGTTTCTGGTATGCAAATTTGCCTTATACATACCTCCCTTTATCTGCATACACTTGTCAAAAGGAAGATAGAACAACAAAGGCCCAAAGGGAAGAACAGATAGGATGGTAAAGATAGGTGGTGAAATGTTTGCAATCTTGTCAGTAAATGAAAGAAGGGCCATGGTGGGATTGTAAAACTGAGAGAAGAAAGGCAAAACATGTGGAAGGCGACAAGGAAAAAGAAACACTGAATACTTCCACACTGTGTTCGCCAAAGAAAACCCTGGAAAAGAATCAACAATACCGGCAGAGAGGTCTACAGCAGTGGGATTGATTGGTTGATTGATTTGTAAGATTTCTAGACTACCTTCCTGGCCTTCAAAATGGCTGTCCAAAGAGTTATAAAATTTTGCTGTACTTTTTGGTACCCTTTTGGAGCACAGTACTTGTAGGGTTTCTTATGTTTCATCAGCTAGACTAGATCCTGCTGACAATGCACTCCTAAATTTACCCCTTCATTTTTGGTTTAGATGGGGAGCAGGAGGGATGATTCACTGCATAGGGCTGATATCCTGTTGTAATTTAATATACGTGGAGGCACATTCTAATGTATGCGTCCAGATCCCTGTGCATTCGATTGGAATTGGGATGCACATAGGCAGACCTGATTCTGATCCCACGGGGACTAAACGTGCCACATGGAATCAGAATTGGGTCTAGGGCTTGTACGTGCAAGCCGAGACCCGATTCAGATTGGCCTGCACGTATAGACCCCTGCCCGGCTAACTCAGTCAGGCTCCTGAATGGAGCCGCGGTGCCATGGCTACTGACCACAATCTTCTTTCCCCACAACTCAATCTTTCCCCACAACTCAATCCCCAATCTGGCCTTCCATGGCCAGGGTCGGGTTGTGAAGAACCCCCTGCATCCTCTCACCTCTCTGCCGCTGCCTGGGCCTGTTTTCCTCCAACATCCAGGGAGACTTATTCTACCTCCAAGGTGGAATAAGTCCCCCGTCAAGATCTGAGGTCCCGAACATACAGGGCCAACTTCAGAATCGACCCTGTATGTCTGGAGTCACAGACCGCCCACTGCCCACCCTCACTCCACCTCTGCAACCCCCCCTCCCATTCCCGTCTAAGCCTCTCCATACAAACTCCTTGTTCGTGTGGGGGGCTTTTGCCAGAGACGGAAGGGGGCGACTAGCGGGGATGGATGTCCATCCCCACTATTCGCAGTACAGATCAGACCCCATAGCTCATAGCCAAGCCAGGCTAAAAAAGAAGAAACAAATTTTACAGGGGACAAAGAGAGAGGAATTGCAATAATAGGCTTCCTAATAGGTAATTTTCCCTATTGTACATTGCCTTGTTGTCATTTATGAAAGACAGTTTATAAAATTAATAAAACCTTAAATCTTAAGGAGTTTTGGAGATGGAAGGGCGTAAGTTCAACCTAGACTGGCCATGCCCTAAGGCCTAAAAAATCAAACACTAAAAATCATACTCAAGATACCTTATAGACAGGGAGATAACTTTAATAAATTCTTATTTCAAACAACTTAAAAATAAGTGAGTCAATATTCCATTCCTGCAATCAGTGAGTTGATTTGAACACCGGCCGTAGTGTTTAAAAATATCCATGGACCTGACATTCAGCCAGCAAGCAGTTGGCGTTCTTAAAGTGCCTGGCTGCTGCAGGCAAAAGTGAAACCAGGCAGTGAGCACCGGAATCCAGATATCCTCTGGCATTGAATATCCAGAGTCAGCGCTGATCGGAGCGGCTATCTAGATAGTGGCAATATTCAGCTGCTCTCCAGATAATTAAACCACATAAAGTTAGGATTGCTTTTTTTTCAGATCTAACTTTATAGTGCCACTTATCTAGTTAGCGAACTGAAAATCACTGCTAACTAGAGAAGTGGTGGGACTGCCCTCACCCCACACAAAGGTGTTTAGAAGGGACATTCAGCGGCACTATCGGGATACTGTTGTTGAATATCCCTATCAGTGGGATTTACCTGATTAGCTAACAGGTCCTGCTAACCACATAAATTCTTTCGAATATTGCTTCATATATATTCAACATCATTACATGGATAACAACACAGTCAGGAAACGTGGTAGGAAAGACCAAGGAAGATGATTGTACCGTAACCTTTATTTGATTTGCCAATGCAACCCGACACAGGCCATGTTTCGTTTAGACTTCCTCAGGGGTGAAATGGCAAAGACAAAAAAAGCCATCATACAAAATAATACATACATATAATAAAAACATATAAAATATTAAAATATATCAAAAACATTAAAAAACAAATGTTGGAATGCTATAACCTATGTTTATTATCATCATATCATTAAAAATGTTTGAATAGTAAAATACATAAAAGATTAGACATAAAAATCATAAATGACAATGTAATTCACTTAATAAACAATAAATAATAAATGATAATGATAATGATAATGATAATAACTAAACAATATAATACTCATGACATAAATAATATTATTATTACACATATTAAAATGCAAACCACCTCATAAAAATACTTAATGATGACAAGAATATGACAATAACATTTTAATAATTTACTTGGTGATCTTTATATAGTTTCTAATATGTCCCCTTTCTCTTATTAGTATATAGGAATAGTGAAAAGATGTGCTCATTTCTGCTACTTCTTACTCAGTGAGCAGTTCACCCCTGGTGTTTTTATATGTCATTACATCGGAGGCTTTTTATTCTCATGCACATGCGCCGGCGGGTTTTTGACTAACTAGAAAAGTTGGTAAGCGTTTCTGTTGCAATGCTGATATTGCTTGTACTTTACAGTTGGTTGCTGTTTACAACTTCTGTTGTGAAAGGATTCACACGACGGTTTCTATCTTAGATGTGTTTCATCGACCTTTAAGATATTTAATCTTTTATATTTTGGAGCACATTTTAGGTGGGTAATGTGTGAAACAGCGGTTTCAGTTAGTAGTGTTGACACTGTTTTCCTCCAAGCGTTAATATGGGGTTATAGCTGTCTGTGTCACAATACATTTTATGCAGTGTTCTGCTGATTGTTTAGTAACTTTCATTATTATTGTCTTTGTGATTTTTAGCTACGCTGGAGGTCTTCAATTTTTAGTATTTGAGACACGACTTTATGGCTTGTATTGTGCGTCTTCAGCAAGCTTTTACAGCATCTAAGCCTTTAACCATTGTTATACCGTTTTAAATTTTTGTGGGTATAATTGTTTTTGGCACTTTTTACCCTGCAATTCTTTGGATTATGTTTTATAGATTCATCCTATTTCATACGTGACCTGTATGCCTTTCCTTTGACATGTATATTTGGGCTACTTTGGAATTATAGATTTTTCGTCTTTTAGGTCTCCAGTGTGGTGCATTACTATTTTTAATATGGTGCTTCAGTTTGGTATACATTTATATACAATCTATCTCTATAATGATAGAGTCATTTTAATGAATCATTCATATTGTTTTTGCAAATCCTTTTTTAAGTGTTTAATTTTTTTAGAGGTCTTATTTTTTATTTTTGTGGTTTTAAAACTATGCTCTCCGATTTTAATATTGAGTGCAAGATATACTGCATAGAGTCATTTAAATGAATTATTCATATTGTTTTTGAAAATCCTTTTTTAAGTGCTTAAAATCTTTTAAAGTTTTTATTTTTGATTTTTGCGGTTTTAAAACTGTGCTCTCCGATTTTAATATTGAGTGTAAGATATACTGAATTTTTTTGAACAGTATCTTAACATTTAAATGTCCGTTTTTATATTATATATGATGCAGTTGTTTAATAAGTTGGCTTGATAACAGTGGGACCCTAGGTTATGACTCACTCCTTCTTTTCTTCTTTTTATTTAATTAAATTCTAGCGTAAATGTTTTATCCCACTTTTGAGGTAATTATATTTTATCATAATCTATTGTTTAGTTATTAAAATGTTATTGTCAAATTCTTGTCATCATTAAGCATTTTTATAAGGTGGTTTGCATTTGAATGTGTGTAATAATATTATTTATGTCATGAGTGTTATATTGTTTATTTATTATCATTATCATTTAGTATTTATTGTTTATTGAGTGAATTACATTGTCATTTATGATTTTTATGTCTAATCTTTTATGTATTTCACTATTCAAACATTTTTAATGATATAATGATAATAATCATAGGTTATAGCATTCCAACATTTGTTTTTTAATGTTTTTGAGATATTTTAATATTTTATATGTTTTTATTATATGTATTTATTATTTTGTATGATGGCTTTTTTTGTCTTTATAACCCCCGTTTGCCATTTCACCCCTGAGGAAGTCTAAACAAAACACGGCCTGTGTCGGGTTGAATTGGCAAATCAAATAAAGGCTACGGTACAATCATCTTCCTTGGTCTTTCCTACCACGTTTCCTAACTGTGTTCTTACCTTTGACGTGGCTTTTTGCTTCTTGTGTTGGACTGCCTCATTACATGGATATCCAGGGCTGGCTGGTAGAAGCCCTGGCTGCACCACCCCTCCCAGCTGCTACCGCGCCCCTCCCCCCAGCTGCTACTGCAGCGGCCTCCCTCCCTCCAGCTGTCTTTGGAGGAGATGCAGGTAGCGAAAGTATTTCTAAAAGCAGCGGCTTTTTGCCACCGTTTTCTCACACGGGGCAGCTGCGGGCAAGAAAGCAGCAAAAAAAAGCCACCGCTTTTGGAAATATTACTGCTGTCTGCCTCTACTTCCTGAGATGGAATCAGGGGCAACAGCTGGGGGTGGGCGGTGCGGCAAGTCATGTGTGCCCCTACTGCCCCCAACTGCACCTGCAGCCCTAGTTGGCTGCCTAGCTGGCCTAGTAGATGGGCTGGCCCTGTAGATATTGACACTGCTAAATATATGGATTTGCCACTGACTTTCATCAGGTATTTGGATAATGAGAATATTCAGCTATCTGTATACCTTTGTTCCTCCCTAACTCTGTCTAAGTATTTTTTGGATAATGCTTTTCACGGGCAATACAGGGATAGTGCTGTTGAAAATCCTAGGCCAGCGGACTTAGATGTTTACCAGCTGCTGATAAACACAAGTCCTTTTGAATATTGGACCCAAGATAACTAACATTGTGGAAAGGGAACGTTTGGATGGAACAACTAAAACTGACAGCAGATAGAGATAGAGGGCTGGATGGCACATGATTTTACCCAATCTGGGGGAAGCAAATATCAAATACTGTTTTTAGGAAGATTAGCATGCATTTACCCATGTAGTACTTTTGAAAATGTCTTCTTCCAGATTCTTTAGCCATGGATTTATCATATGAACGTACGTGAAAGGGCGCGGGCAGGGTCCCGGCACCCGCGCGTAACCGGGTGCCCGGCCCGGCGCGGGACCCTGCACGCGGCCTTGGGGTGCGGGGGGTGATGGCACATCAGCGGGGGAGCTTGTGCGGGGTTTAAAATGATTGGCTCTGCGGGGCTAGTGGAGTGAGCGGAGCCAATCAGAGGCTAAGGCGCCGCATGCTGTGGCCGAAGCTAAGGGGTGCAGTGCAGATGTGGCGTGGCTGGAGCTCGAGCAGGGTGCAGGATCCAGAGCGCGTGTGGGAGAAGTTGTCGTACGGCAGCGGAGGGGGTCTTCGGCAGCGGGTCTTTGAGGCAGGAACGGAGAGAAGCAGCGGCTTTGTGGAAGGTCAGGCTTGGCGTCTCTGTCAGCGGTAGCAGGTGAGTGCAGTGTTTTCTATTTGCTGGCATGAGGAGAGGGGTGTGGGTGAGTGGGAGGCGGTCAAATTAAATCAATAAAGGAAAATAAAATAACAACGATAAGAGTGAGGTGCTTCTCTTGAGGTCATCCATCACCTGCATAGTAAAAAAAAAAAAACCCAACAGTTAATCACACAGGATTGAAGCAGGATAAGTTTGGGCCTGCGTATAGGGGATATGGCTGGGAAGCAGGTGGGTAAGGGACGTGGGAGGGATAGGGCTGGTGCGGAGCAGTTGAGGAGGCAGGGAGGGCGAAGATTGGCCGCGGGGGGTAGGGGAGGGCAGCTGGGCAGAGTGAGAGGGAGAGCTGCTGTGCCAGGGTTGGGCGCAGTGCGCGGCTCAGTTAGGGGAAGCGCGGGGTCTATATCCTCGGGGCTCCGAGTGCGGAGGGGCAATAGGGCTAGAGGACAGGGTGTCGGAGGCCAATGTTTGTTGGGAGCCCCTGGTGGGGAGCCTGGTGAGCCCTCAGGGAGTGAGTTGGCGCAGGTGAGCAGTGCATCTGGGGAGGAGGTCATTGATGGTCTTGGGGGTCGGTTGGAGCAGGGGCATGGGTGTGGTGCGGCCCCTGGTTGGCGTGCTGGGGAGGGCGGGAGTCCTGTGCTTGGAGCTTGGGGACGGGGTCCTTGTGGCGTTTTTCCACCTAGGGGTTTTGGGGCTGTCCTGGGGGGCTATGTGCATTATGGACAGCAGGGATTATGGGACCAGTGGTTGGGGGGCGGGCAGGGCTCTTCACGGGCAGATTGGGCAGGAGCGTGGCAGCCGTATTTGTCTACGGGTTTCCCGCCTTTTGGTTTTCCTTTTTTGTCTTCACAGGTTCCGAGGATGTCGGCGCCTGGGGTGGTGCCATCCACGGTGGATTCAGCGGAAGAATGGGGTTTGGCTGTGGCTGACACAGTTGCAGGAGGAGCGTCAAACGTATCAGCAGAGGACCAAGGGACACAAAGTCAGCTGTCGATGGTTGAGCCTTCTTCAGGAGTTCCGATTTCAGCGGCCTGTGGGGTGGCAGGTGAGCAGAGGGTGTGTTACAGGCGGTCGTTGGCAAGGATGAAGGGGTGAGTGGAGGGCGGGCCCAAAATGGCGGGAAGGCGCGGCAGAAGCGGCGGCATGCCTGTCGGCGTCGGTATTCTTCCCGGTCTTCTTCCTCTACATCCTCTGAATCGTCGGTGTCCTCTGCCGGAGAGGTGGTGAGCCAGGAGTCGGTGGTGGGGATGGGCGCTGCCAGAGGGCAGGCCGGTGCTAGTTCAGCTTCTTTTTCGGTTTTGTTGGAATTATGGGAGGGGGTGCCCAAGAAGTTGCATAAAAGAATTGTGAAGAGGAAGTATATTGATATTTTTCGATTGCTCGAAGGTCGGAAGCGTTTGGGCGACAGTAAAAAAAAGCATAAGGTGGATGAGAAGGCTGGCCGTGTTCGCAAGGTCTCTCGCAATGTGATTAATTGGATCAGATCCTTCTTGCATTTGGCGAGTGTGTGGGGTCAGCATTTTCCAGGGCAGTATGGTATGTTGCTTTCTTATGCGGATGCGATCCTGGAAGCGTCGCAAGCACACGAAGGGTGGTCTTGGCTGAATTACGATGAGAAGTTCCGGGATAAGATGGAAGAGAACAAGCACTTGAATTGGGGTACTCAGGACATAAACCTGTGGTTGACTCAGATGTCTGTAAAAGGGGGGGCGGGGGCCGGGGGTGTGGGGAAGGTAGGGTAGACGGCGGTGTCCGCGGCGGGTCGTTCCTTTCGGGGCGGAGTCTCCCCGGTGCAGCCGAAGCCGGCTCTCGGTGCCGGCAGTGATGTCTGTTGGCGGTTTAACAGGTCGATGTGCCCTTTCCCGGACTGTAAATTTTGGCATGCGTGCTCGGTCTGCGGGGGCTCACATTCCGCGACAAAATGTGTCAAGAAAACAGCTGGGGCACCGGCGGAGCAGGGAAATAAGTGAGGGTTGGGAGAAATTAGCCCCTTCGCCGATACGGGTGCATGTGTTGCGTAGCTGGCTTCTTGGGTACCCGAAGAAAGAGGATAGGTTTACGTTGCAGTTTGGTTTTCAGTACGGTTTTATTATTTCGGTTCAGGGGAGTGTAGGGAGGGTAGCGGTGCGGAATTCCCCAAGTGTGCGGCGTTGGGCGACGGTTGCAAGGGAGTAGGTAGATGGGGAGTTGCGATTGGGGAGGATTGCGGGTCCTTTCAGACACCCTCCTTGTAGCAATTTTGTTGTGTCCCCATTAGGGATTATACCTAAGAAGGAGCCGGGGACGTTTAGGCTGATCCATAATTTGTCTTCGCCATTGGGATCCTCGGTAAACGAAGGTATCCCGCGGGAGCAATGTACAGTTCGCTATGCGTCTTTTGACCGAGCGGCGCAGTTGGTCAAAGAGGCGGGTCCCGGGGCATTGATGGCGAAGGTGGATATTGAATCGGCTTTTCGCTTGCTGCCCGTACATCCATCGGCTTTCAGCTTGTTGGGTTTTCAGTTTGAGGGTGAATACTACTATGATAAGTGCATGCCTATGGATTGCGCCATATCTTGTGCATATTTTGAAAAATTTAGTTCTTTCTTGCACTGGATGGTGGTGCAGAGGGTAGGCAGCCGGGAGGTGGTGCATTATTTGGATAATTTCTTTTTTGTGGGAAAGGCAGCGTCGGCGTGTTGCAGTCACTTGCTCGAGGGTTTTGTTGACTTGGCGAGAGAATTGGGGGTCCCTTTGGCGGAGGGCAAGACTGTAGGCCCGACAACGATGATTACTTTCTTAGGAGTGGAGGTGGATTCACAGCGCATGGAGGCGCGGCTGCCCTGGGAGAAGGTGGTGCAGCTGCGCGTTTTGGTGGCAAATGTCTTGGCTTCGTCTAATATAACATTGAAGGAATTGCAGTCTCTTATGGGATCGCTCAATTTTGCGTGTAGGGTCATTACAATGGGGCGGGTGTTCATTCGGCGGTTGGCTGCCTCGATGTCGAAGGTTAGGAAGCCTCATCACCGCATTTGTGTGTCGGGAGGTATGCGCGATGATTTGCGAGTCTGGGATATGTTTTTGCGGGATTTTAACGGGACTTCTCTTTTGCGGGAGGCGGAGGTTTCAAGTGAGGATTTGCAGCTGCACACTGACGTGGCTGGGGGGTCAGGGCTTGGAATTTACTTCGATGGTGCCTGGTGCGCGCACACGTGGCCGCAGGCGTGGGTGGATGAGGGGCTAGTTCTTAATATTACATTCTTGGAGCTGTTTCCCATGTGGGTGGCATTGGCATTATGGCCGGATAAGTTGTGCAATCGTAGGGTGTTGTGGTGGTGCGATAATGCGGCTGTCGTGCATGTCATTAATCGTTATTCGCCACGTTGCAGTCTGGTAGCGGCTCTGATGCGTCAGATTGTTTTGTCATGTTTGCGTTTGAATGTTGAATTGAGGGCGCGTCATATACCTGGGCATACTAATGCAATTGCTGATGCTCTTTCCCATTCACAGTGGGAGCGTTTTCGGAAGTTGGTACCGGAGGAGGACGAGAAAGGGCTTGGGGTCCCTTGGAGCTTGTGGAGCAGTGGCCTGATGAGATGCTACAGAAGTCAGTTACTACAGAAGTCAGTAGCGGAACATACATGGTACAGAAGTTGCTACAGAAGTCAGTTGCTACAGAAGTCAGTAGCGGAACATACATGGTAGGCGTATCGGCGCGGTTGTCAGAGGGTGATGGACTTTCTGCATGTGGAGTGTTGGGGGAGTGGGGCGGTTCCCGAACATCTGTTGGGACGGTATGTTGGTTGGGCAAAGGAGCAGGGCGTTACGAGATTGGCAGTGCGGAGTCATTTGGCTGGGTTTGGCTTTTTTGCTAGAGCAGCTGGTCTAGAGGTGGTTGGCCGGGGGTCCTTGGTGCAGCATCTGCTGCAGGGGTGGGCGCATTCTCAGCCATTACCGAGGGACCAGCGGCGGTCTATTACGCATGAGCTGCTGTTGGGTTTGTGCCGAGAGCTGCCGGAGTTGCGGCTTCGCCATATGAGGCGGTGCTTTTTCGGGCGGTTTTTTGTCTCGCTTTTTTCGGGGCCTTTCGTGTGGGCGAATTGGCTGTCGATTCCGGAAGAGCCGGCTTGGGTAATAGTTTGTGTTGGCAGCATGTGTGGATTGAGAAAGGGATGGTACGCGTGCTGTTGGCTAAATCCAAGACGGATCAGTCGGGTAAGGGGTTGTGGGTAGTCTTGAGAGAGATCGGTGGGTGTACGTGTCTAGTGGCTGCTCTCCAGGCGTATGTGGGGGTTCGTCCGAAAGGGGCAGAGGGTTTTTTTGTGCATAATGATGCTCGTGCGGTTACGTGTTTCCAAGTCACAGCGGTTTTGCGTTTGGTGTTACGGCGGATAGGTGAGGATATGCGGCTTTTTTCGGCGCACTCATTTCGCATAGGGGCGGCGACCAGTGCGGCGGCAGTGGGCTTGATGGGGGAGCAGATTCAGAGTATAGGCAGATGGCGGTCGTGGGCATTTATGGGCTATGTGCGGTTGTGAGGCGCCTTGTTGGGGGGACTGGGGGGGGATATTTCTAATAATGTGCTTCTTTTGCAGATAGTGGTCCTGGTCAGCGGGAATGCTGGATATTTGGACACTCCTTTGTGTTCTGGGCCGGGAGGCGTGCGGCAGAAAGGCCTTTGGGCCGAAATTTCAGATTTGATTCCTCGGTGGTGGCGATTTCATGGCTGGGAGAGCGTGGTCTGCGATGGAATCAGTTGCTGCCTTTGCTTCGTCACCACGGGCACATCCGGAAGCCTCCTGTCGTATTGTTGGTGCATTTGGGAGGCAATGACTTGGATGCTTGGTCTTGTAAGCAGCTTATCAGAGCGGCCAAAAAGGACTTTACTGCAGTTCTCCGCATGTTTGTGAGTGTTGTATTAATCTGGTCAGATATTATTCCGCGGCCGGCGTGCTGGGGGCAGCGGAGATGGTCCCGAGGTTTGACTAAGATTAATAGGCAGATCGGGAGGTGGGTGTGTGAGCGCAGGGGGTATCAAGTGCAGCATGATTGGGTCGAGGTGGCTTGTGCTGGGTTGTATAGGGAGGATGGTGTCCATCTCTCTCCTGTGGGTACGGATCTGCTGCTGAATGATTGTCAGGAAGCAGTGGAGAGGGTGATGAGCAGTTAGGTGCTGGTCGCAGCTTTTCAAGGGGGGAGGGGGGGCGGCACAAGTAAGGTGTGGTACCTGTGCCGGTGGTGGGATCCCGGAGGTTTCTGGGGTCCGGAGTCTTAGGCGACTTGGGGCGAGGGCGGGGTGCCCTCAACCCGGACAACCCCTGGAAGACTTTTGCTAGTAATAGTAAGTCGGATAGGGGTGGGAGCAACTTTGCTGGTCGGGTGACCATCGCTTGAGCGGAGGCCGCGGTTGCTTTGCTAATTGCATGGCTGGTGACATGTGGCTCTGCTGGGGGGGGGGGAGAGGGTTGGGCTTGTTCATTATTATTATTGGTATGTTCAAGAGTTGTTTTAAATAAAGCTGCGACCAGTGTTTTTTCCAAAATTGGTGTCGGTGAATTTTTAGGGGTTGGGATGAAAGGGATGAAAGGATGGAGGGGGTGAACGGGGATGAAGGGTGAGCATGGGTCCGGCTACCCGGTTAGTGAAAGGGTGCGGGTAGGATCCCGGCGCCCGCGCGTAACCGGGTGCCCGGCCCGGCACGGACCCTGCACGTGGCCTTGGGGTGCGGGGGGTGATGGCGCGTCAGCGGGGGAGCTTGTGCGGGGTTTAAAATGATTGGCTTTGCGGGGCTAGTGGAGTGAGAGGAGCCAATCAGAGGCTAAGGTGCCGCATGCTGTGGCCGGAGCTAAGGGGTGCAGTGCACATGCGGCGTGGCTGGAGCTCGAGCAGTCCACCCTCCCACCCTTGACGGATATGTGGAGGGGGGGGCAGAGTTGGGGTGTTTCAGCGGGGGGGGGGGGGTAAGGAGCGGGATCCCGGAGGTTTCCGGGGTCCGGAGTCTTAGGCGACTTGGGGCGAGGGCGGGGTGCCCTCGACCCGGACAACCCCTGGAAGACTTTTGCTAGTAATATGGTGAAGTCGAATAGGGGTGGGAGCAGCTTTGCCGGTCAGGTGACCATGGCTTGAGCGGAGGCCGCGGTTGCTTTGCTAATTGTATGGCTGGTGACATGTAGCTCCGCTGGGGGGGGGGTGTTTGGACTTGTTCATTATTATTATTGGTATGTTCAAGAGTTGTTTTAAATAAAGCTGTGACCAGTGTTTTTTCCAAAATTGGTGTCGGTGAATTTTTAGGGGTTGGGATGAAAGGGATGAAAGGATGGAGGGGGTGAACGGGGATGAAGGGTGAGCGCGGGTCCGGCTACCCGGTTATGAACTTAATGCCTGGGGGAACAGAGTTAGAAGAACAGAAGCTTTGGGAAAAGGGAGAATGGATGTGTAGGAAAAGTAATTTGGAAGGGAAAAGCAGCAACCTATAGAGGAACAATGTAGGATGAAAGTGGTGGACCAGTATCCCGTGGGAGAAGGGGTTATAGGAAAGGTAGACTTTGAGGCATCAAAGGAGCACAGAAGGCTCGAATGAAGGCCTGCAGTGGGAGATAGGGGACTGAATGTGTAATACAGATCGAGGGTTACAGGAACCTTCTCTTCTCTGTTGCCTTCTCCTCTTTTGTCCTTTGCTTTTTATCCCCTTCTCTCAGTTGCCTTCTGGTTTCTGGTTACCCAGGCAAAAAATTGATCAGATTTATCTGACAGCACCTTCCTTTAGTAAAGCCATGCTGCCAATTTCAAAAACTGCACTATCCTTTGTTGTAGCAGTACTTTCATTCATTTACTTACCACTCCTGACTCTAAAGAAACATTGAAAAAAAATTGCATAGTGGAGCCACCAGAACTTTTATAAGTTCCTTCAATATTTTGAAAGGTGCCCCATCTCTTTACAGTATCTACTTTTAATGCAACTAGCTCCTCACGAATGCAGTCTTCTGAATATCATTCAAAGTCTACCTCGCTTCCATTCATATTTGTGCTTATTTTTTGAGGTCCTACTCCTGGTCTTTTATCTGCAAACCCAGAACAGAAATATTTGTTAAAATATTCTGCTTTATTCTCATCATCCTCTATAAATTCTTCCCCTGCACCCTTGAGGCCACAATGCAACACCATAAAAATTTAACACCTGCATTGGATCAGGTGTTAAATTTTTACAGTGCATGGGAAGTCTCAGCATTCCCTATGCTAACCAGTCCTTTCACATAGAATCCCCTAACCTCTCCTTACACAGAAAGAATAGATCACAGTGCCCCTAGAGATTTCCTCCCTCTATCTGCCACCATCCAGTCTCATAGATATATAAAATATCCTCATGTTACGAAGGCCTCCTTCCATCTCCCCTGCACAAATATAACATGTTGAATTAACTCAGATAAAAGGAGAAAGAAAGTCATCTTGCATGTCAATGCTATTTTTACTTACCAGTTATCATGGCACCAAAAGATAGTCCTAAAAAATTTAGCCTTAGAACGTGTGGAAATGCAATGTCTTTCATATATTTCTATACAAACACGTGACATATGTTGTACATGTACTTATTGATTTTTCTAAAAGGAAAAAGAAACAAAGCTTTTAAGTCATGTGCTATAAATTCTGTGTTGTCTGCCTGCAGCACAGTCACAGCGTGTTCGGCTGCTAACTGAGAGGACCAGATTGAGAAGCGGTCATGCGCTTCCAGACCCGCAGTCTGGTGGATGCAAAACATGTTACGAAAACGATGCATTCTCCAGAGAAAGAACACTAGTAGTCACTTGACTCATGGAGCTCTGCCATTGACCCATGAGTTCTAAGTGTCCTAAGGGAGTTCTTATCCACTGTCTGCACTAGATGTAAGTTAGCAGAGGATTGGCAAGAACTAGTCAGCGCAGAGTGAGGCTCGGGGAAGGAGGGAGGGGAGATAAGAGCAACAAACAAAACGAAGCCGTGGAAACAATGATGGTTTCAAACATCATTTTGACTGGGTTTTACAGTTGTGATTGGATTCAAAAGTGAATGACAAAGCCCTGACACACATGTATGCCCACATTCACAAAATAATAACATTAAAATTTAAAAACCTGTATGAAAAGACTGACATGAGCTGTCTTTAAAACTGGCTAAACTGTCTTTTCACCTTGTCCACAAAGCTCTTTTGCAAATCTATAGCCTAAAATGAATATAGAATAAAGGGACCCAGTATGGTCAAAGTTGGTGAGGGTAGTTATGGGCTGTGGCTAAAGGACAATTCCTCAATAGATAAAAAAAATATATATTTTGCTGTAACAATTTAAAAAAGTATGAAAAGTAAGAAAACTAGATCCCTCTTACTAAATCCTTGATACCTAGTTTTAGATACAGTATGCAAGGGGACTAAATCAATAAATAAGAATTTAAGTTTAGCATCAAAACAGTAAAATTCACATTAATTGTTGGATCCCCGTTGTGTGTATGTGTATGTGTATGTGTATATATATCTCCACACACACACACATGTACATACACACAATGGGGATTCAATAATTTACAAAATAAATGCCAGACAGGTCATGGAAAGGGGGATTAAAAATTAAATGTCTCTGTATTTTATAAAGACTCTGCCAGATGCAAAGGATCATGGGAAATACATGCAAGCATGTGCAGGAATACACATCAATATCCCACCATGACCAGTGGGAGCAGTGTTTTTAAAAGTTGCATGTGGGGATAAAAAGTGTCCTGCTTTCTCCCAAATGTGTATGGGAGCGGCTTTTCGAAATCATTGCTCCTGCTCCATTGGAGTCCTGGGTTGAAAATGGTACGCTTGACCCCTAGCAATAATCTCACGGTATTACTGCTATGGATCAAGCTGCAAAATAAGAGCATTTTGCTTGTCACTAGACACCAGGGACCCCCAATAAGAGCTGGAGGTGGGATTGGAAGTGGGGGCTGGGGGTGATCAGGGAGTTCTTGATATTGGTCGAAGTCAGAAGAGGAGTGTTGGCAGAGGGAAATTGATGTCTGGGGAATTAGGAAGGATGATTGATGTTGGAGAGGAGCTTGTTGGGAGAATGACCTTGGCTTTAGCACCCGTTCCTTCAATCGGGCACTTATGCATGCCTTAGAGAAGGTGTAAAAGGCGACATTTTGAATTTTTGATACCCATATTTATTCCTCTCCTAAAATGGGGGAATACACATCAATATTTTTGGCCCAACCAAAGCAATCCCTATCTGCGCCCTAACCAGAGCTTCGGGAAATCTATGCATGATGTGGATCACCATGTAGAAATTTTTTCCATCTAAAATTGCTGTTCACATGTGTAACCAATCTACACATTTAAAAGACACTATGGGGTAGATTCTGATCCCCGAATAGCAGGGTTGTATGCCCGGGTTGGACGTGCATCCCCTGCTATTTGCTGGGACCATATTTTGTGCCACCTGCTCCTCGCATGTACAAAAGGTTTGTGTGGGAAGTGCTGGTTTGGGGCAGGAGGGGATGGGATGGAGGAGGAGAAGGGGTGGAGGGGGGTGGGCAGAAGCATCCAGACATACAGGACCTATTCAGGTCAGGGCCCTGTACGTCTATCAGTGGTCTGTTGCATGCCCAACTTACTGTATGTTGGGCACCTGTGGAATCGGGGCATGCTGCCCTCCTATACAACAAGGCTGCTGCAGGAGAGCCACCGCCATGATCCCAGCCCTGGCAGCGCCTGCAGAGGGTCGGGTGGTAGGGAATAGGTCTGTTAATGTGGGTAGCATTTTGGCTCTCAGGCTGCACATGCCAGTGCCATGGCACCAGCACACCAGCAGGAGCCTTAAGCAACGGGGACGTGCAGGCACTTGAATGTCCCCCAGCTCAGAATGATGTGCGCGCCGGGCCGTCCAGGTGCCCTGATTCTGCAACCACGGGAATGTATAGCTCCCACGGTTGCAGAGTCGGGTACAACTGGGCCATGTACATTTTCTGCATGTCCGGACGGCCCGGACATGCAGACTTCTGAATTGGCCTCCACTTATATACGCAGATGTTTTTAAAATAAGGGCCATCATATAATAGAAAAATACATAAATACAATGAGCCTGACGGTAAAGTAACTTATCCGATTAGAAGCAGATGCTAGCCAGTGCCAGTAGTGCCTCATAGTGCCAATGAGAGGGATATTCCGTGGCACCATTTAGATACCACCACTGAATATTTCCTCTGATCACTTTGGCACTATAAGGATAGTGCTGGGATGGTCCAGGAGCAGAACGTAAGTGCTGCCAGGAGTTATCCAGATAGTGGCAATTTGCAGCTCCACTATCCAGGAAACTTTCCGCACAACTCAGGACAGCAAACATGTGACGCTCATTGGCACGCGCACGTCTCCTTTAGGCTCCTAGATTCCTGGGTCCCTTCCGTGTGCTTCTGGAGGGATATTCAGCCTGTAAAGTGGACGGACAACCTCATTGGATACATCTTTCACAGTGTAAAAAGGCTGGTGATTCCCTGCATCTGTGAATCAAGGAAGAAAGGCATCTTCTATTGTTGTAGCGCAGACTCATATGGACTTTGACAACAGTGGCGTTACAGTTTTGCAAAAAAAGAAAATATATCATGATTGACAGGAGCGGCGCTGACGGGAGAATCCAGGTATTCAGCATCGGCCACTCTCTGCATACCAGCATTGCATATCTGCATTTTATTTACCTCAGTAGCCGGTGTTTAAATGAATCATTCACCCCTGCAGCTAAATATCAGAGGGAAAATCTATAATATAATAGTCATACACATACATTTGAAGAGAAAATAAATAGATTTTATTTGTTTACTGTGTAGATAATATAATACCAGCAATATAGATAGAAAATACACACAAAGTTCCACTAATGTAATTATTTTTAGTATAATCTGAGAAACGTGAATATTGTCGAAACCTGTTTTTTGTTTGGACAAATGTGCCATAGAGGCTAGGGGTCCATTTAATGTGCTTGGGTGTCCAAACACCTGCCAGCTGTTTGTACCCTGAAACGAGGACATCATGTTTTCAATTTCCTTCAATAAAGCTATGAATCTGGCAATTTGCTGATCTGCCTCAGCTAAACAGAAAGGACAATTTGAGAAAGATCATAGTTCAGGTTCAGTCAGACGGAAACGATTGAAAACAGAGAGCTGGCCGTTATGTTTCCCTGATGCAGCTTGCTGTCGCAGTTTGACTGACAAACTGACTTTTTTGAGGTGCTCGTGCCCATTCCAGTCAGAGTTTATTGAAGGTGATTTTGATCTTCTCCAGGAGGCCACAGCAGTGGCCATGCCATCTGTCACCTTGATTGCATCGTGGATTCTCTGGAGAGAGAGCTATGGCTCCTGATCATTTACACATTGTGCTGCCTTTGCCTCCATAAGGACCACATGCACAGAGCCAGATGGTGAACATACACGCTTATTATAAGTCTTTATCTCTGTGCAGGAAGGAGAGGAACCATTAGATCTCCCTCAGGAACTCAGTTCCTCTTTACCATCATGCTGTTCTTCAGCAAATACAGACTTCTTCAGCTGTCATCAACCTACCTCTAAAAATTAAAAAATAAACAATAATTCCATCAGCTGAAGCAGGGGATGTGCAGACCATATAGCAAACTCCTGCCCTCTCTCTGACTGTAGGCACTGGGGAAAGGCGCGTTTGTTTGCAAATAGATCATTAATGTGATAATTTTTCAGAGGCTAGGTTAGATAGACTGCTGCTTGAAAACACAGCAATGGAAGCTCAGAGATATTTGCACAAGCTTTCGATTATTCACTGACAAAAAACGGGACAGGGATATTATTTTCTTAAAAGAATTTGTGCATGTGTGTGTATATGTGTGCATGTGTATATATATATATATATGTGTGTGTGTGAGTGTGTGCATATGTATTCACCCTAACCTTAATTTGCTAAGTATGTACTGACAGCGTGACGGATTTGAAGGAAACAGCATGAAAATCTTGGCACACACTATTAGAAAATTGCCTGGTATCAATTGCAGTGTTCTGGATGGTAAAATACTAGTTTATAAGCTGTTGTTTGGAGTAATATTGGTTGTCGCAGAGAGGAGGATGAACTATGATAAAGATTAGATTGTCTTTGTTTATACAGCAGCTCTGACAGGGGACTGGAAAATCGTTGTCAGCAGTCTTGTTGCACTCAGTGTCCCCTACCAGTATGTACCACTGTTAGTAGAGGAAAAAGGTAGGAAACAAATTCTATTACAAGTACTGTATGTTTTTGCTTCAAGCGCAAGCATGGATGTTAAAAGAACTTTTCATAAAGCATGCAAAAATTATTTTTCTGTACCTTAGAAGTTTAACAGGTTAGACTCAAAATCTGTTTCCAACTCACTGAATTTTTTCAGGTGAGAAGTTACTAGGAGTTATCGTGTCCCAAATAGCTGGAAACATTCTGAAAGCAAATAAATTCTTTTTATTATTATTTTTTAACCACAGAGCATTTATCAAATAGTTTTTTAACACTCCTGGTTGAAACTATTTATACTTTTTGTTACTTTGATAGTTGTCTTTACAGATCAGGAATAAGTGGTATGCATTAATGCACATTATTTACCGCAGGTCCCATTTAATGCAATGGGACAAATTTATTAATAGCACACGTTAATGGGGCTAATACGCAAGGAATGGAGGAACCCTAAGTGGGCTTTCCATCTTGCCACGCCATTGCCACGGCTGTTTCCCCTCCCTGAAGCCCACAGCAGTATCAATGGCTATGAAACTGCAATGCAGTGTTTTCCTTAGTGCTCCAGTGTTACAGTGCCATTTCAGTCTTTTATTAGTTATTGCTTCTGCCCTCCTCTGATGCAGATCTCTGAAAGTCTGCGTCGGAGGCGGGCAGAAGTGGCAACTAGTGAAAGACTGAACTGCAGCACAGCACTGGAGTCCTAAGGTAAGAGCTGCATTGTGGTTTCATAGCCGTAGCTGCTGCTGCAGACCCCATGGAAGGCAGCATTAGTGGCAATAGGCCACCCCCTGGAGGGGCAGTTCTCTAGGCAACCAGCTAGTTAGACTGATGGTAGCACCAGCCCTATAGCATACACTAACAGGACAGTACCCAAAGTCTGCAATTGTCACTTCTACAATTAACGAAACTGATTTTTTTAAACAAAAGAGCAGTACTTGACTGGGAAAAATGATAGAAAAAGATGTCGCCACCTCCTGGCCAGGCGTATAGCCGGGCAGCAGGAGAGTGTCGCCTTGTTGCCCTTGGAATAAGGTTCACCAATATGGCCGCCAGCTAGAGCTGCTGGGTACTGTAGTTTACTTATTCCATCAGGCAAAGTAGTATGACCACAAGTGGTTAGGCGAAAACAGAGAATATTTTATTTTCTTGGGATTTTTCCCCTCGCATCAAATTTAACAGTGCTGAACTCAAAAATGGATTCTTCTCCAAAAACAAAGAATAAAGCACACAAGTTGTATTCACAGGTAGGTCAGTTTAAGCAGTTAACTTTGACACCGGAATTAGCTTCCAAAGCTCAGGCTGTAAACTTTCTTTAAAGCAAGTTACTTTCACAGGAAGACTGTTTTACTCACAGCTTCCTCACATACAGACAGCTTCAAAATGTCCATTAAGTTTCATTTCACTTCCAGGCATATAGGAGAAACAGCTTGGCTTAAAACCTCCAGTTATTTTCCTTTGCTGTATCTCTCATTCAAACAAGCTTCATTACTTTAAACATTCATTCATTCACATGTGCTTTAGCTTCAGCACACCTCCGGCTTGTTTGCCCTACAAAATGAGCATTGTATTTCTTCAGGCTCATTATCATAAGATTCTACTTCCATCTCCTCTACAGATTCATTGCAGCAGTTCTCAGAGGGTACCTGGTCGTAGAGCTTACTACTCTGCTTCTGCAACAGTTCATTTAATTTTCCTAGCAATAGTTTCTTCTGCTCTATTTCTTCAGAGAGACTTAGATTAGGGAATGCAGACAAGCTATTCTCTCTACTTTTACAGCTTAGCTGGCTATCTGAGTTACTTCCTCGAGTAGGAACTAACTCCTTCAACTTTCTCTTATGCAGGGAGTCTGGAACATACACTTGCCTGAACTCTGGGCCTCTTAGTTGTTCCACTCCTTCCTGCTCAAAGCCATGCTGCCTTCTCTCTTCAGACGCTTGTCTTCCTCATGGCAATTTCCCTGTTAGCTGTGTCTGCCTTGGACCTGTTGCTCCTAGATCCCACAGCTCGTCTCTGCTCTTAGTTCCAGCTCTGCTCGAGCCTCCCAAGGCTCCTCTGCTGCTTTCTGGAGCTCCTCTCGAAACTCCTTTCCTTGCACTCGTGCCTGTTCCCTTTCCAGTGCTGGCGCTTGTTCTTGTTCCAGTGCTTCCTCCCTAGGGACCACACCCTTCTCCCAGCACACGTGGGAGCTGCTAGGATTCCACCTAGCTCTGACGTGCTGACGTGGGCGGGGCTTGATGCTGGCTGCACTCTGACTCAGAGGTTCTTGGTTACTAGGGAAACCCTGAATGCTAGCATTTTTAAAGGAACAGGGTTCACTTTTCTGCCATTCCCTTTCCTCTGAACTGCCTTCGTCATCACACATTCCCCCCCTTAAGATATTACGGGCTGGGGTGTTTTTTCCATCACAGCACGTAATTCTCGTAAAAGAACCATTGCTATCCTGTCCTTCATGCCTACCCTGAGTATTAATGGCTAGCTGGGCTAGTGCCACCCTTTCATGCCAGGGTCTTAGCAAGTTGACATGATATACCTGTTTGCGCCCCCTCCTATTCTGTAATAAATAGGTTACTGGGCCCACTTGTTCAATTACCCGGAATGGACCTCTCCATTGACCCTCAAATTTCGGGACTGCTCCCGCTACCATGACTATTACTTTTTCGCCAATAGCAAGCTGGCGCGGCTTGGTATTGCGATCATAATATGACTTCTGATGCTGTTGGCTCGCTTTCAAATTGCTTTCGGCCATTTGTGAGGTATGTGTCAAACGACCTCTCAAATCCTTAAGGAATTGGGGAACCTCCATTTCCTCCACCCCTGGCTCCACCCATTGCTCTCTGAGAATATCCAGAATACCTCTGGGGCTCCGACCGTACATCAGCTCGTATGGGGAAGTACCTAGGGATGCCTGCTTCCTCTCTCGGCATGCATACAAAGCGAAGGGAAGCATCGTGTCCCATTCGGCCATCTTCCCGTCCACCCCCTTCTTAGAAAATTCTTCAGAGTCTGATTAGTTCTCTCCACTAATCCATTTGTTTGTGGGTGATAAGCCGCAGTCTTAACATGCTTGATGCCAAAGGCATCCCAGACTTGGGCTAAATAACGCAACATAAAATTGCTGCCGCAGTCCGTCAGGACTTCCCTTGGGAATCCGACCTCGCAAAATAGTTTTATTAATTCTGCCGCCACTGTGCGGGCAGAAATACTACGCAGGGGCACCGCCCAGGGGAATCTGGTCGCATGGTCAACCATTACTAAAATATATTGGAATCCCCACGGTGTTTTAATCATGGGGCCCACAATATCTACGGCTATCCTATGTATAGGCACTGAGACCACCGGAACTGGGATCATGGGGACTTCCACTGGCCTAACTGAGGTGACTCTCTGGCAGGCAGGGCAAGCCTCACAAAACCTGGTTGTCTCTTTGTAAACTCCTGACCAGTAGAACCGGGCCAACACCTGGTCCAAGGTACCTTGGATACCCTTGTGCGCCCCTACAGGATGGTCATGGGCCAGTCTTAGCACTAAGGTTCTAAATGTATTCGGGACTACTAACTGCCTACACGTATCCCCTGTAACTGGGTCCAGGCTTTCCCTATACAGAACTCCTTGGTCTATCTGAAATTTGGGCAAAGTATCCCTCCCCTCCTTAGCATATTTAAAAGCTTGGGAAAGAGCGGGGTCCGCCTGTTGCTCTTTCGCAAAGGAAGGAAATTTAGCCATTAATTCCTCTGGAACCCAGGGCAATTCCATCCCATCCCTGACCTCATCTCTACTCTGGGAACGAGTCTGTCGTTCCCGACGCTTCTCACTCTTAGGCTTTTTCACTTTAGCCACTGGGACTGTAACTAAATCCTCATGAGAGGGAAGATCCTCCGTCTCCCCCTCTGAAACCTCTTCTGCCTCTAGGGCTTTGGATTGGGTTTGTGTGGAAACCATCCCTTCTTTTGCACCCAGACCTTGTTGCACACCTCTCTGAAATTGGGGCCAATCCCTCCCAAGCACTACCTCCTTTGGTAAGCGAGGGACTATAGCTACCAGGATCTTCTCTTAATCCCTAGCCCTTTCACTCGGACCTGGTAAATTGGATATGTGGACGCAGTTCCGTGCACACACCTGATTTTTACTGTGCCCGTGGGTGTACTGGGTGTCTCTTTATCTTGGGCCCTTATCTTGCGCCACAAACTCTTGGAAAGCATGGATTCATCAGAGCCTGAATCTAATAATGCTTGCGCTGGTATACCTTGCACAGTAATGGCTAGAAAGAACCCTTCCCCAGTCTTACTTGGCTCACTCGTCACAAATGCTGTCTTCACTTTACAGTCTCTCTGTAAATGGCATTCACTTCCACATTTATAACAGGCTCTTTTCACATACTTTCTCCTATCAGTAGGCACACATTCATTCTTAACATTCTTTCCTTCTCTATCTGACACAGCACCTGACATTTTAGCAAAAGCAACATTTTTATCTTTGGCTACAGCCTCTGCCTCTAAAAACCGCTCAGAGAGCGCTATAGCTTCCTGGGTACTTTTACATCCTTGTAATATAAGGAAGGTCTGCATCTTTTCTGGAATAGTTGTCAAAAACTGCTCAAGAATGATATTATCCAAGACTGTCTCCAATGTTTTACCCTCTGGCTCCAACCACTTGGATACCAGCCCCTTCAAGCGGTGATAAAACGCTCTCGGTGTTTCACCTGAACGCAATCTGGCGTTCCGTAACTGGCGGTGATAGACCGAGGGGTTTAAGCCTAGTCTATCCTTTATCATTCTTTTTACCTCTTGATAGTCATTGACCAAAGGTACTGGAATGGCTTGGTAGGCGGCTAAAGCCTCACCGGTCAGTGAAATGGCCAGCCTTACCGCCCATTGTTCTTTTGGCCAATTGGCTATCTGAGCGACACTCTCAAATGCTTCTAAGAAATCGTCTATGTTATCTCCCTCTTTTAACTGTCCAAAGATAACTGTCTCTTTGGACCAAGGTCCAAATGTGCGGGCTGACCCCAGTCCTGCAAAACCTGCATTGGCTGGGTCAGGCTCTGGCGTCTTCTTGGTTTCTTTCAACCACGCCTCCATTAATTCCACCAACGGTTTCTGCTGGGCCTCCAATCTGACTGCAGCTCTCTCCTGGAGCTCTAAGGACAACTCCTTCTGGCGGTCAAATTGGGACGCCATCCACGTAAGGACTTCTTTTACCTCCATGGTCATCTTTGTACCTGTGGTAATGACAAAAAGAAAACACACCCATATAAAAAGGTAGAAAAAACTCTGATCAACACTAGATCAACACTAAACTTATTAATGTATATAAAATGTAAATAGTTTTGACAATTAATGCACAGTTATTTGTATAAAGTTACAATGTTATAAATCTCTGTTAATAACTATTATCTGTATAAAGTTAAAAAAAATCTCTGTTCCATGTAATGTATACATTAGTATACAAATTTGTTTACTTGTTCCATGTAAACCGCCCCTGATCTCTGGAAGGGGCGGTATAGAAGAAATAGCTAAATAAATAAAATAAATAAATAAATAAGTGCGGCACAAACACCTGGTATTGTTCCTTGTCACCTGCTCCAATCGCCCCACCCAGTACCGGTATCCTTAACTACCCTTAGTTAAATACCCTGTACCTGGTACTGGTGGTGTGTCACGTTTAGCAGCAGCGTAGGGCCTCCGCAGGACCTCCGACTCTCCAGACCAGCCGAACTCCGTAGACTCTCTCTCCCAGTCTCAGCTGTTCGCACTTCCACCCGGCGTCCTCCTGCAGACCTCTAGATACGCTGTGTAGCTTTTCTCTGCGCATGCGTGTTCAGCGCTGCATCCGTAGCAACTACGCCACTCTGTCGCCACCTCCTGGCCGGGCGTATAGCCGGGCAGCAGGAGAGTGTCGCCTTGTTGCCCTTGGAATAAGGTTCACCAATATGGCTGCCAGCTAGGGCTGCTGGGTACTGTAGTTTACTTATTCTATCAGGCAAAGTAGTGTGACCACAAGTGGTTAGGCGAAAACAGAGAATATTTTATTTTCTTGGGATTTTTCCCCTCGCATCAAATTTAACAGTGCTGAACTCAAAAATGGATTCTTCTCCAAAAACAAAGAATAAAGCACACAAGTTGTATTCACAGGTAGGTCAGTTTAAGCAGTTAACTTTGACACCGGAATTAGCTTCCAAAGCTCAGGCTGTAAACTTTCTTTAAAGCAAGTTACTTTCACAGGAAGACTGTTTTACTCACAGCTTCCTCACATACAGACAGCTTCAAAATGTCCATTAAGTTTCATTTCACTTCCAGGCATATAGGAGAAACAGCTTGGCTTAAAACCTCCAGTTATTTTCCTTTGCTGTATCTCTCATTCAAACAAGCTTCATTACTTTAAACATTCATTCATTCAGATGTGCTTTAGCTTCAGCACACCTCCGGCTTTTTTGCCCTACAAAATGAGCATTGTATTTCTTCAGGCTCATTATCATAAGATTCTACTTCCATCTCCTCTACAGATTCATTGCAGCAGTTCTCAGAGGGTACCTGGTTGTAGAGCTTACTACTCTGCTTCTGCAACAGTTCATTTAATTTTCCTAGCAATAGTTTCTTCTGCTCTGTTTCTTCAGAGAGGCTTAGATTAGGGAATGCAGACAAGCTATTCTCTCTACTTTTACAGCTTAGCTGGCTATCTGAGTTACTTCCTCGAGTAGGAACTAACTCCTTCAACTTTCTCTTATGCAGGGACTCTGGAACATACACTTGCCTGAACTCTGGGCCTCTTAGTTGTTCCACTCCTTCCTGCTCAAAGCCATGCTGCCTTCTCTCTTCAGACGCTTGTCTCCCTCGTGGCAATTTCCCTGTTAGCTGTGTCTGCCTTGGACCTGTTGCTCCTAGATCCCACAGCTCGTCTCTGCTCTTAGTTCCAGCTCTGCTCGAGCCTTCCAAGGCTCCTCTGCTGCTTTCTGGAGCTCCTCTCGAGACTCCTTTCCTTGCACTCGTGCCTGTTCCCTTTCCAGTGCTGGCGCTTGTTCTTGTTCCAGTGCTTCCTCCCTAGGGACCACACCATTCTCCGAGAACATGTGGGAGCTGCTAGGATTCCACCTAGCTCTGACGTGCTGACATGGGCGGGGCTTGATGCTGGCTGCACTCTGACTCAGAGGTTCTTGGTTACTAGGGAAACCCTGAATGCTAGCATTTTTAAAGGAACAGGGTTCACTTTTCTGCCATTCCCTTTCCTCTGAACTGCCTTCGTCATCACAAAGATTAATAAGTAGGAAAATTCCTATGGGAAATACTAAAACAAAAAAGTTGCTTTCTTTCAGACTAAGACATTGGCGTAAATTCCACCCAAGCAGCCCCTGCAGTGCAGATGGGTCCAGGTAGAAAGAGGGCCCAAACAGCAGTGTTGGCAGTAGCGCGGCAAACTTATTTAATATTTTTTCCATGCTGCTCTGCTCTTGTAAGTCTGCTGCGGGTCCTGTGACTGGTCCTCACTGGACCGAAGTCTCACGAGATTTCGGCCTGGTGGGGAACAGTCGATGGGTCAGCATTCTCCATGGCGAACTTACAAGAACGGAGCAGTGTGGCAAACATGATGAAGTAAGTTTGCCACCGCATGAAGGGGGGGCCCACTCAGGTGGGCATCACCACTGCGACAATCGGGGCCCTCAGCAAAATTTTGCTTGGGCACCCATCATTATAATTGATGCTACTGGATTAAGAGTTAATGGTAAGGCAATTGTTTCTTTTGTATCTGTTTTTTAAAATTAACATGTGTATAAAAACAGAGGGCTGGATATTCAATAGGGTTTATATGGTTTGTAGCACCAGCAAACTGCATAAACCCCGGAGATCCCGATATTCAGTGACACTATTTGGTTAGCACCATTGATTATCGCCATAGTTAATTTCAGGGCAGTCTATAGCTGGAACTGAGATGGTCAGCATTTTTAAAACACCTGCTGGCTGCCACTGAAACGAAAACCAGATAGTCAGCGCCAGAGCCTATCCGGCTTCCGGTGCTGAAAATCTGGTTTCGCCGGCGATTGATGGTGCTTTCCAATCAGCAGCAATATTCAGCCGCTCACCACATAGACAAATTGCATAAAGTTAGGACAGGCCAATGGCTGTCCATTTATGTGATTTGCTATCCAGTTAGTGGCTAAATTTCGCTGCTGAGCAGATAGCAACACTGATCATTGGCGCAACTGGACTCCTGATAGGTCCCAGCGCTGAATATCCACTTTTAGTTTCGGCAGCGTCAGCTGAGCGTTTAAAGATGCTGACTGCTGCCGCTGAATATTGCCCCCAAATCTACTCTTGGAAGTCATGAGACCTGCATCAAACGCAACTTGATCTTTAGTTGAAGGTATTTGCAAAATATACTGTACAGGGAGCAAATTGTATTGTTATAAGGGTGATAAACGTATCTATTAAAGGCATGAAATATTGTTTGTTATCTGCAATTTTTTTTCAGAACTCATCGTGATGCCCTGAAAAATTCCAAGTTGCGTCATTCATTTTCTTCAAATTGAAACTCATTTTGGGACCTGTACACGGATGGAAAACCAACAGCTTGGTGAGCATTGATTAACCCATCATTGCTGGCATATTCCTTGACTGAAGAAGGTGGGAAGATAGGGATTTGGGGAATAAGCTGAAAAAAAGAAAGAGGGAGTCACAGATTTTGTTTTTGTATGAAATATTATTTAATGATAAAAGATCAAAAACTATATATGCATATAATAGGAGAAAGTAAGGCATGGAAGTCACAGGGATGCCTAAAGAATAAAAGTTGTTGTTTTTTTTTAATTTTGGAGGGAAAAACTAAATGAAATTTACTATTAGATTAGTAATAGAGAAGTAGGTTCCTGGGGGAAGGGAGTGAATGAAAAGGAGTCCTGGCAGCCCACAGCAAGCAGGGGCTTTGGAGAACAGCTTTCTTGGCATGGAGGCAATAGAATTACAGTAGAGCAGTATTCACTGGGCTCACTGAGCTGTAGCTGTTGTCCCTGCACAATGTGTTGCTTACTACAGGAAAAAAACAAAGAAGCAGGGAGATTACTAGCAAACCCACTGCTTACTGGTGATTACATTAGCTCCAGAAAATGAGCAGGAGACCTTGTTGTTTGGAACAATAGCGGGATAAAGTGGTATGACATGGAGGAGTGCCACAGGGGACGCTGGAACATTAGACTAAACCAACGGTAAGATGGATGTTCTAAGAAGACAGAGGTTCTAGGAGGTGGTCGGATGGCTCCTGATGAGGCATGACACAAAAAGAGGAATGAAGATGGTGGTGGAAGCCCTGGTATGGCTGGGAAGCAGGCAGGCACAAATTGGGTCACTCATTGGTTGCAAACCGTGTAAATGCTGGTTAGCTGGATATTCAGCCACACCAACACGGTTAGTTCTGCTGGATATCTGTGGGTGCCACCGCTACTGGCCCCGATGCCATGCAGTTAGTATCAGGGCATTCTGGGGATGTTCTGAGGTAGAGCGGAGGCAGCACCCATCGCTAACCAGGCAGTGCGATATTGAGATGCTGACCAGTTAGTGACCCAAGGGTAAAGTTAGACCAGCTTTTGCCATGCCTATCTTTACCTGTGAGCAAATTGAAAGCTGCTTAATGGATACTAGCTGTGCATGAGGCTCACTGTTTTTGGGTATGGTGGTAACAGCCAGAAGCATGGTGGTTTCTTGGGGCTCCTACACCAGTGGCATGGTGGGGGAAAGGTAACTCCCTACCTGGTATTCATCCCACTAGCTCTGCTGGTACAGCCACAGCTTTCTGCTGTACGGGGTGTAGGCCCTCTAATTGCTCCTGGTAGGATTGAAGCTTTTATGGCATTGGTAGTTGAGGTCTTATTGCTAAACTTCTTATTTATTTATTTAAATTTTTTTATACCGTGCTCTTTAGAATCAGTGCGGTTTACATGTATACTAACAGGTACTTTTTATTCCCTTGTCTCTGAAGGGTTCACAATCTAAGAGTACCTGAGGCAATGGAGGGTTAAGTGGCTTGCCCAAGGCCACAAGGAGTGGCCATGGGACTAGCGACCCCAGTCCCTCCGGCCTGAAGTTGCTAGTCCCCATGCGGGAATTGAACCCCCGGCCTTCTGGCCTGAGGTAACCTGTCCCAACCACAGAGCCACTCCTCCCGTTCTTATTCCGGTGACTGATTTAAGGACTGGTGGAGCCTTCCAAATGTGAATTCAAAGACTCGTCTGAGCCAAAATACTGCTCATGGCAAAAATGACAATGCAGGATCACTGGTAGAGAGGCATGTTCATGCTTACACCAGGGACAATGAGCATGGCCCTCTGGTACCCCTCCTTCAATAGAGAGTCAGAAGTTGGGCTTCCACTGAAGCGACATCTCTGACTGGCCAATAATCCTATTGAGGACCAGGGTCTCCGGGTCTCTCCGATCACTGATTGACTCTCACTTTCCAGCGCTTAGGTTAAAGGCCATTAGGCCACTATATGGCTCAAGGCCTAACTTCTCTATCAGTCTGCTCATGGAATCCTTGCAGAAATGGCTCAGGTCTCTTCACAGAGACATTGATCCTCCAGGGAACAGTTTAGGAACACTGACCTCTTGCACATGCACCAATGCTCTCCGATTGGGTGGGCTGGCACATGTGTTCTCTGATGTCTCTCATTGCACGCTTTTCGTCCGATGTCAGCACATCCCCATGTTGTTGGCATGCACATCCCTAGCAGGTGTGTTCCTGACCCTGCTAGCATAAAACTGTCAATTCAAAGTTTTCAAAGGCAGGAAACATTTACAACATTTTTTCACTTGAAAACGCAGATTTCACTTGAAAATTTCCAAAAACTCAGCAACCTTCCTACTGAATTTATCTGCTGTCTACCAGAGTTTCACAGAAAAAGATCAGTACAGTCCCAAAACAGCTTCATTCTGCCAATTTATATTTTTGCTCTTTAGCCAAGAGTCCAAAAATGTTCAGTCCCCTTTTTAAGCACCAATTCAGAGCCAATTAAGCCTTACATAAGGCACATTTGAATAACACCCCTCCCCCTTTCTGTGTGGTCCTCACAGCTGTTACAAGTTGCTTGACTCATAACAGGGGACATTATTTATTTATTTATTTAATAGCTTTTATATACTGCACTATTTAGTATCAGAGCGGTTTACAAGGAACATTTTCAATCAAGAAACAGGCAACTTTACAGGGACCGAATAAAACAGGCATAAAAACATCAGAATCAGTAGCTTAACTTTAACAGGCAAGAACAATATTTCTTAGTATCAAGGCAGGGCGCCAAATAACAAGTAAAAGGGTAAACTATGAGGGAAAGGCTGGAGGAAGAGGAGGGGTGGAGTAAGGAAAAGGAGGGGAGGAGGGAGGAGGGAGGAGGAAGGAGAACAAAGAGCAGCATCAAGTTCTTTGGTCAGCATTAGGAGCGTCCTTCTATGGTGGGAGCATTATGGGAGAGCTTCCTTATGCTATGTGGTCATAAGCCAGCTGGAAGAGATGGGTCTTTAAAAGCCTTCTTGAAATCAGAGAGGTCGCTGATGGTTCATACTGAGGCAGGGAGAGCATTCCATAGTGTTGGGGCATAAAAGGAAAAGACTTGATTCGTGGAAGCTTTAGAGCAGGTCCTTATGATAGGAGGCGAGACCAGGGTATTTTTCATGTTAGATCTTCGTGTTTGATTGTCTGGGTTTGGTTGAACAATAGATGACAAGGAAGAAGCGGATAAATTGTAGATAATCTTAAATGTGAGGAGAAGAGCTTTATAAGTCAGACGGCTGGAGATGGGGAGCCAGTGTAGTTGCATCAGGATGGGTGAGATGTGCTCATGCCTAGAGACGCCCAGGAGTGATCGGGCAGCAGTATTCATGGACAGTTGGAGTGGTTGGAGGAGGTATTTAGGGGTGCCATGAAGAATTGGAAGACTGAACGAAAATCCCACTGGCTCTCACATTAATCCTTTTTGCATTTTTTTAAGTCTTGTGCCCATGGATTTTAAGTATCAAGGTTCTTCGGTGGGGACCAGCATACACCGAGAGGCCCTTAGCACTTGAGTCTGTCACACCTCTTCCCTTCTCAAATAAATAAGTCCAGGCCAGAAAATGTGTTCTGTACCAAGGCTTTACTTAAACTTTAGGGTCACCAAGCAATAACATCAAAAATAATTGGCAAAAGCAACAAACAAGAACTATGTTGGAAGCAGTTAACTTCTTCTTAGTCATAATGGTTGCAGGTAGACTACTCATTTCTCCTCTCAGTTTGGCATTTTAACACAATCCCTTCAATTATTCTTTATCTTAAGCTGAACAATTAATTGACTCTTTACCATTCCTGCACCATTCTTACTAAGGGCTCCTTTTACTAAACTTCACTAAGGATTTGTAATTAATATGCCAAATAAATACACAATAATTGCAAAGCTTCTGCATTAGCTGTTAGGGGCATGGCCATCATGTTCCTAGCAGCTAGCATACAACAGGTTTGCCTAACATGTGCTCCACCAAGAGAGTTCACTTAACAACTCCTATAGAGAAGTTGTTAGGTAGACCTATATTAAGAGCTGCATTACCGCTGAACATGCAGCAATTACCCTGGCACTAATGGTAATATGCTCTACACACCCACTCTCTGCTCATTTCTCTTCCCTTGACTGCTGATTATGGTGCATTTCTGCATGCAGTGGAAGACATGTCCATCTGTTGGTGTTCCCGACTGCTAGTTACCGCATATTAAAATGCACTTTAACCAGCTAATAGCCTTTAGTAAAAGGGGCCTTTTTTTACCACTCCTGCACCTTTGTTACTTAGTCAAGTTTCTCAGAGTGGGAACCCCTCTTTCCTGTTTCTATTATACTATCCCAGTGTACCCAAAACTGCTCTGCAGTGTTCCTTGCTCTGATGGACTGGAAAGATGAGTTGTGGTACAGTTCTTGGAACCTCTCTCCTTTTAACACAGGCAGAGCTACTCTTCATCTGAGGCAGTGGGGAGCTGGCAGGTTTTCACAGACATCAACCTTCTGCTCTCTTCTCCTATGTTGCTGCTCTACGCCTTTTACTCACTCTGGATGGTATGAGTGACTGTATGCCAAAAGAGACCTGCCCAAAGGGCAGACACCTTTGTTCTACCTTTGATCCATTCTTGTGCAGTGGCTGGGTGACAAAGACAGAGTTCTGTCTTTTGGAGTGGTTCATATATGAACCTGGATTTTCCCTCCCAGAGGAGTCTCCTCTCAGAGTACTGCTACTACTATTTATCATTTGCATGGGCCTACAAAATGTATGCAGCACTGTACATATAAGTAAAGTGACTGGCAGCAAGAACCTCCAATGTTCTGGAAAATGTTAGGTTTTTCTCTAATCTTCATTGTGGTAATCTAGAAGGGACACTGGATGGTGCTGCTGCTCACACAGTAACATCCAGGCAGCTTCTACATGTACACATGCAAAGAAGCAGGTTTGAATCCCGATGCACACAATTTTGGTCATACACAGGTATTCTCTATATGAAATGGGGAATATATGTGTAGATTTTTGACCCACCCTAGCCACTCCTTAGCTATGCCTCTGACATGCCCTGTGTATCTTACAGTGGTTGGAACATCCAAGTGTAAACTGAGCCCTTTCTAAAACAGCCATTTACCCATGCATGAAACCGTTAGATGCGTATATGCTGGCGCATACACATGTAAAATGTGAAAAACGCTTCTAAGGTAAACTTCATAATCGCCTAAGAATAAACTCATCAAATAATGAGTTAAGAAAGAAATTTGTGAAATAAAAAGATCTTCACCAATGGATCTATTCGGTAACACTATTTGTCCGCCTTTCCTGTCCCCGCCAAGCCTCCCCATACGAACGAGTTGGTATGGGGAGGTTAGATGGGCTCAGGAAAGAGCTGGTACGAAGGTGGAGTTAGGGTGGGCAGTGGGTGGTTTGTGGACCTGGATGTCCAGAGCCAATTCTGATGTCGGCCCTGTAGGCATGGGGCCGGCAGACTGGATGGGGAACTTATTCCACCTTCCCTTAGGCAGGGTGGGACGGAAGCCTAAGTGGCAACAAAGGCTGGAGGGGGTGCAGGGGATTCCTTCAGCCCAACCCTGGCCATGGGAGGCCAGATCGGGGGTCGGGTTGCAGGGAAAGAATGAAGTCATCGGTGGCAGGGATCGTGGCTCATGAATAGAGCCGCAGTGTCATAGCTACTGGATGCCACGGTGCCGCAACTCCATTCAGGAGCCTTGACTGAGTTAGCCAGGCATGTGCATGTATTTATTTATTTATTTATTTAACAGATTTTATATACCGTCTTTCTACAAATCAAGACGGTTTACATAAAACAATTAAGACAATGTGTTTCAACTGTTTACATAGAACAAAGTAACAGATATAATGGGTAACAGGAAAACTAATTACAATAACAAGGAACAACTATTACAATAACAAGGAACAACAGTCAACCTGCATGTATGTGCAGGTTGACTGGAATCAGGTTTGGGCCTGCTCGTACAGGCTTAACAGGGATTCTGATCCCTTGGGGGCTAGATGTGCCCTATGGGATCAGAATCCCGTCCCACCTCTGTGCATCTGGGTCCGACCGGACGCACAGAGGGCTGGGATGCACATCTTAGAATATGCCTCTAATTGTCTTACTTTCAGATATTGTTTCTCTTGTCTAATAGCAAGAGATAGTTTATTTTTTTTCCTGCCAATTCACAAAGTTATTAGTGGGTTACAAAACACATTCCATATCCTCCCCACCTGAAACCTGAATAACTTATCCATTGCTTCAGAGCTGAATAAGCTAACCCACAGCATTTGATTGTGCACCAGGCAATGCCCATTTATTATCGTTTTCTTTTTTTTAAAATTTTTTATTTATAGAATTTTAACTATACACACCAAGAAAGTTAATCACAACATCCTTGCTCAGAAATATAACTTGCAGAACAGAATCAATACAGTACAACAAAAAGAAGAAATAACACACTGCATACTCACACTAGCCCACTTCAAAAGGGGGGGATGCCAATAAAAAACCAAAAACCTTCTGCAAATTACAAGAAAGGAAGCGAGGCAATACATTCAGTACATACTATCAAGGCACATTTAAGTGAGTCCTATAGAGGTTTCAATGCATCTAGCGTTTACAAAGGCAAGTAGCTGGGAAGGTTCATAAAAGATATAAGCAGAAGACTGATATTTAACTATTCACTTACAAGGGTGCTTGAGAAAGAAGAGCCCAACCAGCCGCAGGGCCCCTGGGCGCAGCTGTAAAAACTCCCTGCGGTGCCTCTGGGTAACTTTTGCCAAATCAGGAAATATATTAACCTTTAAATCACAAAATAAAAGATTCCTTTTGCAGAAAAAGAGTTTCAAAAGCCACTTCTTGTCTGACAAAAGGGCAAAAGTGACAATCATTGTAGACGAAACCACAGACTCATCCCTGGAAGATTCCAATAAATCAGTAACATTTGCCAAATCCAATTGTACAACCTCTGAGACTGCTGGGGAAACCACCCTTCTACCCTTAGGAAGATAGTAAATTTTCTCCATAGTGGGGAGTGATTCCCGTGGAACTGCTAATATCAACTAGATATTCATTCAACATGTCTCTTGCAGTAGCAGTCACAGCACGTGAAAAATTAATCAAATGTAAATTATTAGCCCGAGAAATATTCTTCATTTGTTCTATCTTCCTATCCAATGCTGTGAAATATTTTACAAAAGACTCCATCTATCCCTCCAACAAGGATGTCTTTGTCTTCAACTCAGCAACTTCAAAAGAGACCGTATTCACCATTGCAGTAAGCTGATGATTTTTTGCAGTACTCTCAATAACCTTTACAGCCAGAGAGGAGACCTGAAGCAATAAGGCTTCCTCCAGAAAAACAATGGCTGTCCAAATCAACTCCAAAGTAAAACTTGCTGGTTTAATAAAAGTAAATGATGTAGAGTCTCCCCTTTGCAAAAGACCAGCCTCCATTCCTGCAGTCGCAGCTCCTCCACGCAGCTCAATGAGAATCTCCCGAGTCTGCTCTCCACTCTGACTCCACAGCTCCAGCATGTCGAAGTTGATCCGGGGCAGAGTTCATCTCTGTCATCACCGGTGCTTGGCCCTCGCACCACCTTCTTCTGGTGCAGAATGCGGCGACAGGCTTCCTTTGGGTGTGTACTGCAGAGACGCTGCATTCGGCGCTGGCCCCTTGGGGGAGAAGGGTGATATATCAGAGGCAAGCACTGGACTACCCAGCCCTGGTAATGCAGCAGCTGCATTTACCTCCCCCGAACCTGAATGCTGAGGGGGCTGCACAACAAAGGAGTCCAACAGGCCAACTGTCCCTCCTGAAACCGCAGAAATTGCAGGGGAGAGAGAGGGCTTTCCAGCCCCTTTGGTCTTATGCTTTTTCCCCATAGAATTGTGGCGTTCTCACAAATGCCTTGCTCCAACCATGTTGATTTGGCTCCACCCTTAGAAGTTGATTCTGCACTCTGAATAGTGGGGTTGGACGTCTGGGTTACATATACAACCCCTATTTAGGCTCGGCAAGCTATTCCTGTCCCTGTGCTTCCTGCACGTACAGAGGGTTTTTTGCAGGAAGCACTGGATGGGAGCAGGGGGGGGTGAGATGGAGGTGGAGTGGGGGCGGGCCAAAGCACCTGGATGTACAGAGGCCATTCAGGTCGGACCTCTGTACGTCTGCCAGCATCTACTTGGATACCCAGCTTATTCCACCTCGAAGGTGGAATAAGTGCCAGGTGCCCCTCTGATTGAGAGCTGCAGTCCCCCTACCCACTCACACTGCAGCAGCAGGCTACCCACTGTCTGATCCCAGCTGTGGGAGCACCCACTGAGGGTCAGACGGCAGGGAAACAGAGCCACACTTCATACGGGACATCGGAGTCTCCTGCTAAACGTGCCGGTGCCATGGTGATGGAATGACACAGCACCGGCACACCAGGACGAGTGCTATGAAGGCTGGCTGGGCAGTGATGAGATGTCTCCAGCTTCAGAATAGGGGGCATGCCAGGCCATCTAAATGCCCAAATTCTGCAAGCATGGGAACTTATAGCTTTTCTGGTTGCAGAATCAGATACAAATTGGCCCCATACATTTTTTGGGCATCCAGATGGCCCAGATGTTCCCCTTGTCTGAATCAGTTGCTTTACTGTATTTTAAAAACATCCCCATGTGTAAATTGCAGCACCTAAAGCCCAACTGGATGACAACTCTGGATGACTTTTTATATAGCATTGGTCTTAAAAGGAATTTGCCTGTGAGACAATTCCTGTGGCTAAAAAGAATTTATTCTGCATATGATCAATTTTTGCAAAAAACAAAACTCCTTTATCAACGTTTGGCTTCAAGGGGATATCCTGAAGATTCTATTAGGCAAGCGTATCATAGAGCTAAATATGTTTTTATTTTTTATTTATTTTTTATTTACATTCTCTTATATACCGCGCTATTCTGCATCAGTGCGGTTTACATTGAACAAACTGAAATTACATTGAACAGGGCATTGAACTTGGAGATAACTATTTTACAGGGAATATGGGCTATGGAGGGTTAAGTGGCTTGCCCAAGACCACAAGGAGCACCTGTGGGACTAGAAACCCCAGTCCTTCTGGCCCAAGGTTGCTGTCCTCTAGTGGGATTTGAACCCCCGACCTTCTGGCCTGAAGTACCTTGCCCCAACCACTAGGCCACTCCTCCACTATTTGCTGTTATGATTCAAATTTGACCTATATTCTGGCTTATATATGTGGCATTAATCAGGTTTTTAAGCTGATACGTGCTCATTGGGGATTGTTATCTATACATATGGAAATGAAGTGTTTCCGCAGATTGCTTATCGTCGTGGACGTAATATTGCAGAATGATTGAAGCTTCCACTGGAAAGTTCTTTAGATGACAATAAACACTATGTATGGCTGCTATCAATGGTGCTCTACTGCTATTTGTAGTCCCTCCTGGGAAGATGCAGTATCACATAAGAAATATTATGCATATTATTGGACTTCTTGTGTTACAAGTTATGTGATGTATATTATTATTTGTGTGTGTCCCAAAGTGTATGTGGGTCGCACGAAGTGTTCAATCAAAACTCGATTAACAGAGCATTGTAGCAGATTAAATATAAAAATGATGACTATCCCCTTTGGTGGCTCATTTTGTTGATCAAGTTCATGATAATGCTTCATTTAAATGGTGAGTAATTGAGAGTGTCCCTGAGAACTGGCAAGGAGGTAATTGAAAACCCCTGCTAAATATGTAAGAACAACAATGGATCTTCCTTTTGTGTTCTGTTGCACCAGCTGGATTGAATCAGGGGATTGAATGGTCTATATTGAGATGTCCATCACTGATAATGTGGTAGCTGATTGGTGGATCTCAGGTATTTAAAATGTATGTCACTTCCTGTTTCTCTTAGGTATCTTTTTTGAAAAGATTGTTGATAGATGCTGTAAGATTATTTAGATGCTACATACCCCGGTGTTTTCGAAAGATCTCCCTGAAGCAAGGCTAATTTTTTGAAGCGTGAAACATGATCATGTCAGGTTATGCTGGGATAAGCCTTGAAGGACTACCAAAAGGGACTGCTACTGCTGAAAGAGAACTGCACTTTAAGTATTTACTTCTGGGAAATTCTTTAAATCTTGAGGAAAAGGGAATTCTTTTGGTTAAAACTGATAAATCTGTGTATTTTAGAATCCCGTGTATTTGTTAACTCACTCAGGGCCTAGTATCAGCAGAGAGCTGTTAATTTAAATTTAAAACTCAGTCAGGGCCTAGTGTCAGCAGATAGCTTTTAGTTTAAATTTAAAACCTAGCTGAGGGTTTTTAGGTTAAATTTAAAATCCAGCTGAGAGCTTTTAGTTTAATTGTCTTGGATGCGTCAGTTGACGTACTTTGGGACTTCTAGGTATAAATTCATTTTTCCCACTAGGTAGCGCATCGCAATCACTGTTTACAGTTTTACTCCGACATTACAAACAATAAACACACAATGACGTCATGTAATGACATCACATACTGCACGTATTTAACAAATAAGTAACTTCACATTAATTCACATCTGCATTTCATGCTAAACACAGTCGTCGTGATAATGCGTCAATTGACGCACTTTGGGGTTTCTAGGTAAAATTCCTTTTGGGGCTTCTAGTGTTAAAGGGGGAAGGGTAGTCAAAGTTATCATCACCAGGAATAGATTAAGGCCCTGATGTTAATTAATTTTGAGGTGAACAAAGTCCCTTAAAGGTAATTGGTATAGTTTATCAGAACAAGTATCCCTAGCAACTTTAAGTAAACAATTTAAATAGCTAAACAAAACCTTAAAACTAAGATGCAGACAGCAATACAGCAGAGAGATGGGGGCTATCCACTCTTTTGCATTGAGTGTCACAAGTACGATTTTCTCACAGTTGATGAGGTGTCTTACATGTGCACTAGCTGCAAGGAGCTCTTTGCCCTCAGGGAACAAGTCCAATCTCTGGAGTTTAGAGTAGCAGACATGGAGGACATAAGGAAGACAGAAAGGTACATAGACGAGACCTACAGGAGCGTAGTACTGAAGTCCCACCTCCAATCTGGCAGCCTCCCTGTTGCCATGGAGGAGAGAGGTCACGTGAAAGCAGAGCATCACCTTGGTGTGGCAGGAAGTGATCCTGTAGCTAGGACCTGTCCGTCAGGAGATGTAAAACCTCTTGCACTGAGGAGGTTTCTCCAGGGCCATGTGTACATGAGGGAAGGATTAGGATAGCTTTTATAGTTGGTGATTCAATCATTAGGCATGTAGATAGCTGGGTGGCTGGTGAATGAAAAGACCTCCTGGTAACATGCCTGCCTGGTGTGAAGGTAGCAGACCTTATGCACCACCTAAACAAGGTTTTAGATAGTGCTGGGAAGGAGTCTGCTGTCTTGGTTCATGTTGGCACCATGACATAGAAAAGTGTGGTAGGGAGGTTCTGGAGGCCAAATTTAGGCTTTCAGGTAGGAAGTTGAAATCCAGAACTTGCAGTGTAGCATTCTCCGAAATGCTTCCCGTTCCACTCGCAGGACACAAAAGTCAGGCGGAGCTCTAGAGTCTCAATACATGGATGAGATGATAGTGCAAAGAAGAGGGTTTTGGATTTCTTAGGAACTGGGCAACATTCTAGGGAAGTGGGAGGGCTCGTCTGAAGGGATGGTGTATACCTTAACTGGGATAGAACCAGGCTGCTGGCATTAACCTTCAAAAAGGAGATAGAGCAGCTTTCAAACCAACAGTATATATTGCTTAGTGTGTAATTTAACATATATTGCTTAGTGCAGAGGTTCCCAACGTCAGTCCTCGGGGAACCCAGGCCAGTCAGGTTTTCAGAGTACCCACAATGAATATGCATGAGATAGATCTGCATACAGTGCATGAAGATCTATCTCATGCATATTCATTGTGGGTACTCTGAAAACCTGACTGGCCTGAGGTTCCCCGAGGACTGGGTTGGGAACCACTGGTTAGTGTGTAGAATCCATTGCCACCTCACTACCACCTCATTGCCTGTAATTTAACATACGCTGCGTAGCCCCACCATTCCTCTCTATGGCCCCACATCACATTGTCCTTCTTTTCTTCATACTCCCCAACTGCTTCCCCTCCTACCAGCACCCTCCTTCCTTCCCCCCCCCCATTCCCCCTTTACCTTTCTCACTTCTCCCTCCATTCTGTCTTCTAACCTATCATCAGCCCTTGAGCTTCATCACACTCTCCCTCTCATTCAACCATCCCCTCTCTCTCTAAGGCAACCCCACCCTTGCTTCCGCCATACTATCTCCTCTTTACCCCGCTCTCTGCTACTCCTTCTTCTTCTCCTCTCATCAGGTAACATGAACTTCAACCCTGGCCCCCCTTGATTTCTATCTCACTCTAAGATGAGTTCCTCACATACTTTGTCTAATCTCATCCATATCCCTCTCCTTTCCCCTTCCGCTCTCCCTCCCACATGTGCCACACACTTATCCAGAGATATCAACCCCAACCCTGGCCCCCTTCGATTTCTATCTCACTCTAAGAACAGTTCCTCACGTACCTTGTCTAATCTCATCCATATCCCTCTCCTTTCCCCGCCAACTCTCCTTCATGTGCCTTATGGAACACACACTCATCCAGTGATATCAACCCCTTCCCTGGCCCCTCAAGATCTCTGCCTCATGCTGAAAAAAGATCCTCACGCAACAGCCCCCCTGATCTCTGGAAAGAGATCCCCACATAACTTGTCTACTCTCATCCATATCCCTCTCCTTTCCCCTTCCACTCTCCCTTTCTCATGTGCCTTGTGGAACGCACAATTGGTCTCTAATAAACTTGCTTTTATTCATGATCTCTTTATCTCTAATGCTCTACATCTTCTTGCCCTAACTGAGACCTGGCTCCTCCCAGATGATACCGCATCTACTGCTGCTCTCTGTCACGAGGACTATCAATTCTCCCATAAGCCTCGTTCCACTGGCCGCGGCGGTTGTATTGGGATTCTACTTTCTCCCGCTTGCCAATTCCAACCCCTCCTGCTGCCTTAGTCCCACTCCTTTCTCTCTTTTGAAGTCCACTCCATTTGCCTCTTCACACCACTTCCTCTCTGAGTAGCTGTTATTTATCGCCCTCCTGACAAGTCTGCTTCTACCTTCCTTACCGACTTCGACTCCTGGCTTTCTGTCTTTCTGGATTCCTCTTCCCCTACTCTTATTCTTGGGGATTTTAACATTCACGTCGATAACCCCTCCGATCCCCATGCTTTAAAGCTCCTCACCCTTACCTCCTCACTTGACCTCCAACTTTGTTCCACATCCCCCACCCACCAGCACGGCCACTGCCTTGACCTGATACTCTTCTCTAATTCCTCTCCATTGAACTTCCGTAACTCATTTCTTCCCTTATCTGACCATCACCTGTTAAGCTTTAACCTTCAGCTCCCGTTGCCTCAACCTCATCCTGTCTCCTCCAACCTATTTAGAAACCTTCATACTATTGATTCCTTGACTCTCTCCTCCACCATTTCTCCATCTCTTTCTTCCATTATGTCTTCCAAGTTCATCGACGAGGCAGTAACCTCCTATAATGCTGCACTCTCCTTGGCTCTGGATGCTCTCGCCCCACCCACCCCACGTCCTTTGAGACTTTCTGCACCCCAGCCCTGGCTCTCATCCACTACCTGCTATCTATGCACCTGTACCCATTCTGCTGAGCGTGCCTGGCTTAAATCCCGCTCCCCGGAAGACCTTCTACACTTCAAATTCATGCTTGGCTCCTTCCAGTCAGCCATAGCACTTGCCAAACAAGAATACTACATCCATCTGACCAACTATCTTGTCTCGGATTCTCGCCGTCTCTTTAATACCCTCAGTTCTCTCCTCAAGGTGCCCCCACCCCTGGTCCCGCCCTCCCTTGCTGCCCAAACCCTGGCCGACTACTTCCATGACAAATTCCACAAGATCACCCTTCAATTCCCCACGTCTTCTTCTACCTCCCCTCCTCCCCATTTTTCCCCCCATCCCTTCTACCTCCACTACCCTCTCTTCCTTCCCTGTGATCTCTGATGAGGAAACCACACTCCTTCTTTCTTCCTCCAAACCCACCACCTGTTCCTCTGATCCCATCCCCACCCATCTCCTAAGCCCCATCTTCCCCACCATTGTCCCTTCCATCTCTCATATTCTCAACCTTTAGCTCTCCACTGCAACTGTCCCCACTGACTTCAAACATGCTGTGGTCACACCTCTCCTCAAGAAACCCTCACTCAATCCCACCTGTCCTTCCAACTATTGACCCATCTCCCTTCTTCCCTTCATATCTAAATTACTTGAACGTGCAGTCCACTGCCACTGCCTCAAATTCCTCTCCTCTCATGCCCTCCTGGATCCTTTACAGTCCGGCTTCCATCCCTTACACTCTACTGAAAAAGCTCTTACCAAAGTCTCCAGTGACTTGTTCCTGGCTAAATCTAATGGCCTCTACTCTGTCCTCACCCTTCTCGACCTCTCTGCTGCTTTTGACACTGTTGACCACAACCTTCTCCTCAATACCCTCTCCTCGCTTGGTTTTAAGGGCTCAATACTATCCTGGTTCTCCTCATACCTCTCCCATCGCTCGTTCAGTGTATGCTCTGGTGGCTCCTCCTCCTCTCCTACCCCTCTTCCAGTTGGCGTACCCCAGGGATCTGTCCTGGGTCCGCTCCTCTTCTCTCTCCATACCCAATCCCTTGGTGCACTTATTTCTTCCCATGGCTTCCAGTACCACTTCTATGCCGATGACTCCCAAATCTACCTCTCTATGCCTGAAATCTCTCCAGCAATCCAGACCAAGATTTCTGCCTGCCTTTCTGACATTGCTGCCTGGATGTCTCACTGCCACTTAAAATTGAATATGGCCAAAACTGAACTTATCTTTCCCCACAATGCCTCCCCTCCTCTCCCTCCTTTCTCAATCTCTGTCAATAACTCTATAATCCTTCCTGTTTCCTCAGCCCACAATCTGAGTGTTATATTTGACTCTTCTCTCTCCTTCTCCACACATATCCAGCTCGTAGCTAGGACCTGCTGTTTCTTTCTTTACAACATTAGCAAAATCCGCCCCTTCCTTTCTGAACACACTGCTAAAACACTCATCCACTCTTTAATCACCTCTCGCCTTGACTACTGCAACCTACTCCTTGCTGGTCTCCCTGTGAGCCATCTCTTTCCCCTTCAATCCATCCAACATGCTGCTCCCGACTAATCTTCCGCCAGCCTCGCCATGCCCACATTACTCCTCTCCTCAAGTCATTTCACTGGCTCCCTATCCATTTCTGCATCCAGTTCAAACTTCTCCTCCTAACCTATAAATACATTCACTCTGTGGCCCCTCAATACTTTTCAACTCTTATCTTTCCTTACAACCCCTCTCGGGAACTTCGCTCTTCTAACAAACTATTTCTATCCAGGCCTTCCACTCGCACCGCTAACTCCAGACTTCGCTCCTTTCACCTGGCAGCACCTTACGTCTGGATCAACCTAACTGTGTCTATACGCCAGGCACCCTCCCTAGCCCTCTTCAAATCCAGGTTGAAAACCTACCTCTTCACTGTCGCTTTCAGATCTTGACTTCTGTCCTTTGTCTTGTCTAGGTTGTAAATGCCATGGTTTGTATTTTTGCCCTGAACAGACTGTTGCTCTGTGTTTTTGTCTTGACTAGATTGTAAGCTCTACCGAGCAGGGACTGTCTTCTACATGTCTGTACAGCGCTGGTAGCGCTTTATAAATGCTAAATAGTAGTAATAGTAGTAGCCCAGGAGTGCATGGTTCAGAAGGATGTATCATTGAAGGATATTAGCAAAACAGGGAAGATAGAGCATCCTGACAGAGAGATTCCAACCAAGATAAAAGTAACCCAGATGTCCTTCAGTACAGAGCCAAAAGATTCAAAATTATACCTATTATATGATAACCAGATTAATATGAATAACATACAACCTCTAAAATGCCTGTATGCAAATGCTAGAAGTCTAAAAAATAAGATAGGAGAGCTAGAATATATGATTGGATAGATATGATGACCTGTTGGAAGGAGGACAATCAATGGGACACTGTGATACCTGGGTACAAATTATATCACAATGATAGAGTAGATCAGATTGGTAGAGGGGTGGCACTCTATGTTAGAGATGACATTGAATCACGTAGGATTAAAGTTTTGCAGGAAAACAAATACACAGTAGAATCTCTGTAGATGGAAGTTCCATATAAAAAGCGGAAGGCGACAGCAGTGGAGGTATATTACCTGGCCAGAATGAACAGATGGATGATGAAATGCTAAAAGAAATCAGGGACACTAACAAAAGTTACAACACAGTAATAATGGGTGATTTCAGTTATCCCAGTATCGACTGGGTCAATGTCACAGAAGGACATGCTAGAGAGATAAAGTTTCTAGATAAAATAAATGACTGCTTCTTAGAGCAGCTGGTTCATGAACCGACAAGAGGGGAAGCCATTTTGGACCTAATCCTTAGTGGAACACAGGATCTAATGCAAGAGATAAAGGTTTCTGGCCACTTTGCAATAGTAATCATAGCATGATCACATTTAATTTAATAAATGGAAGAAAGATGGCAAGGAAATCCACAGTACTACCTTTTACCTTTCAAAAGGGAGACTATGATAAAAAGAGGAAAATAGTTAAGAAAAAAACTAAAAGGAGCTGCTGCAAAGGTTAAAGATTTACATCAAGCATGGGCATTGTTTAAAAGTATTATGCCAGCATGGTTTAAAGGCAAGGTCAGAGAGGATGTTGTTGCCAAAAAGCATCTTTCAGGAAATGGAAAAAGGAGCCTAATGACGAACACCAGAAACAACATATGCATTGGTAAGTTAGATGCAGGCAAAGAGAGATTTTGAAAAGAAGCTTGCTGTCAGCCATTGGATGATAGAGGGGTAAAATTAGTGCTAAGATAGGACAAAGCCATAGTGGAGAGACTGAATGAATCATTTGCTTTGATCTTTACTGAAGAAGATGCCTCAAATGGTATAAAAGGTGATGAATCAGAAGAATTGAAAGAAATATTGGTAAACCAGGAGGATGTATTACAATTATTTGATAAACTGAAGAGTAGCAAATCACCTGGACCGGATGGTATACATTCAAGGGTGTTAAAGAACTGAAATATGAGATTGCAGACCTACTATTAATAATCTGTAAACATCATTAAAATCATCTATAGTACCCAAGGATTGGGGAGTTACCAATGTAACTCCAATTTTCAAAAAGAGTTCCAGGGATGACCCGGAAAACTACAAACCGGTGAGCCTGATGTCAGTACCAGGTAAAATGGTAGAAACCATTTCTTCCTTCCCTATGGTCTCTGACGAGGAAACGTCGCTCCTTCTCTCTTCCTCCAAACCTACTACCTGCTCTTCTGACCCCTTCCCCACCCACCTCCTTAGCTCCATCTTTTCATCTCTCGTCCCTTCTATTTCTCATATTCTTAACCTCTCTCTCTCCACTGCAACCTTCCCTTCTGTTTTCAAGCATGCTGTGGTTACACCCCTCCTCAAAAAACCTTCACTTTATCCCACTTGTCCTTCTAACTATCGTCCCATCTCTCTCCTTCCTTTCGTCTCTAATCTACTTGAGCGTGCAGTCTATCACTGTTGTCTTGATTTCCTCTCCTCTCATACCCTCTTGGATCCTTTACAATCCAGCTTCCGTCCCCTACACTCCACTGAAACTGCTCTTACTAAGGTCTCGAATGATTTGTTCTTGGCAAAGTCCAAAGGCTTTTACTCTGTCCTCATTCTTCTTGATCTCTCTGCTGCCTTCGACACTGTTGACCATAACCTTCTTATCACCCTATCCTCACTTGCATTCAAAGACTCTGTACTATCTTGGTTCTCTTCCTATCTATCCTATCGCTCTTTCAGTGTGTGCTTCGATGGCTCCTCCTCCTGTTCAACCCCACTACCTGTAGGAGTTCCTCAGGGTTCTGTCTTAGGTCCACTCCTCTTTTCTCTCTATACCCAATCCCTTGGCACCTTTATCTCTTCCCATGGCTTTCACTATCATCTCTATGCCGATGACTCTCAAATCTATCTTTCTGCACTTGTTATCTCTCCTGATATCCAGTCTAAGATCTCACTCTGCCTCTTTGACATTACTGCCTGGATGTCCCACCGCCGCTTAAAACTGAACATGGCCAAAACTGAACTTCTTATCTTTCCCCCGAATGCTTCCCCTCCTCTTTCCCCTTTCTCTCTCTCTGTTGATAACTCTGTACTCTTCCCTGTTTTTTCAGCATATAACCTTGGTGTTATCTTTGATTCCTCTCTCTCTTTCTCTTCACATATCCAGCTCATTGCTAAAACTTGTCGTTTCTTTCTATACAATATTTCCAAAATTTGCCCCTTCCTCTCTGTTGACACACTAAATTGATTGTCCACTCCTTAATCACCTCTCATCTTGGTTATTGTAACGTTCTCTTTGCCAGCCTCCCTGCAAGCCACCTCTTTCCTCTTCAGTCAATTCAACATTCCGCTGCTCGACTGATTTTCCGCCAGTCTCATTTTTCCCACATCACTCCTGTCCTCATGTCGCTTCATTGGCTTCCCATCCGTCTCCATATCCAATTTAAACTTCTCCTCCTGACCTATAAATGTATTCACTCTTCTGCCCCCCAGTACCTTTCATCTCTCATCTCTCCTTACACCCCCTCTCGGTTGCTTCGCTCTTCTAATAGTCTTCGTTTATCTGTGCCCTTTACTCGTACTGCCAATTCCAGACTTCGCTCCTTCCAACTGGCAGCACCTTTTGCTTGGAATAGTCTTCCTATCTCTGTGCGCCAGGCGTCCTCCCTGGCCATTTTCAAGTCCAGACTAAAATCCCATCTCTTAACTATTGCTTTCCGTTCCTGTCTTACCCTATCTTGATCTCTCTATCAACATTTGCTTACTTGGTCCTGTAAATTGTTGTTATTTGTATTATGTAACTTATTTTGTTTTCTGTCTTATTAGATTGTTAGCTCTGATGAACAGGGATTGTCTCTCTTCTATGTTTGTACAGCACTTCGTATGTTGCGGCTTTATAAGTCTTTAATAATAATAATAATAATAATAATAATAATAAAGAATAAAATTACTGAACATGGTTTAATGGGAGAAAGCCAACATGCATTTAGCCAAGGACAGTTTTGTCTTATCTGTTATATTTTTTTGAAGGTGTGAATAAACAGGTAGACAAAGAAGAGACAGTTGATATAGGGCACCATTCTGATTGGGGCCCGTCTGGCCCATCCTAACATCCAAAATCTAGAGGGGCTGGATTTGCACTCGATTCTGGATCTAGACATTCCCACGTGAGCAGAATCGGGTGCAAAGGGCCTGGACATGTAGGACGTGACCCAATTCCATGCCGCTGCACATCCAGCTCCCACCCCATCCAACCCAGCTGACGCACCAGCATGGAGCCCTGATTTCCTACTGCATAGCACACATGCTGTTCCCCGCCACCCAATCCTTGCATCGGCCTGCCAATGCCAGGGCTGGGCACCTCGGAGGTGGAATAAGTCCCCCTGGCTGAGAAGAATGGGACCAGCAAGCATGGGAAAACAGGTGGGTGGCAGCAGGGGGTTCCCCACCACCCAACCCTTGCAGCGGCCTGCCAATGCCAGGACTGAGCTGTGGGGAACCCCCTGCTGCCACCCAGCTGTTTTCCCATGCTCGCTGGTCCCATCATTTTCAGTCGGGGAGACTTATTCCACCTCCAAGGTGGAATAAGTTTCCCAGTCATCCACGAACCCCTGTACGTGCAGGGCCAAAACCGGAATCAACCCTGTATGTCCAGGATCGTTACCAGAAGATGTAGTAAAAGCTGTTAGTGTAGCTGGGTTTAAAAAAGGTTTGGACAAGTTCCTGGAGGAAAGGTCCATAAACCATTATTAAAGAGGACCCCGGAAATCCCCAGCTTGCCCTGGGACAAGCATTGTGGAACCTGTGTGTCTCTTTGGGAACCTGCCAGGTACTTGTGGCCTGGATTGGCCACTGCTGGAAATAGGATACTGGCCATTGATAGACCATTGTCTGACCCAGTATGGCATTTCTTATATTCTTATTTAGTATCCTTTATTATGTTTAGAAAGAAAAACATTTTTATAAGAATTTATTGCTAAATTTAATTCAATTAATGTTTTGAAAAGTGAAAAATAAATAAAACGTTTGTTGCACAGGGTTAAGAGATCCATGATGGTGCTTAAAGTTTGTATTAATTTATCAGGGTTTTTATACCAATTTATCACTTTTTAGTCAAAGCCCTTTATATTGTAACTTAAACTTTATAATGTACATTAACACTAGAAGCCCCAAAGTGCGTCAATTGATGCAAATGCATCTTGAAAGTTGTATACCAGCGCCACTGCTTGAACCATGTCAGTCATGTTCCATGACTTTGTTAGCAAGGTCAAGATGTTCAAATATGTGCATCGAAAATTAATGACAGATGCACCACCTAGCGGAAAAATTAATTAATATCTAGAAGCCCGAAGGTACGTTAATTGACGCACTCAATTGTCTTGGATGTGTCAATTGACATACGTTGGGGCTTCTAGTTATAAATTCATGTTCCCGCTAGGTGGCACATCTCAATCACTGTTTACAGTTTTACTCTGACATTACAAACAATAAACACATGATGACATCATGTAATGATGTCACATACTGCACGTATTTAACAAATAAGTAACTTCACATTAATTCACATCTGCATTTCATGCTAAACGCAGTTGTCGTGATAATGTGTCAATTGACACACTTTGGGGTTTCTAGGTAAAATTCCTTTTGGGTCTTCTAGTGTTAAACATGGACAGTGATAATTTGGATTCTTCTGAGGCAATGGAGAGTTAATTGACTTGCCTAAGGTAATAAGGAGTGCTAGTGGGAATCAAACTCTGGCCTTTTGGCTTTTAAGTCAGTGCTCTAGCCATTAGGCTACTTCTCCACTCCACTTTCAAGTGCTGCCCAAACTTAACAAAGCATTTACAAGTAAAAGACAATACAAAGGTAACATCCAAGGACAAAGCCTCCTGGTGCACACCTAAAAGCTTCTTACCTATTCTGATCAAGATATGTGTACTTCCAAATCTTATATTTAAAGAAAAGAGCCAATCTACTCCTAAAAACAAGATAGTATTGCCTCTGAAGCGCAGGTTAGCATCACAGAGCTTCTTAGTCCACAGCCTCTTCCTAAACTGCCATCTTAATCTCTCTTATTTTTAACTTTGCACTGGCCAGTTCGTTCTCGTTTAATCTTATATAGAAGGTCTAGTAAATATACTGTGCCTTAGTTTAATCTTTGCTTTTAGGGAATCATCCTTATAATGCTTAAAGATAGTTTCTAATTCTAAAGCTTGAAAAATCTTACAGGTCAATGTTGCAACTAGTTACTTTAACAATAACTTTATAGTACTGCATATCATGGTCTATCCTACCAACTTCTGACAGAATTACAAGTTAAAATGATTAACACATATATTTCTTTTTGTAATGTAAATTCTCTTTTTGAAATGGATAATGTGTAACTTGCAATAGAACACTGAAAAGCAGTAAAACAAAAGGGAATCTCACCACGAACCACACTTACAAGTTGCCAAAATCCCCACATATGCAAAATTCCTTTCACTCTTGCTAGATAGCTGCTAGTGTAATACTTGTTGCAACAGAGGACTTTAATTGCAACAGTACATTAAAAATATATTTTCTGTGATATTTACATCTTTTTTCTCTTCTTGAGAACAGATATACTTTCCTTCATCATATCAGAGATTATCAGTATAACATTTCCATAACCCAGGCATATGGGACCTCCTCCAGGCTCTCTCTTCCCTTCACCTCCTCCCACCCCCCCCCCCCCCACAACATTCTCACCCAGACCAGTATTTCTCAACAAGAAACTTTAATAGTGGGAAATAACAGACCACAGCTTTCAACCTTCTATACAATTACAATCTGCTAAACATGCCAACAATTACAAACGCAATTGCTACTGCCGGGGACCCCCATGGAGAAATACCGTTCCTCTCTCTCTGCCTCCACCCTGGGCCCGCACCATGGCCCCAAGGCACCACCCCCTCCTACTATTGATTGCCCCATGTTGCCCCCCTTTCGGCGATACTGTTTGCATTAGCTGACTTGCATCCTGGCCCAGGCACTCTTTTCCTCAGTACCTAACCTCCCGATACTGAGCCCCAGGCACTCTGCCCTATTACCTGAGCCTCCCCCCTTTTACCCCCTTATTTAATGGTATTAATGGTACTCCCCTTAAGTCAGTGAGGTCCTGCCCCTGGTTGTGACTCCTCCCCTTATGTTCCCCGTCCCCCAAACTCTGCTGCAAAGGGAGGTGCAGAGGTTGGGTTTGCCCACTGCACATGAAAGAGGAGGGGTTGCCCCTTTGTTCTTCTTTAACCTGGTGGGCTCTCCCCTCCCCTTTCCAGCCTGCCTATCCCACTCGCCCTACTAGCCTACCCCTGTCCCTCCCCCCTCCCCACCAGCCCGTTTATGGGCCAGACCATAACTGCGGCTGGTCTGGAATAATCCGGGCATGTGGGACCGTAACAGTGGCTGGTCTGGAATAATCCGGGTTCTCTCTTCCCTTCACTTCCGCCCAGCAACACTCTCACCCACACCGGTTTTTCTCAACAAGGAACTTTAATAGTGGGAAATAACAGGCCACAGCTTCCAACCTACTATACAATTGCAATCTGTTATACATGCCACAAGGAACAATCGCTTACCACCGCAATCCCTACTGCCCAGGACCTCCCATGGAAGAGTACCATTCCTCACTCTCTGCCTCACCCCAGGCCTGCACCGTGGCCCCAGAGTACTCCCCCCCCCCCCCCGATACCGGCCCCCTTTCTGGGATACCGTTTGCATTAGCTGACTTGCATATGAACCCAGGCACCCCTTTCCTTGGTACCTGACCTCCCAATGCTAAACCCCAGGCACCCTGCCCCATTACCTGAGCCTTTTTTGCCCCTTGTCTAATGGTACTCCCCTTAAGTTGGTGGGGTCCTGCCACCAGGAGGAAGCCAGCCGGACTCCCCCATTGTGAGAACCAAACTGACCACCCTTTGCAACCCCTCAATGATGACTTCTAAACCAATCTGATTCAAGTGTACCTCATCCTGGCTATAAACCACTGTGACCCCCATCAGAATTCCCTCATATTTGACCCCCCCCCAAGGGCCCGCATGTACCTACCCACTTCTGAGTTAAGCTTCCTTCTGCTCCTTTCTATGCCTGCAGGCTTAATCGCCCCTCTCCATACCTGCCTGGGGAATATTTGGTACCAGATGATTCCCGCCTCCAGCTCTGAGCGAACCTATGCCAGGTCCCACTTCAACTTAATAATCAGGTTGATGCCCTTGGTTGAGACAAGATTGTTGCTGCCTAAATGCAGCATCTCAATATCAGGCAGTTATGCCACTCCGCACCTGCTGATGAGGGCAGGTCTCAGATGGTCCACCGCATTACCCGCTTCCTAACCATTGTACGTGCACCATGTCTGGCGAGAAGCTGAGCTGTTTCCTGAAATTTATTTATTTATTTATTTTTATTTCTTATATACCGCGCTATTAAGATCAGTGCGGTATACATTAGAACTGAACAGTGCAACAATGCAATAATATCACAATGTGCTTACATAGAACAGGAATAATCAATAATGGGAATAACAGGGGAAACTATTTACATGGTATATACAAAATATTTACATAAGTTAACATAAGTTAAATACACTAATAATAATTGAAATCTACAGTAAGCATAGCTAGGTCAGGTGGGAGCATGGGTAGAACTAAAGGGAGAGGAGCACCTAACCATTCTCATGTTGGGTTAGTGCGTTGGGGTGGTTAAGGTGTGGGGTGAGTGAGAACGACTTATGTTTTTCGGGACTGGTTTCAGGATAGTGGATTAGAAAAAGATGGTGTTTTATTGCTTTTCTGAAGGAGGTGAGGCTGGATATGGATCGAATGTAAGTAGGGAGGTCATTCCAGGCTGTCGGAGCATAAATCGAAAAAGCTCTATTGGTGGTTGCCTTCGTGCACCTTGTGGTGAGCTTAGGTACTGTTAGCATGTTTGTTAGTGCAGGTCTTCTGATTCTGATGTCGGGGATGTTGTTAAGCAGTTTGCTGATTGGTGTGGGAGATTGATTCTTCAGTGCCTTGAAAGTCATGACCAGCTGCCCAGACTCCGTGCCCTAAAGATGTAGGAATGCTCCACTATCTATTCTAGACCATTTTTCTTCATTGTCTTGCCGAGATAAAATGGGAAAATTAGTATGTGCTGCCTAACTACATATATATGTACATGTACGTCCTAAAACAATCAGAAGACCATCTCCCTATAGCCTGAATCTGCTCCTTCCTGAAGTGTAATCGGTGTGCTGCCATGGCCACTCCTATTCTAAAGATATGGAGGGTCATGCCCACCGAGCTGAAACCGGCACTCTCCAATGTCCAGTGCCACAGAGCCCTGAATTGGAACTATGACAGGCACGAGCCATCCCGGTGCCATAGCAGGGTCGTCGTCCCCCCCTCCCCCAGAGGCCAGATCCACATATACTCCCTCATAGCTCTTACCAGACATAGGTCACCGGCTCTGGAGTGTAACCACACCATATTCCCCACTCGCGCTTGAGCAATTTTTGACCCTTTTATCCACAGCCCGATCCTATCCTTGCCCACTGCGACATCCTTGATCCCGATGGCTGGGCCCGCAACATCCCATCTGGACCTGGGTATGGCCTTGCTTACCCTGAAAGTGCCGAAGAACATGATGAGCAGGGTCATCCTGAAATGGCTCTCCTCAAAACCATCCCTAGCCACCCCTGTCACCTCCCAGATGACCCCGCCCAGCATGGGCAGGGTGACCAGACTGTGTCCATCTAGCCTTGGGGGCTCCCTCTGGACTAGCCCTCCATTACCTTCTTAGTAGGAATTCCTTAATTGTGTCCTTCAACCCCCCCCCCCCCCAATCTTCAGGAAGAATGCCACCCCGGGCAGTATCAGCTTAGCACGCCACACTGATGTCTCCCTTTGTTTCAACCAGGTTATGAAATTTAGCAGTTGTGATAGCGACAGTCCCCTCACAGGGCTGAAGCCTCTTTGCTCCGCGAAACTCTGGAACCTTTCCCACGTTCTCCAGTATTCCTTCCATGTGTTGCTAGACAAGGTCACTGATCGCAATCCTCTGGCGGTTTGAATCCAACTCTCCACAGCTCCTCCGGCATGGCGCTCAACACTGGGGAAGCCTGTGGGTTGAGGTGCCGGATACAACGAGGCTGAAAACGATAGAGGGAATCTGCAATCTTGTTAGTTTCCCTGGCACATGACAGGCAGTAATGAACACATTCAGTTCAAGGCTGCGTAACACTAACCTCTTAATGAGTCCCATCAGCCACACTGCCCTAGCAGTCTGCTTGTTAATTGCAAAAAGCACCGTGGCTTTGTTGGAATGGAAGACTATCAGCAGTAGGGGCCCCCAGATGAACAGCACCACCACTTTTGGGAACATCTCCAGGAATCGACGTCCCTCATTATTCCCTGGCTGTGGCATTCCTCCAACCATCTCTCCTGGCATTACCATCCCTGGAAATAAATGCAGAAACCGACACTCCGGACATGTCTAAGAACAGCTCCAGAAAGTCCCACCATATGGCCAGGTCCTGCCGTATGGTCACCCCCACCCTGATGAAGAGATGCCTCTCGTGGAGTCTGCCAGCTACCTTATAAATGCCCTTCCCAACGGCATTACCCTGCAGGTGAAGTTTAAGTGCCCTATCAGGGACTGCAGCTGTTGGAGAGTGACCTTTTGGGCCGAAGCCATCCTGTTCACCGCCTCCCGCAATGCATCTAAATTTGGCCACGGGAGCTGCATCACCATTTCTCGGGTATCAATCTCAATCCCCAGGAAGGACAGGCACTGTGCTGGGCCCTCCATTTTTTTGTCAGCTAGGGGAACCCCCAGTTCTGAACCTTTCCGCCCGAAAACTGCTAAGCTGCATGCACATTCCCACTCGCTCCCGGCTAGCAGAAGGAAATCATCCATGTCATGTATAACGTTACCCTTGCTAATTTCCTTTTCTGCTATCCATTGTATGGCTGAGCTGAATTCCTCGAGGAATGCACAGGAAACCACACAACCCATCGGGAGGCATTTGTCGAAACAGTATTGTCCCTTAAAGCCGAAACCCAACAGCTGGAAACTCACCAAATGAATTGGTAACAGTACATTAAAAATATATTTTCTGCAATGTTTACATTGTTTTTTCTCTCCTTGAGAACAGATACAGTTTATTTGTATAACATTTCCATTATTCATGCTAATTAGGCTTCATAAAGGTGACAGTCCTTTTATTTTTCGCTGGAAACAATGCTGAACAATTCTCTATTCTCTGTTTGTAGTTGAAGCCAGAACTTGTTCCAAACTGAATGATACTGCAGAAGGTGTGCAGTATGATGCATTCACAGTGGACTTAAAATTCTAATTAACAAAACACTTCCATAATTCCTAGCACACTTGTTAACTGGGTCTGCTGAATGGATTGCTCACTATATTTCTTTATTTGTATTTAGCTCACACCTCTCCAGTAGTTATTCATGGTGAGTTACATTCATGTACAGCAAGTATTTCTATAGATATTATGCTATAGATACTCATAGAATCCAACAAAATTTACCCCACAAGTGATACAAATCAGGTAACTAATAAATAAGGATCACTTATATCAAAACCTCATTCTTTTTTTCATTTATATAAATTATGTTTAAAACAAATTTTTTGTCGGAGCTAGGCCGTAGGAAGGGCTGGGAAAATCTAGACCTCCACCAGGCTGTCAGCTTCTTTTATTTTATTATTGGTTCTTTACCAAAATTTTTCACTTATCTCAAATCCTTTGTTGACCGTCCACAAAATCGTCGCTCTTCAGAAATGTATACCAGCACGACATGCACGTTTTGGGGGATTGAACCCTGTATCAAGTGCTTTCCCAAATTGCAGAAGTAAAGGCAACAAAGAGACCAAAAAACGCCGTCAGAGCAGCTAAGGTTCAACCTTAGCTGCTCTGACGGCGTTTTTTGGTCTCTTTGTTGCCTTTACTTCTGCAATTTGGGAAAGCACTTGATACAGGGTTCAATCCCCCGAAACGTGCACATCGTGCTGGTATACATTTCTGAAGAGCGACGATTTTGTGGACGGTCAACAAAGGATTTGAGATAAGTGAAAAATTTTGGTAAAGAACCAATAATAAAATAAAAGAAGCTGACAGCCTGGTGGAGGTCTGGATTTTCCCAGCCCTTCCTATGGCCTAGCTCCGACAAAAAATTTGTTTTAAACATAATTTATATAAATGAAAAAAAGAATGAGGTTTTGATATAAGTGATAGATACTCATAGGACACAAAGGGCCCGATATTTTAAAGGGTTTATTTGGCTTGCAACACCTGCATTTCACATAAACCCTGGTGATCCCAATAATCAGCAGCCGCTGAATATCCCCAGAGATCAACTTGAAAATATCCAGTTAGTTTTGGGGTGATCTGTGGGCAGAGCTGGGGCCATCCTGGTGATTATCAGCCTCTAACTCGATAGCCAGACTACATAAAGTTAGGACAGTTCAATGGCTGTTCTAAGTTTGTGCAGTTCTTTGCTTTCTGCTTAGCAGCTGAATGTCACTACTAACCAGACATCAACACTGATCACTGGTGAAACCAAATATTCAGCACTGGATGCCGGATAAGTGCTGGCTTTACTTTCAGCGGTGGCAGCCAGGTGCGATAAAAATGTTGATCGCCGCCACTGAATTTTGACCTCAAATATTGCAGCTAATATAAAGTATGAATAACAGCACTCACTACCTGTTTCGCTGTCTGTCTTGTAGAGTATCAGTGCTATGGTCTCAGTCTGCCAACATAAAGAACTACCCCAGCTCTAATGTTTAAGCCTAGTTAACTAATATGTTCTTTCCTGTGACAGATCATGAAATTCTGTAAGCTCTCTTCAACTCTGTTTCTTGCCTCTCTCGTTTTATGTGACCCACTTTCATCTTCCCAGTTTGCAGGTGAGATCCTAATAAACTTTCCATTGGTTACCAAATTATATCAGATGCACTGAGATAGCAAAACTCTGCTTGGCACAAACTGGACATGAAAGGAATGCTATCCTCAGCTAACACAACATTTCCATGCGCCTATCTTGTACCGAGCACATTCCTTTTATTAAGTTTCTTTCCCCTTGTCTCGTGCAGCTACTAATCCAATTTAAAAATAATTTTAATAGCATTTACATGAACAGAAAACTAGCGTGATGGCATAAAATACGCATAAGATGTAGCAGTGAGGCACTTTAGCAGCTTTCAAATGCTTGTGCAGTATTGTGTCTTTACCGCCGTTGAGCCTGTTTTGGCAGGTGCTACTGTGGAACATTAGTGACATGCCAGCTGTCTAGTAAGCAATATTAAAAAATAAATGCATGCATCTCTCTGTGCAGTTTTCTACGGAGGAAATGCACATTAAAATTAAGTACTGAAATAATACTTGATCGCAAGTATGAGGAACAGATTCAGGACAGACCTTTTGCCGTCTGCTGAAGTAGTGAACCGTAAAATAAGATCTCATGAAAATCAGCTTGTAAGTTTTACCTCTGTATGGAAGGGACAAATGCATCCAGTTGCACTGAGAGGCAGAAAGTGTTAGAATTGGAGAGGAGCATCCATTAAAATTTTTGATCGAAATTGGAGTTTAATCATGTGATTCATCACAACTGATTGGTCAGACAGAAATACATTTTTAGAAACGCATCATATATATAAAGTGTCATTTTAGAAGGGGCATCTTGGAAGAATTTGGGATGCCCTGAACAGAACGTCCAAAAATCTGAGGGAATGGCAGCAGTGAAGGGAGGCATTGTCTAAGTGCCGTCTAAACTTGCTCCATCTCCACCCTGAAAAATGAACACCTCCAGCAATCAGTTTTGGATAGCAAGGACAGGTATATCTACAGCTGTAGGCTATTCCACAAGTGTGTATGTCCCCAATTTGCACACCTGCAGAATCTCGTACTTGAACGTCCCGGCCTGGATAAGGGCGTCTATGTTATGAGATTTGTACCTCCTACCCCGCCATTCTGCTACTCAGAAGTGCGGCAGCAGGCCAGTAATATGTTTGGAGTATGTATTTACATGCAGTTTTCTTCAGCCAGGAAATATTAACTATGGCGATGAAAGTGCCACGGAATAACCCCCTATCTGTTTAAGTAGTGTTCATTGGAGTATGGCCTTTTAAGGCTGTGTCTTGCATTGTGTATTTGGTAAGTTTTGATTTGTAACAGTGGTGGTGATTGTTTTTAGAGTCCCTATTCGGTAAGTGCATGCATAATTCCCATAATGCATTATGCTGGGTAGAGGGTACACAGGGGCAGAGCTTGGGTGGAGTGCAGGCGGGGGCTAAATTTACACACATAAGCTATAGAATATTATACTTGTTTTCTACAAATCTAGTCGCAGGCATTTACACCAAGTCTAGGGTTGGTGTAGGGTGCTACGCTTAGATTTGGCATGCTTGTCTCACTACTTACGCCCCTATTCTATGAAGTACACATATACTAGGCAATCCTTATAGAATTGCCCTCCATGTGTATGCACTAGCATTTTATAAAATGCATATGTACATTGCAACTCTGTCCCAGCTCTGCCTAAATATGCCCCCAGAAATGACTGTGAGCACAATCTGTGGCACATGTCCATTTTACAGATGCGCACCCCCTCCACACACACAATTTTTTAGGAGCCGTTTTCCAAGTACAAATAATGCTTTGCATGTTGAAAATGCTTTACCTATGATTTTATTATTTTATAGATTGTAATTATGTATTGTTTCTTGCTTATAATTAGAAAGCTCTGTAATACCTTGATGTACAAGGTGGTGCAACAAGGCAATTAAAAACACTTTAAAAATCAAATTAAACCCACTAAATCTTTGTATATTTGCTGTCTTTTCTTCAGAAAATTTTAAATTACAATTAGAGGTGGGCACGTAATTCCTCATTAATTCAATTAACGTTTTAGCATTTTAACTCAATTTAACTCAGTTAGGTATTTTTAACTCATCTGTGAACCCTACCACTTCCCAAAGTGCCCCATCAGGAGGAGAGGAATAGCATGTGAGGGTACTGTGGATGACAGTGCTACTGCTGTTGTGGGGCTGAGTGACGGACACCAACACTATGGATTGCCACATCCCATTGTCCTTAGCTCGGTTGGGCCATGGACCTGGGAGCTGGGAGTAGCAACGGTGGGGAGAGTCAGGAATAAAACTGGCTGAAGATTCTCAGAGCTCCTTGGGCAGAGGGAGGAGAGGGAATAAGATGACAGTAGCTGAAAGTGCCGATACAGAGAATACTGTTATTGGTTATGTGTGAGAAATCTGTTTGTTAGGAGATGAAATATGCCAGGTTACCAAGTCTGTTTGAGCACCAGTAAACCTTGAGTGAAGTATTTAAAAGTTAATCCATGGGTCTCTGTTTAATATAAAACAATTCTCTTTTGCTCATCATTTTCCAGAGAGTAAATGGCTGATACACTAGTTAAGTCTGATTTATTTATATAAGCATTGCTAAATAAATTTAATATGGCACTGACAAACAGATATACTGGGGGGATGTCATTTTAGAAACTCTGGTTCTGATATTCAGCGGTGGTGGTTAGAGTGAGTACAGTATCTAGCCATCGCCATTGAAGAGTTTGCCACATAGCCATGCACCGTATAAAAATCATGAAGCAATTGCATTACTTAATATCATTCAATGCTACTTCATTACACAATATCATCACAGCCGTTATTTATATAGCTGTAAAATATCTTGCTATGCAGACTTTCCACGGACACAGTACTGCGTTTAGACCCGTACTTCCATTCCGGCTCTGTTTCAACGCTTGTTATCTGCTTAATATACTCATCTGATTTTATGAGTTGAATGATTCCTTCTAGCAATTCGAACGGAATATATGTTGACAACTGGATCCCTCCAGTGGCACAGCCTAACTTGTGTGAGCGGTAGAGGCAAAGAAAAAGGCATTTGAAGACCCGTGAGAAACGTCACTCATGATGATGTCATCATCCCTAATTGGTCCCTGAATGCGAGACTAAGCCAATCCAGTTCTGCATTCAACCCATGGGGTTCCAAACAGCCAATACGAAATATCCAGTATTGTTCAATCCACTGGAGTCGTTGTTCCCTATTACCCCCTCTGACAGCTGGGGGCACTTGATCAATAATTCGCCATTGAAAGTCCGTGAAAGAGTGTCCAAAATCCAAACAGTGTTGTACTAATGGAGCTGTAATAACCCCATTGCGAATGCGAGACGCATGTTCTTGTAGGCGAACCCTCACTTTTCTAATCGTTCGACCTACGTACACTTTTGTGCACGGGCAGATTAGAATGTAAACACCATAAGTGGTGAAGCAAGTAGTAAAACCTTTTGACCGCTGTGTTATGGTAGTGTGTGGGATTTGCCATTCGGCACCTTGAATTGATTGTTGACACAGTTCACAAGACTTTCCTTTGGAACAGCTGAAATGTCCAATCGTTAAATCGTGTGAAACCAACGATGATTGAGGCTGAATAGTATTCAGCAAATTGGCTATGTTTTGGCCTCTAGTATAGGCTATCCGCAGCGGCTTGCGGAAGCATTCATGGAGGGCCAGAATATGCCAATGCTTCTTTAAAATAGATGTTATTTTTGAACTGTTCAGCATGTATGGAAAAATGCCTGTAATAAACTCATTTTCAGACTGAGTGTTGTTGTTTTCATTCCCTTGTAACCATTCTCTATGTGTATACCTCGCTCGCGTCCGGGCTTGTTGTATTATGTATAATGGATAACCTCTCTGCAGTAAACGAACTTGCAAATCCTGTGCATGGTGGTCAAATTCCTGAAAAGAGGTGCAGATTCTACGTAGTCTTAGAAACTGACCATAAGGTAGACCTTTTTTCGAAGCTGGTGGGTGGAAACTGGAGAATTGTAACAAAATATTTCTCTGCACGGATTTTCGATATAAAGTAGAACATAATCGTGGTCCTGACTTAAAAAGCTGTACATCCAAAAATTCCAGATGTTGTACATGAGAGTGTAAGGTGAAGGATAAATTCTCCTTTTGAGCATTTAACCAGACAATGAAATTTTGTAAGGTCTCCTGAGTATCATTCCATAGAAAAAAGATGTCATCAAGAAATCTGACCCAGGTATCAATCCTAGAAAACCATTCAGATGGATAAATAATTCGTTCTTCAAACTCTGCAGATAACAAGCGTTGAAACAGAGCCGGAATGGAAGTACGGGTCTAAACGCAGTACTGTGTCCGTGGAAAGTCTGCATAGCAAGATATTTTACAGCTATATAAATAACGGCTGTGATGATATTGTGTAATGAAGTAGCATTGAAAGATATTAAGTAATGCAATTGCTTCATGATTTTTATACGGTGGTTTTATTACCATAAGAGTAATTAAAAGGGAAGTCACGCTTCATGAGTGAGTAATCGCTCACGGCAATAACTTCCGACAAAAAAATAGTTTGATAACATTGTGAGTTAGTTACTTAAATATCACTTTTTGGTGGGTTATTGGTTATGATAGAAAGTGAGGGGTGGTTAATTTTGTGGTTTACACTTTTCAAACCCTATTGTGAGTATGGAGAAAATTGGTGACAAAGATAAAGAAAAAGAAAAAGAAAATGATATTAATGGAGAGAGTCCTGTTATAAAAGCCAATCAAATGGTTTTCGCTTTCACGGAAGATCAGATTCAACAACTAATTAAGAAACCAGCACTATTTGATGATTTGCAATCTATGTCTCATTCTTCCTCATTTCAAGACTTGTTGCTGATTAATAAAAACTGATAAGAACGGAATTACATGAATTAGCAATGAATCAATACCTAAAATCTACTATGAGCCCGAGGGGATTACGAGTGCTGAAGCCCCCGAAACTCTATGCAGATGACATTGAATTCCATGCGAAATGGAATAGTATTCTTAACAAATGTAGTTTAGATTTGGTAGCGCTGTTAAGTCAACGCTCCAATGTTGAACAACAGAAACTAAATGAAGAAATTAAAACATTGGAATTACGATTGAAACAACAATTGACAGAGGATCGATTTAGGGCTCAAAAAGAGGAAATGTCTATTCAACTAGATCAGTTTAGAGACTATGTGAAATCTATAAAAGTTAAAAAATTTCACCGAGATCAAAAGGATTATGAATTGGACCAGGTGTATACTTGGGCTAAAAAAGGCAATTTACAATTGAAAGAAACTCCTTTTCCAGTTACTTCTGATGTAGATTCGGAAGAGGGCAGTTCGAGTGATTATTCTACTACCCGTCGGGGTAGGGGAGGTATGACAAGATCGGGATCCTTTCAAGGACAGCTTTTTCAGCGTGGTCGTCGAGGACGTGGTCGTCGACGAGGTTGGGAAATGGGGGAAGAACATCTAGATCCCCTTCCCGACCAACCCCAGGGCCCGATCACTCGGACACGAGCGAAACTTCAGTGATTAATATTTCAGACATTCCTTTGACTAGTTCTCAGGAATCACTGTTAAATAAAGGACTCTCGTTTGTCCCTCGAGTACAATACCAACCGTTTCAGATTCGGATTGCTTTACATAAGTTTTTCCGAAAGTTGCGAGTGTTTCAATTTTGTGCCAATAATCCTCTGACCCCTGATTTGTCCATAGTTCGATTGCCGTCGAAGTGGATACCGGGAGGAGAAATCGACCCTCACATTTCCACCTTCCAACAGTTGGTACTACTAGATGTAGCTAAGATGGAGCAGGTACTACCTGATATGGGAAGGAGTAATTCCGCTAACAATCTGACAGGATCCGAATGGAATGCATTGAAAGAGCTACGGCAAAAGTCCTCTATTATAGTGAAAAGAGCTGATAAAGGAGGTGCTACAGTGATACAATCTCGAGAACAATATGTCATGGGGGCTCTACTACAATTGAGTGATTCTAAATTTTATCGATTAATAGATTCAGACCCTACATCAGAAATACAGATGATAATTCAGAATTTGATGAATGAAGGATTAAATCAGGGTTGGTTAACAAAAAAGGAATTTCAATTCCTAACACCTAAATTCCCTATGATGCCGTATTTTTATACGGTACCGAAGATACATAAGTCTCTCTTAAATCCACCGGGAAGACCTATTGTTTCTTGTAGAGGCTCTATCCTGGAACCATTGTCACAGTTTTGTGACGTTTTTTTGAAACCATGTGCTCAGAAGGTCACCTCTTACATCAGGGATACGTCTCATTTTTTAGAAAAGATAGATTCAATTACTCAATCAGTAGAAAATGCTATCTTAGTATCCTTGGATGTTGTAGCTCTCTCACCAATATATCTCAACAGGAGGCTTTACAAGTAATAGAGAGCTTAGAATTAGCTTTACCCTCCCGTTTGCCAAAAGAATTTTTTCTTCAGATGTTAACCTTAGTTCTCACTAAAAAAAATTTTCAATTTGACAGCAAGTTTTATTATCAGACCCATGGTATAGCGATGGGGGCCACGGCAGCCCCATCTATTGCCACATTATATCTGGCAGAGTTTGAAGAACGAATTATTTATCCATCTGAATGGTTTTCTAGGATTGATACCTGGGTCAGATTTCTTGATGACATCTTTTTTTGGATGTACAGCTTTTTAAGTCAGGACCACGATTATGTTCTACTTTATATCGAAAATCCGTGCAGAGAAATACTTTGTTACAATTCTCCAGTTTCCACCCACCAGCTTTGAAAAAAGGTCTACCTTATGGTCAGTTTCTAAGACTACGTAGAATCTGCACCTCTTTTCAGGAATTTGACCACCATGCACAGGATTTGCAAGTTCGTTTACTGCAGAGAGGTTATCCATTATACATTATACAACAAGCCCGGACGCGAGCGAGGTATACACATAGAGAATGGTTACAAGGGAATGAAAACAACAACACTCAGTCTGAAAATGAGTTTATTACAGGCATTTTTCCATACATGCTGAACAGTTCAAAAATAACATCTATTTTAAAGAAGCATTGGCATATTCTGGCCCTCCATGAATGCTTCCGCAAGCCGCTGCGGATAGCCTATACTAGAGGCCAAAACATAGCCAATTTGCTGAATACTATTCAGCCTCAATCATCGTTGGTTTCACACGATTTAACGATTGGACATTTCAGCTGTTCCAAAGGAAAGTCTTGTGAACTGTGTCAACAATCAATTCAAGGTGCCGAATGGCAAATCCCACACACTACCATAACACAGCGGTCAAAAGGTTTTACTACTTGCTTCACCACTTATGGTGTTTACATTCTAATCTGCCCGTGCACAAAAGTGTACGTAGGTCGAACGATTAGAAAAGTGAGGGTTCGCCTACAAGAACATGCGTCTCGCATTCGCAATGGGGTTATTACAGCTCCATTAGTACAACACTGTTTGGATTTTGGACACTCTTTCACGGACTTTCAATGGCGAATTATTGATCAAGTGCCCCCAGCTGTCAGAGGGGGTAATAGGGAACAACGACTCCAGTGGATTGAACAATACTGGATATTTCGTAGTGGCTGTTTGGAACCCCATGGGTTGAATGCAGAACTGGATTGGCTTAGTCTCATTTGATCCCATGCATTCAGGGACCAATTAGGGATGATGACATCATCATGAGTGACGTTTCTCACGGGTCTTCAAATGCCTTTTTCTTTGCCTCTACCGCTCACACAAGTTAGGCTGTGCCACTGGAGGGATCCAGTTGTCAACATATATTCCGTTCGAATTGCTAGAAGGAATCATTCAACTCATAAAATCAGATGAGTATATTAAGCAGATAACAAGCGTTGAAACAGAGCCGGAATGGAAGTACGGGTCTAAACGCAGTACTGTGTCCATGGAAAGTCTGCATAGCAAGATATTTTACAGCTATATAAATAACGGCTGTGATGATATTGTGTAATGAAGTAGCATTGAATGATATTAAGTAATGCAATTGCTTCATGATTTTTATACGGTGGTTTTATTACCATAAGAGTAATTAAAAGGGAAGTCACGCTTCATGAGTGAGTAATCGCTCACGGCAATAACTTCTGACAAAAAAATAGTTTGATAACATTGTGAGTTAGTTACTTAAATATCACTTTTTGGTGGGTTATTGGTTATGATAGAAAGTGAGGGGTGGTTAATTTTGTGGTTTACACATAGCCATGCACGGCACAGAAGCTAACTGGGCAGTGGTGATATTCTGAAGTGGAATAAGTTCCCCGATGCGAGATGAACAGCAGGCTCAGGGCTGGGAAGGGGCGGCAGGGCGCAGAGAGCATTCCCCGTAGCCTAACCCTGGCCCTGGGAGGCCAGATCAGGGAGTCAGGCTGTGGGGAAAGCACTTTGTGAGCCAGCGGCCGGGGATCGTGGCTTTTCAATGGAGCTGCGGTGCCATGGCAACCAGACACCATGAACTCCCCTGCCAGAATCCTTCTTGCTTATGGATTCTATAGAGGAACTTGGTTCTAGTTTGCCTTGGTGTATTGATTTTCCTGTTCTGGACCATCCAGTACCAAAAAGTGTCTTGAAAAGACATTTGGGAAGTGATGAAAAGGACTGAACTTTCTCTTCAATCTTCTTTAGCTAAAATTGCTACCTTCTCTCAGAAGGTGGTGATTACTCCGGACATGAATCAAAGTTTGATTTGCCCTAAACTTGAATCTCAGTTTGCAATGCTCCAGACAGCTTTTACTTCTTCTCTTCAGGATTCTCTGTTCCTCCATTGCCAGAATTCATTGCGTTCAACAAATTTGTTTTTTTTAAATTTCCTTCGCACCCATTTACTTTCACCTGTTATTTGTCAAATATCTTAAGGATGTCTTGTTGATTTCCGAGCCTGAGGTAATTAAGTTATCTAGAATTTACTATCTTTCAAAAGGTGTTAAGAAGATGCAGATGAAATGGTGGTTAGGAGCAGGATCTTGAGCAATTGAACATGCCTAGTCTTGATTTGTCTGAGTTTCTGGAGCTGTCTGTTGAGAGACATTCTCGAGCTATGTTGTTGGTTACATTTTTGATTGAAAATGATAAGGATCAGAAACCTTGGTTTGTACTTTTCTAAGAAACAAGCTAAGTTTTTTGGTCATACAATTCAGGTATTCCCGGATGTGTCCCATGTTGTACAGAAACAGAAAAAGGCTTTCCTAGAGATGCAACCTAAAGCCTTGGCTTTAGGATCCTCTTTTTACTTGAAGTTTCCTTATAAATGTCTCTTCTTTTACGAGGGCAAGAAATATATTCTTTGAACCAGCTCAGCTGGAGGGGTTCTGCAGGGTAAAGATTGATTTGAGCCTTTTTGATTGTTCCATTTGTTTAGGGATTATGGTTCCCTGGGTTACGTAAAATGAGTTGTATAAGAAAATACTGAGGGCAAATGTTTTGGTTTGTTTAGGCACTTTCCTTGATGTGGGCTTGTTTAATTGTATGAATGGAATATTTTATTTTATTTCATTTATATATTGTTGCCTTTGTATTATAATTAAATTTATAAATAAATAATAGAAACAAATGGGGACTTATGCACGTAAATAGAACATAACGTTGCACACATTCCTTACAGAATTACCCCCATAGAGTAGGCATTTACACCTTCTTTGGAGATGATGGAAATTTACAAGAGAGAATTTTTGCAGTACTGAGGAACACAATAGGACCCCATTTTATAAAGGCACATAGGCATCTATGTTGCCTTTATAACATATAAAAAAGTACAAAATGCAATATATACGCCAAAAAATGCTTACCAATTTTTCTTTACCAGATATGGATCTCTCTTCTCTTTTGGGGCATTTCATTTTTTTGCCACTGTTACAGGTGTCATTTGCGTTAATGGGCCAGTCTTGTACAAATACCAATGAAGTGTCATATGACCATTGAGGAACTCCAGACTGTTACTCTGCTTGGGTGCTCTATATGATTGTGTGCCGATATATGTAGAGCGTACAAAGAAGAAAATATGCTTATGCTTGAATGAACATAAAAATCATTTCATAAATAAAGTTGAATCTGCTCCTTTAGTGACTCATTGGATTCAATGTAACCATACTACTACTGATGTCTGACAGCAGGTGTTCGATCAGTTTGTGTCCTCCTAGAGAGATGGTAATAGGCAGAAGAAATTGAATACCCTGGAACATTTTTTGATTTTCCGTCTGCAATCTATAGAACTTTCTGGATTAAATGAAGCTATCGATTGGATGACTTTGATCTAACTATTGATCTATCACTACTGGTGTAACTTCTGATTGGTGGAGAATTGCACGTGATCTATTGGAGCCATCTTTAAAGCACACTAGTATTTGAATGTCGGATGCCGTTGTGGTAGTCCGTTTTCCTACAGCTTGGGGGAGTGGGATTTGAGATGGATCTTTGGTAGAGCCTGTTGAGCATTCTGAATTTTAAGAATCCCTGATGCAGTTAAGTTTTTCGAAACACAATATTGTGTCACGTGGATATTTTTTGGCTGTTGCTACATTGAATATTTATATTATCAGACTATTAAGTCTAGATAGGCCATGTGCTCTTTTTCTGTCGTCATATTTCTATGTTTCTTATTGTTAAAGTTAAAAGAGAAAAATTAATGCACACAAGAACTGTTGAATTAATGCATATGTTGATACATGGGCATTAATTCAACAGTTGATACATTGGGCATATTTGGACCGATGATGAAATAAGAGAAATTCTGGCCTTGCAGCCTTAAGAGAAAATAATTTTTTACTCAATGCATAAACTCTGGAATTCATTACAGGAGGATGCAGTAAAAGCTGTTAGTGTGTATGATTGGGTGGGGACTGGGCATTTTTGGGATAGAGTGGATGTTGCTTACACATTGCAGTTAGCATGAACATCAATAGCGCATGCTAGTTGTCAATGTTGTAGTTAGTGTGGGTGCACTTACTGCCACCTAAGTGCACCTGTGTTAATCGCAGTTGCAGGTTTCCCTACCATGCTAATTTCATGGAGACTTGCGGTGAACGCCCCCAATTAATGCATCTTTGCTCATGGAGACTTGCGGTGAACGCCCCCAATTAATGCATCTTTGCCACATCAATGCCGATTCTTAGTGAAGTTTAGTAAACATGTCCCGCTATGAGTACCAATCTTTTCCTGTGAGGATTTCAAAATACCTAATACCTGAAAAGTAGGCCTAAACTGAATGTATAGCTTATCTGGATAGTAGTTGAATATCACCACTATCTTGAAAGATTTTATGGCCCACCTTTGCTCCAATTGCCCTCCTCTCATGACTATATACTGTAGATAGCATCAGGCTGGGTAGGTGACTTTTGACCCAATATTATCTATACAGTGGCTGAAAAGCGATGGATAGTGGAGATATAGTTCACCAACCACAGTTGAACATATAATTCCATTTAAATTGTGGCTCCCTAGAATTTAGCTGGTATTTTGAAATCCTCACAAGAAACTGTGTCAATAAAGACTATTCAGTGGCACCTATGAAAGACTGGTGGATAAAGGTGGAGGAGAAAATAGTAGCTGACATGGTGCTGCCACCTCGCCATTGGTTTCTGGCCCCATAGACAAACATGTTTAATTGGCCAGGAAGAGGTGCACAGTAAAGACACCTTCCTTGAGCATGTTACTCTCAGCTTCGAGCATAGGTTTACATCCCTGCCTCTAATTACTTCCTCTGTGAATTTTTTGTGCAGCTCATCTGGAATCTCATCTTTGATAGCAGAAGAGGGGTTGTCTGCTCAACATTTAGTTGTTTCTCCTTTGATCAGTATGGTGGCACTACCCAATGTGTTTTTTCCATTTGTCCCCAAAGATACAGCATGAGGAGACTCTACATCTGTTAAAGAGGTTTCTATGATCTGAGCCAAATTTGTCCAGTCCAGATGTCCCAGGGGAGCTTTCAGTACTGATCTCAGTATCCAGTAATATTTGATGGATGTCTGCCTGTTGCTCCACTAACTCTCCATCATCAAACAGGTGAAATTCCACCTGCTATAAGCTTCCTGAATGAGCTGGTTGACAAGCACACCTGCTGCTTCCTGCCCATCATGCAGCTCATGGCCACCCTTGACACACTGGTAGAAATACCCTGCAAAGTTTCAGTACTTCTCATTCAATAGCTTCTGGACAGGGCTGATGTTTCCCTTGCTCCCCAGGACTAGGGAGTTTCTCACTACTTGATGCAAAACATCTATAAAGCATTGGATACAATAAAGGCCCACCCTCCTTTGCTGCTTTAGCAATATTCTTCCTCCCTGTATTACAAAATAACTAGGAACCATGGTTATCTCTCTCCAGCCTATCTTATTTTTGCCAAGATATTGGGAGCAGTGTAGCTATCAGCTATCATCAATCAGCTCGATGTGCAGCACAGACCACTAGTACTCTGCGGCTGATACACCCCAGCTATAACTGCTTCTGTTTCATCCAGTTGCAACAGTGTGATATTGGAGAGAGGTAGGCATGTGTAGCATTCTGACTCCTCCAGATGTTGCTGGTGAAGTGTATGCTACTGCTTTCTGCCTTGTTTGTGCTTGCAACCAGACACAGCACTAATGATGCAGGCTGGGAATCACCTGGATCCTAAAGGTTGTTCTGGAGGGCACTTGGTAATTGAGGGTTAAGGTATACTATAGTGTTTTGAACCTTCCATTCTGAACCACATAGTGAGGGCTGGTCACTTAAGGCAGTGATGCTGAATACCATCTCATCTCCTCTATGGTGGCTTACATACATGGACATTTGGACTGCTCACTTGCCACTTAATTTGGAGAAGAAGTTGGGGGCTTAGCTTGGGAAACAGATTTCATCTTTTCTGTAGCTTTCCATCTGCTGTTACCTGCAATAGAAGATGGAGTTCCAAGCTTTGAATATAGCTTGAAAGGGTGTTATTTCTGAAAATGATGCATCTTGCCACAGTTCAAAAGATAGACCATTAGTTTTCTTCTACTAATGGACTTCCAACATTTGCATCACATGAATCCTCAAGCATTTTAAAATGCCTCCGCACCTCTGACGTTTTATAAACTTCCTCTGCTTCCTTGGCGACTGCTGATGCTCTTGCTGCTGCTAGAACTGGGGCTGAATGAAGAGTAGAAGATGAAAGGCAAGGAATCTGTCATACTCTACTTCCCATGTCACCTGTGGGATTCTCTTGGCCCTGGCAATATCACTTCCTACCTCCTTACCATTTAGCATGCTAACAACTAGATTTTAAAGACCCTCCTTAGCTATGAAACTTTCAATATTTGATCCTGGAAGTCTCTCACCTGAATATTCCTCAGATTCTGTTACTGCCAAGACCCATACACTTCTTGGCAGAGAATATATTCTGGTCTTCTGTACCCACACCCTGCATTAATCCTGTCTTGCTTTGCCCTCCTATGGAGATAGGAGCAGGCAACTATAGATGTTGGTACTCTCCTCTTAAAAAAATATCTCGTTTGCTTTAATTGGAGACTGTCATTTCTGTTCCTTTTCACTAGTGCTGTTGCTGTTGGCTCTAGTTCTCTTGGGGCCATCAACTGAGTTCCCTTCTCCATTTCTACCATCGTTAACATACCTACCCCTTCCACACTTTGGGATTCAATCAGACTAGATTGCAAGATCTATGTAGCAGGGACTGACCTTCGTATATGTGTCTGTATGGTGCTGCATATTCATGGTAGCATTTTAGAAATGATAAGTAATAGTAATAGTGTCAGGGCCAGCACAAGGGGTTAGGGTAGCTTGAGACAACTTCTGATGTTGTGCCCATCTAAACCACATAGATGTCAGTGCTCATACCATGAGAATGGCCCACACAGAAGGAAGCTGGCATTGTAGCTTAAATACCATTGCTTACCCAGTTTTTGGTCTTAAAGCATTCTACACATTTAGTTCCCACAGTTCCTTCCCCTTCATAAATGAGTATTTTCTCAGTTTCTGGTGTTGCTGCCATGTTCTACCTCCCTTTTTGTCTGTACGTGTACAGATTCTGCACCATCCCTCCTAAGTTACCCTTACTGCTCCATCAATGCAAATCTCCGCTAACTCCAGCCACAGCCAGTGGAATGAGTGTAGGGATGTGCATTCATTTTTCAACCAATGGTAAAACATGACAAATTGCAGCATATTGGGTTAGTTTCACTACAAAATAACTGATTTCGCAAAACAGTGGTTTTGCAAAATTGTTGTCTGTCATATTCATTTTCATCATAGATGCACATGTGGCCAGAAACATTGGAGCCACTCTGGGAGGGGAGAAGTAGGTGCGAACAGGCCAGAAATATGAGGCACTACAGCCAATCATGTTGGAACTCTTTGTCAAACAGTCACATAAGCTTGTCCATCCTTGACGTATCCAAATTCCATTTGCATTGATATCTAGACACAGTCCAGAATCAAGCCAGAGAAAACCATTTTGTCTCAGACTTTAAGAAAGAGAGAGACAGATAGCTCGGACTCCAGTAATTCTACTAAAAATTGCAGTTTGCACACATTAAAAAAAGAAAGAAAAATTCTGCCTAAAGAACACACATTTACAACAAAAAACATACTTGTAGAGAAACCTGTGATCAATTTGACAGGCAAATGTTTTGAGAGTGTGGAGAAGGAGCTAAACTAATACCCCCTTTCTTTTACATAGAAACATAGAAACATGATGGCAGATAAAGACCATATAGCCTATCCACTCTGCTCTTCCATACCAATTACTAAGCTCTATAGCCTCCTTTTTCCCTTTAGAGATCTTCTGTGTTTGCCCCATGCTTCCTTGAATTCAGGTACAGTCTTTGGGGCATGTTTACTAAAGGTGAACATGTGTTAATGAAAGTTAACATGCATTAAGAGCTGTCATGGCCCATTCATTTCAATGGGCCATGGCAGCACTTAATGCAAATTAACTTTCATTAACACACACTAACCTTTAGCAAACATGTCCCTTTGTCTCTACTACCTCAGTTGAGAAACTATCCCATGCATCTACCACTCTTTCCGTAAAGAAATATTTCTACAAATTATTCCAGTCTATCTCCTTTCACCTTCATCCTATACACTCTGGAGGAGAGGAGGGACAGGGGAGATATGATTCAGATCTTTAAATACTTAAAGAGAAATAATGAACAAACAAACCTCTTCCAAAGACGGGAAAGCTGTAAAACTAGAGGGCATAACATTAAGCTGCAAGGTAAATTGAAAGGCAATGTCAGGAAATACTTTTTCACTGAAAGGGTGGTGGATGCTTGGAATGTCTCCCTATGGAAGTGGTGGGGGCAAATACAGTGACAGAATCCAAAATGGCATGGGACAGACACAGCGGATCCCTTTACAGCAACAGGATAAAATAAAAATAAACTTAACTATCTAATTTCTCAACAAACAGGGGTGTCCTACATGGAGCGGTGGGTTCACCCCTAAGACAAAGACATGGAGAGGGGTGGCCTGCACAGAGTGGCCTTACTGGGACGACTAGATGGACCATACTGGTCTTTATCTGCTGTCATTTACTATGTTACTATGTTACTATACCCCTTCATTGCAGAGCTTTCTTTCAATTGAAAGAGGCTCTCCTCCTGTGCAGTTACGTCTTTCTAGAACTATAGTGACCTCCTTTTTCTTTTACATTTACTTACTTTTCTAATAAAAACGTTTTTTTGCCCTTAAAATATCCTCTTTCAGTTTTGCCCACTGCTTTTATATATCTTCCAGTTGTTCCCATCCTGCCAACAACTCCTTAAGGTATTGTCCCATCTTGGTAAGGTTATTTTCCCTAAAGTCTAGGACTCACTTTTGAATGGACTATATCAGCCCTTGTCTTAATACTGAACTGCACCATTCGATGATCACTGGATGCAAGATGATCACCCACTATGACATCAGAAACACTCTTCCCATTCATAATATGACAATGAACACTGATGTGGAATAGGGGATCAGATTTCTATTTTGCTGTGCCGCTGGACATCCCCTTATCCTAGGTTGCATAAGATGGATGTCTGTGCCCCATGCTTTCCTAAAGGGGGTATCTATGTGGCTGCTGGCATGGACATCCACATTGGGGACATCCATATTACAAAAATCAGCTGGCGACATTGATGTCCTTGGCATTTTTCTGCATGTTCCACCCTGGATGTCCCGTATTTGGCTTGGACATCCTTTCTAAAATGCCACTTCATGTGTTTCAAAATTAAAGCAAAGAACAAGCAAAAGGTTCAACAAACATCTAGCAGTGACATCGAGTAGCTAACTGTTCAGAAAAAGATGATAGAAACATTGGGACAAAAATTTGTTTTCAGAGTAGATGAGGTAATGCATTTCCTGAGATGCAGACAGTAGATTCCTAGGTAAAGTTGGGACATCAAGAAAGAAGGGAAGGCAGGTAAGTTCAGCAGTGGCACATATACAGTATCAAGAAACAGCAGGTCATTCCAAGAGCATGCCTATGGCCTCCTGTAGTCCATTAACTAAGTTTAAGATTTTTTTCAAAAGGAGAATAGCAAAAGTGGCAGCTTCCAGTGCAACTGTGAAAGAGAAGGTGTTGGGTTCCATCTCCATGGAGGGGTAAAGGAAGGAAGATATGGTATAGCCTGGGGGACAGGAGAGAAGTAGCAGGTAAAGGCAATGGAAAAGAGTGTTAGGCACACCCTATTCCCTGCTGAAAAGTGTATGCGGCTGGCCTTGGCAGATACAGAATCTAATGAATCCTCACACTTAATAGCAACAACAACAATGGCCGGAGAGGGTCTTGAAGATCTTGTTCTTAGTGTGTTAAGTGGTGAAAAGATAGGAAATGACACTGGTGCTGCCAGGCCAAGCACATCTTACAGGTAGAGAAGACAGATCCAATGGCTTTTTATCCTGTCTTTCATCCACAGCCTCAGTCTAACAGCAGCAGTAGCAGCAGCTGCAACAGCAATAGCGGCAGACCCTTCCAAAGAAGTAGATGGGAAGTCTCATAAAACTCCAGAAGTTTGGAGGCCTTTCAGAAGTGCTTAAGGATCTGCGGTATGTAGAATGCAATTAATATAGGAGGCACATTCATAGAGTGCAGCCTATAGGCATTTCTCAACAGTGGCATACAGCATCCTTTGTAGAAGCTGTACCTTTTCCAGTTCAGTGCATGGGAGAGCACAGATTCCAGGCTGGGAACTCCATCCGGCAGAGGAAATAGTAAGCAGCATGAAAGCTATAGAACAAAGCAAATCGATTTCTGAAATGGAGCTCCTAGCCTCTTTTCCCCATGAGGTGGCATTCCAGCAGCTCGGTGTACATCAAAGCAAGTCACCCTGCAAATGATTGAAAATGTGGGGTTTAGAGGCTGCTGCATCTCTTAGCTCTCAATTACCAAGTGCTCAGCAGGACAACTTTTAGTAGGCAGAAAATCCACAGCCTGTATAATCAGTTGTGTGCCCAGCTGCAGGCAGAGCTGGCAAAGGCAGAGGAGAGTAGCATGCATTTCATTAGTGACATCTGGACTAGCTGGAATGCTACACATGCCTACGTCTCCCTTACAGCACACTGGTGGCAGCTGGATGAGGCAGGGACAGGCTGTAGGTATAAGGGGAGATGCATTAAGAGGAGAGCACACCTAGGTGATGGATGAGAGCCATACCCGGGTCCATGTCTTAGAAGAAATAAGGGAAATGCTGCAGGGCTGGCAAATACTGTAGGCCACAGACAGAGCACCATGCTTCCTGGAGGATTATGTTGTAACAGATGGTGGAACGAACATGGTTAAGGCAGTGACAGAGGGGGTCTTTCATGATATCAGATGCTTTGCTCGCTTGCTGCATCTGGTTGTCAGTGACTACCTGGCCTGAATATTTTCACAGCAGAAGGGAAGCAATGGCAGCACATGCAGGATGTTGGCACCAGGTGGATCGGACAGTGCACTTGGATAAATGCTGAATAGGCAGCCTTGTATCAGATATCACTGGAGGCTGAGATGGGTATAAAAAACCACTGAGGTTCCAGAATTGGACAAATCTGACTCAGGTCATAGAAGTCCTGAAGCCTTTCAAGGATTCCACCAAGCAGGGTCAGCTCTATCATTAGGGAAGGTGAGGTGGCTGCTTTAGTGGCAAATGTTTTGGAAGTGGCAAAAAGTGCCCTTAAAACACCCCTGTGATGGCCACCTCACTTCTGTCTTAAAAGAAAAGGCAAACAGCAGCATCTCTCCTGGCTGCTGTCGTTTCTCACTAGCTCTGCTGTGGCGGCCTGCCACTGGCAAGAAAGAGAACAAAGTGCAGGGTCTTTTGTGACTCCTGCTTGCTTCCAAGGCTCTCCTGGTCCTGCCTTCCTGACATATATTTGTGTCAGAGGGAACGGGACCAGGAGGGCCTTAGAAGTGTGCAGGAGTTGCAAAGACCACATGCTTTTTGCGTTTAATTGCTGCTGTCACTGCTCAGATTTTAGGAGATGTGGTAGCAGCAGTAGACCAGAGGGATTCAAAGAGAGCAAAGACATACTGAAATTGGGTTGGAGGTCTCAAAGGGATACAGGAGATGCTTCAAAGGGATTGGGGAGTATAGGGGGATGTAGGGCAGATGTTGGAATGGGGTGGATAGTGGGTGGAGGAAAGATGTTAGACACAGAGTATGTTGAGGGTACAGGGCAGATGCTGGACATGGTGGATGGAGGGCAGAGGGTAGATGCTGGACACTGGGTTGGCGGAGGGCAGATGCTAGACACAGTGGTGGAGGGCAGAAGGCAGATTTTGGACACTGGTTGGGTGGAGAGTGGAGGGCAGACACTGGACATGGAGTGGAGGAAGGTGGAAGTCAGAAGGTAGAGGCTGGATGCTGTACATGGCATGGTACAGGGTGGAGATCAGAAACTAGATATAGGGTAGGGGTAGAGGGCAAATGTTGTACACAGTGAAGAGGGAAATTAGAGAAGAGAGATGCTAGACATGTGGGGGGAGACAGGGAGATCAGAGAGGGGAGATACTGGATGGGAGGGGGTAGGTAGAAAAGGAGGAGATGCTGGGCATGGGGAGATAGGGAGGGAGAGAGGAGGGATGATGGACACAGGGGGATTGGGAGGGGGAGTGAGAGAGAGGAGATGCTGGACATGAGAATGAAGGAGAGGGAAATGCTGGACACAGAGGGATGAGGTGAAAAAGGGGGTGAAGCACCGTACAAGGAAAGAGAGAGGAGATACTGGACAAGGGAGGAGAGAAGCAGAAAGATGCTGGACTTGGGGGGGGGGAGAGAAAGGGGAGGGTTAGTTAGAGTGGGGAATAAGAGGCTGGGGAAGGAGAGAGAGATGGGGAATATGAGAGCTGTATTGAGGGTTGAAAAGTGGTATGCAGAATAAATGGAGGAAGATTAAGGACTGATGGTAAGAAGGAAGAGTGAAATCTTAGTTGACAGAGGCTGGGAAAAATAAATAGAAGAAAGCTGAAAGGAAAAGATCACTCTTCAGAGATAGAAGGAAGTAAAGAAGACAGGAGGGCGGAGAAGAAGCAGATGGAGTGGAGATTCTAGAGCACAAGCTAAGAAAAGACCAAAGAAAGCAAAAAAAAAAAACCAGAGACTGGTGTCAACACAATTATTGTATAAAATAGCCAGACCACAAAGGTATAATTTGTTATTGTTCACATTATCATTTGTGGTTATTAAACTGTTACAAGTGATTCAAAATTCAGCTGCCCAAATTTTGAGTGGCATATAGGTTTTTGAGCTTGTATCTCTTGTCTTACAGGAACTCTATTGTTTACCCAAACAGTGGTGTCTACATTTTAAGATTGTGACACTACTTTTTAAAGCCTAGTGCCTGGTCTGTTTTTTGCCTACTACTGTAACAATTCAGTTTAATATGGTCGCCTTTAGACTTAAGTCTTCTGAGGGTCTCTGCACCAGTGGGTAGTCTGGGGTAATTATAACTTCCTTCAGATAATTATCCCTGCAATTTCAGAATGGCACAACTATGTCTGGCTCTGGTTGTTGAAGCATCAATGTCTATACCCTCGCCTGACCATAAATGAGCAAAAAAAGTGCTTGTTTCATGGTGGCAATGATACCAGGGGAAAGAGCATAATCCTGTCCAAAGAAACTAGCATGTAAATACAAATCAAAAGCAGATTACTAAGCCACCACTGCATGTCTGAGTGTCTGAAATGTCACTTAAGATGGATGTCCCCATCTGGAACATCCAAAAGCCATTACTCTGGCTGTCCAAGTTAGGGACGTCCATCTATTGCCTTCCCTTCCCCAGCTTCCATCTCGTACCATCTCCTCCTTTCCCTTCCTTTTCACAACTCTATAAAGACTTTAAGTATCACACGTGATTCATCTCTCTCCTTTAAACCTTACCTTTATTCTTTATCAATATCTGCTTTTTTCGCTTTTTGCCACTTACGCTTGATGTGGTCTGTTTTCTCCACCTCACAATTTGCTCAGTATGTCTTGGCCCTTGTTATCACGCACCTTGATTATTACAATTCTCTCTTTCTTTGGTTACCTCAGTATTCCATCTGCTGTCTACAAGTGATCTATTCCACTGCCCCTAGACTACTCTTTCACGCTCACTGTTATAATCACGTTTCCCCGCTTTTCCTTGCTCTTCACTGGCTCCCTGTTCCTCTCAGTATCCACTTCAAACTTCTTATCTTAGTCCACTATGTGGTGTTTGCCTCTTGCCCTCCATACTTGGCCATTCTTATTTCTCCCTATGTTCCGACCCATTCTCTTCGCTTCTCCAATACCACCTTTCTGTCTCTGCCTTCACCCTCAGCTCTCCACCTCGTCATCTCCAGAAACTCTTCCTTTCCTATGCTGGTCCCTCCCCTTGGAATTCCCTTCCTCTATCACATCGCACTGAACCTTCCCTCCCTACCTTTATGAAGACTCTCAAAACCCTGTTGTTTCTGCAAGCTTTTCCCCAATTCCCTGCTCCTTCACATTTTCCCTTGCTCCTTCACCCCACTCTTGCTGCCTGGGATCTTTAAGTCTACTTTGCCATTCTCTTGGCACTCTTTGGATGTTTTAGGGCCTTTCAGCCAGTCATGGTGCTGTGCTGTCTCTCTTCGGGTGTTTTTGGGCCTGCAAGCCTATCTTGCTGCTCTATTGACTCATCCTCTTGTGCAGCCAGTGCTGTCACCCCTTCCATCTGCAGCCACTGTTTCTGGGGCCTTCACCCCAATGCATCCTCTGAGCTCTCTCTCAATCACTCAGAATCTCATTCGAAGCAGTCTAGTAAGTTTCCCCCCAGCCAGAAGTTCCAATACTGGGACCAAAGTCCTCAGAGCCACAAATCAAATTTGCAGACACGTAGCTTAGCTCATAGGCAGTGGAAAGGGGTGGGTCACAGGAGCCATGGCCCCACCAATATTTTGCTCTTCACAGCATCAGCAACAGAGATCTTGGAGGGCTGGAGATTGGTTAGTTTGGCTCCTCCAACCAAAAAGGTGTTCCACTCCTCCTGGCTTAGTTGATCTCATGACACTTCCATTGCCTGCACTCTTCCAGTCTGTGTTACTTCTGTGTTAGCATTCTAGAGGTGTTTAAGGGCTTTCCGGCTGATCACGGTGCCGTGTTGGCTCTCTCCAGGTGTTTTTGTGCCTTCTAGCTTGTAGTGCTCATGTGTTGGCACTCTTTAGGTGTTTTAGAGCCTTCCAGTCAAACTGGTTACCATACTGGCATCCTTCCAGTGTTCCTTCCTGAACCGTCCAGTCAATTTTAGCATTGCTTTAACCCATTTATTGCCTTAGGATTGTCCAGATACTATTGTTGCTGCTTTACCCCTCTTCCTATGCCCCAGAGTCTTCCTGCCACTGTTGGTGTCCTTTTACCCCTCTCAGGGTGCCTTGGTTTTCCCCACCTTTGTTGATATTGCTTTGCCCTCTACCATGCACTAGGATGTTCATTCCACTCTTTGTGCTTCTTTGCCTCTCTAATGGTAGCTTGTAGTCTTCCTGACACTTTGTGATGTTTGCCCCTCTTCTGGTATCATGGGGTGTTATAACACTCTTGATGGCTTGTAGTACTGTTGTCTCTGTTACAGACGCTTCTCAGCAAGCTTCAAGCAGGTTTGATTGAAACTGTTACATTACAGTATATAAAACAGTATTCCCCATAGATTTGAATGGGGACGTACAAGCAAAATGCATGAATGGTTTGGTGTACAAATACTAACCAAATGAGTCCAGGGACAAATACTAATTGACATGAAAATATTTGGTATGCACATCCCTAGAAGAGAGAAAGCAGCACAGACAATGTACCCCCACTCCCACCGAGAATAAAACAACCCAGATGGATTACAGTGGGTTCAGGTAGGGTGGCGGAATGCAGTTTTCTTTAGGGGGGTGGGGGTAAGTTCTTCCTCTCGGCCTGCCAAACTGCATGAGGTTGCAATCGTTGGTCTTCCCCTCCTGTCTGCCGTGTGATTCAATCTGCCACGAGTAGGCAGGAGGAGTCTTTGCTGCGACTGCGGCACTCTTCTTCCTGCGGGAGGGTTGAGATCCCCATGGGTAACCTGCTGCCTGCCAGATCATGATTGCAGCCTTCCCCTTTTGTCTACCTGTAGGAGATCAGATACCCATGGTCAGACAGGAGGGGAAGGCTGGCGATCACCGCAATGAATTCTTGGTGGAGCCAAGGCCTGTATGGCCCACCCATTTCCGACACCTCTAGGCTCCAGTAGATTACAACCTGTGACATATAGGCATTCCAACTCCCATCGTTCCAACTGTTGCTGCTAGAAAATTCCTTGACTGCAGTGGAACATTACGATACTCATGAAAGCTTAAGAAGCCCCTAAGGGAGTAGGAAGGAGATTGTATTTCTTTCCTTTGCAGGGATGGGTCCTATGCTCGACACAGACCTACCAGGATGGACACCTCATATCTCCCTGCTGAGGATGGTGAGTAAGTGCTACATCATGGTTTTTGGGCCATTGCTGCCTCTATTGGCCCCAGAGAGGGGCAGGCAGTGGTAGCAATAGGCTCACAGGGGGCAGTAGAAGGGCAGCAGGATGGAGGGCCAATCTAGGGCGCCTCCAGTACTTGAACCGGCCCTGGTCTCAACAATGTTTCAATGTGTGCTACACTGGGAACATACATATAGCTTTCTCCAAACATCACTCAGTCACACTCATGCTTTTTTGTGCAGAAAGAGCAAAACAATTCTCTCCAAAATTCTTGGCTGCAGGGTCATTAGCCTTGACCTTGCACCAGAAAACCACCTCTGTTAATTCACATGTATTCCAAATCTTTCCCCTTATACAGGTAGACAAAACACAACCTTACCTAATCTGGTAAGCCTCTAGAGCACAGACATTACTATCCTCCCACCTCTAGTAATATTTTCTTGAATTAAGAAAAATTAGATTGTTGAGAGGTCGATTTCATCACTGCTGCCAAACCCCAAACGTCTTCTCAGGTACACTGTTTCCCATGGCTGTGGGAACCACAACTGCTTGTTCACAAATACTTGTCTGGCTCCAGGCTAGAGACTGACTACATGATTGAAACAGCAGGGGCTGGATCCTCCACATGGGTTCTTAGGGTCAAGCAGATATAGTCTAGCATAGTCTCTAGGAGTGGTATGCTGGTGATGTGATCCTTCTTTACCTGCCTCAGACATTCACTGTTCAAGGATATGGTTTCCAATGCTGCAGAGCACTGCATTTTCCAGACCTACATTCTTTCACTCCAATCCAATACTTTGGTTGATGGGGCACTCTGGGCAGGCTCTCCCAATGCCTTTTTATAAATTCTCTGGGTTACTGCTCTCCTTTGGCTCATTGACTTTGGGGCTTCCTTTCCTTCCTCTGCGGGCCGGCTGATAGGCCTTATTGGGGTGGTTGGCTTCTCATGAGTCCCAGCGCTGGTAACAGTTGCTACGCCTGCTGGGTTTTATGTTTATTAATGATTTGATATTCTGCCCTTTACAATTGAATCAGAGCAGTTTTCAATTAATTAAAAACAGTCTGAGAAAGGTGAAAGGAACTCCATCATAACCACTTAACCCTCCATAGCCCATGTTCCCTGTAAAATAGTTATCCAAGTTATAATGCCCTGTTCAATGTAATTTCAGTTTGTTCAATGTAAACCGCACTGATGCAGAATAGCGCGGTATCATTAGATCAGGGGTGTCCAAACCTGTCCTGGAGGGCCGGAATCCTGGCAGGTTTTTGGGATAGCCCTAATGAATATGCATGAGATATATATGCATTAGAGATATCCTGCCAACCTGACTGGTTTGTGGCCCTCCAGGGCTGGATTTGGAGACCCCTGCCTTACACCTCTGTCATTTAAGATCGTGAGTGGGCAAGGTACAGATGTCCTAGACATCGAAAGGGTATATAGAATGTGTCACATTCCTCCTCGATTCTCACCACCACCAAAAAGGTGGCTAATAGACAATTTTTAGGTGGTGGTGAGAAGTGAGGAGGACTGTGACAAATTCTATCTAACCTTTTTGATGTCTTGGACATCTGCACCTTGTCCACTCACGATCTTAAATGACAGAGGTGTAAGGCAGGGGTCTCCAAATCCAGCCCTGGAGGGCCACAAACCAGTCAGGTTGGCAGGATATCTCTAATGCATATATATCTCATGCATATTCATTAGGGCTATCCCAAAAACCTGCCAGGATTCCGGCCCTCCAGGACAGGTTTGGACACCCCTGCATTAGATAGAATAGCATCATTCGCAAACTCATGAGAGATCCGGAGGAGGGAGGAGAGAATAGGGCCACATTCCTTTCTCCAACCCTGCCAGCGGTCCCACTTTCTCAAGGCATGGTAGAGCTTTCTGAGGGAGAGGGGCCCCTCTCACCAGTACTCACTCCACCAGTTCAGTTAGCCTTCTTAGGGACTTTAGTGCTGCCACTGTCTCACTTAAGTCCCTGTGATATGCTCCTTGTTGTCCCTGGCATACTTCCTTCTTCACTGACTGCTGCAACTGGTGGCATCCTGCAACTTCTGGACCCTGTTCATGGTCCACTTGGGCCAGATGGTTGGTCTCCTTGCTGTGACATTGAGATGGTGCTACAGACTGCAATGACCAGATTCTCCAAATACTATGCGGCAAATCATTGCCAACCTGGCTAAGACTTATTCCTCCTGAGAAATCATCCCACTGATCACCAAATGAACATCACTTGGGATGGCGGTAAGCTGGAACATTGCAGCAATCTGATTTACATTGGCATTACATTGTCCCAAACACTCTCATATAAAGTACATGTTGAGAAGATGAGCCAGCAAAGGTGACAGAGGTAGCAGTACTTAAAAGGATAAGAGCACCCCAGAGCCATTGCGCTCCTGCACTCTCTGAGGCCCTTCTGCAACCTGCCCCCATGGCCAAAGGAAGTAGCAACAGAAGGGTTGGGAAGCGGCAGACCCTCAGAGTGGGCAAGAGCGTGATAGCTCCGTGAAGCTCATTTCCTTTTAAGTAATGCTTCTTCTGTCACTTTCAAATTTGGATGGGCCTGCTGGGCCCAGCAGCTCATCTCTTTTTGATTCTCCTGCAGTCTTCTCCAGTGATCCTTTCAGGCCAGCACCTGGAAACCATGCCCCCCCCCCCCCCCTTGGTGCATCACTCATGCCAGTCCTTTACGTGTCTGAAAAAAGTGGTCTTTGAGAGTTTTTATATGGTAAAATGTTTGACTGTTCTTACATTAGACCAATAAAATGTATCATAACCTACAAAGAATCCCTTTGGCCTTTCAGTCAAAATGAATACTATTGTTGTCAATATAATTTTAAATTCCTAATGTCATTTCAGTACTATTAAATGACTCTTTGGTAATAGTAAAGTTCTATCATCCATTAATTTAGTCAATAATGTTTAATGGTTTACTTATGAGAAAATAAATAGCTAGCAGGTGAAATGAATGCTGAAGCATAGCCGAAATGATGATCAACCTGGAAATGATTTATTACAAGGAACCTGCCCACAAAAAACATTGTTACTGTCATATATAAAAGAGCCGGTACAAATCAATGGAGCCAATTTAAATCACTAGACTCAATATAAATCAATGGAGACAACTTAAATCAATATGCTCATGAATTTGTAGTGAGGTTTCAAATCCACCCTAATGATAGTAAGCTTCCACCTAAACATTTTATTAGGTCTCATATATCCACACCTGTACATTTTAATAGTTGATATTTTTTGTATCTAGAAAACACATTTTTAAGTATTCATAGTAATCTAGAGTAACATAGTAGATGACTTTAGATAAAGACCTATTGTTCCACCCAGTTTGCCAACTTGTTTTCCTCTCTGGTTCACTACCGCTTCAGATCGAAGAGCATATAAATTAGCATCAGCTGTCGTATCATTTACCCAACCTCTCAACTCTGTTCCTCTATACCACGTATACTTAAATGCTGTTGCAGTTAATGCAGCAAGTTCTCCCAAGACTTGCTGGTAGGCTGTTCTGGGCCTTTTCATTATCCTCTTGTTTTCTATATTGTATTTTAATTTTTTATTGTCTTTATCTACCTATGCCAAACACATTTCTAGAGAGGCCTCTCATTTTGGCAAAAGTACCTTTAGACCGTCTTCTGCCTCCAACTGCAAAACATACTTTAGAATTCACATGTTTGCCTATTTCTAACATGTCAAGATGAAGTTTCCCGCCAAAAGAAGACATCTGATAAGATCATTCTCAAAATCCAGAATGGCATTTATTACAACCAATAAATCTTTAGAATTTATTCTGTGAAAGAGGAATTGTAGTTGTCATGTTAGTCTACTTGTATATAAGAACATAAGATATGCCATACTGAGTCAGACCAAGGTCCATCAAGCACAATATCCTGTTTCCAACAGTGGCCAATCCAGGTCACAAGTACCTAGCAGATTCCCAATAAGACACATAGGGGCTTGTTTACAAAGCCATGGTAGCGGACTCCGTGCGATATCAGAGGCATGGCCCCATTGAATTCAATGGGGCCGCAGCGCTGATATTGGGCGGAGTCCGCTACCGCGTTTTAGTAAACATGCCCCATAGATTCCACAATGCTTGTCCCGGGACAAGCAGTGGATTTCCCTAGTCCTCTTTAATAATGGTTTATGGACCTTTCTTCCAGGAACTTGAGCAAACTTTTTTTAAATTCAGCTATATTAACAGCTTTTACTACACCCCCCCCCCCCCCCCCCGGTAACAAATTCCAGAGCTTGATTATGTGTTCAGTGAAAAAATATTTTTTCTTATTAGTCTTAAAAGAGTTACACTGTAGCTTCATTGCATGTCCCCTAGTCTTTCTACTTTTTGATGGCGAAAATAATAGATCTATGATCACCATTCCACTCAATTCATTAATTTATAGACCTTTATCATATCTCCCCTCAGTCTTCTCTTTTCCAAGTTGAAGATCCCTAACCTTTTAAGCCTCTCCTCATAGGAGTATCCGTTACCATTTTGTTGGCTCTTCTCTGTACCTTTACTAATTCCGCTATATCCTTTTTGATCAATAAGAGGCATGACATCCCAGCCCCACAACACCCGCCAATACGTATAGCACATAACCTATGGCACACATAACATGATTAGCTCTTACTCCTAAACTCAACAGTCCAGTCCTTCAGCCGCAGTCACCAGCCCTGGGGGAGCTCTGCTGCTGCCGACGCAGCCGCTTATCTCCTCTTTGTGCTCTCTGCCATCCTCCCGCGCGTTCCGCTGTCCGGGAAACTCTCGTTGGCTCCCCCGCTGACAGGCCCGGGACGTCAGCCCAGCCCGCCTGTTTAAGCACTCCCGCCGCCACCTCTGGGGTTCTAACATGGGAGGCCACCCCGCCAATGGAGAATTGAAGCCCAAAAGGGAAAGTCCACTTATATTTAACCTGTTGCTCTCGTAGCCTCTTCGTTATGGGGACCATGTCCCTCCGTTTCCGAATGGTGATGGCAGAGAGGTCGGCGTAGAGCTCGACCCGCTGATTCTCCCACTTCAATTCAGGCAGACACCTCGCTATCTCCATAATGGCATTCTTGGTTGAATACTCATGGAAGCAGGCCACAATATCTCGAGGCCTGCCTTCCTGCCACGGGCCCAGCGCCCTATGGGCACGCTCCAGCTTCAAGCACCGCGTGCTGTCAGGCCCCTCAGCTTGTTCCAAAATTTGTTTGCTAAGCAGCTCCACCAGCCGTATACAATCCTCTTTCTCTTGGCTTTCAGGCACTCCACGAACGCGAATGTTAGTCCTCCGGGACCAGTTTTCGAGGTCTTCAATCTTCGCCCACAGCTCGGCCTGATCACCGTCCAAGGTCTCCATCTTTTCTTTCAGACCCTGCACGACATTGTCCTGGGCCTCCATTTTATTTTCCACCTCCTCCAAGTGGCCTCCCACTTCTCGCAACTCCCCCTTCAAGTCCTCCAGCCAGATCTGGACATCTGCCTGAAAACTAGCAAGGTCCTGCTGGAGTGTGCCAAACCATGATTTCAATTCGCCGCGCAGACCCTCAATCTCACTGGTCTGGGCAGGTTCCGCACATGTAGGGGATTTTGCCGCCTCCTCCACGGAAGCCACGGGCGCCGCCATTTTGCTTTTCGGCGCGGTGCTGCCCGATCCTCCTTTATAGGCGAATGCTTTCAACTCCGCCGCCCCTTTCTTCATCGCGGCTCTCCTCCACACACCTTCGCCTACTTCTCCAATAAAGTTGAGGACTTTCCCGCTGAAATAAAGCTTATTGTATGCCAATTATATTCCCGGGCCGTCGGAGCTCCGCTCTCACGCTCCCACTCGGACCGGTGACGTCATTTCTTCCTCCGCTATATCCTTTTTAAGATACAATGACCAGAATTGCACACAATATTCAAGGTGCGGTTGCATGGAAAAATACAGAGGCATTATAATATCCTTAGTTTTATTCTCCATTCCTTTCCTTATGATTCCAAGAATTCAATTTGCCTTCTTGGCCACCGCTGCACACTGGACGGAGTGTTTCGATGTATTATCCACGACGCCTAAATATTTTTCCTGGGTGGTGGTTCCTAATGTGTAACCTTGCATCATGTAACCAAAGTTTGGGTTGTTCTTTCCTAGGTGCATAACTTTGCACTTGTCCACATTAAATTTCATCTGCTATCTGAACATCCAGTCTTCCAATTTATCAAGGTTCTCTTGCAATTTTTCACAATCCTCTTGGGTTTTAACAACTTTGAATAATTTTGTGTCATCTGCAAATTTGATTACCTCACTTGTTATCCCCATTTCCAGGTCATTTATGAATAAGTTAAAAGGCAGTGGACTGGGGGGGCGGAGCCTGATGTCCAGCGGGATGGTCGCATAACGCTGAGGCTCCCGAGAGGCCTACTCAGAATCCTGAATTAACACCGTACATACTTGGAACTTCTACTCTGATCTTGCCGGGGCACATTGGTGAGATGGCGGGGACCAAACCCACGCGCTTGGAATTTGGATTTCCAGCGGCTTCTCACGGCAAACGTTCCAAAACTGAACCTCCGTCCCCGCAGAAGGGGCTGGCCTTGCGCGAGGGCCCCGAAATGCAGCAGGAAATCCTCGCAGAGATTAGAGGGGTCAAAAACCTTGTGCAGTCAAACGGTGAAGCACTCCGAGCGCTGCGGGAAGATTTTGGTGTGCTGCAAAGCAAGCTAGAAGGGCTTTCTTCGCGTCAGGACAAAATGGAGAGCATATTGGACTCCCATGCGGCCCGGTTGTCCAAACTCGACAAAGTTGAACGTCAGGTGCGGGCATTGCAGAAAGAAGTGGAAGATGGCAATAATAGAGCGCGCCGCAACAACATACGACTCGTGGGCATACCGGAGGGAGCGGAATCGGGAGACATGAAAGAGTTTTTATGCAAAATCCTCCCTTCCCTGCTCCAAATCACCTTTACCAACGATTTGGAGATCGATCGCGCTCATCGTGTACCCACAAGCATAACGCTCAACAGGAAGACCCCGCGGCCTATCATTTTTCGACTTTTGAGATATCAACACGTTGAGCAAATTCTAAATGCCTCTCGGGCAAAGGGCCATATGGAGTTTGAGAGCCACAAGATCTCCTTCTATCCCGACTTGGCTAAACCCACGGTCGACCGCCGAAAGCGCTTTCTGGAATTCCGGCCGAGGCTTCAACAACTACAAGCACGCTATGGCCTGATGTACCCGGCCAAGCTCCGAGTCACGCTTCACAATCACACAAGAACATTTGAGGACCCTGATCTACTAGCGGAGTTTTTGGATTCCAAAGAAGCCGACTTGATGCGCTGACTTCCAGAATATTCCTGCAAGTATTCTTATATCCGCTGTACCTGCCATATTGGATCTGCCGCAGCCCAGCAAAGAGTCTGGCGAGGGCGGTTTGTTGCCTTACTTTTGATGATATCTGTGACCCGACTCCATCTACCCACAGTAGCCTCGATGAGTATCAGAGACAGTGTTAATTATGGACTCTGGTGTTTCTTTTCCTTTTTTTCATGTCTTTCTATTTCCTCTCTAGGGCCTCCTCCCGCAGACATATGGTCGCCATATTCTTTGGGGGTTTTGCTTCTTCTCTAAGATACTTTGGTACATACTTTTCAATATGGGGTGTATTAGCCAGAATACTCGGTGATTATGTCATTGTTGCACAGATTCTGATTATGTTGTATGTCTTCAAGCGCCCTCACTTAAAATGTCTATTACTGATTGATGGCACCATGTAAGATTTTCTCATTGAACGTAAAAGGAATCAATAATCCGATAAAACGGAAGAAAATCCTAAGCTACCTAAGTCAGGAAGCTGCGGATCTGATTTTTCTCCAAGAAACGCATTTAAATTCGAAGGAAACTCTTAAACTCAATATTAAACCTTACATGGTGGCCGCCTATTCCCCAGCCGTTTCCAAGAAATGTGGGGTTGCCATACTGGTTAGGAAATCTTTGCATGCTACTATTATTGCGACTAGTTCAGATACAGAAGGTAGATGGTCCAGAGTTCACCTCCAGATAGGTAGCCTTGAAGTTACATGTATATGCCTTTACGCTCCTAATGTGGATGACCCTGCCTTTTTTGCTACCATTGCTCAGGTTGCGCAGGCCTCTGCTGATACTTCATTGATAATTGGGGGGGATTTCAATCTAGTCCTTGATCCCCTGATTGACAAACAGCCGCCTAGGACAAGTGGTCCCCCCAAGAGTCACACCACGCTTACCTCCCTGATCAAAGATCTTGCTTTAGTTGATCTATGGAGGTTACTACACCCCAATGAGCTTGACTTCACCTTCTTCTCTTCCCCTCATAACTCCCAGTCTCGCATAGACTTCTTTCTAATATCAAAACTGTTAGTTCCTCAGGTGGACACTGCAAAGATTCACTCCCAACATATTTCAGATCATGCTGCCATTTCCTTTCAATTACACACTACTGCACCCCAAGGGAACTCGGGGGCCTGGTTCTTTGATAGAGCCCTGTTAACTCAGCCAGAGTTCCAGTTAGAAATTCGAGCAGCCATACAGGATTACTTCCATTTTAATCTACCCCAGGATACTGCGAATTGGGCTTGGTGGGAGGGCTTCAAAGCGGCCATTCGAGCAACGATCACTAGCTATCAAATCCGCCTGCGAAAACAACGCAAACAGCAGCTACTCATACTAGACCAACAAATAAAAGCAGGCGAACGAGTTCTAACTTCACGTACTGATCCATGTGTATTAATTCGATTACAGCGTCTCCGTTTTCAATATAATTCAATCCTCTCAACTGAAGCTTCTAAGAGTATTGAGCTTCAGCGAGGGACATATTATCGTGAAAATAACCGAGCCGGTCGACTCTTGGCCAACGCCTTGAAAGGTCAAAAAGAAGCCAAACGCGTAGCGGCCCTTCGAGCTCCACAGGGAGGGGGCATAGTGACCACAGACTCCGACATCGTAGAGCTCTTTCGGGATTTTTATACCCGCCTATATCAATCTGAATGTGAGTTCTCGTCAGAGACATTCGAGCGATTGCTTTCTGGCATTCAGCGGCCGACCCTCTCTGAAGATGATAGGGATGCGATGGATGCACCCTTCTCTACTTCAGAGATCCAATCTGCCCTAAAACGAACAGCCTCGGGCCGTGCCGCAGGGCCCGATGGTCTCCCGACCGAATTCTACAGAACGTTCAGTGCAGATTTAGTTCCCTATTTAAAACTCTATTTTGCTGCCCTTGCGGTAGATACATCCTCTTTGGGATCCTTTTCTGCAGCTAATGTAGTAGTATTTGAGAAAGAAGGCAGAGATCCGCTACTAACCGCCAACTACCGTCCAATCTCCCTACTCAATGCCGATTATAAGATCTTCGCAACGATCTTGGCCACCCGGCTATCTGACAGGATGGCCACCCTAATTCACCCCGACCAATGCGGTTTTATACCCGGCAGATCAACTGCTGACAATGCTCGGACCTTGTGCCATGTGCTATCCAGTGCTGCCAATCTAGATCACCCATGGGTGGGTCTTTCCCTGGATGCCGAAAAAGCCTTTGACCGCCTAGAATGGCCCTTCTTATTTGCAGTTCTCCGATGGTATGGCTTTGGGGAGGGCTTCCTCCGATATCTCCAAGTCATGTATACTCAACCTGTCGCCAGTATTTGTGTAAATGCCATCAAGTCTCAGCCATTTAATCTCCAAAGAGGCACGCGTCAAGGTTGCCCCCTATCACCAATGCTCTTTGATCTAGCTCTTGAACCCCTAGCCCTCCTTATTAGACAGTCCGCACGTATTCGAGGTGTCCCCTTCAGTCATAGGGAGATTAAACTCTCTGCATATGCAGATGACCGTATGCTTTTCGTATCCCTCGATTCGGTTCCAGCTGTCTTGGATCTGATTGACGGATACTCACAATTATCGGGCTATAAAATTAACTGGACCAAATCTGTAGCATTCCCACTGAACCGCTGGGCACATGAGGCTGACATGCAGGCCTTTCCCTTCCTTTGGCAATCCCGCATGGTGAAGTATCTCGGGGTCTATTACTGTTCTCCTTTAGAAGACACTATCAGTTTTAATGCCAAAGAGGTAGTCTCCAAAGTCCGTGAGCTCACGAATCGTTGGTCTCCCTTATCTCTTACATGGTGGGGCCGCTTAGAAACTGTGAAAATGATGATAGTCCCCAAAGTGAACTACATTTTAGAAATGCTGCCATGTTTACTCCCGCTACATACTTATAAAGATATTGAGGGCCTTCTCGTCCGTTATCTCTGGCAGGGCAAGCCACCAAGGATAGCTAAACAAAAACTACAGTCTGCAAAGGAAAGAGGGGGTACCAGATTTCCTGATTTTCTTAGATATCATCAAGCCTTCCTACTTAAGCAAGGTGCCCGATGGCTAGATGCCTCAACAGACAGCAGACCAGTTTGGCTTGACATAGAAGAGGAGCTTAGTAGCCCAATTCCGTTGACCCATCTCCCCGGTATGTCCTATCAAGTAGACACCCGCCATCCACCAATGATTGTCGATACTCTTGCGGCCTTTAACACTCTCATTCTATCACTGGGCCCGAACGTATGTCCTCAGGACGGACTCCCGCTATGGAATAACCCCAGAATTCAAGTCCTAAATAGAACGATAGCATGGAAACCCTGGTACTCAAGGGGGATCTGGACACCCCAACAGCTTTTCTCTGCAGCTCGTTGGAAAACCTTCTCTGATTTACAAAAGGAATTTGCGTTACCAGCGAAACACTACTTTCAATTGATGCAGCTTCAACACTGCCTCAAAAGTGCTCGAATCATGCCGCCCTCTGCCCCTACTGAGGACGGGCTATTAGAGATAGTTCACTCTATTAGTAGTACACATGGGGTAGCCTCTAACTTTTATAAAATATTATGTCAGGGTACAGACACGGCCACTTTTAGAGCCCAACAAGCCTGGGAGCGCGAACTGCAAACCACTTTAACCCCTGTGCAATGGAGCGTTTTCTGGAGCAAAGTAGTGCGGGTTTCCCGGTCTGCCTCTGTTACCCAAACTCTCTTCTTTTTTGCACACAGATGCTTTTATACCCCAGAAAAAATAGCCAAATGGAACACGAATGCTAGGGACCAGTGTTGGTCTTGCCATACTGCTGTGGGAACCTTCGCTCATGTTATTTATGAATGTCCTCAACTACAGGTTTATTGGGGGCGGGTCTGGGGTTGTATTCAATTTATCTTACACCTTCACGAACCTCTCTCTTGGAAGATCGTGGGACTCCGCTCTGTGGCGGAGGTCCCCTCTCTTCCTAAGAAGGGTCGCTTTCTCCTTGATTTCATGCTGGGTATAGCCATATGCTTAATCACGAGGAATTGGAAGGATAGCTCTCGACTTACTGTCAATGAATGGTGGAACCTCGTCTGCTTATATAGTAAATATGAGCAGATACCTCGGAGAGCTATTCCCCATGCCCAACCTCACTCTCGCTTGTCTAAATGGCAGATGCTTAATGATTATGTACAATCTGCTCATTGCTCCAACATGCCTGTATAATGTGCACTCATCATGTTTCAGATCACCGTTAGGTTTTGCAACACAATAATGTACGTACACGCCCGCTTCGGGAATGATTAGTTTTCTAGAGAAGAAGCAGGGGGGAGGGGGGTGGCAGGGGTTTACTTTGGTGTATGTATTACACTTTATGTATCTGTCTTTTAGCTGTATGTCTTCCTTTTCCTTTGTTGTTATAAAACGAAAATAAAGAATTTAAAAAAAAAATAAAAGGCAGTGGACTTCGCACTTATCCATTGGGTACTCCACTATTCACCTTTCTCCATTGGGGAAATTGGCCATTTAGCCCTATCCTCTGCTTTCCATCTTTTAACCATGCTAGGGAGCTAAAGTTTCCATCTTTTAACCAGTTCCCGATCCACAATAGTACACTGCCTCCTATCCATGACTTTTTAATTTCACCAAGAGTCTCTCATGAGGGACCTTGTCAAAGGCTTTCTGAAGATCTAAATACACTATATTGACCGGTTCACCTTTGTGTACCTGTTTATTCACACCTTCAAAAAATATAACAGATTAGTAAGGCATGGCTAAAGTCATGTTGGCTTTCTCCCATTAAACCATGACAATCAACATGTTCAGTAATTTTGTTCTTTATAATAGTTTCTACCATTTTGCCTGGTACTAACATCAGGCTCACTGGTTTGAAGTTTCCCAGATCACTCCTGGAACCCTTTTTAAAAATTGGCATTACGTTGCCCATTCACTAATCTTCAGGTATTACAGATGATTTTAATGATAGCTCACAGATTACTAATAGTAGGTCTGCAATCTCATATGTCAGTTCTTTCAATACCCTTGGATGTATATCATCTGGTCCAAGTGGTTTGCTACTCTTTTGTTTACCAAATAGTTGAATATATCTTCCTGGTTTATTTATATTTCTTTCAATTCTTCCAATGTATTACCTTTAAATACCATTTTAGTCATGGGTAACTTCCCTACATCTTCTTCAGTAAAGACCGAAGCAAATAATTCATTCAGTTTCTCCGCTATGGCCTTGTCCCCTCTTAGTGCCCCTTTTACCCCTCTATCATCTAATGGTCTAACTGACTCTTTCATAGCTTTTTTGCTATGAATGTAGTTGAAAAAGTCTTTATTATGCATTTTTGCTTCCACAGCAAAATTTGTTTCAAATTCTCTCTTTGACTGCCTTATCAATGCCTTGCATCTAACTTGCCAGTGCTTATGTTGTTTCCAGTTTTCATCATTTGGCTCCTTTTTCCATTTCCTGGAAGATGCTTTTTTGACTACAAAAGTCTCTCTGACCTCATTTTTAAACCATGCTGGCAGTGTTTTGGACTTCCTTCCACTTTTCTTAAAGCATGGAATACATGCCCATGCTTGATGTAAATCTTTAACCTTTGCAGCTGCTCCTTTTATTTTTTCTTAACTATTTTGCTCATTTATCACAGTCTCCCTTTTGAAAGTAAAAGGTAGTACTGTGGTTTCCATCTGTCCTTCCTCCATTTATTAAATCAAACACAGTCATGCTATGATCACTATTGCCAAGTGACCCCAACATCCTTATGTCTTGCACCAGATCTTGTGTTCCACTAAGACTAGGTCCAAAATGGTTCCCCTCTTGTCAGTTCATGAACCAGCTGCTCCAAGAAGTAGTCTTTTATTTCATCTAGAAACTTTATCTCCCAGCATGTTCTGCTGTGACATTGACCTAGTCAATACTGGAGTAATTGAAATCACCCATTACTATTACTTTTATTAGCTTCCCTGATTTCTTTGAGCATGTCATCATCCATTTGTTCATTCTGGCCAGGCGGATGATAGTACACCCCCACTGCCGTCACCTTCCCCTTTTTACATGGAATTTTGATCAAAAGAGTGTATTTTGTTTTCTGCAAAACTTTAATTCTTTGTGACTAAATGCCCTCTCTAACATAGAGTGCAACCCTTCCACCAATTTGATCTACTTTATCATTGCAATATTGCTTGTACCCTGGTATCACAGTGTCCCATTGATTGTCTTCCTTCCACCAGGTCTCTGAGATACCAATAATATCTAACCTCTCATTTAGTGCTGCAGTATATATTCTCACTCTCCCATCTTATTTTTTTAGAATTCTAACATTTGCATCCAAGCATTTTAGAGGTTGTATTTTATTCATATTAATCTGGTTATCAGTAGGCAGGGGTAATTTGGAACTTTAAGCTCTGTCTGCTCTGTACTTAAGGGCATTTGGGTTACTTTTGTCTTTATTTAAACCTCTCTGTCGATATGCCCTAACTTCAATCTTTTGCTAGTATCCTTCAAAAATACATCCTTCCAAACCATGCGCTCTTGGGCGACTGTCTGCTTTCCCCTATCATCTAGTTTAAATGCTGCTCTATCTCCTTTTTGGTGTGGAGGAGTAGCCTAATGGTTAGAGCAACTACCTAATACCCAGAAGATCAAGGGTTCATGTCCCACTGGCACTTCTTGTGACCTTGGGCAAGTCACTTTACCCTCCATTGCCTCAGAAGAAAAGGCTGGCAATCTACTTCTGGTGATGCATTGCCAAGAAAACCCAGAAGTAGCTGGGTCGCTAGGAGTCAACACTGACTTGATGGCACTAAAAAAAAAAAATCTCCTTTTTAAAGGTTAATGCCAGCAGCCTGGTTCCATCCCAGTTAAGGTAGAGCCCATCCCTTTGAAAAAGCTCTCCTTTCCCCTGAATATTGCCCAGTTCCTAACAAATCCAAAACCTTCTTCCTTGTACCATCAACTCTCTTCCTTGCACCATTATCTCATCCATACTTTCAAATTCCAGAGCTCTGCCTCATTTTAAGTCCTGTGCATGCAATGGGAAGTATTTCTGAGAATGCTACACTGGCTGGATTTCAACTTCCTACCTAAAAGCCTAAAATCCAGAACCTCCTTCCTACATTTTCCTATGTCGTTGGTACCAACATGCACCAAAACAGAAGACTCCTCCCCAGCGCTTTCAAAAACATTGTCTAGGTGGTGCATGATGTCCTCTACCTTTATTTTATTTATTTTATTTAACAAATTTGTATATACCGCAACCTTCCGAGGATCAGGTGCAGTTTACATATAACAGTTAAGGAAACAGAGATGTATTTCTGTTTTTACATTGAACGATAACATGAACTATGTGCAATTAACATTTGAACTTTTAACCTTTAAACTTTTTGAACTTTTTGGAGCTATGTACAATTAACTATATACAGATATAGAAGGAGAAGTTCAACAGTATAAGCATAATAGGCAATATTGAGGTCAAAATATCTTTAGTCCTTGCGGTGCTGATCTACTTGTCTTGTATAGTTTATCCCTTTTCATATTGGAGTTGAGAGTTAGTTGGTGTGCCGTAATAGGAGGTAAAAAGGTGAGTTTTTAAATTTTTGCGTAGATCTTTAAAGTCAGTTAATGCTCTGAGTTCATCAGGTAGCGAGCTCCAGAGCGTGGGGGCTGCATGGGAGAAAGCCTTTTTATTTGTTGTTTTTTTGGATTTTGTGAATTCTTTCGGCATTTTTAGTTTGTTGGCATTGCCTCTTCTATGTGCACTATGGGGTGTGTCTTTTATAATTAGTTTATTTAAGGTTTCTGGGGCAGTGTTGTTTAGTGCTTTAAAAGTGGTTATTATTAATTTATAATTTATTCTGCATTGGATAGGTAGCCAGTGTAGTTTGGCTAGGTAGGGGGTGATATGTGCTCGAAAGGGTGGACCTTCATTATAGTTCTGGCAGCAGCATTTTGAGCCAGTTGGAGTCTTCTGATGTTATGGTTTGATGTGCCTAGTAGAGAGAGGTTGGCGAAGTCAAAATGAGGGGTGATTATGGCTTGAATAATGCTTAGGAAATCTTGCAGGTGGACTAGTGGGCGTAGTTGTTTTAAAACTTTGAGTTTAAAGTAAATTTTATTTGTTGTTTTTCTTATATGTGTGTTCATACTAAGTTGAGTGTCTAGTAACACCCCTAAGTATTTTATTTCACTTTTTATGTGGATGTCATGATTCTGAAGTGTGATGTGGGTGGGGGGAGTAAAGGATTTGTTCTTTGTTACAATTAGTATGTCAGTTTTGGAATGGTTAATGAAGAAATTGTGGTCTTCTAACCAAGTTGCCAATTCGTTGAAGCAGTCCGTTAAGAGTTGGAGGGGAATCGTAGGGATTGTGAAGGGAACGTACAGCATAATGTCGTCCGCGTATATGTGATAATGGATTTTGAATTTTTTAAAGATATTACATATTGGTTGTATATATATGTTGAACAGTAGAGCAGATAGTGCAGAGCCTTGGGGGAGTCCTATTTCCTGTTTGTATGTGTTGGAGGTTTGATTGTTGATCCTGACAGTTTGGGATCTGTTGGAGAGATATGATGTAAACCATTTAAGGACTGTTGAGTTGGCACCGATTTGTGTGAGCCTATTGAGCATTAGTGTATGGTGAACACAGTCAAAAGTCACAGATATGTCTAGAAAAAGAAGTAGGAATGCTTTTTTAGGGCTGTCTATTCCTCTTACTAGTGTGTCTAGGAGGACTGTTAAAAGAGTGTCTACTCCATGACCAGGACGGAAGCCATATTGTTGGTCATCAAGGGGAGCTGATGTGTCAATGTAATCTTGTGTTTGAGTTTGAACTACTTTTTCTATGAGTTTAGCCATGAATGGTATACTGGAGATGGGTCTGTAAGATTTCGGTGAGGTTTTGTCCAATGTATTGTTTTTTAGTATGGGTCTAATTTGCGCATGCTTTAGAGTAGGCGGGAGATAGCCTTGTTTTAGTGATAGATTAATTAGTGGTATTATGAAAGGGGATAAAGTTGGAAGGGTGTTCTTTATCCAATTTACTGGGCAGGGATCAAGGTGATAAGTAGTGGTATTTAAGTGCATCATAATATTCTTAAGGGTCTCTTTTGTTATGGGGTGGAAATTGTTCCAAGAATCTAATGGGGGTTGATTTGATATGGATTGTGGAATTGATAAGATATTATTTATTTTTGATTTGTTTATGTAGTAATTTGCTAAGGTTTGGGGAGATATGTCGATAGCTTCATGACTTGAGTTGAATGTGTTTTTGGTTAGTTTTTGGACAATGGAGAAAAGTTCTCTTGGTCTGTTGATAGATTTTTTCAGAATAGAGGAGTTGAAGTTTTTCTTAGCGCTGTCTGTGGCCTCTCTGTAGTTTTTGAGATAAGTACAATAGAGTTCGTTATGTGAGGTAGCTTTAGTTTTGCGCCACTTTAGTTCTATTTTCCTAAGTGTTCTTTTCATAGTTTTTAAAGTGTTGTTAAACCATGGGGCATTATCAGTTCTGTGACGGGTGGTCTTCTTGTTTGATTGTTTATTTGCTGCTGCTTTTGATATTGTATTATGCCAAATTGTAATGGCCTCATCAAGGTTGGTAGGTGATGAGGAGAGGTAAGGGGTAGTTAGGTCTAGGAATTCTTCTGCGTTGAATTTTTTAAATCTAGGGGGTAGGGGTTCTTGCTGGTTATGTTTGTTAATTGAGTCCATGGGTTTAATAGTAAAATTGATCAGGTAGTGGTCTGACCATGGAATCGGTGTACACTTTAGGGATTCTGGATTAAAATGTTTATGGAGTACTTCCGGGAGAAATATGAGGTCTAAGGTTCCTCCTTTGTTATGGGTCTTTGTACCTTTGCACCAGACAGGCATGTTACCAGGTGATCCTCATGTTTACCAGCCACCCTATTACCTACATGCCTAATGATTGAATCACCAACTATAACGGCCATCCTAACCCTTTCCTCATGGGCATATGGCCATGGAGAAACCTCCTCGGTGAAAGAGGGTTTACATTACCTGGAGGACAGGTCCTAGCTACAGGATCATTTCCTGCAACACCAGAGTGATGCTCTCCTGTCATATGATCTTTCTTCTCAATGGAAATAGGGAGGCTGCCAGACTGGAGGTGAGAATTCAGTATTATGTCTCTGTAGGTCTCGTCTATATACCTCTCTGTCTTTCTTATCTCCTCCAAGTCTTCAACTCTAGTCTCCACAGATCAGACTCGTTTCCTGAGAACAAAGAGTTCCTTACACCTAGTGCACATGTAAGACCCCTCACCAACTGGGAGAAAATCATTCATGTGACACTCAATACAAAAGACTGGAAGGCCCCCATCTCACTGTTGGACTGCTCTCTGCATCTTAGTTTTAAGGTTTTGTTTAGGTATTTAAGTTGTTTACTTATTTAAGTTTGCTGGGATACTTATACTAATACTATACCTAATACATTTATTGGACTTTGTTCACCTTAAGAGTAATAATTCTCAGATCCCTAATTAATCTATTCCTGATGAGGATAACCAGCCACAGCTGTAAGTGAATATATTTATTTATTTATTTATTACAATTTCTTATATACCGCACTATTGTCAGCGCGGTTTACATACAACAAAATGACCATAACAAACTGCTTGGCTTCACATAGAACAGGAGTAACAACTTGGATAACATGTTTATAGGTACCTCCTTCCCTTTAATATGTTTAAGAGTCTATAAAGCTAAGATTATCCCTGGGGTGAATGGGAGTCAGGGTGGGTGGGAGGGGAAGAAGACTTAATAAAAGCTGGCTTGCTACACAGTGCCCTGATCTTTGCTTCTTAGGTAAAGTCTTACCAATTTTCTGGGTGATTCATATAGCTCTTAGTTTGATAGAAGAGGCCTATCAAATTGCCGCTTGATCTGTCACCTGGCTTTAACACCTATTTAAGACAACTTCACAGATCTTTTGCCTCCTAACTTGAAGGCCTCTTTATAAAGGACACTAGAAAAGCATTTATTTATTTCTACTCAGAGACTATTTATTCTACTTGTATGCTAAGCTATACTCTGATTTGATTTAAATAAAAACAAATTTATTTCAATGATTATTTTCTCTATTTTATTTTCTATGCTAAGCTATACTCTGATTTGATTTAAATGAAAAGCTTTCTGGTGGTGCTAAGTCCTGACTGGCTCAGCAAAAACACTGAATTCTAAAATACACAGATTCATCAGCATAACCCAAAGAATTCCCTTTTTCTCCAAGATTTAGGGGTATGTTTACACAGCAGCAGTAGTGGTCTCCGTGCAATATCAGAGCTGTAGCCCCATTGACTTCAATGGGGACACGACTCTGATATCGCACGGAGGCCGCTACTGCTGCTTTGTAAACATACCCCTTAGAGTATATTCCAGAAGATAAATACTTAAAAGTGCAGATCTTTTTCCAGCTATAGCAATCCATTTTGGTAGTCCTTCAAGACTATATCTGGAAATAAAGGTCACAATTAAATTGCAGATATCACCTATCACTTGGCCTATCTGTGAAAGTGGAAAGACTAAGGCCCTCACTCTCAAATGTGGGTTGCAGGGCTGCATGTCCCATCTAGACCCTATTCCCCATTATGTCCTGTGCTTCAGGATGGGGAGAGCCAGCAGGGGCTGGAGGGGGCGGGGTAGGGGTGTGCCACCCGGCAGCATGTATAGGGCTGATTCAGGTCACAACTCTGTACGTGCAGCCGGGCCTGCTGGGACATACTGCTTATATCACCTGAGAGGGGGTATAAGCAGCACAATTTGCTGGATTGGAGAAGGGGAGCCACCCCTGGGGCCAGGGCTGGGTGGGGGGGTCCCAGCCACCTGATCCAGTCCACGGAAGGCCAGCTCTTGGGTTGGGCGGCAGGGATTTGGGGGGCCAGAGCTGCAGATGCTGGGGGCACTGGCAGGGAGGACACCCCGCAGGCAGAGGGGGCATGCCGGGCCATTCTTGGGCCCAATTCTGGCTTCCCCCCCCATCTTCAGCAGAGACATTTGGACAGCCTGGACATCCCCCTCCTGGAATGGGGCTCTAATGGTCTCTTTTACTAAAGTTTGCTAAAGATTTGCAATTAACATACTAAACATGCACGTTAATTGTAAAGCCTCTGAGATAGCTGAAGGGATGTGAACGGTATGGTTCTGGCAGCTAATGAACCAATCTAACGTACTCCACCAAGGCGGGTTCACTTAGTGACTCCCATAGAGGAGTCATTAGGTGAACTTGTATTAAGAGTCGCATTGCCGCTGAGTGTACGGCAATAGCTTTGGAGGTAGTGGTAATGCGCTCTCCATGCCCACACTCCATTCATTTCCCACCCATCCTGTAAGCACAGATTAATGGGCATTTTAGCATGCCGTGGAAGACCCCATGTTCGCATTTAGCATTCCCGGCTGCCAGTTGCCGCATGTTGATATGCATGTTAACCAGTTACTGGACTTAAGTAAAAGGAGCCTAAGAGTATTTATTTATTTATTAAGAGTAACCTCATAGAAACTATTGAAAAGTTTCTAAAACATAATTTCCAGAAAAACTTCAAATGTATATAAAATAGATCCTTGCTATTCAGTGGTTGTTGTCTAGTTTTGCTCATTTAGAATAGTTTTTGTTTAGCAAATTGTTTTCCACTGGGAAAAGCTGAGCCCTTTAAAACAGCAGAGCCAACTGAATAAACCATAACCGAGAACATGTGATTTTTGAGATTCTATTTATTTTGTGCTTCTATTATAATGGAGTGGAGGAGTAGCCTAGTGGTTAGAACACTGGCTTAGCAACCAGGGTTCAGTTCCCACTAGCACTCCTTGCAGCCTTGGGCAAGTCACATAACCCTCCATTGCCTTGGAAGAAAGGCCTGGCAATCTACCTCCAGTGACACTGCCAAGAAAACCCAGGAGCTTCTGGGTCACCAGGAGTCAGGACTGACTCAAAGGCACACATTATAATAGGCTCACTGTCATATGCAGCTAAATAGGTGGTTCCTTTGAAGTAATTAATATGCATGATAGGGAATAGGAGTGATATAGAGGAGTAGCCTAATGCTTAGTGGAAACAGGCTGTGCACCAAGTTTCTCCCAATGATGTTCCTCATGAGCTTAGGCAAGTTACATTACGCCACTCTCCACTGCCTTAAACACATAGTATAGGCCTGATTTACTAATGTGCATTAATGTTTACAGTACATGTGATAATGCTCATTAAAGTGAATTATGTGCTAAGGGGTCAATTTTCTTTACTGCATTAAGGGGCTTGTTTATTAAGTGTGGTAAAGTTTTGCAGTTTCTATGCATTAAAGGCAAAAAAATAACACACAGTAACTGCGCAGCCTGTACAGTAAGTTCTGGTGTGTGGCCAGCATCTGCTCCTGCAGTTACCGCACAGGGCATATAACTTGGATAAACTTACTGCTGCCTGAAAGAAAAAGGCAGTAAATGTGCCTATGCTATCAGTGATGCATTTACTGTGGCCTCTGCATCTCCACTGATACCCCCAGCATCCATTAAATAGCTGCCACATCCCAAAATATCCCCCAACATCCTTTACATAGCCCATCCTACCTCCCCCGACAGCTGCCAAGATATTTAATAAAGATTGCACTTCCTAGACTTCCCTCACCCTTCCCCAGACAACCCCCCAGCTCTTACTAGGGAACCTTGGTGTCTAGTGGGGGGCAGGAGCAATCCCTAGTCACTGCTGACCCAACAATGCCCTAGGAGCAAAACGGCATCTCTGACCCCTGCAGTAGTCTCACAGTAATACCACTAGCGGTCAAGCTGCAAACTAAGTGCTCTTAAATAGGCGGCTAATGCACCCGCAGTGCATGCCCATTTTCCACCTACCATATAACCCACCCAGTTCCCATCCCCTAACATGGCATGCAGTCAATGCATGAATTATTGTGTGCCAGTACGGTAAATGTTATCACGCTCTTGCCCTAACAGCACATGCGCATTCATACACTAACCGCTTAGGTGTTTAATGCAGGTTTTGACAAACATTAACTTAATACAGAAGTAAATAGCCTGTGTTAACTTCCCTATTAAACACCTAATATAAAATTTCATCTCAGGAGTGGGGAGTACAATTTACAGTTAACATAGATGTATCTCTAGCACTGCCAATAAGACAGAACAGTTAGCAACACCTCCGAAGGTCAAGTTAATTGCATTCTGAGTTAGCTAACACGGCCATGCCATTAACATGCGGTACTAGCCTTGCCCTGTATTACTGGCATAGCTGCCTTCCACCAGTGCCAGGAATGCCCCTTACAATTACTGTGGAGATTTCGCATCTATTATGGGTTAACCTTTGCAGTTAGTGTTTGTTTACTAGAAAGTCATGGGTTGATAAATAGGCCCTACTAATAATAATGTGGCTTGCTTTAAATAACATGCATTAAATTGCATTAACGTACATTAATGTGCATTAACGCATACTAATATGTGCAATGCTTCTCAACCTAGTCCTCGGGGCACATCTAGGTCTGTCAGTTTTCAGGATTCCCACAAGGAATATGCATAAGATAGATCTGCATGTAGTGTAGGCAGTGCATGCAAATTTATTTCATCCATATTCATTGTAGGAATCCCAAAACCCCGACGGGCCTAGGTGTGCCCTGAGGACTGGGTTGAGAAACACTGTGTTAGTGCACTTTATTAAATGCAGACCTTAGATTGTAGTTCCTCTGTGGAGTGATACCTATATTCAATTACAACTCACCTTGCGCCAAGGTTTACAAAGAGAAGTGGAGGAGTAGCTTAGTGGTTAGAGCACTGGCTTGGGAACCAAGAGACCACAGTTTATTTCCCACTAGCACTTTTTGCGGCCCTGGGCAAGTTGCTTAACTCTCCATTGCCTCAGAAGAATCCCAGTTATCAATGTCCCTGTTTAATGTGCTTTATGAAATTTAATATACAATGCAAACCGCTTTGACTAAAATGATAAAGCGTTATAAAAAACCTATGCAATAAATAAAAATGTTAAATCTAAAATCCATATTCATAATATTACCCTCATATATGTGCAGTTCTCCAAAATGGCAGCCAGAATGAGATCACCAGGATATGGCTAAATAAATAGCGCTCTGAGCAAAATAAGAGTCTCCATGGCCATATCTGCTAGTTAGCAAACACGCTCTTGCTTCTCTTCATTATCAGGAACAGCTAGTCATCTGGACACCATGGTAGACAACAGAAAAAATATAGGGAAGGTACCGCTCTTCCGCAGCATGTCATACAGAACAAAACCTCGCTGTTGGCTCCCATTCTTTCAGAGTCCCACAGAAAACATTTGTATACACATACACATGATATTTTCAAGAACAGTAAAGGACCATTTCACTAAGCCTTCTCGGCACTTTAGCAATGGTAACTGCCTGTGGTAACTGATACCGTACAGGTATGATAGCGATGGCATGCTAATTCCCATGGTAACTGCACATTGCATGATGGGGTGGGGAAGGGGTGGGTCGGGGCAGAGTGTGGGCTTGGAGAGCACATTTCAGTTAGTGCAGAGGCAATTGCTGCCCACTGACTGTCAATGCAGTAATTAGCAGGGTTGCACATAACCACACCTCTATGAGCAGCATTAAGTGCACCTGTGTTAATTCTGCCACACGTTTGGGCGTGCATCGTCATAGTAACTGCCAGGGGCATGCTGGCCATGCCCCCCGACAATTACCAAAGAGGCTTTGCACATATTGTGTGTTCGATTTAGCACTAAACATGTGTTAAATGAAAAACTCTAATGAGCTTTAGTAAAAGGGCCCCTAAGGCGTTTTTTTTTAGCATATCTCAAAACATTAAAAGGCACTGTTAACTTTTCATTTGACTGGCCATCAAAGCTGCTGTAGGTTTATTAGTCATTTTTATTTACCAATACTTTGAACCATCTATGTTCTAGGTCAATGATAGCGCTAATGTTTTTAAAAGCTTGTAGGTGGATATGATGGTTAATTAGTAAGCATAGAAGAGCTTTGAAAGTCATTGAGATTACTTCACATGTTAGTTTACAAATGCGCCAGAATAACCACTGTGTTTACTGCTGGGATGGCATATTTAATGGGTCAGTTCTATTAGAGTGACAATGGCCTAGACATTGTATTTCTTAATGTCGTTTTTAATTTTATAGGAGTATTATGAATATTGCGGGATGTTTTCAATGGGCCCGCGGCTCGGATATTGCATAGAGTCCGCTACCGCCGTTTAGTAAACTTCCCCCATTGTCTATATTTATGATATTTGTGGTGTTTATTTTGTTATCAAGGAGAGGAGGAGTAGCCTAATGGTTAGAACAGGAGACCAGGGATCAATTCCCACTAGCACTCCTTGTGGCTTTGGGCAAGTCACTTTACCCTCCATCGCCTCAGAAAATCCAAGTTAAAATGTCCCTGTTTAATGTACATTATCAAGTTCAAGTTACAATGTAAACCCCTTTGACTGAAATGATAAAGCGATATTTAAAAAACTTAAATAAGTTATATGCATGTTTCATTTATTGTGGGGTTTTTTCTGGAAAGGTGATCTAGGACTTGGGTAAATACATAATTAAATACATTTATAATGTTTATTCTGAATCAGAGGTAAATACATTTGCAGTTATTTTTATTTACTTTTACAGCTTTTTGTGACAGAAGTGTTAATTCAATCAGCAGCTGGGAAAAAGGAAAAGTTATTTTTAGCAGAAACAGCTGTGGATAGCCATATAGTCAATAAAAAGATTAAAAGCTTTAGTTTAAAAGCCTACTGGTGAAATGCCACCACTCTATCTGAATAGTTTGTTATGTACATAACATTTTCTTTTTTTCAATCATGATTTCACATGTGAAATAATATAACAAAGAAAATATTTAAATTCAAGCAAGCAGAACTAAATCTAGATATACTACCATACATTGAAAATTTTACATGACTAATGCTTTTTCAAGAATGACGAGTGCATGTTCCTTCCCTTTCTAATTTACACATATTTCACACAGAGGTTAAAAAAAATATAAATTAAGCATCTCGGCGTATTTTAGAAGCCTTATTTGCAATTTCCAAATGTAAAATCAATCAATTATGTGTGCAAAGGGCATCAGTGTGTAAATGGTGATTTTAGAAAGTGCTCAGTTTACACATGGATGTCCTGCTACATAGAAATTGCAAAGGGGTATGGTTAGGGCACAGCCTCAGTGGGTCAAACATCTATACGTGTATTCCTCATTTCATCTAGGGAATACATGTGTATGACTGCAATTGTCTATATTGGGATTTAAAACTGCTCTTTGACACATTTAGTTTTTAACCCTGGAATTACTGAGATTTTTTGCACAAAATGAATACCGTTGGGGTCATAAATGACCCCATGACAAATCTTAATTGTTAACCATGAAAATTTTAAACTAAACAGACAAAATATTATTCTGAATTAATTATTTATTATATGAAGGTCAAATGTTTTGAAATTTAATGCTTTATCATAAAATTACATGAAGAGGAGTTGCCATGAAAGCAGTTTTTGCATGCACTTGATGAACACAGTAAAGTACTACAGTCATTTGCATGAGACACAGACAATTTCTGAATGTTCTTTGCAAACATTGCGCTTGCAGGAGGTGCAAACTTTGTTGCTTGTCTTGTCTTTTTCTCTGGAACAGCAGTGACACCTTGCCCTTTTCTTTGGGATCCCGACATTGCAAACAGCATCAGTGACTTCTTCAATGCTGGAAGAAGTCTCGCTGCAAGAGGAATAGACGACGTCTGTGCTTTGACTTGGACTGCCATTCTGGATTTAGTGACATCCAAACAATGAAAGCGTTCAAAGCACTGATGTCCAACATGTTGTAGAAGATTGTCACTGGCCAGTGTCTTGTCATTCGTTTTGTGGTATACGTGCGCAACATTTGATCTGCCATATCTACTCCACCTTTACTAGAATTATAGTCCAAGATCATGCGTGTTTTTTTGTCTGGACGTGTGTTATCTACTTCTTCTTGATCATGCAAACTGCTCAGAAGAACAACCACTTTTCCTTTCTTCAGGCAATAGGAAACCAGAGTGGCGTCATAGCAAAAGGCAAACAATGAAGTGAATACCTCTCGGCCCTTTGCTGTTACAAATTCTGGAGGTAATTCTTTTCTGTTCTTTTGAATTGTCCCCAAAAGTGTCATTTGTTTTTCTAGCAATTTCTGTGATAGGGATAAACTGCAGAAGAAATTGTCAACAGTAGCATTTCTGCCAGATCGCGTCAATCCTTCAGTGAGTTGCAGCACAACCCTTTCACCCTGATTCTGTTCCCTGTTTTGTCCAAGTTCCCTTCCTGTATATACTTGAAGACGCAGAACATATGACTTTGGACTGTCACACAACATCCATAGCTTTATGCCATATTTGCCAGGTTTGCTGGGAATATATTGTCTGAACGGAACACGGCCACGAAATGTAAGCAGTTGCTCATCCACGGTAACATTTTCAACAGGAACAAAGGCGTCACTTAGATTTGCTTCCCAGGTAGCAAAAACGTGTCTGATTGGAGCAAGCTTATCCACGCCTCATTGTTCACGTCTGTTGGTTGCGTCATCAAATCTGAGAGCACAAGAAATTTGCTGAAAACGGTTACGGGCATATTTTTGCCGAAAACAGAACGACCATCTTCAAGGTCCACAACTGAACTATGGATTCATTTTGTGACTTATACACGTCTGAGAGGATCAGAAGTCCTAGAAAATGTTGAAATTCTCTGTCTGTCAAATCTTTCCAGGTGTCGTCATAAATGTGTCTTCCTTGTTTGCTCGTCCACATCATGATTTCATTCAATAAGTTCTTCCTCATGAATAAGTGGAATGCTGCGAGAGGGCCATCAACATTTCGTACAGCATACCTTGTAGGACCTTGTTGTACATGCATGACATTAGCTCTGGCGTATCTTCCAGCAGCTTGCTTTATAGGTTTCCTGTTCCATGATGTGGCATCCTTAGATACATAGGCTTCAATGGCAACATTTGTTCTTATAGTTGATGACCTCTTAGCTCCTCTATGACCACAACTAAGATTCCTCACAGATGATACTGACACTGAGGACTCCTGCCTTCTTCCCCGTCCAGCACAGCCTCGACCTTTGCCTCGACCTGTAACTTGACTCTTTGCTGCAGGCGATGTTAACGGCTCAACATCAGTCTCACATTCACTTGGCGACCAACTGCTGTCACCATCTGAATCATGACTGTCATCATCAGATTTATCACCCGAACTTGGCTGATATGCTTCTTCGCTTGCTGAATATGCTACATCATCAGACGACTCTGAGCCGTCACTGTCAACATCTCGTTGCAATATTTCTCTTACTTGGGCAGCTAAATACTTTTGATTTGACATCATAAACAATAACCTAAAATAAATAAACAAAGATAAAGTTGAATAAAACACAAAGCAGTTTTACTATAGGTGCACAATAATCATGATGAACAAGCTGAAAGCCTTTAGATTTCATCGGAAATAATGAGAGAACATATGATATCAATTACAGAAAATGTGTAATTTTCATAAAATAAGAGTACAAAAAATAAATGATACATAATTAATGATAAATACCTTTGTCAGATCAAAAAATTCACAAAACTGCAAATTGTATCACGATCCAAACCAGACGTAAGCAACTGGGGTCAAAAATGACCCCACTGGTACTCTGTGCTGCAATTCATCGCTAGCGTCACCTAGCGGATGAAAATTATTCCTCTCATGGCACAATATAAAGAGAATATTGGCATGTGAAAAGTCATAAAAAGATTGCATTCTTGAACAACTAGTTTCCGAGATACACTTTGTGAAACTTGCAATGGGGTCACTTTTGACCCCATCGGTACTCAAATCAATTAAAAAAGTGGCCTCAGTAGTTAATTTGTATGTGTAGATTTGCACAATAGTTCACATAAACATGCAAGTGCTGCCCCTTACATATGAAAGTTGTGAAATATCAACTTTCTCATGTAAATACTTGCACTTACAGTTGTAAGCAGCAAGATGGAAAGACCAAAGTCTGGAGCTGGCAGTAGAAGAAAAGGGCACAGATAGAAGGGATCTGCCAGAACAGCCGAGTTCCCAAGGAGGGGTATAGGAAGATAGAAGAGAGGAAAGGTAGTGAGGAGCAGCAGAATGAGTGCACTTATAGGTCAGTAGGAGAAGTCTGAACTGGATATGGGAATGGATAGAGAGCCAATGAAGTGTCTTGAGAAAAGGGGTTATATGAGCATGTAGAGGCTGGCAGAATATTAGCCATGCAGCTAAGTTTTGAACAGATTGAAGGGAAGAGAGATGATTCAGAGGGAGACCAGCAAGGAGGAGGTTGCAATAGTCTAGACAGGAAGTGATGCAGACTTCCTGTTTGCATGGGGGCAGAACCAGCTGACCTTTCAGAGCACAGAACCGGTATGCAGTGTTTCAGACTCTATTAATCACTTCTTTGTTGCTTTATTGTCATTGCCATTGCTGTAGTTTTCAGAGAGATATGGCAGTGGCAGAGGTGGTGATGGTAAGAACAAGGATGGGGGGGAGGGGAGCAGCAAGAACAAGGGTTTGCCTAGGGCATCTCATATCCTTGCAGTGGCCTGTCAATGTGCTGTACACTGCTGTCTACTCAAAGCTTTGTGTACAGTAAGCTCATGCACAAAACTCCTTTCTGAATTGGAAGCGCACAAAACTGTGCACAAAACCTAGTGCACTTTACTGCACCAGCCTGAGATTCAGCTTCTCAAACTTTATCTGCAGCACAGATGAGCCATTAGGGCTATCTTCCTCTTTTTAGATGGAGGTTGTGGGTAGGAGTGAATGGGAGGATTCCTACAGGTGTGTAGTTGAGGTCTCCATTTACAAGTGTACGTATGTAAAGGGGTGTGAATGGATTTTGGTGGGGGATCTCTGTGGGAAGGGTTTGGATGCAGTGTGTCTGAGTGGGGGTGTCTATAATTGTGTACTTGGGATCTGTGTGTGCACAAGTGAATGCATGGGGTGAATGGTTGACTAAGGGGGTTATTTTAGAAGCCCTATTCATGCTTTGGATGTATGGATATGGCATAGAGACATTCAAAGCATGGAGACGTCTCCAGAGGCATTTTAGAAACCAGGTCTGTGGATGTCCTCAACCGGAGGATGTCCAAGTCTGAACGGGTTGGGGACATTGCCGGGGCATTTCCAAGAACTTGGACATCACTGTCTGATCTCAGAAACATCCTGGACATCCGGATTCACATCTAAGGTTATACCTGCTCTAGGCACGAATAGGCACTGGAAAAGTACTTGTTTTGACTGTAAAACATCCAGAGGGCATAGAGAAGATTGCACTCCACCATCCCCTACACTCTGCACAATCACAATGATAGCAGCAGTGAGATGCAAATCCTGACATTAGCCCACTACTCTAACCATTAGGCTATTCCTAGTCATCCATGGTCTGGAATGTTATTCTGGGCATATCGACGTAGATTCCCCCACAGATGTCCATATCAGGCACATCCACTTTTGTGAAATCGTGCCTGAACCGGGACTTGCCTATTTTTTTTCAGCCGTTCTAGTTGGATGTCATTTGTAAAATGCCAGTTCACGTAGTATGTGACTGTGTGAGCAGTAAATGAGTGATATGTAACTGTCTGGATAGTAAGTCACTACATTTATTTTATTTATTTATTTATTTAACCAGCACTTATATGCCGCACCTTCCCATGGATCAGGTGCGGTTTACAAAGAACAATTGTATGAACAGGCAAAACAATAATAAGTACCTGTTCATCTTACATGTAACGTCTGTGGACATTATACAAGGAACAAGCTTAGTACAGTGAACTAGAGCTGTGGGCATAAAACCTTAACACAGAGCTAAGTAACTATATACAAAGAACAGGCTGGTATTAGAGTGAGTAGGCAAGGACATGTCTATAAGTGTATAGTTGAGGGTCTGTATGTATGTGTGTGTGTATGTACATCAGTGACTGAGGTAAGTATATGACTGAGTAGATCAAAGTGGGTAGGAGGTGAATGAATGTGTGGCTACATGGGTAATGAGTGGTTGGATGCAGTGTGAGTCACCGCATTCCTGCCCCTCCCCTCTACTCTTCCCATCTGTCTTCATTTACCCTTCTTTCTTTTCCTTCCCTTCCTCCCCTCTCTCCACTTTCCTTTCCATCCTTTCCTTTGCACCTACCTTCCCAATTCTTCCCTTGTTTCCCTTCAGGCTCATCGCCTCTCTCTTACTCTTCTCAGGCTCACCATCTCTCTTTCTCATCCTTCCATCACAGGCTTGTCCATCCCCAGATCCATCCATTCATATCTCCACTCATTCACTCTCACCTCTGATTGGCCACCTCTCTCACATTGTCCAGGTAATTCCCTCAGATTCATGACCTCATTGTCAAGTTTTACAAGCTCATTCTGTTTCTCTCCTATTTTCCCCTTTGGTCACCTCCCCGGATTCATTTTCTCTCTCTCAATCACCCAGACTCATCCATTCTCAATTCCCAGGATAACCTCCTTCAGGCTCAACCACCCATCCACTTTTCCTCTCCTCCCTCATCCCATCTCTCTGTCTCTCCCCCAGGCTCACTCCACCATTACCCCCAGACTCAGTCACTCATTCACTTCCTTCCCTCAGATTCAACCAATCACTCATCCACCCTACTCCCCTTCATCTCTTTTCTCTCACTAACCCCCCCCCCCCCCCCCCCACCTCGGCTAACCTCTCTCAGACTTATTTCCCCAGGTTCATTCCATCAATTCTCTCCTACCCTCCCCAGATTTATTCATTCATTTGGTCCTTCCATAGGTTTACCCGTCATTCTCTTTCTCCCTTACAGATTAACTTCCAAAGCTGATATTCTCTCATTTTTCCTCCTCCTCATTACCCCCTCTCTCTTTCAATTTCCTCTCCTCGGCCTTGCTGACTCCCTCCTTTTTCAGTGCCTTTAGCTTTGACTGATGAGAACCAACAGGAGAAGAAGGAGAATGGGGGTACCTCCTGAGGAGGGGATAATAATTGACAGCAAAGTATGTCTGGATTTCTGGTGGTGATGCGCACCAGAGGTGAGAAAGGAGGACCCGGATCTGAGGTAATGATGCGTGCTAGAGGTGAGGAGGAAGATCCTCTCTGTGGTAGTAATGCACACTGGAGGTGAGGATGAAGGTCCAAATATGTGGTAATGAAATGTGCCGGAAGTGAGGGAGGAATGTTCCGGTTTGCACTGGTAATCAGCAGAGAGGTGAACGAGAATGGTGGTGCCCTTTTAAGCTGCTAACCCATCGCAGCCATGCGGCAAGGCAGAGCAACTGGCTATATGCTCTGCATTCTCTCATCTCATGTGACTAGCAGAAAAGTGTGGGCTTGATGTGCACTTATAGTGCTGACTATATGCACATATTTTCTTTTATCCAGAGACCGCTTTGACCCGGTGAAAAGCGGGATATAAATACAGTTAAATAAATAAATAAAATAAGAGACATACTGGTGACCCCAAAGTGCCACCTTCTATGAAGGCATGGGGGAGATGTGCCAATGCATTGCAGAAGGCGAATACTGTTCCAAAACAGAGACAATTTATCAGCTAGGTAAGCTGTGCCATGTGTTTTATAATGTCTGTGTGCATGAGGGATCGCATCTGTGATTTCTGGTGTCTAATTGACTAATGGTTTCTATTTTGTATATAATGTCTAATAATGATATCATGGAAATAATGTTCCAATCAAAACATGCTCTGCACGGATTTGTTGCAGTCCATTCATGTGCATAATGCTTTTATTTTCTTTTTCTTCCCCCATTAGAGCTTCTCCCCCTCCTTCCATCCTCTTCCCGCCGAGGGTAAGTCCCATCTCCTTCTGTGACACACATGCCCATACTAATTGTGTATCACACATGCTTAACAAACCTTCTGCTTCCCCATTACTGAGTTCAGCTCAATGTTTATTTCCTTCCTTATGTACAACTCTCTCATCTTCTAAATATGGCATTCACAGATTTGGAAAAATGGGGTCTGTATGCCGAATAACGTTCTTCTGTTTCTAGTTTGGTGGCTAAATAATCTTTGTCATGAAAAGGATGGGAGGAAGTGGTGCCTTTTTGGCTCTTTGCTATTAATACAGTATATTGGCATTGTGCTTTGTGCTTTATGGCTTTGCATTATTGCCCTGTTACTTTTTGCAGCAATCTCTAGCGTGACTGATATTCTTTGTTTGGCTATGCAATCACACTAGCACTTCCAGAGAAACAAAACAATCCGTTTTAGAAATAAGTTATTTGCAAAAAAAGTGGAGTAGACTATTTACCTGAAAAATGTGCAACTAATAATTATCTTCAAGAGAGATGAAATACTATTGTTAAACAGGTTGAAATGATAGTTTCCATTGAGATTAAGGAGGTCTTTTACTAAAAGGCGCTAGCTGGCAGCCGGTGTGCTGGCATGCACTGAAGGCGCGCTGGGACACGTGTTGACAGCTAAGCATGGTGCCATGACAGCGTGGGATGATTCTCGCACTAACTCATTAGGGTTGCGAGTGGGCAGGTTAGGGACAGAGAGTGGGTGTGGTGAGTTCAGCGCCATTAGTGCCGGGTTCACACCGTGCACTAACTGTGTCCTGTGCGATTAGTGTGGGTTCACCTAATGCACCTCAGTAGGTAGAGTTAAGGGCACTTGCACTAATGCAGTGCAAATTATCAGAATGTGCCCAGGAAATGCATTCCACACCCCTGACAGTTTATGCGGGTGGTGTTACATCTAACGCACCATAGTTTTGGCGTCTTAGGTGTAATACCCTAATGCCCTTTAGTAAAAGGACCCCTAAGTCAAATGGAAGCTATTATTTGTGACTTTAAATATATTGTATTAGATCAACCCAATAACATGGATACAGCAGTGTGGCAGAGACCAATTTGACAGAGGTGATATGCTTGGATTCTGGGTGGGAGAGGGAGAATGATTGTCTCTGCAGGATGACTGATGGAGTGAAGGAATAATCTAATGGTTAAACCAGCATCCAGAGCTCCAATTCTGCCACCTCTCCTAATAGCCTGGAGCAAGTCCCATCACTCTCCATTGCCTTGGGTATAAATTGAGGGCCTAATGGGAGAAAAGTCTTAGTAAATTGGAGCTATAGATGGTAAGATCTCAGGAGACAGGGAAATACCCACTGTAACTGAATGTAACTTATCTTGAGCTACCAATAAAATGTGTGAAATAAGTCTAAATAAGAGAAGGCAGAAGAAAATAAAGGGAGATGCTGGACAGGAGACAAAGGGGGAGAGAAAGAAGATGCTGGGCATGCTGAAACCATGGCAAAGAGATAAGTGAGAAGAGGATGGAAATAGAAGGGGGTAAAGGTGGTAAAATAAGGTAATTGAAGACTGGGTAGGGATAAGAATAGAAGACGGGGATCCAAGGCAAGGGAAGAGATGACCAACAAAGAAAGAGATGGAACTGGAGAGAAGTTGAAGTCAGAGGACAGTAGAGGAGGGTGGGGGAAGAGGCGAGTATAAGGGTAGAAATAGCATAATAGAGCATGGGTGAAAGACAGAAGGGAATAAGAGGTTGAGAAAGGAACAAGAGATGGCGAATGGGAGGACTAGGGAAAGGAAAAAAGTAGGGGAATGGGCTAAAAAGGAGGTAAGAGAAGGAATTACATATTCAGTGCCACTTACCATCTTGATAGCAGTGTTGAATGGATGTGGATAATTTATATTGACCTGTTAGTACATTATTATATTACATGTTTGTGTTAGGTATGATATGGAAGAGGGTATTTTAGAAGCCCTCTTCATGAGTTGAACATCTGAAAATTGGCACTTGCACATGCAAAGGATGGAAATGTCCCTGGAGCCATCTTAAAAGCTGAGTATAGAGACGTCCCCAGCATGAGAACATCCATGTAGCAGGGAGCAAGGGAGCAAGGGAGATGCACATCACAGTGTGATTTCAAAATGGCAAGAGCATGTCTGGCCCTGATTGGGATGTGCCCATGCCTATTCCTGCTCCTGAATACCAATAATATGAAAACAGTGCTGTTTCTTGGCTATAACTCTTCCAGGGTTATTATTTCCTACCTGAAGAAACCTGAGCATAAATACAAATGCCAAACATATTACTGGCCCATCACAGCACGTCTAAGAATCTGAAATGGCAGGCCAGGATGTGCAAGTCTCATAGCATAGTCGCCCCCCTTCTAAAATACCCCTGCCAGCACGCCCAAGTACTTGGTTTAGAGACCGTGCAATCCAGGGAAGTTCATATTTCTGAAATGTCCTACACCCGTGCATGCACCCGACCTTACAGCCTGCCCAGGGCCCACCTTCAGTATTGCCCCTCTTCCCCCCCCCCTGATATTTGGACATTCTGCTCTGGATATTCCAGATTCTTTCTAGATGTCCCTTCTAAAATGCCACTTACAGCCTTTAAAAAATTATTACATGAAAGGCTTTAAGATGTAATTTAAAAGTAATATATGGTAGTTTCATTACCTCTAGTTTGGTCAGATTGATTATCCTGCTCATTCTCTGATATTTCTTAGCTTTCATTTTTTATTTATTTACTTGTTAGTTGAGAGGCGAGGAGGAAGAGAGCACCACTCCTAACAAAGGATTCTGATGTCCTTTCTACCTATCAATACAGTTGAAGAAAAACTCTCAAACAATATACTCTCTTCCTCCAGCCCCGCTGAGCCCCGATCGGCAGCAGGAAATGGAGCGGGAAGACGCAACCCCTCCTGCTCTCTATCTCATGGCCAATCAGGCCCCAATGCACCTGAGCAGCAACCAATTTAAAACAGCGCCTCCTGGCGCCATCAGCCTCTCTTCATCCAGCCCCGCTGAACCCCGATCGGCGGCGGGAAAGGGAGCAGGAGGACGCAACCCCTCTCGCTCTCCATCTCACGGCCAATCAGGGCCCAACGCACCCGAGCAGCAACTAATTTAAAACAGTGCCTCCCGGCGCCATCAGCCTCTCTTCTTCCAGCCCCGCTGAGCCCCGATCAGCGGCAGGAAAGTGAGCGAGAGGACGCAACCCCTCCCGCTCTCCATCTCACGGCCAATCAGGGCTCAATGCACTCAAGCAGCAATCAATTTAAAACAGTGCCTCCCGGCACGACCGCGCCTGGTGGGCCCACGCTGGAGGGCTTCACCAGAGGGCCCTTTGGTATGGCCCTTCGGCGGGGCATGCAGGCAACTGGAAACGCTCTGGAACACCGTCTACACCAACCCCATGAGAAGACCTCTGCACAACTGACAAATCGCAACCAAGCACCACACCGGCATCCTCCACCTCAGAACACTACAACCACTCTACCGACACCACCACCAACCGCAAGGTAAGCCTACAACACCTACACATTTCAGCACACCTCTATCCAACTACCAATGCCTCAAGCCATCATAAACACCGAGGTGCCATCTTAGTGCTCTCTTAAAGCACACCGCCCCCTCTCTCAGCCAGCCATCATCATGTTGGGACAACTTTCTCTCATGCTTCTCCTCTCCTGCCTAGCCCAACTTATCTCATGAACATGTTCATTTGCACAATACCAAGAACTAATACCCACCATGTGAACCCTGGGGCATAGAAGCTACAACAACTCCCCCTACCCCAGCAGACCTCCGCCGTCAGTAAACCATCACCGGCTGATTCATATAACCTTTTAATCAATATGTAAAATAAGCCCTCAATTTATACTTAGAAGGATGTTGATAGTTTTCACACTATGTTAATTAAGCAAGCATTGCCTCACTATACGAATTAACCAGTGGCAAGAGGTCTCAGACTTCCAGCGGCAATGCTCCAATGATTTTTACGAGCAATGTGCCTGATTGCATCAACGACCCCAATATGCCTCTGAGTTTTTTCTTTTTCTTTTTTATCTCTTTTTCTTCTTCTTTTATACTTAAAAACTCACTTTCAATGTTTATCTATTTATCACTTGCAATGCTCAAATAATATGGATTTTATCCCATATTTTGAAATCCTCTAAAGCTTTTGAACTGTCACATCTCAGTCTTCTAATATCATACTTGAGAATGTGCTTCACAGCTAAATTAATGTGTATTACTGCTTGTTCATGCGTGCATTTTCATCTACTGATTGTAGCATTTAATAATTGCTTATCTGGTCATCGCTGATCATTTCCCCGACGCCATCTGATAGGTGCCGCACTTTGCGTTTCGTTAATCTTCTTCAGGGGGAGTTAAAATGATCACAGCTCGATATTATTGCACTGTTGAACTATTAATAGCACGATCTACAACACAAAATATATTTATGCGTCAGTTTACCTAATGTAACTATACTGCAGACTTGAACAGGGTGTTACTGTTTCCATTAAATCACCTACCTATGACACTCACGATCATTCTTTACATTTGCAATCATCAGGACTTCCTTCTGACCTGGTTTACTGAATGTCCCAAAAAAACCGCCGCGCATGCGGATAGCTGTACTCACCAAACTTTAAAAGGCTTCTACGTCACTCGAGCAGCCTATTAAATGATAGTACCTGCCCATTGGGGTTCACTTGATTAAACAGCGTCATACTTCCAACTTAAATACAAGCCCGCCATTCAATCCAATTGTTCAAACCTGTGGCTCCCACCGTGCCTAAACGGAAAATCCATCGCTGTTCATGAATTACCAAAGTTTGAGCCCGAGTTTTCCCTCCTTGTCCAGCCATCACCCTGTCAATCACGAAACATCTGAGATCGGTAAACTGATGTTGGTGTTGTACACAATGTGCCACTATGGGGGACTCTAATGATTTACACTTGAGCCGGCTCTTATGCTCATTAATCCTCACTTTTAATGGCCTTTCAGTTTTCCCTATGTAGAGAAGTTTACACGGGCACCTCAAAGCATACACAACAAAATCGGAGGTACATGTTGTTGAACATTTCAAAATGTGCAGTTGCCCTTGATATTCAAATTGTGTAAGCTCCTCAGTTATCATGCAAATATTGCATGCTCCACAGGGTTTATGACCTCTTGTTTCTGACTCGATGGTTCCTGATGAAGATCTTAGCCGTGTTGGACTCAAACTATCTTTTAAATTGGAGTGTCTGGTCCACACGCACCGCACTGTTTTGTCTTCCAGTCCTGGTACGGACTTTAGTACATTTTGATGTTTTCTTATAATGCGTTTCAGATCTCCACTAAAAGGAGAAAATTTAGTGATCAGATTGATAGTGTTGTCGTCCATCAGGGATCTCTTCTGTGTGACTTGTAACAAGAGGGCTCTATTGTTGAACAGAGCACGCTTGTAAGCTGTTTTAACAATTGATTGGGGATACCCTCTATCATATAGATCTTTCATCAATTTTTTTGCCTGGAACTTGTACTCTTCCGTACTTGAACAATTCCTTCTATATCTTATGAATTGGGAGAAGGGTAAACTGTCTCGCAGCTGTCTCGGATGATTACTATGATAGTGCAGAATTGTATTCCTGTCCGTAGGTTTTTTATGTATAGAGGTCAACCAGCCATTTAGACTCTTTGTTACTGTAACATCTAGAAATACAATTCGTTGCCAATGGCTTGTTGAGGTGAATTTTATATTAGAATCTACCTGATTCAACCAATCCACAAACGAATTGAATTCAATCTCCTTTTAGTGGAGATCTGAAACGCATTATAAGAAAACATCAAAATGTACTAAAGTCCGTACCAGGACTGGAAGACAAAACAGTGCGGTGCGTGTGGACCAGACACTCCAATTTAAAAGATAGTTTGAGTCCAACACGGCTAAGATCTTCATCAGGAACCATCGAGTCAGAAACAAGAGGTCATAAACCCTGTGGAGCATGCAATATTTGCATGATAACTGAGGAGCTTACACAATTTGAATATCAAGGGCAACTGCACATTTTGAAATGTTCAACAACATGTACCTCCGATTTTGTTGTGTATGCTTTGAGGTGCCCGTGTAAACTTCTCTACATAGGGAAAACTGAAAGGCCATTAAAAGTGAGGATTAATGAGCATAAGAGCCGGCTCAAGTGTAAATCATTAGAGTCCCCCATAGTGGCACATTGTGTACAACACCAACATCAGTTTACCGATCTCAGATGTTTCGTGATTGACAGGGTGATGGCTGGACAAGGAGGGAAAACTCGGGCTCAAACTTTGGTAATTCATGAACAGCGATGGATTTTCCGTTTAGGCACGGTGGGAGCCACAGGTTTGAACAATTGGATTGAATGGCGGGCTTGTATTTAAGTTGGAAGTATGACGCTGTTTAATCAAGTGAACCCCAATGGGCAGGTACTATCATTTAATAGGCTGCTCGAGTGACGTAGAAGCCTTTTAAAGTTTGGTGAGTACAGCTATCCGCATGCGCGGCGGTTTTTTTGGGACATTCAGTAAACCAGGTCAGAAGGAAGTCCTGATGATTGCAAATGTAAAGAATGATCGTGAGTGTCATAGGTAGGTGATTTAATGGAAACAGTAACACCCTGTTCAAGTCTGCAGTATAGTTACATTAGGTAAACTGACGCATAAATATATTTTGTGTTGTAGATCGTGCTATTAATAGTTCAACAGTGCAATAATATCGAGCTGTGATCATTTTAACTCCCCCTGAAGAAGATTAACGAAACGCAAAGTGCGGCACCTATCAGATGGCGTCGGGGAAATGATCAGCGATGACCAGATAAGCAATTATTAAATGCTACAATCAGTAGATGAAAATGCACGCATGAACAAGCAGTAATACACATTAATTTAGCTGTGAAGCACATTCTCAAGTATGATATTAGAAGACTGAGATGTGACAGTTCAAAAGCTTTAGAGGATTTCAAAATATGGGATAAAATCCATATTATTTGAGCATTGCAAGTGATAAATAGATAAACATTGAAAGTGAGTTTTTAAGTATAAAAGAAGAAGAAAAAGAGATAAAAAAGAAAAAGAAAAAACTCAGAGGCATATTGGGGTCGTTGATGCAATCAGGCACATTGCTCGTAAAAATCATTGGAGCATTGCCGCTGGAAGTCTGAGACCTCTTGCCACTGGTTAATTCGTATAGTGAGGCAATGCTTGCTTAATTAACATAGTGTGAAAACTATCAACATCCTTCTAAGTATAAATTGAGGGCTTATTTTACATATTGATTAACTTCTATACCCTCTGGAATTAGACCTATTAATTGATTCATATAACCTGCCAACCTCTGATCAAGGACAAAAGACGCAAGTCCCCACTCCTAAAAAATCTCAACTGCATGCTAATAAACGCTCGATCCATCCATAATAAATGGCCTATCCTCACTGACTACATTAATCACCGGAACCTTGACCTTCTCTTCATCACTGAAACCTGGCTAACGGACACCGACACTGTCCTCACCAACCAACTAAGACCTCCTGGCTACGACCTTTTCAACCATCCCAGAACAAACTGAAGAGGAGGAGGGGTCCTAATAATAGCCAGAAGCGACCTCCATCTCCAGTGTGACTTATCCCATAGCACAACCAATCTACGACAGCATCCTCATCTCTAACAAGACATTAGCAACTTTCCTCATTTACCAATCATCATCTCCTAATGCTGATGAGCTGGCTACAATCCTTGATCTAGCATGCAACCAGAATACCCGTCGGAAATAACTCTGGCTCCTAGGTGATTTTAACCTCCCTTCACTCCCTACTAAACACTCCACAGCTTTCCTGGAGTCAATGATCATGCTGGACTATCACCAACACATTCACACCCCCCAGTCACACAGGAGGCAACATCCTGGACCTTGTTTTTGCCCCCCATTTCCTCACGCACAAATCAACCAGACCCCACCACTCATTCTACTGGTTCCCTGGTCTGACCATAATGCCATACTCTTGAACATCCCAGATACCACAGAAGAAGAACATTCTTCTGCATCAAACCCCCCCATCTGCCGCCGCTTCAGGCACTTCAATAAAGAGACATTCCTACATGACACTCTGCATGACCTCGACTCCAACACCGACAATCTGGAAGAGCTAATAGAAATTTCGAACAACAACCTCTCTAAAGCTGCGGTCCTACCACCTTCCTTGAAACCTAGCTGCAAGAACCACATAGCCGTATGGATCACCGCTGACCTGCGCTTATCATTAATACACCTTAGGAAACTAGAATGCCGTTGGAGACGCTCTAGACACTTTGACAACCAAACCTCATACCTGAATAAATTGCACCAGCACTGTAAAGCAGTAAACAACAAGGAATACCAAACCAGCACCCTCATGCGCTCTCTCAACAAACCTTGAGAGCTCTTCAACCTCATCAAATCCCTCACTAAGGATGCATCCTCACACGAGCCTACAAGTACACCTAGCCCAGAGGCCTTCGCCACATACTTCCAAAGCAAAACCACTTCAGCCTCATTCAAGTCAGGCTGGGCTGACTTTGACAACTCACCCAGACACATCTCTCCCCCTGATAGCTCTCCCACTCCCATCCTAGAAGGATTTTATCCATACACCTCTGAACAAATAGAGAATATCATCTGTGGAATCAACACCACCACCTACGCAACTGATCCATGTCCAGCTTTCTGGATTAAACAGACACGATCCAACCTTATCCCTGTCATAGCCAAAATCACCAACCTTTCACTCTCCAAAGGCTTTCTACCACCACCTCTCAAAACCGCCTCCATTGCACTACTCATAAAGAACAATAAGCTAAACCCATCGGAAACCAATTCATACAGACCCATATCCAACCTTCTCTTCTTGTCCAAAATACTAGAAAAGGTTATCCACCAACAAACCCAGTACCACATTAACGCCTATGCACCTCTGGACCCACAGAAACACGGGTTCCGCCAACAACATGGGGTCAAAACCCTATTGACGACTCTCCTGGACAGACTCCACACAGACCTAAACAAAAGAAAACAAGGTTTCATCCTAATATTCATGGACATTGCCTCTGCTTTCAACACAGTCAACCACAATCTCCTACTCACCCGCCTGCATCAAAAAGGCATAAGAAACCAAGCCCTGAACTGGTTCAAGTCATACCTGTAGGATCGCCAGCAACAAGTCCACATAGAGTCACACTCATCCAAGCCATTTCAACAAACACAAGGAGTCCCACAAGGCTCATCTCTCTCCTCCCTACTCTTTAATATTTATATTCAAGCTGTCTGCGACATTATACACTGTAAACGGGGGCGCTGGTCGTGAAGGGCCACAGTCTTAGCAAAGGCAAAGTATTATTATGACTTGCAAAGGATTGTGGGGAATGTAGTTCACTTATACCAGAATCAGCCATTCACAAAATAATGAGTTGTGATGCTCGAGTGTAAGCAAAGAAAAACAGATTTTATTCATGGGGTTAATTCTCCCACACAGATTTACTTGGTAACACAAAAGGACACTTGCTTCCAGTATTGTACTCAGGAAAAACAAAACATGTTATAAGGTAACTGAACTTCTTAAGCAATAAATCAATAAAGACCTTGATGGGAAACAGAAAAGGTCTTTTTGATGGCACCTGCTAATGACATTCTTAGCAGTGCTTCAAAAGGCAAAAACAAAACCCAAAAGTAACAAAAAAACCTGTTCTTTATCAAGGATAACTTTCTTCTATTCACACACACACAAAAAAGAAAAGTTTCCTTCCAGAGCTCACGTGCACTTGTGCCTGGCTCAATCACCAATAATTAGCCAGCTGCAAACCCCTTTGCTGGTTCACTCTCTCTACGTGGCTCAATCCTACCCTAAAGCTTTCTTGCAGACTTTTCTGGGTAGATAAAAGAACAAGTTACAGTTCCTTTTGGTGGTTGTTGTATTAGTGAGAAAGTACTTTAAAACAGCAGCCTAGACAGAGAGCAATCCATGTATTCATTCTGATCATTTGATATATCTCCTTCTTCCTCAAATATCATGGAATCAATATCATGGTCTGGCTCAGAGGAATTCCTTAATTTATCACTCTCAGGATAATATTTGTTTCCCTGCTATCTTCCTCGAGAAGAGCTAGGGCATAGATCAAAGTTCATACCTGAGCTTCCTTTGCTGTTAGGTTTCCTCTCCAGGTATCCTGGCCAGTAAGTAGTCCAGCTTTTATGTCCAGCCTTCCAATCAAGATCCCTGGACACTGGGTCTCTCTTCACATACCTTCTTGCACCGGTCTTAGGGTCCCTTCCAAATGCACCCGTCTCCTTCAAAGGTGCCGTCTGGGAGTTCCTGGCTCTATAACCCCACTTCTCTGGCTTCCTCCAGTCCAATGGAGTATGCTTGCCTCTGGAATCACTCCTAACACATGTACTGCTGTGGGCTCCTTCTTTAGACCTCCAAGATGTCTTTTTCTTCTTCCTTCCACGTTGCTTCTGCTGTTGTAGTCCTCTCTCCTCTTTCTGTCTGCTCTCCTGGTTCTCTCTGTTCTTTCTGTTCTTTCTCTGTGGAGAATATCTTTTACTTTTAACCTGCTTAGAGGGACACTCCACCCTAGCACAGCCCAGGTGTGCTGAATCAAGCCCTGCCCTTGGAGATGAGTGATTGGGGATTACCTCATAGCTCTCCTGATTGAACACATGTTTCCCCACTTCAGCTCTTCTAGAGGCTGTTTGAAACCTGGTGCATTCTGGGACTGGTAGTCTTTTATGAAAACATTCTGTTTTAGTATTTCTACCAGCAAAGACAGGTTGCTTGTTCAAAGCCAATTCACCTCTTTTATAGCTCCTTCCTGAACTGTGATAAGCTTCCTTATCACAACACTCATTCAACTTTTACTACCACATCTATGCCGACGACGTCCTACTCTATGCTCCTTTCTCCATAGACAACACCGACTTCTCGCACATTACAGAATGCTTCAATGCTGTCTCGGACTGGCTCGCTACCCACAATCTGATGGTCAACAGTAAAAAGTCTGAGGTCTTATTCATAACTAAAGACCAAGCCTTCGTCCCACCAACCTCCCTCAGGCTAAAAAATGTTGTACTTATGGCAAAGCAATACGTACGCTACCTTAGACCAACATCTAACTGGGAAGCCCACATACAGTCACCAAGGCTGTCTATTATAAACTAAGAACCCTCCGACATCTATGCACGCTCCTCGAACCATCAGACTTTCGCTCAGTATGCCAGGCCCTTATCTTTCCTCACCTGGACTATGCCAACATTATCTACCATGGCCTGCCAAAGAACATTTCTTCAGCCACTCCAGCTAGCCATGAATACAGCCGCCCGAACACTCCTATCTGCCTCAAGATTCAATCGCATTATGCCTCTTTTGATCCAGCTTCATTGGCTCCCCATAGCAAGCCGACTGGTATACAAAGCCCTGTTACTCACTTTCAAGTCGTTGCACAGAATATCCGCCACCTCCCTCACAAATCTCTTACAGCATGCCCCTGAAAACAGAACCAGAAGATCATACATGGTGAATTCAATTATCACCCCCTCAGCGATAAGGACATGCTCCCAATCAACAAAAAAATCGCGCCTTTCTTTCTATGCCCCAACCCACTGGAATGCCCTACCTCCAGCAATCCATGCCATCACAGACCTTACTGCCTTCAGGAAGGCCCTAAAGACATATTTATTTCAACCAGCCTATGGCTAGCCACCCTGAACAAAGCCTATGTACAGTTTGCCTCTTGTCCCCCCGCCAGCATATTCCAAGTTCTTCTCCCTGTTCCACATCTAATTTAGATCACATGTTACTTATTGTTAATTGATAATTTTGTTCAATGTAAACTGTTCTTTTTTTTTCTTTTTTAATTATTTATTTATGAAATTTCCAAAATATATCAAGAAAGGTAACACCACCTATTCTTGAAGCAATAGAAAGGCATACAGAAATAATCCAGAAAGATTCAGGATACAAACAAGAAAAATTATCAATACAGAAGAACACAATGCCTATTCTCTCTAGCCCACAAAAAGGGGGAATTCCATAGAAAACAAACTCAAATACAAGAAGAACTATGCATGCAGTCATATCTCGAAACCAAAGATCTATGAGCCCGAAGGAGTATCCTGACGCTTGGCGTTGATGAAGGCCAGCAACTGGGAGGGCTCAAAAAAAACGTAAGAAAAGGTTTGGTATTTCACCAAGCACTTGCATGGATGCTTAAGAAAAAAAAGCCCTCCCAGTTGCAAAACCTCTGGCCGAAGCAACAAAAACTCCCTACGTCGTTTCTGCGTTTCTCTAGATAAATCAGGATAAATACGTACTGAAAGCCCACGAAACAAAAGTTTCCGCTTCTGAAAGAACAATTTCAATAACCATTCTTTGTCAGACAATAAAGCGAAAGTAATCAACAATGTAGATGGTACTTGCGACTCCAATCCCGAATTTTTTATAATATCTGAAAGCTCTAATACGTCCCCCTGAATTTGATTCCCACCCGTCTCATTATGGGCCGAAGCCCGCCTGGCAGTTGGTAAATAATAAATTTTAACCAAAGGGGGGACCAGCTCAGGGGACACCCCTAATGTCTCTACGAGATATTTTACAAACATATCTTTAGGAGAAATTGTAGGCATTTTAGGAAAGTTAATAATCCTCAAATTGTTAGCCCGTGTTAAACTGTCTAAATGTTCAATCTTCATCTGTAAGGGCAAAACAGTTTTCCTATGACCCTCAGAATATTCCTCCAAACTTACGACTTTATCAGAAACAGCCACACAGTCTGTTTGAAGCGCAGAGACTTTTCCTTCCAATAGAGTCAGCGAAGCTGAAGATGTATTCACCTTAGTAGCCAGCAAAGAAACTTGTGGAAGTAAAACTTCACCCAGGGAAACAATTGCATTCCATATAGCTTCCAGTGTAAAATTCTGCGGTCTTTGCAAAGAGAAACCTTCTCCTAAACGAGCAGGGGACACAGTAGGCTCCATAAACGCCACGGGACTATCGGCACCCAGGGACAGAGACAACTTCTCGAACCGTGCCTCTCCAAACGCCGACGTGGATCTTAGTGAGCAAAGTTCACCCGATAACTCACTCTCCGACTCAGCAACCACAGCCAAACCTGTCCCTCACGAGCACTTGCCGCCCACCTCGAAAGGAGGAGGCGATAACTCCAGGAAGCCGGGTGGCAAAGGCTGGCTGCAAGTCAACGAGGGCGCAGGGCTGAATATGGGGGAGACAGATGAAATGGACGCCGACACCGGGCACTCCGACTCCGGCAAGACGGCTAGCCCAACAGCTCCTCCCGTTCCTTCCGAGATCCGGGCAGTGCTGACAAGAAAAGGATCCAACGGACCCATAACAGAAGACAATTTCGGCGTAGAGGTGTCTGCAGGCTGTGAGGGCAACGGCCCCGACTTCCCCTTTCGCTTCCTCCCCATTCAGAACAGCACATACACGGAGCAGACTGCTGCCGTGGCCATCTTGAGAATGCCCCCAATGTAAACTGTTCTACACAGATTGTTCCATGTAAACTGTTACTGTTCTTGTTCTATGTAAACCACACTGATTTCAAGAGCGCGGTATATAAAAGCAAATAAATAAATAAATATACTTTCAATCCACAAAAGAATTCCAGAAACATAATTACTTATACACACGTTTGGGGGGGGGGGGGAATAAACTAAAATAGCCCAATATTTAAAACTTGAAAATAAAAATAATCTTGCTAATGATCTTTCTAGATATGAATCACTATGACTCTTGAAAAATGGTTTTGGTCAACCTCTTCCTTCTTCTGCTGCCTCCTTTCAGACTCTGGAGTAATTTAAGGAAATATTTCTGTACGGAAAGGGTGGTGGATGCGTGGAACAACCTCCCAGTGTAGGCAGTGGAGATGAGAACTGTATCTGAATTCAAGAAAGCATGGGACAAATGGCATGGGACAAAAGGATCTCTCAGGGAGCGGAAGAGATTGTAGAGTTAATAGTTCTTATGGATGGGAAGACTGCATAGGGTGTATGGTCTTTATCTGCCACCTTTTTTTGCTTTCTATGTTTCTAATAAATGCAGTTTTGCATAACTCTTAAGTCATTGCTTAATTAACATCCCTGTAGCCCTGTAGCAGGCAGGCAATCAAACAGATATTAAATTTGTATTGGTTCTCCTTAGAAAATGATACCTTCTAATTTTGAACATCCATTTTTAGTGCCTGTAGCTGCTGTAAAGTCCTAGCTTTGCATAAGGATGTGTTTTAAAGGGCCACAGTGCCGTTAGTGGCGTGCCATTATAAAGTTAACATGAATCGACCAGGTTTTTATTTATTGAGCGTGATCGCAGTCCCTGGAGTCAATCTATGATTGTCAGGGGACTTGTTCTAAGTAATGGCCATTTGTATTTCATAATTATCTTGAATGAACACAATTAGTTCCACATTCTGCTGTTTTCTTTCTAGGGCATCTGTAAACATTCTGCAGAATTCTAGCAAATAGCTCTTGGCAATCATTAAAACTCTCCCACAGCAAAATGATCCTCTGCGGATATTTTAAGTGCAAACTTGAAGATTGGTGAGACCTACCAGACAATAATACTAAAGAGTTATTATCTTAAGCTTGTTTGTTCATTGTAGCCTGGTTCAGAGTACTCTGCAGTTCTTCTCATATAACAAAAGACATTTACATTTTGCTTGAAGAGCAAATGAAAATAGGTACTATGCCCTCTACTGGAAATATTTAAATCCCTTGAGTTTTGAATATGAGCTAGCATATAAACTAGTTTAAGATGGCATGGCTGCTTTGAGAGAGGAGTACACTGGTTCACATTAGATCTAATTCTTATTTACTAAAAGATATATGGGTTATTTTTCTAGCTTAGAAATTTTTCCAAGCAATGCTTGTCTGCCCTTGAAGAATGATTTAGGTTTGCTCAGCTGAAATACATGGGAATCAACTGAAACAGACTGAAAGTTGTTGCAGCTTGTCCACCTGCTACATACTTCTGCCTCTTTCATCGGTTGGAACTTCAGGATCCTATGGGTCCTAACTTCATGCTGCTCAATTTATTCATGAGCCTCTAATAAGGAACAGTATCAAAGGTTTTGCTAAAATCCAAGTAGACCACATCTAATGCATGTCCTCAGTGTAATTCTCTGGTCACCTAGAGAATAGATTACATTAAATAGCACCCTCCCAGAGCTTTCCCCTCTCCAAGGAATGCACATAAGGCTTCTGCAAGGAATCTCACTCAGCAGAGCTATTATTTGCTCCCTAACCCAATATCTTCCATCTTCTTGTTTCTTCCTCTTTCCATGTAGCCTGTAGGGAGCAGGAAAGGAAGGGCCAGCACAGGAGAGTCCACAGGTATGCTTTCAAAAACTGAAGTACAGTCTGAAAGAAAGTATAGGGAAAGAAAATCATCCATAAACATGACAAGTGGCTCTGAGCTCTTCTTCACTCTTCCCCCATGACCTGGGTGAGCCAATTAGGCCTGGATTTAGCACAATCAGTTGAGAGAGAGAGCACCTGGAATACAGACTCTATTCTTCACCAGAAGAAGAGCTGCTTCAGGCTGGTGAGAGGGTATTGGGTGTCCTAGGTGAACCTTCAGCCTTATTAACCCCCCCCCCCCCAGATTTTAATAATCAAACTCAATGCTTATAATCATCCCACCATTGTCTTCCCCCCTAACAATCCTGTAAAAATGCATAATCGGACATCATTCTTTTAAATATTAAACTTTTGTTGCATGCATGCGTGTGCTCACTCTTCCTGCAGGCAAAATGATGTACTGATGGGTTTGTCTGACTGTCAGGATCTGCTGCTGCTCTTTGCCGCCTCTGAAGGAGGTGAACCTAGATGACCGCCTAGTCTGGTCAAATGGCTGAGCTGGCTCTGGGGCAGTCCAATACTGTGAAAGGAATGGGGAAACCATCCACAGGCTACATTTCATTTCTATAGTGGAAAGGACAATTCTCTGAGTCAGCAATAGGATTGTCTTCTGATAGCGTTCAGATAAGGACAGACAACTATTGTTACAACCCTTTCATCTGCAAAGATTACAAAGGAACATAGTTTGGTTTGTTTGTTACAAATTCAAAGACTCCCTCTCTCCCCCTCCTTTTCTTGCAGGCTGTGACAGGAACTGAGAAAAAGAGAAAGGCCTTGAAGTAGGAGAAATATTATAAGAAATCAGTGTGCCCTTCAGTCAGGGTCCTCAAGTCACTGAAATCTCCTCACAGTTTAAGTTTGTATTTGCAGAGCTGATTCTGTGCTAGCATCATCTGAAGCTTTATGGCTCATCCTTGTAGGAATTGTGGTCATAAGAACATAAGAACATAAGAAATGCCATACTGGGTCAGACCGAGGTCCATCAAGCCCAGTATCCTGTTTCCAACAGTGGCCAATCTAGGTCATACGTACCTAGCAGTTTCCCCAAAAGACACAGGTTCTGCAGTGCTTGTACTAGGTCAAGCATTGATATCCTGGGTCCCTTTTTAATAGTGGTTTATGGACCTTTCCTCCAGGAACTTGTCCAAACCTTTTTTAAACCCAGCTATACTAACAGCCCTTACTACATCCTCCGGTAACAGATTCCAGAGTTTGATTACACGTTGAGTGAAGAAATATTTTCTCTTATTTGTCTTAAATAGTTTACCCCGTAGCTTCATTACATGTCCCCTAGTCCTTCTATATTCTGATAGCGTAAACAATTGATCCACGTTTATCCGTTCCACTCCATTCATTAATTTATAGACCTCTATCATATCTCCCCTCAGCCGTCTCTTTTCCAGGTTAAAGAGCCCTAACCTTTTTAGCCTCTCTTCATAGGAGTAGCCTTCCATCCCCTTCACCAATTTGGTGGCTCTTCTCTGTACTTTTTCTAATAACTCTATGTCCTTTTTAAGATACGGTGACCAGAATTGCACACAATATTCAAGGTGCGGTCGTACCATGGAGCGATACAGAGGCATTATAATATCCTTTGTTTTATTCTCCATCCCTTTCCTTATGATACCTAGCATTATATTTGCTTTCTTGGCCGCCGCTGCACACTGGGCGGAGGGTTTTAACATGTTATCCACGATGACTCCTAAATCTTTTTCCTGGGTGGTGGTTTCTAATGTGGAGCCTTGCATCGTGTAACTATAGTGTGGGTTGTTCATTCCTAGGTGCATAACTTTGCACTTGTCCACATTAAATTTCATCTGCCATTTGGATGCCCAGTCTTCCAAATTATCCAGATCCTCCTGCAGTTTTCCACAATCCTCTTGGGTTTTGACAACTTTAAACAGTTTTGTGTCATCTGCAAATTTGATAACCTCACTAGTTATTCCCTTTTCCAGGTCATTTATGAATATGTCAAAAAGTAGCGGACCCAGTACAGATCCCTGGGGTACTCCACTATTCACCTTTTTCCATTGGGAATATTGGCCATTTAGCCCTACCCTCTGCTTTCTATCTTTTAACCAGTTCCCGATCCACAATAGTACACTGCCTCCTATCCCATGACTTTTTAGCTTTGCCAAAAGTCTCTGATGGGGGACCTTGTCAAAAGCTTTCTGAAAGTCCAGATACACTATATCAACCGACTCACCTTTGTCTACCTGTTTATGCACACCTTCAAAAATATCATATTAGTAAGACAAGATCTTCCTTGTCTAAAGCCATGTTGGCTGTCTCCCATTAGGCCATGACTATCTACATGCTGTGTAATTTTGTTCTTTATGATGGTTTCTACCATTTTCACTGGTACTGACGTCAGGCTCACCGGTCTGTAATTTCCCGGGTCACCCCTGGAACCCTTTTTAAAAATTGGTGTTACATTGGCGACCCTCCAATCTTCAGGTATTACAGATGATTTTAATGAAAGTTCACAGATTACCAATAGCAGGTCTGCAATCTCATATTTCAGTTCTTTCAACACTCTGGGATGTATACCATCCGGTCCAGGTGATTTGCTACTATTCAGTTTATCAAATAGTTGTAATATATCTTCCCGGTGTAGCGATATTTCTCTCAATTCCTCTGCAGTATCACCTTTAAATACCACTTCAGTCTTGGGTAACATCCCTACATCTTCCTCAGTAAAGACCGAAGCAAAGAATTCATTCAGTCTCTCCGCTATAGCCTTGTCTCCTCTTACTGCCCCTTTTACCCCTCTATCATCTAATGGTCCAATTGACTCTCTCACAGGCCTTTTGCTACGAATGTACTTGAAAAAGTCTTTATTTCGTGTTTTTGCTTCCGTAGCAAGTTTCTTCTCAAATTCCCGCTTTGCCTGCCTTATCAATGCTTTGCATTTAACTTGCCAGTGCTTGTGCTGTTTCCAGTTTTCATCATTTGGCTCTTTTTTCCATTTCCTGAAGGTTGCTCTTTTGGCAGCAACAGCCTCTCTGACCTCACCTTTAAACCATGCTGGCAGTTTTTTGGACTTTCTTCCACTTTTCTTAATGCGTGGAATACAGCTGGTCTGGGCTTCGAGGATAGTATTTTTAAATAACACCCAAGCTTGCTGTAAGTCTTTAACCTTTGGAACCGCTCCTTTTAGTTTTTTCCGAACTATATTCCTCATTCTATCATAGTCTCCCTTTTGAAAGTTAAAAGGTAGTACTGTGGATTCCTTTACTATCTGTCCTCCACTGATTAAATCAAACATGATCATACTATGATCACTATTGCCAAGTGGTCCCAACACCCTTATTTCTTGCACCAGATCTGGCGTTCCACTAAGGACTAGGTCCAGTATGGCTTCCCCTCTGGTCGGTTCATGAATCAGCTGCTCCAAGAAGCAGTCATTTATTTCATCTAGAAACTTTATCTCTTTAGCTTGTCCTGCTGTGACACTGTCCCAGTCGATACCGGGGTAATTGAAATCACCCATTATTACTACTCTGTTGTGGCTTTTGTTAGCTTCCTTGATTTCTTTGAGCATTTCATCATCCATTTGTTCATTCTGGCCAGGCGGTCGATAGTATACTCCCACTGCCATCACCTTCCCCTTCATAAATGGAATTTCAATCCATAGAGATTCTACAGCAAATTTAGTTCCCTGCAAAACTTTAATCCTTTCTGACTCAATGCCCTCTCTAACATAGAGCGCAACCCCTCCACCAATTTGTTCAGCTCTATCATTACGATATAGTTTGTATCCAGGTATCACAGTGTCCCACTGGTTATCCTCCTTCCACCATGTCTCTGAGAGTGCAATCATATCTAACCTCTCATTTAGTGCTATATATTCTAATTCTCCCATCTTATTGTTTAGACTTCTAGCATTGGCATACAAGCATTTTAGAGACTGTATTTTATTAATATTAATCTGGCTATTGGTAGGCATGGGTAATTGGGAATCTTTATGCTCTGTCTGCTCCTTACTCAAGGGCATTTGGGCTACTATACTCCCTTTTGGAACCTCACTGCTTTTGGTAGTATCCTTCAAGGATACCTTTGTCCGAACCATGCGCTCTTGGGTGACTGTCGGCTTTCCCCTATTTTCTAGTTTAAAAGCTTCTCTATCTCTTTTTTAAAGGTTAATGCCAGCAGTCTGGTCCCATCCTGATTAAGGTGAAGCCCATCCCTTCGGAAGAGCCCCCCCTTTCCCCAGAATGTTCCCCAGTTCCTAACAAATCCAAAACCCTCATCCTTGCACCATTGTCTCATCCACGCATTGAGACTCCGGAGCTCTGCCTGTCTTTTGGGTCCTGCACGTGGAACAGGAAGCATTTCGGAGAACGCTATCCTGGAAGTTCTGGATTTCAACTTCCTACCTAAAAGCTTAAATTTAGCCTCCAGAACTTCCCTACCACATTTTCCTATGTCATTGGTACCAACATGTACCAAGACAGCAGACTCCCCCCCAGCACTATCTATGATCCTATCTAGGCGGTGCGTGAGATCTGCTACCTTCGCACCAGGCAGGCATGTTACCAGGCGATCCTCACGTCCACCAGCCACCCAGCTATCTACATTCCTAATGATTGAATCACCAACTATAACAGCTGTCCTGACCCTCCCCTCATGGGGACATGGCCCTGGAGAAACGTCCTCGGTGCGAGAGGGTTTTACATCTCCTGGAGTACAGGTCCTAGTTACAGGATCACTTCCTGCCACACCAGGGTGATGCTCTCCTGTCACGTGACCTCTCTCCTCCATGGCAACAGGGATGCTGCCAGACTGGAGGTGGGACTTCAGGACTATATCCCTGTAGGTCTCGTCCATGTACTTCTCTGTCTTTCTTATGTCTTCCAGGTCTGCTACTCTAGCCTCTAGAGAACGGACTCGTTCCCTGAGAGCAAAGAGCTCCCTGCACTTAGTGCATATGTAGGACCTCTCACCAACTGGGAGAAAATCATACATGTGACACTCAATGCAAAAGACCGGAGAACCCCCATCTCGTTGCTGGACCTCTGTCTGCATATTAGTTTAAAGCTTGTGTTTAGGTCTTTTAAATTCGGTATATAATAAGGATTGGTGTAGATGCTTATACTAATAAAAGTGTATCTAATACCCCTAATACACCCTGTGTACCTGAAGCTTAATTAATCTCAGTTCCTCTGTGTATGACTGATTTGGATTAAGAGCTGCACCTGAGAGCAGCCCCTTTCCTCTAAGATGTGCAAGTACCTATAAAACTACAATTACCCCAGGGGTGGGTGGGTGCTGGGGAGGGAGGGAGGGAGATAAGTCCTATTAAAGAGGGCAGTTACAAGGTACCCTGTCCTGAACCCTCAGCAGGGGGATGGGGGTACCACACAAAGCCCAGTTAGTTGAGAGAGGCAAGGTAAGTACAGCTGAGAAGGCTGAACTAGCACACCACTAAGACAAACAATAAATAATTAGACAAACAGTAAATAATTAAATAAACAGCTAGAACTCACAGTAAGATGTCCCAGGAGGCAAATATCCACTCACTAGCAGAGCTCTGTAAAAGTACAGCCCTTCTCTGGTCAGAGAAAAGCAAACTAAAACAGACTATGCACACGTGGAGAAAACAGGAAGAAGGCTACACAATACCTCAGGGGGAGGGGGGAGGGGGAGGATTCACTCAGGCAGGCAAGGACAGGAAAAAAGTTTAACAAACAGCAGGTTCTGGGGAGAGAGATTTAATTCAAAATGGCTACCACACAAAGCCCAGTTAGTTGAGAGAGGCAAGGTAAGTACAGCTGAGAAGGCTGAACTAGCACACCACTAAGACAAACAATAAATAATTAAACAAACAGTTAGACAAACAGTAAATAATTAAATAAACAGCTAGAACTCACAGTAAGATGTCCCAGGAGGCAAATATCCACTCACTAGCAGAGCTCTGTAAAAGTACAGCCCTTCTCTGATCAGAGAAAAGCAAACTAAAACAGACTATGCACACGTGGAGAAAACAGGAAGAAGGCTACACAATACCTCAGGGGGAGGGGGAGGATTCACTCAGGCAGGCAAGGACAGGAAAAAAGTTTAACAAACAGCAGGTTCTGGGGAGAGAGATTTAATTCAAAATGGCTACCACACAAAGCCCAGTTAGTTGAGAGAGGCAAGGTAAGTACAGCTGAGAAGGCTGAACTAGCACACCACTAAGACAAACAATAAATAATTAAACAAACAGTTAGACAAACAGTAAATAATTAAATAAACAGCTAGAACTCACAGTAAGATGTCCCAGGAGGCAAATATCCACTCACTAGCAGAGCTCTGTAAAAGTACAGCCCTTCTCTGATCAGAGAAAAGCAAACTAAAACAGACTATGCACACGTGGAGAAAACAGGAAGAAGGCAGACACGGACAGGGCCGTCCCAAGGGTTTCTGATGCCCCAGGCAAAAGCATTGGCTGAGCTCTTCCCCCTTTTGTCTGCCGCAGGCCACTGCCACTGCCGCGCTGAGCCAAGCCACCTCCCACCCCGTCAACAGAATCGGCAGTAGCAGGGGCAGTAACTCAGTAAGGGGAGGGGCGGCTTGGCATGGCATGTGAAACACTACTTCACAATTATCTTGCAAACCCTGACTTACTGTTCTTGTTTAGAGTTAATAAGAGATACCTGCAGCAAAGTTGTGCTGGTTTTCCTGTAGAATATATCGCTTGCCATTTTGGTTTCTATAAGGGTCATTCCTCACACAGCATTCTGAAGGAAGGCTGGAACCTGTGTTTTGTTTCCAGATAGTGTTAAAAGTACAATCTTCCACAGATAGTTAAACCACTTCAGCAACCAACTCTTAATTTCCAACTGTTTATTACACTAAGTAAAATTAAAGCACTTACTTCAGTAGTTGCAATGAAGAGATGGCACAGTTCTGGTTGAACATATAGTCTTTCTGAATGATCTGTTCCAGCTTGACTATTGCTGACAAAGTGTGTTGTGGAATTGACTGAATGGCTGGATATTGAAACTACAGCAGGGATAGAGAATGGATGTTGAATACTGAATGGAAGGAATGGTTGATGAAAAAAAGCAATATAGATGATGAGAGAATGTTAGAGTGGAGAAAGGATGTTGGAATTCTAGGAGGGGTGGAGCAGGAGAAAAGCAGTGGAGCCTCTCATAAGAACATAAGATATGCCATACTGGGTCAGACCAAGGTCCATCAAGCCCAGTATACTGTTTCCATCAGTGGCCAATCTAGGACATAAGTACCTAGCAGTCTCCCCAAAAGACACAGATTCCTCAATGCTTGTATTGGGTCAAGCAGTGATATCCTGGGTCCCTTTTAATAATGGTTTATGGACCTTTCCTCCAGGAACTTGTCCAAACCTTTTTTAAACCCAGCTACACTATCAGCTTTTACCACATACTCTGGTAACAAATTTCAGAGTATGACTACGCGTTGAGTGAAAAAATATTTTCTCTTATTAGTCTTAAATAGGTTACCCTGTATCTTCATTGCATGTCCCCTAGTCTTTCTATATTCTGATAACGTAAACAATCAATCTACGTTTACCCGTTCCACTCCATTCATTAATTTATAGTCTTCTATCATATCTCCCCTCAGCCGTCTCTTTTCCAGGTTGAAGAGCCCTAACCTTCTTAGCCTCTCTTCATAGGAGTATCCTTCCATCCCCTTTACCATTTTGGTGGCTCTTCTCTGTATCTTTTCTAATAACGCTATATCCTTTTTAAGATACGGCGACCAGAATTGCACACAATATTCAAGGTACGGTCATACCATGGAACGATACGTTTCTGATCCCTAGTTACTATATATAAAGAATATGATAAAGGGCGTATAGCTTAAAAATAAAGGCTTTTGGGATCTTAGACTATTATAGACATGAATGGGGCTTTCATGAAGAGATCTGTGAGTGGAGCATGTTAACAGAATGCAGATGGTGGTCCCCCTCCTGCATGCTCTAAATATCTTTTTTTCCAGAGCATGATAATTATTTCCAGTTGTTGATGTATCTCCTCCAGTTTCCATTTGTTGATGAATCTCCCCCAAATACCTTTTTCTAGAACTGCTACTACTTATCATTGGTTTAGCGCTGAACCCAAACGTGTAAGAGAGAGTTTCTGCTCAAAAGAGCTCACAAGCTATCCAAGGTAGATACATGTAACAGAGGACTAGGTAGAACAAAGAGTAAATGATTATAGCACACAATGGGGGCAAACAGTGGATTTTTTTCTAATATTTGCCCTCCAGGGACGAAACAAAGTAGAGTAAAAATTAGTCCAAAATAAAGTCTAATGACATCAGTATAAGGGCTAAGTACTTCTATTGTACCATGGTCGTGGAAAAAGAAGGGTTCTCATAATCATTAGCTACAAACTCACATCTTTATATTACCCCACAGTTTGCAATCGGTGAAGGAAATGTATGTATTTTAGATTATATTTGCATTTATTAACCATCTTATCTTGAAAAAGCTGTTGAAGGCAATGCGCAAACCGGACATACCTGGCCTGATTTTATGTGAGAAATCCAAAAAGGTTCCTGTTGTAATCATATTTTGTAAGACTACATAGGCACCTATGTGCCGTTATAAAATAGGTTCCCCAAATCCAGCCCACAAATGCTGACGCACAGATTTACACCTGCTCTGAAAAAGGTGTAAAAGTGTACTCTACTCATGTACACCTTTTTATAAAACATGCCCAAATATGACAATTCCATTCCAGAAGAACTGCAACCCCAGGAAGGGCTACATGCAGCTTATGTAAAAGCAGGTACCCACTTTTCCTACTGCATACTTTACATGTGTGTATGCAGTCACAAAATTAAATATCTCCACCCAATTCAGTCTATGCCATCATAAAATCCTCCTCTACAAACACAACCACATCCATCCATACACAATCAGACATTTCTCTGTAAATGTATTTCCCTAAATCCCTACCCTGCAGCTCTTTGTTTTCTAGGGGATGCAAAACGCAGTGTCCTACAGATGGGCCCAGGGCAAAACCTTTCAGCTTGTTTTCAGTTTGCTTGGCTATTTGCCTGATTTTAGTATTTGTTTCTATTTTCATTTCACACATTCAATTTAGTAACAATTTTTACCATGCATTAATTCATGCTCATCTAATGAATGCATGTTAATTCAGAATGTTAATTCAGAGGTTCGTGTGCACTGAGGGGCTTGTTTACCATCTTGGGAGGGGAGGCGGGCAGTGGCAGTATTTCCAAAAGCGGCAGCATTTTGCCGCCGCTTTTAGAAATAATGCTGCTGCCCGCCTCCCCCCCAAATTATATTGGCAGCAACTGGGGGGGGGAAGGGGGGGTTAGCACAGCCACTCTTCTGTGCCGCTGCTACTGTCACCATCATCTCCCACCCATGCCAGCTGCACTAGGTGACTGCCTAGCTCGCCTAGTGGACGGGCTGGCCCTTGTCCCATGATAACCATTTACCACACAATAAACCCCTAAATGTTGTAATGACAAATGATAGCCATAAAACAAAGAAGACAGAAACACTCAGCAAACAAAAAACCTAGTGTCAATCATCTACAGCAATAGGTGAAAGGGACCATCAGAAAGAAGCAGACATCTGTCCCTTCTCTTATACTTCAAATATGGAGACTACTAGGATGTTAGCTGTAAAAAAGGCAGCAGGCAGAGAAGAAAAAAGCAAAAAAGGCAAAAGAAAAAAGAGGGGGTAAAGGAACTTCAACGAAAACATTCATTACAGCGAATATAATTGATTAATTGTATTCCATTTGATGTCATCATTTAAACCATTAGGTTTTACTGAGACAAATCCAGAACTGTTCCTGCACAGCTAAAAAAAAAGAACGACCGACCCCTCTCCTACTGAAAGATACGTTTTCCATGATAAATCATCTCAAATGAATAAAAGCATAGATTTGAGATGCCTCTAGTATTGTTTGTTCCTTATGAGAGTACAATAAAGTTTAGTGATGATCATGTGTACACCGCATCATCATAGCCGCCCAGTGTTTTGCAGTGATGGCTTGAAAGCAGGAGTAGTTTCTGCTCCAGAATTGCTGTTATGTGTTTGCAGATTTCCTGAAGATTGCAAGGTCATCTGCAATAATATTTAAAGTCGGTGTCATTGGGTTACTCAGCAGTGACAACCTCTGATGTAATTTTACAAAACCTGACATCTACTTGAGTTTATGTGGCATCCTTGATTTAGGGTGGATGTGACCGCATTAAAGATAAATAAGGGATGCTCACTATGCAATGATTATTTTGAATGTTTCGTATTTTGCAATGTTGGTTACTTTTGAACATTTTCTTGAATCAGTTGATTGCATATTTGCTGCCAACATTTTAATGCTTTGGAAGTATATTTGGGAACATCTCACACTGGGACATATTATTCGCAATCGATGACTAATACTGGGCTTCTCCTTATTTGAAGTATAAGAGAAGGAGCAGATGTCTGCATATATCTGATGGCCCCTCTCACCTATTAAGTGATTGACCCTGGGTTTTGTTTGCCTAAATTTTTTAAGGCATGCTAGCAAACACATTGTGAGCTAATGCATGCATATCCCTGTACCATACTCTTGGTAGGACTGTGCCATAGAATATTAATGAACATCAGGAAAAAAAACCAAGAATAGCTCCTTTCTTACACTTTGCAGGCTCTGCTGAAATGGTACTCGATGCTCCAAATATTTATTTTTTAAACTATAACAGACAACAAACTAAAACCTCGGCTACCAGCATGGTATTCTATATGTTTTTATTTTCCAAAGTCAGCTCAATAACTTTCCAAAGTTCTGTTTTCATCTTTGGTGCTTCATGTGATTATTCCTTGCCTTATTGACTGCTCCAGCATTATTGTCCTTTTGTGCAAGGGTAATGCCCCTTCTTTCATCTCCGAGTACAGTGTACTATGGGGAGAATGAGCAATGGGGAGCCCTTGCTTCTGCCACTGTTCTTTGCTTGCTTCTGATTCCATAGCCCGAGGCAATGGTTTGCATTTTTAGGACAACAGCCGGATATCTGCAAGCAGGAGACCACTCGTCAAGCTTCATTACGGACCCAAAATGACACAAGTGAGCCTGTGGTCACAGCCGTGCTTCTGGAGCACTGAAAAACCATTACATCTCATAGCAACAAAATGATGGCACGAGCACACGGGCTGACCAGCTCCATACATTGCCAAAAATTTGACAGGTCGACTTATTCATACAGTACAGGACCTGCAGTGAAATCCCTGGATGGAATTATAGCTATATAATTGAAAGTCTATATCTAGTGTTGATAACATATTTTGGTAAGAACATTATACAATAGTGTAGCCATATATACACAACCCACTGCAAAAACGTTTGTGCGGACAATTCCTTTTCTTTCTGTATGAGGTAAAAAACCTGGATCTTTTTTTGGTTACAAGTGTCATTGTAATTGAGGCATGTAAACATTTACCGTAAGAGAATGCAATTTTGGAAATAGCGCGCCTCTGTTTTAAAAATCATCTCTCTCTTTTTTAGTCCTTGTCATTATTTCTCATTCTACTGCAACGTTTAGAAGTGGACTCCTGATGTCACTGTGGGAATGCATTTCCATATATAGAATTGCAGTGACATCACCTCAGGATACACTATCCTGTCTGAAACAACACTGAAGTTACTGCAAGAAATCCATGCCTGCAGTAGTATTCACTACAAACTACCCTCAAACATGCTAGTACATAAATATTTAGAAAATCGGGCACATGTTTTTTTTCCTAGAATAGATCTCTACAAAATCACAAATTTGATTTTTGTAACTTGCCTGCAAGATTTATTTACAGAACTCAGGAACAGCGGCATAGCAATGCTCGCTTTAGCCAGCAGAATTAATCAAGCACACAAGCGGTTAAATCATTGCACAGCACCAAGATGGAACACCTATCCCAGAGCTCAGAACTAATGTAAAGTTCAGAGTATGTGTGGTTCTTCCCGTGCACTGTGGTCACCTCAGTTCCTCTAGGTTTCTTTTTTCCATTCTGCTGAGCTATTGCAAAAGCAAAGCTCTCCCAAATTTTTCAAACTATCCCATATTTCTCTTTCATTTTTCCAAAGTTGTCTTTCATTTTCATCAGGGATGTAGCTGCCATTGAATGAGCTCAGGGGCTGCCTATAGATAGGGCTATCTGCTGCTGCAGCGACTGTACTTCAGATTTGAAATATCAAAAAGGGGACAGTGGCGGGAGGAGGTAAGTGTGGCATATACTGCACTTAGCTCTAGCAGCGCTGCTGTGCTGCCTTGTGATTCAGTTCTTCAAATTCCCATCCTCCCATGTGGCCAGGTAGTAGGTAAAAACACTTAAGTGCTCCTTTTCTGCTGCCACATAAAGGTGGCAGACAAAAATAGTTCTACTTGCAGGTATTTTCATTTTATTATGTTTTTTCAGATTAATACTTTTTCATTTTGTTTAATTTCATTTTTATAAATGTTCATTTCAGGGCAATTTTGTTAATGCTGCCCAAATAAAAAACACAGCTGAAAGGTTACTAGAGGTTTCAGACTTTTTTTCACACAAGTCAGAGGCTGGTCTTGAACTAGTGACCTTTTGGTTACAAGGCTCCATACAAAATGCCAACTTGGTATTTTGCCTTGTGAATCTATTGATGCGTTTACTCTAAAGATTTCTTTTTTTTTTTGCCTTTTTTTCTGCCAAACATTCTGTGAAACCATGCCTAAATATGCTTTTTTAAAGTGCCATCAAGTCAATACTGACTCCTGGTGACCCAGCACCCCCTGGGCTTTTTGTCAAGGTATGACCAGAAGTATATTGCCGGGCCTTTTCTTTGGAGGCAATAGAAGGTAAGTTACTTGCCCAAAGTCAAAAGGGGTGCTAATGGGAATACAAATCCTGATCTCTTTGGTACTAAGTTGTTGCTATAACCACTAGGCTACTCCGCCACTCCCTAAGTATACTATCAGAGGCAGAATTTATGGTACAAGAATATAGCAAAAGAAAAATATTTGGACTAAATATCTACAATAGGAATCAAAATCCCAGTTAACATTTTACATAGAGATTCGGACCATACAAACTTTGGGCCAATCAGGAAACAGGAAGGAAAATCACCAGCAATATAGCAATGCTTGCTAGAGCTCCACCCTCCTAGCGGAGTTCTGGTGGTTCTTCTGTAAAATGCCTGCTTTCTAACCAAAAGGTTACTGGTTTAAAGCCAGTGTGACCTGTGATAAAACAGGAGAGTAATACCCAAATTTCAGATTTTTCTGTGCCATGTTTCAAATGATATGAAATGAAATAGAAAATGTTGTCGCTATTTCTCATTTCATTTCAAACAAATGCATATCCCTATGGGCTGATATCTTGCAATAAGTCATGATATCTCAAAGCTCATACCAGGAGACTTGGCCATATGGGGGAGGGAATTGAAGAACAGCACTGGGGGATGACACGGCAGCAGTGCTGAAGGTAAGTGCAGTATTTGCTTCGCTTACCTACTGTCAGCATTCCATACCTTAGAAATACTTTATCTGCATGGAGGAAAGAAGGAAGGGAGAAAGGGGAAGGAGGAAGGTAAAGGGAATGTTCTCTGAGTCTTCCATTCCAGCTCTGACACCTTCCCTGCAGAGCCATTTTAGGTATCACTGTACCACTGCTGAGATGCTGTTCTCAGATCAGGTTCTCCCCAAGTCTTCACTGCATATGTGATGTCCATCTCCTTGGTCCCCCACATACCCACATACATAACCTGCCTCAGCCCCCATCCCCACTGCATCACTGCCCCGACCACACTACCTATAACTGACATTCCTCGTGCACACATAATCCTATACGCCAAACCCCCATTGCACTCCCAAATACAGAAACCCTTGCCCCCTTTCTCTGACAGCTCACCCACCGCAGATTCCTCCCACATATCCTTAGATACTACCCTACACACCCCACATGTAGTTTTTTGCTCAATACACCAAAACCCCAGCCATGTGCACACTCCTAACTCTGATATCCACCCCCACACACTCTGCTCCAGATATCCCTCAATTTCCATGCATACCCCTACGTCCCCCTCTATATCCTGACTAGAGTTCTGAGATGGACTCTTCCTGGCTCTCAATATCTAGAGTAACATGAAAGAATAGTCCTCTGTAGCATGCAATCTAGGTTCTCCCCTCCCCTCCCTGAGTCTTTGTTAATCTTCCTCCTTGTGCAGTGAGTGGGCAGAACTTTGAAAGACACAGGCGAGCCAACAGGGTGTAGCCAGACTAGCTATTAATGGTGGCAACTTTTCCATTACGTGCTGGACAGTAGCAGCAGTTTAGCTTCTCAAAGCATAGTCCTATAAGTAGCTGTGCTTTGTTAGTCCTCCACCTCTAACCCAATCACTGGTCAGGGATCCTGCAAGGTAGAGCAATGTGGCTTGCCAGCATTGAAAAATAGTCTTATAAAGCCTCCAGAAGTTATCCTTTAAAGCCTGATTCTATTCTAAGGGGGCTGTATACTAATCAGCGTTAAAATCAAAGGTTAATGCACATTATGCAATAATTTTAGAACAGGTGTTTATGTTTATTGAGGTTTGATATACCACCCTTCATGGTTCTAACAGAGCAGTTTACATCATAAAATCAAGTTAGGAAGATGAAAGAACTCTATTATTACAAATAGGACAGGGATACACAACCACTCATAAGAGGAGATAGAAAGATTTGTGGGGGGTCATGAAGAGGGTGTACTAACCAGGCTATATCAACCCGAGGGGATATTGAAGGCTTCTTGAAACAAGTGGGTCTTAAGTTCAGACTTGAATTTGACAGAGGATGGTTCCATATGGAGGTCTGGGGGCAGTTTGTTCCAGAAGCTGGAATTGAGGAAATAAAATGTGGAGTGGTGAGCTTGAGAGGCAGAGGGGAGGTGGAGGTGGTTGGTGTCAATTGAATGGAGGGCACAGTTAGGAGTATGGAGGATGATGAGTGAGGAGAGGTACTAGGGTGTGCCTGAATGGAGGATTTTATGAATCAGGGTAAGAAGCTTGTATTGGATGCAATATTGTATCAGAAGCCAGTGGAAATGGATTAGTAGAGGAGTAATGTGGTTAAAATGGAAGGCGTGGGTTAATAACCTAGCAGCAGTAGTTTCAATGAGCTGTAGGCATTTTAATTCAGACATGGGGAGGCTACCGAAGATAATGTTGCAGTAGTTGAGGCATGACATGACAAGTGATATAAGCAGAGTGGTTAGTTTGGAAGTGGGAAGGAATGAACGGACTGCCCTGATCTGGTGAAGAGAGATAAAGGAATGCTTGACAGTGGAGCTAATGTGTTCATGAAAGGTCAAGGAAGAATCAAGACTGACACCAAGGTATTTGAAGGATGGGGTTAATGGGATGTGCGTCCTGTAGAGTAGGGGCAAAATGGTAGGAGGAGCTATAGATCCAGTTAGCCATGTCACTATTGTTTTCTTAGGATTAAGCTTAAGGCAATTCATATGTAGCCAGAGGGCAATTCAAGAGAGACAGTTGTTTAAAGATTTATTCATTTTATTTATTTATTTATTTAACAATTTTTATATACCGTCTTTCTACAAATCAAGACGGTTTACATAGAACATTTCGTGGCAGTATGTTTCAACTGTTTACATGGAACAAAGTAACAGGGATACATAGGTAAACAATATGAACTAGAAACATAGAAACATAGAAACATGATGACAGAAAAAGAGCACATGGCCTATCTAGTCTGTCCTTCCATATCAACAACTACAACAGTCCACTTTTTACCTTTAGAGATCCTCTGTGTTGGTCCCATGCTTTTTTGAATTCAGTTACTGTCCTCATCTCTACCACCTCCACTGGGAGACTATTCCATGGATCCACTACTCTTTCCGTAAAGAAATATTTCCGCATATCACTCCTGAATCTATCTCCCTTCACCCTCATCCCATGTCCCCTCATAGTAGAACTTGCTTTCAATTGAAAGAGGCTCTCTCCCTGAACATTTATGCCATGAAGGTATTTAAACATCTCAATCATATCACCTCTATCCCGCCTTTCCTCTAAGGTGTACGTATTAAGATCCTTAAGTCTGTCCTCATATGCTTTATAATGAAGCCCACTAATCATTTTAGTAGCCACCCTCTGCACCGACTCCATCCTGTTCACATCCTTTTGAAGGTGCGGTCTCCAGAATTGCACACTATACTCCAAATGAGGTCGCACCAAAGACTTATACAGAGGCATTATCACCTCCTTTTTTCTGCTAGCCATTCCTCTCCATATGCACCCAAGCATCCTTCTAGCTTTTGCCGTCGCCTTTTCTACCTTTTTAGCTACTTTAAGATCATCAGACACAACCATGCCTAGGTCCCGCTCTTCTTTAGTGCACAAAAGTACTTCACCTCCTATACTGTATTGCTCCCTTGGATTGCTGCAGCCCAAATGCATGACCTTACATTTTTTAACATTAAATCCCAGCTGCCAAATTCTAGACCATTCTTCAAGCTTAGCTAGATCCCTCCTCATGTTATCTACACCTTCCTGGGTGTCTACTCTATTGCAGATTTTGGTATCATCCTCAAAGAGGCAAACCTTACCCAACAGCCCTTCCACTATATCACTAACAAAGATGTTAAAAAGAATCGGACCAAGGACAGATCCCTGGGGCACACCACTGGTAACATCCTTCTCCTCAGAGTGAGCTCCATTTACTTGTACTCTTTGTCGCCTCCCACCCAACCAATTTCTAACCCAAGCAGTAACTTTAGGGTCCACCCCTATGGTGCTCAGTTTGTTTATAAGTCGCCTGTGAGGAACAGTGTCAAAGGCTTTACTGAATTCTAAATACACTACATCTAGAGCTCTTCCTCAGTCCAACTCCCTGGTCACCCAGTCAAAGAAATCAATCAGATTTGTCTGACAAGACCTGCCTCTGGTGAATCCATGCTGCCTCGGATCCTGTAATCCGCTGGACTCCAGAAACCTCACTATTTTCTCTTTCAGCAGCGTTTCCAATAATTTACTCACCACCGAAGTTAAACTAACCGGCCTGTAGTTTTCAACCACATCCTTACTTCCGCTTTTGTGTAAAGGCACCACATGAGCCTCTCTCCAGTCCTTTGGCACCACTCCTGACTCCAACGAGGCATTGAAAAGGTCAGTCAGTGGAGCTGCTAAAATGTCCCCAAGTTCCCTCAATATTCCAGGGTGTATCCCATCCGGTCCCATCGCTTTGTCTACTTAAAGTTGAGCTAGTTTCTCACGAACACAGTCTTCTGAAAATTGTTCAAGATGTCCCTCGCTTCTGTTCCTATTTGTGGGTGTTTTCTGAGGTTCTGCTCCTGGTTCTTCATCTGTGAACACAGAACAAAAATATTTGTTAAGCAATTCCGCTTTATCCTTATCAGCTTCTACATATTCCCCCCATGCACCCTTGAGTCTGACAATACCACTCTTGCCCTTCCTCTTCTCACTAATATATCTGAAAAATGTCTTATCCCCCCCATTTTATTGCACTGGCTATTTCTTCCTCCTTTTGAATCTTTGCCTTCTTGACTACTTGGCTAGCTTCTCTAAATTTTTCCAAATACAGATGCTTGTCTTCCTCTCTCTGTGATCTCTTGCATTTCATGAAGGCCTCCCTCTTTTTCTTCACTTTTTCAGCTAATTCCTTAGAAAACCATAGCGGTCTCCTTTTCCTTTTGCCTTTATTTACCATTTTAACAAAAAGGTTGGTTGCCCTTAAAATATCCCCTTTCAGTTTTGCCCACTGTTTTTCTACATCCCCCAGCTGTTCCCATCCCACTAACGACTCCCTGAGGTATTGGCCCATCTTCGCGAAGTTAGTCTTCCTAAAGTCTAAGATCCTCTCCTTGGAATGGATTCTAACAGCCCTAGTCCTAATACTGAACCACACCATCTGGTGATCACTGGATGCAAAATGATCTCCCACTACAACATCAGAAACGCTTTCACCATTGGTAAGCACCAAGTCCAGTATGGTCCCTTCACGTGTGGGGTCTGTTACCAATTGCCTGAATAGTTCTTCCTGTAGAGAATCCAGGATCTCCTTACTCCTTTACAAAGGTATATACAGGGATACCACATGGTTGCATAATAGATTTTTGAGAGGGCAGGGGAGGGGAGGAGTATGTAAAGGGTTAGGTACTAAGGTGATAGGGAAAAATGTTCGAGGAAGAGATGAGTTTTTAACTTCTTTCGGAACTCAGAGTGGTTTGAACAGTTTCGCAGCTCATGAGGAAGGATATTCCATAAGGATGGAGCATAGAGGGAGAAGGCCCTGTTACTGGTAGATTGTTTGCAATGTCTTTTAGTTGTTGGGATGGTCAGTAGGATTTTCGTAATGGAGCGGCGTGTTCTTGTGTTATTGGAGAAGGGAAGGAGTGGGGAGAGGCATGGAGCTGACTCATTAGATATGATTTTATGTGTAAGGGTAAGCACTTTGAATTTAACTCTGTATTGAATGGGGAGCCAGTGGAGATCATAGAGGACTGGTGTGATGTGGGATCGTCTAGGGTTGTTGGTTAAAAGCTGCGCTATCGTGTTCTGGGCTAGTTGGAGCGGTTGTATGGTGTTCTTGGGGAGGCCATGATAGATATGGTTACAGTAATCAAGAGAAGGGATTGTGAGGACCTGACAGACAGTACGAAAAGAGTCAGGGCTTAAGAAAGGTTTGAGGTTCCGGAGGGTACGTAGCTTTGCGTATATTGTATTGGTGGTTCTCTTTATTTGATCATTGAAGGAGAGGTTCTGATCAAGGATAATACCAAGATATTACACTTGGTTTTTTATAGTGAGTGTGAGATTGCCAATAGTAAGGGTTGGAGGTGGGGTGTATGAGGCATTGGAAAATACCTGGAGAACCTCAGTTTTGGATTGATTAATTAGGAGGTTGTGCTGGGAGAGCCAAGATTTTAGGCTGGTTAGGCATTCACTTAGTTTATTAAAGTTAGGGTTAATAAGGTTAAATGGGGTGAAACACATCATGTCATATAATTGGAACTGAATGCCATAGCTTTGGAAAATCTTGCAGACAGGTTGAAGGAAAATATTGAATAGTAGAGCAGATAGACTAGATCCTTGGGGGACACCTTGTTTTAGGATAAATGGAAGGGAGGTATCATTTCCAATACAGACCTGTTGGGTTCTGTCATCTAAGTAGGATCGGAACCAGTTTAGGGTTGTTCCTCTCAGTCCTATTTCATGAAGTCTGTTTAGGAGTTGATGGTGAGGAAGGGAGTCAAAAGCAGCGGATAAGTCAAGGAATATGAGTAGGCATCTTTGGGTAGAATTCTGGGTGTGCAGGTATAAGGAATCTAGTAGGGAGGTAAGGAGGGTTTCAACTCCATGGTTCTTTTTGAAACCATGTTGGAATAAATCGAGGGGAGAGTGATCATCAATATAGTTCTGAAGTTGGGTTTGGACTAGCTTCTCAGTTATCTTTGCAAGGAAAGGGATGCTAGAGATGGGTCTGTAGGAGGTAGGGGAAGAGGGGTCAAGTTTTGTTCCTTTTAGGATTGGACAGATAGTGGCACACTTAAGTGGAGGTGGTACAGATCCAGTCTGGAGGGAGGTTTGTACAATATACAGGATGTAGGGGCTGAGAGAACCTCTGGTAGATTTGATCCAAGGGACAGGGCAAGGGTCAAGGGCAGAGGTTGAGGCATTTAAATCTTTTATAACATTAGATACGTTATCTAATGTAAGGGGATCAAATTCATTCCATGAGTTTGAGGGGGTTGGCTCATGTGGTTGGGTGCTGTAGTCAGCAATAGGCTGGGGGTTATTGGTTCATGAGGGCAGGAGGAATTTAGAGAACAGGTAGTTAGCTATAGCTTGTGCAGTTATTTTTGGTTGCTGGTCCTGCTGTAAGGGTTCATTTATTAAGGATTTGGCAATGGAGAAAAGCTCTCTTGGTTTATTAAGTGACCGTTGGATCATATTTTCATTATATTCTCTTATAGTTGAGGGTTTCAGAGCAGTAGGTTTGGAGTTTAATTGTGTAGGCAATATGTGCATTAGGGTCATGAGAGCATCTCCATTTACGTTCAAGACATCTAAGCTCTCTTTTGAGGCTTCTTAGTTTTGTGGAGAACCAGGGGGATCTTAAAGATGTAAGATCGGGGATATGGAATCGGTGTGCAAAATCAGGAATATATTGTCGGCATAGTAGTAAGCTGATATCTCAAGTTGCTGTACCAGGAGAGCAAGCAGTGAAAGAAAGGTATTAAAGAGAAGTGGGGCGAACACTGAACTCTGGGCAATTCCACAGGTGAAGGGGTAGGATGTTGAGAGAGGTTTACCAGAGATGATCAGGAAAGAGTGGTTTGAGAGAAAAGAATAAATCCATTGGAGGACCATACTGTGTATGCCAATGTCATACAGGTGAGAGAGTAGGATGTCATGCTTTACCAGGTCAAAGGTGGAGGAAGGGTTGAGAGATAGTGATAGAAATGTTGCCTCTGTCTGTTGACTGGTGAACTTCACTGAATAAGGAGAGAAGAATCGTGTCGATGCTATGGCCTGGACGAAAACCTGATTGTTGGGGGTGTGAAGAGTTAGTGTCCTCGAGGTGGAAATCAGGTTGTGAGAAAGGTTTTCCCAGTATCTTAGGCAGAAAGGGAAGGTTTGAGACCAGTCTGTAGTGAACTGGGAGGGATTTGTCCAAGGAAGGGTTTTTTAGAATGGGGCAAACCAAGGGGAAGGAAAGATACCAGGGGCCAGGCTATCATTGATAAGTGAGAGGACAAGAGGGAAAAGAGCTAAGGAGCTCAAGAGAAACCAGGAAGAGGGAGTAGGATCCAAAGGACAGGTGGTTTTTCAAGAGGAAGAGATGAATTTTGAGATGATTGCAAGAGAAACTGTGTTGAAGGAGTCACAAATATGAATAAGGGACTTGGAGGAGGAAGGTGGCATGGTTGGTGTAGTTGGTGTTGGGGTAGAGGGTAGGGTGGGGAATTCAAACTGAAGTGTGGTTATTTTCTCAAGGAAAAAGAGTAAGTTGGTCAGAGGAAGGTAGATCGTCTGAGGGAATTGAGTGCTGCGACAACTGAGAGAGGATAGAAAATAGTTTTTTCAGATGGTGGGAAGAGTCAGTAATGAGAGTAGAACAGTAGTTTTTTTAGTCAAGGTAATCATGGAATGATAGTGACGATGGTGATATTGGAACAGCAAACAGTGAGGCAAGAGATTGGATGAACACAGGTGCCTTTATTGGTGGTCCCCTACGCGTTACGGCCGAAGCCTTCCTCAGGGGGATACACTTAAAAAACAAACAATATATATAAAAATAACAATAAACGTAGATAAACACATTAAAATAAGAATAAAGCAAACCAGGCATGTAACATATATTAAACATCAATATAAATACCATATTATGAACATAAAATATAGATAAAATAATTATACTAATAGAGTTAAACCTTAAAAAAGAAATAAAAACAAATAATTACATAATATAAATATATAAATATAAAACAATATAAATAATGATGAATGAAATAAAATAAAATCATAAAATCACCATGGATCAATGAACTACAAACTAAAAAACTAAAAAACTAAAAACACAGGGCAGATAGTGGACACTAATTAAAAAACTACTAATGAAGATAGTGTATGAGAAGTACTCACAAGGCACTGCAGGAGAGAGGGTTCAATTTGGCCTATGAACTGGTACCTATTGTAATACTGACATTAATAAACAATGGATAAACACAGATGTAAAATTGAGGAAAAATAATAACGATAATAATAATGATAATGATAACAAAATATAATAATAAAAATGAAAATAATAATAATAAATATTATACACAAAAACAAAAGAACAACCTTTAAGGATGAAATAAAGGAAATCTGAAAAAAGTACTACTGACTGAATTATGTTAAAATAAACTTATGTCTAAGACACCAAAGTTATAAACCATGTATTATTTAAAAACCATATATTATTTAAAAATGATACCTGCACTTGATCAATTGTGATGAATCAACGCTGTATATTAAAAACAAACTTTTGTTAATAATGTAGTGACAGACTATAAGATGAATAAAACATACTGATCTTATTGTAGATAGTTGTAATAGTAAAAATTGTCCATACGTTTATAAAGTATTCCTGAATCCAGTAGCGTGCTAGAGATACTCCTGAAAAATGTCGTTCACCAAGAGCTTACTTGTGTAAAAAATGCATATAAAAATATACGTTTAAAATTTAGTGTGAACTAATTGTACTAATATGTTGATACATATACATGAAATAAGGCAAAAAAGGAATGTACATGAGATCGGGACAGGATGCCAATAGAACCGTGATTACATAGGAATGAGATATTTCCAAAAAATATATAAGAGAAGAAGACGTTTGAAATAACGCTAAAAATGCGCGCCAAAATATTTGCATATTATTTCAAATAATAGTAGAAAAACAATCCAGGATGTATATTATAGTTACGATAAAAAATAAATAATAAAACTCACTGTGATATGTATATAATAATGTGACTCTACAACGGTCAAGTGTTAACCAGCGCGCACATACTGAAGATACAAGATAAAAAACAGCTTTTAAAAAACCCGCGTAAGAACCTCCACGTCCAAACCTATTGCATGAGTGAAAAAACTATATCTAGCAAACAGTATAAACTTTGCGGTAGAAGTCAAACGAGGAATGTGTGATTAATCCAGTGAGTCAACTGATACATTGCTGCAAAAGCTTACCTGAACGTAGCAAAACCGCAAATCCAGGAAAAATAAGGTCAAAGCTTCTAAGGAAATGACGAGCTAACTTGAGGCTTTAAATCCTAAGCGTAAGAGGGCGTAGTTACTCCTATGACGTGTTTCCATAAGGTTAGGTTGTCAAGCATACACTTGTGCCACAAGAACCGTGGAGTGCAACCTACATGTTATACTTTGAACAAACGTAGAATCGTCATGAAGTAGCCACTGCAAAGTACTATGTAACTGAAGGAATGTTATGTAGTATTGTGTAAAAACTAGAAAAGCAAAATATATCAAGCCATAATGAAAGAACTAAAAATTGTATTGCAAGGCAGAATGTATCGAGACATGATGAAGAAAACTAAAAAACTAAAAAATTAAAACATTAAAAATAGAAAAAATGAATAATATAGAGACGAAGTCTTTCAAATTATTATAAAAAAGTATATTTAAAAGACTTAAACACTACATTATGTTGAAGAGGATGATGTATAATACAGGTTGTACTCAAAATATCTATAAAAGTAACTGCTAAAAATTATTGGTAAATAGGGTTGCCACCCTGGGGGTGTAATAATAGGGCTAAAGAAAAAACCTACAAATTAAAAGAATAAAAATAAAAACAAAAATAAAAATAAAAGTAAAAATGTAAATCATGATCATAAACCCATGTGAATTCCGTAATGATGAGGAAACACCGTATGAAATTGCAAAAGAAATTACAATGAAATAACAATAAAATAACCAAAGTTCGTAATAAATAGTAACCATATCATTATATTATGATAGATATATAAATAAATAAATAGAGTAAAAAAGAGAAGGTGTCAAAGTTGTAATGTCAATTGAAATGAAGGGACAAACCGAGGAACGTATACTACATGTATAATGTTGTGTGTCCTGATAAAACAAATAATAAATATTATTATAAAAAATTATTATAAAAACACTGACAAGTCAACTTCCTGATTTAGACCATTGGGTGTCATGCTGTTAAATTCATAAATGAATCTTTGTTCCAATCTCAAAAGTACTTTATCAAAATCTCCTCCCCTCCAACTGGGCCCTCGTCGGGATTTTCACATGGACTCTCTTTGGAAGGGAGGTGGGCGAGATTATCACCGACCTTCCCCCAGATCACCACGAAAACACAGAGATCATCAAATATATCAGCATCAGGGCAATGCCAGGGACGTGGGCCTGATGTCCAAAAAAAGGTTGAATTGGGATTTATGAGCAATGTCATTAATCTTTCAGACTACTCCCTCTCTGACACTGAATTACAGGTTTTAGAAAAGGGTCTGTCTTATGTTCCTACTAAGACTCATGATAAATTTAACACTTATATAGAGCTTTATAAATTTTTCCGAAAACTTAAAATTATCAATTATTTCGGTAATAATGAACAAGGCTCCACAGATACATCGGTGGTAAGAAGGCCCTCCACATGGGTTCCCCCCCCTAACATTGATCCCCTTATTATAGCTTATGAGAGAGTAGTTTTGTCTAAAGTTAGTGATCTGTATCATACTAAGTCTAAATTGTTTCATAACACCACTAGGATACAAAAAGAAGCATTAGAAAGTTTACGCAATAACAACTCTATTGTCATTAAACCCGCGGACAAAGGTGGGGCTATAGTTGTCCAGAATCGGGATTCCTATATAAAAGAAGTTCTACGACAGCTGAATAACACTCAGTTCTATCTAAAAATCTTTGATGACCCCACTCCTGTCTTACAGCAAAGAATTGATACTTTGTTATATTTAGGGAGTCAGGCTGGTTACCTCACATCTAAAGAAGTATCTTATCTTACAGTGAAGCATCCAATTATACCAACAATATATGTTATCCCTAAAATCCATAAATCTTTAGACAATCCTCCTGGTCGTCCCATCGTCTCAGCTATTGGCTCTCTTTTCGAGCCCATCTCTAAGTTTATGGATTTTTTCCTAAGACCCTTTGTTTCAGAAGCAGAATCCTACCTACGGGACTCCACCCATGTAACCGGGTAGCCGGACCCGGCTTCCCCTCTCACCTTGGCCCTCCCCCCCCCCTTAGTTCATATATCCTGCACCTCCCCCCTCCCCCCATGTCTCAAATAACTCACAAACACATTCTTGGTGGGACAAAACTGGTCGCAGCTTTATTTAACAACCCATGAAACATTTAACAGGTAAATGCAACTATCTATAAATGTAGCCAACTGGCCCCGCGGGTTGATGGACCGCCAGCCGTGCTACTAGCAAAGCGGCCACACCTCCGCTCCAGCCGTGGTCCCCACCAACGGCCTAGTTCGGCCCCCCCTATCCGACTTTGCCATGTTACTAGCAAAAGTCTTCCAGGGGTTGCCCGGGTCGAGGGCACCCCGCCCCCTCCCCAAGTCACCCAAGGCTCCGGACCCCGGACCTCCGGGATCCCGCCCATCCAGACTTACACCCCCTCCCCCAGCTGCGACACCCCCATTGCCTCCCAAACAGCTCCACAAGTGGGTGGGTGGGAGGGCTTCCAAGTGCGCGCCCCGCTACCATGTGCTCCGGGCTATCCGCGAGCCCCGTAGCACATGGAGTTTGCGCGCACCTGATTGGCTCTGCACCTCCATATCGCCGCAGAGCCAATCAGTTCAAATTTTCCCCCCAGCGTCTTGACGTCGCGCGCGCTCCCGCTACCGAGCAGGGTCCCGCGCCGGGCCGTGCACCCGGTTACCAGCGGGCCCTGGGACCCTGCCCGTGCCCTGAAATTTATTAACATTTTAGATACCTTTGTCGTTTACCATGATAAGTTATTTCTGGTCACTTTAGATATAGTTTCTCTTTATACCAATATTCCTCAGAAAGCATCCATTGAAGTATTAGCAAATACACTAATACGTAGGCCGCAACCAGTACGTACCCCCACTTGTTACCTTGTTCAGTTAGCTTCCTTGGCTATGACTGAAAATTTTTTCTGTTTTAAAGGTATATTTTATAAACAAATAAAAGGGGTGGCCATGGGTTCCCCCATGGCCCCAGACGTGGCCAATCTATATGTTACCGACTTTGAAGAGAAATTTCTCAAAATCCATCCTTTTAAAAAACAGGTCAGTTTATGGAAAAGGTATATTGACGATATTTTAATAATTTGGGATGGTTCTGAAATTCTGTTGCAAGAATTTTTTCAATGGATTAACAGTTTGGACCCTAATTTACAGTTTGAGGGTAACTATAGCATGGACAATATTGCATATTTGGATTTAAATATTAAGAAGGGCAGTGATGGTTTTATTACAGAGCTATATCGTAAACCCACAGACCGCAACACCTTGCTACGATATGACAGTTACCATAACACCACACTAAAGAATAATCTTCCTATTAGTCAGTTTCTAAGGGTAAGAAGATTATGCACTAAAGAACTTGATTTTGAGAAACATGCAGCAGATTTACGTCAGAGATTCTTAAAACGTGGGTATCCAAAAAGATGCATTAAAAAAGCATTTTTTAGGGCTTGCGCGACTGATCGTAAAAGCCTTTTAAATAAGAAACCACGTCAGAAGAATGACAAAATTGTTTGCTCTCTCACCTTTTCTCAATATTCAAAAGAGATTTCTGCGATACTGAGACAGGAATGGTATCTTTTAGCTGGAGTCTCTAGTTTATCTTCTAAGAACATTATGGTGGCATACAAACGTAATTCCAATTTAGCTAACACATTGGTTCCATCGGCTCTGGCATTCTACAAACCATCACCCCGTATCAAAGGACATTACCCTTGTGGTAATTGTTCTGTTTGTATTCATGCACTCACAGTTAAACAAGTTTATATTCATCCGGTTACACAACGTAAATTTTACATTAATCATTTTTCTAACTGCAAAACAGATAAGGCTATTTATTTGATCCTGTGCCCATGTAATTTAATCTATATAGGCAAAACTAAACGCCAGATTCGTACTCGAATTATAGAACATAGGAGTTGTATATAGAGAAAAGTTGAAGATAGTCCATTAGTAACACATTGGTTGGAAAAACAACACTCAATTCAAGATTTGAAATTTTTGGTTATCAAAACAGTGGTTCCCAGTTGGAGGGGAGGAGATTTTGATAAAGTACTTTTGAGATTGGAACAAAGATTCATTTATGAATTTAACAGCATGACACCCAATGGTCTAAATCAGGAAGTTGACTTGTCAGTGTTTTTATAATAATTTTTTATAATAATATTTATTATTTGTTTTATCAGGACACACAACATTATACATGTAGTATACGTTCCTCGGTTTGTCCCTTCATTTCAATTGACATTACAACTTTGACACCTTCTCTTTTTTACTCTATTTATTTATTTATTTATTTTTTTTAAACTTTTATTTTCATTTTGCAACAAACAAAAGAACAACACACCAAAGGAGACAAAACAAGTATACAATAAAGAAAAGTAAACCCAATTACCCCCCACCCCCACGCTTCTTCTCTAGCTGATTATGTCAGCATGTGAGCGCTTCCAAACAACAGTGATTATACATCAAAACAATCAAAAGAGGATCTGCGATACAGAATAATCATGGGACAAAGATATATACAAATTTAGACAGTCAGATGAGAGCATTGAGCAGAATGTACATAGTCATTGAGCATCTTCCATTTAGACCGATGATGAGGAGTCTGAATGGGGGAAGCAAACATACGAGGTATTTGTTCATATTTACTGTAGAGACAGACATGATTCCACCATTCATTGGGGCTCAGCTGAGAGCTATTTTTCCAGTATTTCGTGATTAGGGAAATAGCAATGCCAAGCATAAAGTCCAAAAGGAAGTAAGCCGTTTTTGGAAGAGAGGGGATCCCCGCAGCTGAGCGAAGTCCCACTATCCTCCAAGAAAGGGGCTCTTGAAAGTGCAAAATAGACTGGATACGACCCCAGACCCGACGCCAGTAATACTGTAGTGCGGGGCATTCATACATAACATGAGGTAGTGAACCAATGGCCGCATGGCATGTCCAACAACTATTGCCCTGAGTAGTGTTCCATTTGGCTAATCTGTCAGGAGTGTAAAAACACCGGTGGGCTAGAAAGAAGAGTGTCTGAGTGAGTGAGGCGGATCGGGAGACCCGTGTCACTCTACTCCAGACAAGGCTCCATTGCTCCGGGGTCAAAGTCACATGCAATTCTCTCTCCCATGCTTTCTGCGCTATAGGGGTATCTCTAATTATAGCATTACATAAGGTTTTGTAAAAATTGGATGCTACACCCGGTGAACTACCGATAGATCGGATAGTCTCCAACCAACCTTGTGTAGGGGAGGCCGATGGCGGGAGCACCTTAGCACTCCGAAGGCAATGCTGAAGTTGCACCAACTGAAAATAGTGTTTCGCTGGGAGACCAAATTCAATTTGCAATTCACTAAAAGTTTTCCAGCGACCTTCATGGAACAACTGACTAGGAATCCAAATGCCCCTAGTGTACCAGGGGCTCCACGCCATCGGCTTATTTTGTATTCGAAATCGAGTGTTATACCAAAGTGGGAGCTTGTCTAATGGACAGAGTCGGGAGTCTAAAGAGTGCATAAGATTATTAAAGGCACCTAAGGTGTCTAAAAGCATTGGTGGAAAGTGGGAGTCTGATGGGAGAGTCATACCAGGGAGAAAAGTAAGAGGAATCGGTTTGCAAAGGTCCTCTTCTGTGTCTAGCCACACAGGTCTACTCGGTACTGGATCTTCCAGCCAGCGAGCGCCTTGTTTAAGAAGAAAAGATTGATGATACTTCAGGAAATCAGGGAATCTGACACCCCCATTTTCCTTATCTGCTTGCAGCTTATGTTTCGCTATCCTAGGTGTCTTGTTTTGCCACAAGTATCTAGTCAGAAGGCCCTCTATATCTTTATAGATACGTCGAGGGAAGAGACAGGGCAACATTTCTAAGATATAATTCACTTTCGGAACAATCATCATTTTTATGGTTTCTAATCGACCCCACCAGGTAAGTGTTAAAGGAGTCCAGCGGTGAGTAAGCGCCCGGACTTTAGAGGTTAAGTCTTTGGCATTGAAGGAGATAGTGTCTTCCAAAGGAGAACAATAGTGAACCCCAAGGTATTTGACCATGCGAGGTTGCCATAAAAAGGGGAAGGGTTGCATATCTGCCTGATGAAGCAAAGGATTTAATGGAAAGGCTACCGACTTGGTCCAATTTATCTTATAACCGGACAGTTGTGAGTATTTACCAATTTGCTCTAGGACAGCCGGTACTGAGTCTATAGAGACAAAAAGCATAAGGTCATCAGCATACGCTGAAATTTTGACTTCCCTATGGGTGAAGGGGACTCCATGAATCTCCTCCGATTGCCGGATTAGTAAAGCCAAGGGTTCAAGTGCAAGATCGAAGAGAAGTGGAGACAGTGGGCATCCCTGGCGAGTGCCGCGTTGAAGGGGAAAAGGCTGAGACTTTAAAGCATTGGCACATATACTGGCTGTAGGCTGTGCGTACATGGTGCGAAGACAACGGAGAAAACCTTCCCCGAATCCGTACCAGCGGAGGACTGCAAACAGGAAGGGCCACTCTAAGCGATCAAAGGCCTTCTCAGCATCAAGTGAGAGGCCAACAAATGGGCGATCAAGATTAACTGCGGTAGTCAGTACATGGCATAGAGTCCAAGCATTGTCGGCAGTTGATCTACCAGGAATGAAACCGCATTGATCTGGGTGTATTAAGGTAGGCATCCTATCCGAGAGCCGGGTAGAGAGAATGGTAGCAAATATTTTATAGTCCGCGTTTAGAAGGGAAATTGGACGATAATTAGCTGTTAGTTGCGGGTCTCTCCCCTCTTTCTCAAAAACTACTACATTTGCCATGGAAAAGGACCCAGAAGGAGAACCCTCCTCGGCCAGAGCAGAAAAATAAATTTTCAAAACTGGAGCTAAGTCAGCGTGAAAAGTTTTGTAGAATTCAGCAGGGAGACCGTCTGGGCCTGCGGCCCGACCTGAGGCACATTTCTTGATAGCAGAATGAATTTCTGAGACAGTAAATGGTGTGTCCAAGGCCACTCTATCGTCGTCAGATAGGGTTGGTCTTTGTACCCCTGAAAGTAAGCGTTCAAATACATCTGGCTCAAAATCACATTCAGATTGATAAAGCCGAGTATAAAAATCACGAAAGAGTTCTAAGATTTCGGTATCTTTAGTGACCAAGCCCCCCCCTGACGGATTACGGAGGGCGGTAACACACTTAGCTTCTTTTTGACCTTTTAGGGCATTTGCTAATAATTTGCCAGCACGATTATTTTCCCGATAATATAGCCCTTGTTGTGATTCGATATTTTTAACAGCAGCAGTGTACAAAAGCTGATTGTATTGAAAACGCAAGCGTTGTAAACGGAGTAAAATACATGGGTCAGTACGGGACGTGAGGAGACGCTCCCCAGCTTGTATCTGCTGCTCTAGAGTCAGTAAATGCTGCTTTCTTTGTTTCCCCTGCCGAATTTGATAGCTAGTTATAGTGGCGCGGATAGATGCTTTAAAACCCTCCCACCAAGCCCAGCTCGCTGTGTCATGGGGTGAGTTAAAATGAAAATAATCTTGGATAGCGGCCTTTATATCAACCTGAAAATCTGTTTGACCCAGTAGGGATCTATCAAAAAACCAAGCTCGGGGAGAATCGTCCCGCGCAGTGACACGTAATGATAAAGATATGGCAGCATGATCTGAAATATGGAGAGGATGAGTCCTAGTCGTGTCTACTTGAGAAATCAGTGCTTTGGAAATGAGAAAGAAATCTATTCTAGATTGGGAGTGATGGGGGGCAGAAAAGAAAGTGAACTCTAAGTCGGAGGGGTGAAGTAGCCTCCATATATCTACCAGCGCAAGATCTTGCATCAGAGCTGTAAGGGTAGCAAGACTCTTGGGTGGACTACTCGTTCTAGGCGGCTGTCTATCTATCAAAGGGTCTAACACTTGATTAAAATCACCACCAAGTATTAATGGAGTATTGGCAGAGGCCTGTGCCAACTGCGCAATACTTGCATAGTAAGCAGGGTTGTCCACATTCGGGGCATAAATACAAATACATGTAAATTCACTATCTCCAACCTTAAGATGTACGCGGGCCCATCTACCCTCCTTGTCAGCACTAGTATCAATTACAGTAGCTTGCAAAGATTTCTTAACCAGAATGGCTACCCCGCACCGTTTGGAAACGGCGGGAGAATAGGCAGCCACCATGTAAGGCTTAACATTGAGTTTCAGTGTTTCAGCAGAGTTTAAGTGCGTTTCCTGAAGAAACGCTAAATCAGCATGCTCATGGCTAAGATAGCTAAGGATTTTCTTCCTCTTGATTGGACTATTAATGCCCTTTACGTTGAGTGATAAGATTTTACATAAAGCCATTCAGACAAGTTAAAAATTCTGAGCATGATAGCGCACATAATTTCACAATGTCCCTCATATTGACTGTATCTGGCTGTACATATGGCATAAAAGAAAATAAGCTTAGATAATACAATGAAGCGCCCCACATGAAAAAAGAAAAACCGCAGCGCGGTAGAGAAGAAGCAGAACCCCAAAAATTACTGGCGACCATGTGTCTGCGGGGAGAAGCCCCGGAGAAGGCCGAAATTGAAAAAACACACATAACCTGTAGGACTGTGCGTGCTCCGAATCCGACCGGGGCACACATCATGGAGGGATAGGAGACCACATAACAAAAGTCATAGAAAGAAAGAAAGAAAGTCCAGGCAGTCTCTGTACTGAAATATGACCGCCGCATCGGGCCCTTCAAAATGGCGGACAGAGCCGGCAAATAAAAGTCCAAGTCGTTGGATTAGCGCATCTGCTCTGCTTCTTTGGAGTCTAAAAATGTTGATAGTAGATCAGGATCTTCGAATGTCCTGGTTTGATTGTGGAGAGTCACTCGGAGCTTCGCGGGATACAACAGGCCAAAGCGAGCCTGTAGCTGTTGAAGTCGAGGGCGAAAAGCAAGGAGTTTCTTCCGTCGGTCGACTGTAGGCTTTGCCAGATCAGGGAAGAAGGAGACTTTGTGACCTTCAAATTCCAAATGATGGTTCGCCCGGGCAGCATTTAAAATTTGTTCCACTTGTTGATATCGTAGCAAGCGAAAGATAATAGGCCGGGGGGTCGTTCGGTTGAGCGCCATGTGGGTAGGAACACGGTGTGCTCGATCGATTTCCAGTTCTTTATGAAAGGTGATCTTCAGCAAGGAGGGAAGAGTTTTGAGCAGGAATTCTCTCATATCTCCCGCTTCCACCCCTCCGGTATTCCAATGAGCCTCACATTGTTGCGACGGGCTCGATTATTGCTATCTTCTAACTCCTTTTGAAGATTCTGTATCTGGCGCTCAGCCTTGTCCAGTGTGCCCAAGCGCACCGCGTGCGAGTCGAGGACCCCCGCCATATTGTCCTGCCGTAATGAGAGACCTTCAAGTCGGTCCTGGAGCACTCCAAAGTCTTCTCGCATGGCTCTAAGCGCTTCTCCATTGGACTGCACCAATTCCTTCACGCCGCGTATTTCCTCTAGAATCTCCAGGTGCATTTCGGGGTTCTCCCGAAACGGAACCATCTTCTGTGGGGAGGACACCTCTGTTTTGGAGCGTTTTCCGTGAGAAGAAGAAGGAGACCCGAAGTCCAAGCGCGCTGGTTTATGGGCCGCCATCCCCCCCGAGGTACCCCGGTCAGCCCGGAGCGAAATAGTAAGTTTGTATAGGTATTATGTCAGGATTCTAAGTAGGCCTCTCGGGAGCTTCAGCGCGAAGCGTCTTACCCGCTGGACGTCAGGCTCCGCCCCCCTCCTATTTATTTATTTATATATCTATCATAATATAATGATATGGTTACTATTTATTACGAACTTTGGTTATTTTATTGTTATTTCATTGTAATTTCTTTTGCAATTTCATACGGTGTTTCCTCATCATTACGGAATTCACATGGGTTTATGATCATGATTTACATTTTTACTTTTATTTTTATTTTTGTTTTTATTTTTATTTTTATTCTTTTAATTTGTAGGTTTTTTCTTTAGCCCTATTATTACACCCCCAGGGTGGCAACCCTATTTACCAATAATTTTTAGCAGTTACTTTTATAGATATTTTGAGTACAACCTGTATTATACATCATCCTCTTCAACATAATGTAGTGTTTAAGTCTTTTAAATATACTTTTTTATAATAATTTGAAAGACTTCGTCTCTATATTATTCATTTTTTCTATTTTTAATGTTTTAATTTTTTAGTTTTTTAGTTTTCTTCATCATGTCTCGATACATTCTGCCTTGCAATACAATTTTTAGTTCTTTCATTATGGCTTGATATATTTTGCTTTTCTAGTTTTTACACAATACTACATAACATTCCTTCAGTTACATAGTACTTTGCAGTGGCTACTTCATGACGATTCTACGTTTGTTCAAAGTATAACATGTAGGTTGCACTCCACGGTTCTTGTGGCACAAGTGTATGCTTGACAACCTAACCTTATGGAAACACGTCATAGGAGTAACTACGCCCTCTTACGCTTAGGATTTAAAGCCTCAAGTTAGCTCGTCATTTCCTTAGAAGCTTTGACCTTATTTTTCCTGGATTTGCGGTTTTGCTACGTTCAGGTAAGCTTTTGCAGCAATGTATCAGTTGACTCACTGGATTAATCACACATTCCTCGTTTGACTTCTACCGCAAAGTTTATACTGTTTGCTAGATATAGTTTTTTCACTCATGCAATAGGTTTGGACGTGGAGGTTCTTACGCGGGTTTTTTAAAAGCTGTTTTTTATCTTGTATCTTCAGTATGTGCGCGCTGGTTAACACTTGACCGTTGTAGAGTCACATTATTATATACATATCACAGTGAGTTTTATTATTTATTTTTTATCGTAACTATAATATACATCCTGGATTGTTTTTCTACTATTATTTGAAATAATATGCAAATATTTTGGCGCGCATTTTTAGCATTATTTCAAACGTCTTCTTCTCTTATATATTTTTTGGAAATATCTCATTCCCATGTAATCACGGTTCTATTGGCATCCTGTCCCGATCTCATGTACATTCCTTTTTTGCCTTATTTCATGTATATGTATCAACATATTAGTACAATTAGTTCACACTAAATTTTAAACGTATATTTTTATATGCATTTTTTACACAAGTAAGCTCTTGGTGAACGACATTTTTCAGGAGTATCTCTAGCACGCTACTGGATTCAGGAATACTTTATAAACGTATGGACAATTTTTACTATTACAACTATCTACAATAAGATCAGTATGTTTTATTCATCTTATAGTCTGTCACTACATTATTAACAAAAGTTTGTTTTTAATATACAGCGTTGATTTATCACAATTGATCAAGTGCAGGTATCATTTTTAAATAATATATGGTTTTTAAATAATACATGGTTTATAACTTTGGTGTCTTAGACATAAGTTTATTTTAACATAATTCAGTCAGTAGTACTTTTTTCAGATTTCCTTTATTTCATCCTTAAAGGTTGTTCTTTTGTTTTTGTGTATAATATTTATTATTATTATTTTCATTTTTATTATTATATTTTGTTATCATTATCATTATTATTATCGTTATTATTTTTCCTCAATTTTACATCTGTGTTTATCCATTGTTTATTAATGTCAGTATTACAATAGGTACCAGTTCATAGGCCAAATTGAACCCTCTCTCCTGCAGTGCCTTGTGAGTACTTCTCATACACTATCTTCATTAGTAGTTTTTTAATTAGTGTCCACTATCTGCCCTGTGTTTTTAGTTTTTTAGTTTTTTAGTTTGTAGTTCATTGATCCATGGTGATTTTATGATTTTATTTTATTTCATTCATCATTATTTATATTGTTTTATATTTATATATTTATATTATGTAATTATTTGTTTTTATTTCTTTTTTAAGGTTTAACTCTATTAGTATAATTATTTTATCTATATTTTATGTTCATAATATGGTATTTATATTGATGTTTAATATATGTTACATGCCTGGTTTGCTTTATTCTTATTTTAATGTGTTTATCTACGTTTATTGTTATTTTTATATATATTGTTTGTTTTTTAAGTGTATCCCCCTGAGGAAGGCTTCGGCCGTAACGCGTAGGGGACCACCAATAAAGGCACCTGTGTTCATCCAATCTCTTGCCTCACTGTTTCCTGTTGGATCAGCAAGAGCTACCTGCTCTCCTTGTGCCTGATATTGGAACAGCCTCAGAGACTCGAGTTTCTGAGTTTCTGCCAATGACTCTCAGACTGACATAGATGGGCTCGTAGAAGATGCAATCTAGAGTGATACCAGGAGTGTTGATGTCTACACAATGAGTGTTTTGGGTGACGAGGTGCAACGCGGCCGAAGGCTGAGGTGAGAAGGAAGTGACATAACAGCCTGATCATCAACAGAGAGAGTTTGAAAGTTACCTGGGAAGATTGCATTGGAAGAAGGGAAGGCAGAAAGAGTTTCAGGTGTGATTCTGCGGACTAGTTCACATGAAGGAGTGTGAGTATTATCTGACAGAGGGGATGGAAAGGGATTAAAATGGAATGAGAAAAAGATGCAGAAGGATCAGTCCATGGAAGAGGACATGTAGAGAGAGATGGGGAAAAGGAAGATACTGAAAGAAATAATGAGGTCAACAATGTGACCCGCTGCATGTGTCAGGAAATGGACATGTTGTGTGAGCAAGAGGTCAGAGGTGAGAAGCAGTTTATTGCAGAGTTTGGATGGATGATCAAAATGGACATTGAAGTCGCTCAATACAAGAAAATTGGGCAGTAAAATGATGCCTTCGAGAGAGTAAGGAGTAAGGAATCATGGGGTGTTGTCAATGTTGGAGAGGAGTAGATTGAGGAAGTGAGTCAGGGGGGCAAGAGGGAAGTCAAAGTAGTAAGGATTCTGGGTAATGAAGTACGAGGGATGAGACTTCAGTAAGGGTAATAGAGGAGCAGTATAGAACGGCAACTCCACTGCCATTTCGTGTGATGCAGGGGGTGGAGAGGGCAGTGAAGCCCACTGGGAAACAGAGGTTAAGAATTGGGTTCTTGCCCTCCCTAAGGCACGATTCAGTGAGGAAGTGGAATTTGAATCCCAATATCCTGTGATAATGAGATGGAACTTGTGATAAGGAAGCTTATCATAGCTCAGGAAGGAGCTATAGAAAAGGTGAAGTGACTCTGAACAAGCAACCTGTCAGTTCTGGTAGAAATAAGAAAACAGAATTTTCCCATAAAAGACTACCAGTCCCAGAATGTACCAGGTTTCCAACAGCCATTAGAGGAGCTGAAGTGGGGAAATGTGTGTTCAATCAGGAGGGCTATGAGGTAATCCCTAAGCACTCATCTCAAAGGGCAGGGCCTGATTCAGCACAGCTGCGCTGTATTAGGGGGGAGCACTCATCTAAGCAGAATAAAGGTAGAGTTTATTCTACAGAGAATCAGCTTGAGCTTGATCATCTTCATCATCAGGAGGATCATCAGAAGAAGAAGCCAAACCGGACGGACAGAGAGGGAAAGAAACCCTTTGGAAGAAAGAGGAGAAAAGCCTTTGAGAGGTCTAGAAGAGTCCAGAGCAGTACGTATACTGGGAGGCATTCCAAGGGCCAGCATACACCATTGGACTGGGGAAAGCCAGAGGAATGGTGCTGCAGAGCTAGGAATCTCCAGACGGTACCTGTGAGAGAGACGGCTGCACGTGGAAGGGACCCTAAGACCCGTGCCAGAAGGTATGTGAAGAGAGATCCAGTGTCCAGGGATCTGGATTGGAAGGCTGGACATAAGAACTGGACTACATACTGGCCAGGCTATATAGAGAGGAACTCTAACAGCAATGGAAGCTCAGGTATGAACACTGATCTATGCCCTAGCTATAACCTTGAAAGACAGCAGGGAAACAAGTATTCTCCTGAAAGTGCTACATTAGGAGATTCATCTGTGCCAATCCATGATATTGAACCCATGCTTGTTGAAGAAGAGGGAATGATAGCAGATGAAGAATCTGTTTACATGGACTGCTCTCTGTCTAAACTCCTTTGGTGATTTTCTGTTATAAAGTACAGCAACCATCACAAAGAAATACAAACTTGTTCTTTAATCTACTCAGAAAAGCTCCTGTGTAGGTTTTCTAGCCACGCAGTAGAAAGCAAGCCAGCTAAGGGGTTTCAGCTGGATAACTGCTAGCAATTGAGCCTTACCTAATTGCTTGTGAGCTAGGAGAGAATCACTTCTGAATCTATGTGGGAAGATATAAGAAGTTAACCTGAGAAGAACAGTTTTTTTCTTTCTTTGTGGCTTTTGGTTTGCTGTTTGATATATGCTAAGAAAACATTAGCTAATGCCTACAGAAAAGACCAGTTTGTACCAACCAGGTCTTATTTCTTTTTGCTTTGCTTGCCTGACAAGTTCAAATGTTTTCCTCATTTTGTTTTTTTCAAGTTTAACACTGAAAGCAAGTAACCTGATTTATGTGCTACCAAGCATATCTGTGTTGGGAGAAATAACCCCATAAATAAATATCTTATTGGCTTTAACACTTGAGCACAACTAAATTATTGTCAGCAGCTGTGTCTGGTGTGAATGAACTGCATTGCCCACAATCCCTTGCAAATCATATAGATATATGCACTTGCCAAGACTGTGAAGATTCTCACCCAGGCAGCCGTCTGACAAATGGCGTAGTTTTTCAGATTGCTTTTGCACAAAAGGGATTTACTTGCTGAGGATTACAACTAAAGTTCAAGTTTAAAGCTGAAAAAAAAGATTTTCCCTCAACTGCACTCTGGAGGAGAAGTGGATGTTCCAGGAAGCTGTCCCAGGAGGAAAAGACCCTGTCCAGAGCTGGATTCATCACTGGCACAAGGTAATAAGTACATGGGCATGTCTAGTGGTGGATGGGAGTAAGGCACAGGGCTAATTGAAAAAAAAAAAAAGTAGAAAAAAAAACACACCTGTTTGGAAGGTGGTGCACTTTGTTTTTTTTCTTTGTTTCTTGCAGGGATCAAGATGGATCCAAAGGAACTACCTCAGTGGATGGCAGCCCAGTTTAGCAGGCAACAGGAGCTAGCACAGCAGGCTCAGGACGCTGCTATGAAAGCCTTAATGGACCAGCAGAAGCCAGTGCTTGATCTGGTGCAAGCCCTAGTTCAACTGCAGAACCAAAGTGGACCAGATGCAAGACCATCAGTAAATACTGGTACACCACATGTGGACAGTGTGGGACTCAATCAAGGGATTGGGGCATTTAGTTTTGGGAAGCTAACTCCAGATGATAATGTTGATGATTTTCTAGAGTCTTTTGAAAGAGTGGCACAAGCATTAGCATGGCCAGAGACCCAGTGGGCAGTAAGGCTGGCAGCCTCATTAACTGGAGAGGCGCTTGCAGCTTACAGAGCAATGCCAGCAGCCCAGGCTTTGAATTATAAGGATGTAAAGGCTGCTATTAGAGATTGCCTAGGGTTGTCTATTTCAGAGTATAGGCGAATGTTTAGAGCTACTACATTGAGAGTGGGTGAAACACCCAGGGCTCTGAGTCAGAGAATCAGAGGTTTAGCTGTAAAATGGTTGGAGCCTGAGCAAAAGACGGTAGAAATGTTATTAGACATTATAATGCTTGAACAATTTATGTCTGCGGTCCCTAAAGATTTGCACACTTTCCTTATACAGCAAAACTGCCAAAATCTTGGAGAGGCAACCATGCTAGCAGAGAGATTCTTGGAAGCCACGCAGGCTTGCCATAGAATGGGTGGCCCTCTGAAGATTGGTGCTGAGGCAAGATGTGCTGTATCAGAAAAGAAAATAATTAAAAATGTTTCTGAAAATGAATGTACTGTATCAAACCAGATGACACAGTGGAATAGAAAGGAATGTTTCAAGTGTGGAAAATGGGGACATTTAGAAAAGGGATGCCAGACACACACTAGCTTAATGGGTGTGGATTTAAAACAGCCCAAAGAAGGATTTCTTTTGATGGTTGATGTGCAAGGAATTACCACAAATGCTTTGTTAGACTCTGGGGCAGACCAGAGTATGATGTCAAAAAGGCTTTGGAAGAGAATAGAGGCCCAAGAAGGATTTGTGCCTAGAACCCCTGAAAGCCAAGTTCACATCAGATGCATTCATGGTGCTGCAACATCATATCCCACCTATAGGCTAAAGGTTAAGTGCCTGGGGGAACAAGAGGAAGTCCTGTTAGCAGTGGTGCATAGGCTACCCTTTGATTTGGTTCTAGGAAGAGACTGGCCAAGATTTAAGCAGGGTCTAGTGGAAGGGCTAGGAAAGAAGGAGGGAGAAGGAATAATGGAAATAGCTCCCGGGCCTTTCTTTGGAAGTCCTCAGTCCCTAGCTAAAAAGATGGTTAAGCTTCCAGAAGGCCAAACTATGGGTAATAAGAGGGGCCTTGTATCCACCCGCTCGCAGGCTAAGGTAGAGAGCCAGCAGAAGGAGGAGGGGGAGCAGGCAGAGTTATTAGAAGACTTACCCTCTCATGATGATTTAATAACCCCATCATCTGGTAAAGTAAGAAAGTTGAAAGCACAAAAGCGGCGTGAGAGACTTTGCAGAGCACAGGGAAGGGCTGAGATGTTAGCTGGTCAAAGTTTACCCTGGGTGCCAGCTGAGTTAGTGGCAAAGTTTCCTAACTTTCCACAAGAGCAGCGAGCTGATCAAGCTCTCACCCGAGCTTTTAAGTATGCTCATGAGGTCAGGGAGGAGTTGCCCAGATTCAGACTAGATAATGAAATATTATATAGAGAGAGTCAGGACCCCAGAAATGGGACCATACGTAAACAATTGGTGGTACCCATAACTTTCAAAGGGCTAGTACTTAGACTAGCACATGATCATCCAGTGGGAGGTCAAAAAGGGATGCAAGGAACGCTGGATCAAATACTTATGCGTTTTTACTGGCCAGGTATTTTCAAAGAAACTGCCCAGTTTTGTGCTGCATGTCCAGCGTGTCAGCAAGTTACAGCGGCTCACCCACCGGTGGTGCCATTGATTCCCATGCCAATTATCACAGACCCAATTGGTCGCATTGCCATGGATATTGTAGGCCCATTAGTCAAAACGCCCCGAGGTTTCCAATACATCCTAGTTATGGTAGATCAGGCAACAAGGTTTCCCTGGGCCATAACATTGAGGAATGTTTCTGCAAAACAATAGCTTTAGAGCTAGTAAAATTGTTTTGTGAAGTGGGATTCCCAAGAGAGGTGTTGACTGACCGAGGGTCCAATTTTGTATCCAAATATTTGGCCCAGGTCTGGGATGCCTTTGGCATTCATCACGTGAAAACCTCAGCCTACCATCCACAATCAAACGGTTTGGTGGAGAGATTCAACCAAACTCTCAAACAAATGTTGAGAAGGGGGCTAGCAGGAGAGGTAAAAGAATGGGATATGTTATTGCCTTTTGCCTTATATGCCTGCAGGGAAAGAATTCAGGTGTCCCTAGGTATAACTCCATATGAATTGATGTATGGTAGGGCTCCACGGGGTTTGTTAGATATTTTGAGGGAACAATGGATTGATCCTGAACCAGAAAGTCAGGAGGTGCCACAGTTTCTACGTGACCTGAGAGCACGTTTGAAAAGGACCTCGCAGGTTGCTGAGAGGAACCTGCAGGACAGTCAAGTTCACCAGAAAGGGTGGTATGATAGGAAGGCCAAAAGCCGCCAATTAAGCATTGGTGAAAAGGTTTTGGTTCAAGTAGCAGGAACTGCCCCAAAATTTGAAGTACAGTGGAAAGGGCCATGGAAGGTTGTTAAACAAGTGAGCCCAGTATCTTATATGGTAGAAAATGCAAGAGGGCGTAGACAGACCTACCATATTAATGTACTTAAGTCTTGGAAGGAGAGGCCTGTAAATAATAATGACCCTGAAGCCAGTCAGGAAGTAAGTGGGCTTCAAAAAGATAACACTCTCGTACGTATTACGGACTGTAGAGAAGAAGTTTCACCAGTTACACCAGTCCGTAATAACTTAAGCAGGGGGGTATGTGATAAGGAAGCTTACCATAGCTCAGGAAGGAGCTATAGAAAAGGTGAAGTGACTCTGAACAAGCAACCTGTCAGTTCTGGTAGAAATAAGAAAACAGAATTTTCCCATAAAAGACTACCAGTCCCAGAATGCACCAGGTTTCCAACAGCCATTAGAGGAGCTGAAGTGGGGAAACGTGTGTTCAATCAGGAGGGCTATGAGGAAATCCCTAAGCACTCATCTCAAAGGGCAGGGCCTGATTCAGCACAGCTGCGCTGTATTAGGGGGGAGCACTCATCTAAGCAGAATAAAGGTAGAGTTTATTCTACAGAGAATCAGCTTGAGCTTGATCATCTTCATCATCAGGAGGATCATCAGAAGCAGAAGCCAAACCGGATGGACAGAGAGGGAAAGAAACCCTTTGGAAGAAAGAGGAGAAAAGCCTTTGAGAGGTCTAGAAGAGTCCAGAGCAGTACATATACTGGGAGGCATTCCAAGGGCCAGCATACACCATTGGACTGGGGAAAGCCAGAGGAATGGTGCTGCAGAGCTAGGAATCTCCAGACGGTACCTGTGAGAGAGACGGCTGCACGTGGAAGGGACCCTAAGACCCGTGCCAGAAGGTATGTGAAGAGAGATCCAGTGTCCAGGGATCTGGATTGGAAGGCTGGACATAAGAACTGGACTACATACTGGCCAGGCTATATAGAGAGGAACTCTAACAGCAATGGAAGCTCAGGTATGAACACTGATCTATGCCCTAGCTATAACCTTGAAAGACAGCAGGGAAACAAGTATTCTCCTGAAAGTGCTACATTAGGAGATTCATCTGTGCCAATCCATGATATTGAACCCATGCTTGTTGAAGAAGAGGGGATGATAGCAGATGAAGAATCAGTTTACATGGACTGCTCTCTGTCTAAACTCCTTTGGTGATTTTCTGTTATAAAGTACAGCAACCATCACAAAGAAATACAAACTTGTTCTTTAATCTACTCAGAAAAGCTCCTGTGTAGGTTTTCTAGCCATGCAGTAGAAAGCAAGCCAGCTAAGGGGTTTCAGCTGGATAACTGCTAGCAATTGAGCCTTACCTAATTGCTTGTGAGCTAGGAGAGAATCACTTCTGAATCTATGTGGGAAGATATAAGAAGTTAACCTGAGAAGAACAGTTTTTTTCTTTCTTTGTGGCTTTTGGTTTGCTGTTTGATATATGCTAAGAAAACATTAGCTAATGCCTACAGAAAAGACCAGTTTGTACCAACCAGGTCTTATTTCTTTTTGCTTTGCTTGCCTGACAAGTTCAAATGTTTTCCTCATTTTGTTTTTTTCAAGTTTAACACTGAAAGCAAGTAACCTGATTTATGTGCTACCAAGCATATCTGTGTTGGGAGAAATAACCCCATAAATAAATATCTTATTGGCTTTAACACTTGAGCACAAATAAATTATTGTCAGCAGCTGTGTCTGGTGTGAATGAACTGCATTGCCCACAATCCCTTGCAAATCATATAGATATATGCACTTGCCAAGACTGTGAAGATTCTCACCCAGGCAGCCGTCTGACAAACTACAGCACTAACTAGAAGTCCTGGTGGAAATGCAGGTACTCATAGTAACAGTAACATAGAAGATGACTATATAAAAAAGTAAAATGGCCCATTCAGTCTGCCCAGTAAAATGACCAGAATTGACTATGTAGGTTATCCACAGTGTCTTCTTAGAACTGCAAAAGTCATTTCACTGTTGTTTTGAGCTGACATACTCAATATTTGGTTTCCATCTTCTTGACATTTAGAAATCCGGTATATCTCTACCCCCTGATTTATTTTTAAATTCTGTTTTAGTCTACACTCCCTCTTATAGGAGAATACATAATCCAGGCATCCACCACCCTGGCTTTGCTTCTGAATTAATTTCCTTGCAGCTACATATCATGTTACCTAGTTTTACAGCTTCTTTTTCTTTGGAAAGGATTAATGCCTTAATACTTTTCAAATATTTAGCTGTCTCTATCATATTTTCTTGCCTCTCCTCTCCTCCAACAACGTAGATTGATTGTTTACCTTATCAGAATATAGAAAGACTAGGGGACAAGCAATGAAGCTACAGGGTAAACTATTTAAGACTAATAAAAGAAAATATTTTTTCACTCAACGTGTAATCAAACTCTGGAATTTGTTACCGGAGGATGTAGTAAAGGCTGTTAGTGTAGCTGGGTTTAAAAAAGGTTTGGACAAGTTCCTGGAGGAAAGGTCCATAAACCATTATTAAGAAGTGACCGAAGATATCAATGCTTGACCCAGTACAAGCATTGTGGAACTTGTGTCTCTTGGGGAAACTGCTAGGTACATATGACCTAGATTTGCCACTGTTGGAAACAGAATACTGGGCTTGATGGACCTTGGTCTGACCCAGTATGGCATATCTTATGTTCTTATGTTCTTATGTCTGTACTTATTGTTGGTGGATTTTGTCCAACCAGTTACAGTCATGGGATCTGATTCTGGAGGAAGTACCACATTACAATTGCTTGTATGTTTTGGAGGATATGGGTGTTAAAAAAGTATATTTTTCTAGAGCCCTCCGCCCCATTCTTATTAATTTTCCCTGTCATTTTGTTCATCTCAGAGAAACTGAGAAAATTAGATTCCTGGAGGTAGCGCTCATTAATGCGCGGTTGGTAGGGAATAAGGTTATATTACTTTCTGAAGTAATATCATCAGGGGGCTATGACTTATTTGCCATTACAGAAACCTGGTTGAGAGACTCGGATAATGTAATTCTGAGCCAATTATGTCCTCAAAACTACAGTCTTTTTCAACAAGATAGAAGGAAGGGGAGGGTGGAATGTTTTATGTTTGTTTAATGAAGATTTGCAGCTTTGCTAATTTTTCAGAACATTCTGAAACTCTCCTTATAGATGCAGTATCCTGGGGCATTTGCATAGTATATATTCTCCCATCATTACCACTACAACTTATCATTTGTATAGTTCTACAAGGCGTATGCAGTGCTGTACAGACACAACCACATTACACCCCTGCTAATTCATCACCACTGACTGCCCATTCACTATAAGATACGACATAAAATCTTGACATTAGGTACATAAAGCTCTGCATAGTGGCCTACCTTCTTACCTTTCCTCCTTAATCATTCCTCACACTCTTCATAGAGTTCTCCGTTCAATTCATGCCAACCGTCTGCCGCATAAGCCAGTTATGATTCCACTAGATGCTCTGCCTTGTATTTTCTTGCACCAAGTCTATGGAATGACCTTCCTTCAGATCTACGTTTGGAACTCTCCTTTGTTAAATTCAAAGCCTCTCTCAAAACCCTCCTATTTCAGAAAACCTTTCCTCTCCCCCTTAGACAATGTAGAAAACGTTCCTCTCCCCCCTTGGACAATGTAGTACTCTAGTTGGTTGGACCTCTGTCTTCTGCCCTACATCACCCACTCCTGACATTTTCTGTTTAATGTTGCTCCCATTTTTGTCAGGTGTGAATGTTTGTCTCCTTTATCATTGCCAATGGAGTTCCTTTCTAATTTTATTATCTGTTTTAATTGTAAACCACTTTGCTGGCTTGAGGAGCAGTACATCAAATTTTAATAAACTAAACTAAACATGTAAGAGACAGTCTCTACTCATCAGAACTTACAATCTAATCAAGACAGACAACACAACAACTGGGGACTAGGGTAAATCTAGGAGAATGGTAAGGAAAGACATAGTTAGAGGGCAGGAAACAGCAGATCAGGATCCAAAAGCAGCTTCAAAGAGGTGAGATGTCAGCCTGGATTTGAATAGAGTTAGAGATGGAGCCTGACAAACTGACCCAGGTAATTTTTTCCAGGCATATGGAGCAGCAAAATGGAATGAACAAAGTCTGGAGTTGGCAGTGGCAGAGAATGGCACAGATGCAATGGATCTGCCTGATAAGCAGAGTTCCCAAGGAGAAGTGTAGGGAGAGATAAGAGAGGAAAATAGCAAGAAGCCACAGAATGAATGCACTTATACAGTAGGTCAGCAGGAGACATTTGAATTGGATGTGCAAATGGTCTGTAATGATGTAATATTATTACTAAAATCATTACAATATGATTTAACTTATTGCTTTTGGCCAATTTTAATATTTATCCTGAGAGTTTAGGTCCCTCTGGGTTGGCTAGTGATTTTTTAAATTTGATGTCTTCTATGGATTTTTGGCAATTAGTCGCTTCTTCTACTAATGTAAAAGGAAATATGTTAGATTTAATCTTTGTGTCAAATTCTCTCCCTAGAAACAGTTGCCTATTAACACCAAATTTGTTGGTTCCCTATTTGAATATCATTTATTATCATGTTTGTTTAGCTAAAAAGTGAGAAATAGAACTGTTTTTCAAAAAAAGTTCTTTTAGGATCAGGAAGCAATTGAGAAGAACTAACCTTTTAAAACAAACATACTAGAGGATTTGAATAGAGAATTAGCAGTTGACCTTTGGCATTCTCACTGATGAGGTTTACTCAGATTACCAAAAAACTAGAGAATAAGCCTGGTTGCAAGATCCTATCTGATAGGGCTGCAACCTCTTGAGCTCATTAATATAATAAGGTGTTGCTTAATAAGAAATGCGCCTTATAATGTTTAAAAAGAGCTTGGAGTAAATTAAGAAGGGCAGTAATTCATCAGAGTTATTTAGACTGTTTAAAGAGCTACAGGGACTGGTCTAATGAAGGAGACTGGGAGATGACAAACTAATCTAAACGAATAGAAGAGGTTATAGTGCCTCTGTATGGATCACTGAAAAAGAGGAAGCAGATTGGAATTGCAGTGGGAGAGGATTGTCATTATACTCACCTCCCCTACTGAATATGTTCTGGCTTCTTTTTCTGGCACCACTCTGGCCCACATGGGGCAGTTTGAGTTTACCCCTCCAACTGATGTCATCGATGACCTGAAAAAGTGGCCAACCAAAGGGCAAGACGCTTCCAAAGGGATGAACAAAAGGTTTTGCCTCTCAGGCAGTGACTGAAAATGAACTGGGTTTAGTTATTTTGCCTTTGATTTAATTGTTTCAGGCATTGACTATAGGAGGAAAGTTCAATTAGGAATTTTTGTGAGACTGGATGGAGGATAGTTTCTTTATATGCGGATTTTGGTTGTTTGTTGAACTGGATTGGGATGATGAAATATACTGTGGTGGCGAAAGCATATCTGAGCCCCGAGAATTAGGTGAAATAAAAACATTTACCTTTCAGCAGAGGGATAGCCCTGGGAACAGTGAGGGTCAAACTGCAGCAAAAGGAAAAAACCTACATTCAGTTGCTTATAGGCCACGCCCAAGCTCCAAGGCAACCAGGGAAGGTAATGGGAAACACCTGAGGGCAGGAGTTGGAAGGGATAGTGCAACCACTCTCTCTTAAACCCCAGAGAACAGAAAGAAGAGAGCACTGGAGGGAAGCAGAGCACCCGGGGAAAGCAGAGCACCCGAGGAAAGCAGAGCACCCCGAAAGAAAGGAGCCCCAGGAAAGGGGAGAGCTCCAAGGAAAGGAGACCTCCAGGGAAACTGAGGGGAGTGAGTCCAGCGAGGAAGAGGAAGAAAGAACCTTCAGGAAGCCTGAATTTAGGAAATCTTCCAGGGACAGCCTCAGGGGGGATCCCCAAAGGTCTCAGCATACAGGAGGCCACAGCCTAGGTGGATGCCAGTGCTATAGAAGAAGCATAGCCCGGTCTGGAGACGGGAAAGCTTTACCAGGGAAAGCTGCTGACCAGGAACAAGGTACAATGGCTGTAGTACAGAAATCTGCCAGGAAGTTACCAGCTCTGAAAAGGTCTGTGCATAAAGCTTTTACTGAGAATAATTTAAAGCTGTTAGAGTCTATGAAATGTTTACTACCAGCTAAGGATCTGTATAGCTCTGCAAGAATCCCTGAGGGTGGAAACAGGTCACGCTGGAAGGCACTCTTAGAATTGTTAGAAGAGATTAACCCTTCACCTGCTCAAGCTGAGCCAAGCCAGGAGACAAGAGAAGAGGAATGTGAGGACATGCAATCAGACCCTTGCCCTTCTGATCAAGAGTCCATAGAATCTTGCATGGATTGCTCTTTTTGTAAGAAGGCAGGATAAGGGCAGTTCTGGGTTTTTAAAGGAAGGAAAACCAGGACCGGATTAGCTGGACAACAAGTACTGTACTTGCTGCAAACGTTTGTGAGTGAGGATCAGTTGTGTTTAAAGTAAACCAGTAAGCTGTGTTTAAAGGCTGGACACTTTGAATGAAGCAGACGCCAGGCTCAAAAAGTGAGCTGGAACCTTTATGCTTTATTGTAGAACACTGAGACTGTGAAAGAAATACATGCCTGTGGTTATAAGCTGCCAGAAACAGGGCTATGTTTAAGTTGCTGTGGAAGCGTTGTTATAAAACTTCTTTTTGTGTTGGAGAAGCATCCTAATTTTGTTTAACATGCGTTGAGCTATCAAATGCTCTGTTGGAGGAAGTAAAAATAAATTCCTGTGATTTGCCTTCCAACCCCTCAGACTCAGTTTATTATACACAACTACATTTCCCAGAGGCCACGGCTCTGGATCCTCTTGATAACAAGGGACAACAAAAGGCATGCCTCTACTTCCAGGTAACTGCCTATGCGGTAATGGGCACCACAGGTGGCGTAGTTTTAAGGATTACTACCTTCATAAATGCACGTACAAGATTTGTGCAAAACCCACATGGAAAAGGAGAACGTCTACAGAAGCCACTGGCAAAGTACAGAGCCCTGCTGAGGACGGAGAAAACCCGGAGTGGCAGCAGAATGTTGGAGCTGGATCGGAAGGACCAACCGGTGACCTGCTTTGCTGATAAATCTGAGGCTACACTGGTACCAGGTAACCTGTAAATAGAAGGGGTTATTCGAGGACACTGGTACTGGGGTATAGCATGCTCAAGGAGAGCTTAGGCAGCAGTGCTTGTAATTTGTGGGCCGCACTCGGGTTTTTTCTCTGTTTTTCTTGTTGCAGCTCAGACCCAAGATGGAGCGTGGTGACCTTCTCAACTGGATGGCTGAGCAATTCCAGAAGCAACAGGAAATGTCGGCCCGAACCCAAGAACATACTGCAGCCATGTTGCAAGCGCAGCAGAAGCCGCTCCTGGAGATAATGGAGGCATGGCTGTTGGCGCAGGAAAAAGCAAGGAGTCCACAAGGACAATGCCAGGTTCCTTGGGAGCTTTACAAGAGCTGGGATTATCTTGTAATGGGACATTTACATTTGGACAATTAACCAAAGATGATGATGTGGATGATATTATAGAAGCCTTCGAGAGGGTAGCACTCCTAACTGGATGGCCAAAAGACCAGTGGGCGGTGCGCCTAGCCGCTTCTCTTACAGGGGAAGCGCTAGCAGCATATAGGGCCATGCCCGCTGCCTTAGCCTCCAATTATGAGGAGCTCAAAAGGGCTATAAAGGACCGTCTAGGGCTAACGCCTATGGTCTATCGCCGCCTCTTGAGAAATTGCAGATTGAAACAGGGTGAAACACCACGAGCACTTTGCCAACGTATTAAAGGGTTGGTAATGAAGTGGCTAACACCTGAGGTTAAGACAATAGATTCCATCCTAGACTGTATTGCATTGGAACAATTTATGGAGGCAGTTCCCAAAGACCTCCAAACCTTTCTGATCCTACAGAACTGCCTTAACACCAATGAGGCTACCTCACTGGCAGAGCGCTTTTTCGAAGCGGAATTGGTGGGCCAGGTGAAGAGTGGTGGTGCTTAAACGGGCAGAGGTCGTAACATCAGAAAAGAAGGGAAGGCCAATGTTGGGGGAAACAACTAAGTCTGTACCCATGGAAAAAACTGGTTATGTAAGAAGGAATGCTTTTCATGTGGGGAGGAGGGCCATCTTAAAAGTGAGTGTAAAGCAAGGACAGCCCTAATCGTTGCTCGTTCTAGAGAGAGTAGGGAGAGATTTTTGTTGGTGGTAGATGTAGAGGGTATTGCCACGGAGGCCTTGCTTGACTCTGGAGCCGATCAGTCTATGATCTCTAGAAGACTCTGGAAAAAGATAGAATCCCGGAATAGCCAGGTCCTACAGCGATCTGAAGGCATCATAAAAATAAGATGTATCCATGGGGCAGCATCGCTTTACCCATTGTATAATATCATGGTAAAGGGTCTAGGGACAGGGAAGAGAATACCGGTAGCTGTCGTACCTAGGCTACCGCACGCCTTAGTATTGGGGAGGGATTGGCCCCAATTCAGGCACGGGTTGAAGGAAGAGTTGCAACAAAAGACAGGCATGATATCTACCTGGGCACGCTCACAGGCCCTGGAGGGGGAAAAGACCCACCGGGCGACCCCGCGCATGGGTTGCCCGCTCATGATGATTTGGTAACTCCCCCTAGGGGTAAAGCAAAAGAGAGGCAAGTAACGCCCCCATGTAAAACAGCGGCTAAGGTAAGGTCAATACCTGGCCCTTTGTTTGAGAATGTGCAGAAACAGGGACGCAGGAAAGTATTCCCAAATGAGGAAATTAACAAGAATTCCAAGTTCGTTCTTAGATATTGCCGTACGACCCCAAATGCCAAACCCCCTAAACGTGCTTCACAACAGGCCACCGGCTTTGACTTGTGCAGTGCCATAGAAACAATTATTCCACGGCAAGGGAGAGCCTTAGTCGAGACGGGTCTCCAGTTGGAGATGCCCCCAGGCTGCTATGGCCGCATTGCTCCGCGCTCAGGGCTGGCATTGAAAAATTTTATAGATGTGGGTGCAGGGGTCATAGATCCTGATTTTCGCGGAGCAATCAAGGTGCTATTGTTTAATTTTGCGCAGGAAGATTTTAGAGTAAATGTAGGGGATAGGATAGCCCAACTCATTTGTGAAAGGGTAGGCTTTCCGCCCCTGGAAGAAGTACACGAGTTGTCCACCACCATTCGTGGGCTTGGAGGGTTTGGCTCTATGGGGCAAGCAGAAATGAAGGGTTTGACCGCAAGTTGTGAGGAAAAGGAAGATGAGGATCTAGGCCCGCAACTGGCGGATTGTAAGACACAGCCAGTACCCAGGATGGGGGAGGGGCTCTCGTGGTCGCAACAGCAGGAATTGCTGAATCTATTAAAGGGTTTTCCCGATGTCTTAACACCCAGACCAGGGGAAACTAACTTAGTGGCCCACGAGGTAGTCACCCCACCAGGAGAAATAGTAAGACAGAGACCCTATAGATTACCCAAGGCAAAACAGCAGGAGGTGATGACCCAGGTGCAGGAAATGCTCCGGATGGGGATTATAGAGGAGTCTAAAAGCCCCTGGAATAGCCCATAGTTCTGGTGCCAAAACCAGACGGAACTATGCGATTTTGTATTGACTTTTGGAAGGTCAATGCCATCTCCCGGTTTGACGCGTATCCGATGCCCAGGATAGAGGAACTGTTAGATCGGTTATGCCAGGCGAAATATCTGACCACCCTTGATATGACCAAAGGGTATTGGCAGATTCCGCTCACTAGAGAATCTTGCCCCAAGACCGCATTTAGCACCCCTATAGGTCTGTTTCAGTTCGGCCGAATGCCCTTTGGCTTGCACGGCGCGGCCGCAACATGCCAAAGATTGATCGACCTGGTCTTACGCCCTCACCAGAAATACGCCACTGCCTACATGGATGACATTGTAATATACAGCTCCAGTTGGGACCACCACTTGGCCAGTGTTGAGGCAGTTTTGAAGGCATTGCGACGGGCAGGCATAACCTTGAATCTGGCTAAATGTATGTTTGGAGGGGAGGAAGTTATGTATCTAGGGCACATGGTGGGGCACGGTACCGTTAGGCCATTAGTAGACAAAGTGGAGAGCATGAAATCTTTTCCCAAGCCTTCAACTAAGAAACAGCTGCGAAGCTTTCTCTGTCTCATAGGCTATTATCAACGCTTTATTCCACATTTTGCAACAGAAAGTGCTGCACTCACAGCAATGTTAAAAGAGAACACGCCAAACCAGTTAAAGTGGTCCGAGGTGGCAGAACAAGCCTTCATACTTCTGAAGGATAAACTTTGCTGTGCGCCTGTGTTACGCGGCGTGGATTTTGATTGCCCGTTTATTATACAGACAGATGCTTCAGAGACAGGTTTGGGCGCGGTAATGTGTCAAAAATATGAGGGTATTGAACACCCCATTATGTTCTTAAGCAGAAAATTAACGCCACCCGAGCAGAAATATTCTACGGTAGAGCGGGAGTGTCTAACTATAAAGTGGGCGGCGGAGGCACTGAAATTTTATCTGACAGGTCGGAGGTTTCTATTGGTTACCGACCACGCACCTTTAAGGTGGTTAAACCAGATGAAGGACCACAATTCTCGCCTCACACGCTGGTATATGGCCTTACAGGCCCTTGATTATCGTATAGAGCATCGGGCAGGGAAATTACACTCTAATGCGGATGCCCTATCTAGGATTATGGGCTGGGTGGGGGTTGGTATGCCAGCCCGTAATATCTTAAGGGGGGGGATGTGTGGTGGCGAAAGCATATGTGAGCCCCGAGAATTAGGTGAAATAAAAACATTTACCTTTCAGCAGAGGGATAGCCCTGGGAACAGTGAGGGTCAAACTGCAGCAAAAGGAAAAAACCTACATTCAGTTGCTGAGTATAGGCCATGCCCAAGCTCCAAGGCAACCAGGGAAGGTAATGGGAAACACCTGAGGGAGGAGTTGGAAGGGATAGTGCAACCACTTTCTCTTAAACCCCAGAGAACAGAAACAAGAGAGCACTGGAGGGAAGCTGAGCACTGGAGGGAAGCAGAGCACCCGGGGAAAGCAGAGCACCCGAGGAAAGCAGAGCACCCAGAAAGAAAGGAGCCCCAGGAAAGGGGAGAGCTCCAAGGAAAGGAGACTTCCAGGGAAACTGAGGGGAGTGAGTCCAGTGAGGAAGAGTAAGAAAGAACCTTCAGGAAGCCTGAAGGAAGGAAATCTTCCAGGGACAGCCTCAGGGGGGATCCCCAAATGTCTCAGCATACGGGAGGCCACAGCCTAGGTGGATGCCAGTGCTATATTTATTTATTTATTTATTTATTTAGCTGTATTTATATCCCGCTTTTCACCAGGTCAAAGCAGTCAATTGGGGGATACATTTAACACGAGGGGATATGAGACACATACACTAATACTTACAGGGAACATGGGCAATGGAGGGTTAAGTGGCTTGCCCAAGACCACAAGGAGTGCCTACAGGACTAGAAATCCCAGTCCCTCCGGCCTGAGATTGCTGTCCCCAGGTGGCACTTGAACCCCCGGCCCTCCGGCCTGAAGTACCTTGTCCTAACCACTAGACCACGCCTCCCTGCAATAGAAGAAGCATAGCCCGGTCTGGAGACGGGAAAGCTTTACCAGGGAAAGCTGCTGACCAGGAACAAGGTACAATGGCTGTAGTACAGAAATCTGCCAGGAAGTTACCAGCTCTGAAAAGGTCTGTGCATAAAGCTTTTACTGAGAATAATTTAAAGCTGTTAGAGTCTCTGAAATGTTTACTACCAGCTAAGGATCTGTATAGCACTGCTAGAATCCCTGAGGGTGGAAACGGGTCATGCTGGAAGGCACTCTTAGAATTGTTAGAAGAGATTAACCCTTCGCCTGCTCAAGCTGAGCCAAGCCAGGAGACAAGAGAACAGGAATGTGAGAACATGCAATCAGAACCTTGCCCTTCTGATCAAGATTCCATAGAATCTTGCATGGATTGCTCTTTTTGTAAGAAGGCAGGATAAGGGCAGTTCTGGGTTTTTAAAGGAAGGAAAACCAGGACCGGATTAGCTGGACAACAAGTACTGTACTTGCTGCAAACGTTTGTGAGTGAGGATCAGTTGTGTTTAAAGTAAACCAGTAACATCGGAAGCTGTGTTTAAAGGCTGGACACTTTGAATGAAGCAGACGCCAGGCTCAAAAAGTGAGCTGGAACCTTTATGCTTTATTGTAGAACACTGAGACTGTGAAAGAAATACATGCCTGTGGTTATAAGCTGCCAGAAACAGGGCTATGTTTAAGTTGCTGTGGAAGCATTGTTATAAAACCTCTTTTTGTGCTGGAGAAGCATCCTAATTTTGTTTAACATGCGTTGAGCTATCAAATGCTCTGTTGGAGGAAGTAAAAATAAATTCCTGTGATTTGCCTTCCAACCCCTCAGACTCAGTTTATTATACACAACCACATTTCCCAGAGGCCACGGCTCTGGATCCTCTTGATAACAAGGGACAACAAAAGGCATGCCTCTACTTCCAGGCAACCGCCTAGGCGGTAGTGGGCGCCACAATACTTATGGGCTAATAGTGAGCCATGGTGGCCACTTCAAATAAAACTATTCCAGATATTTAGTGCCAGTATCTGGATAGTGATCAGCGTTGAATATTCAGATGCTGTGGCCAGTGTCCTGCGTCCTGCTTTGCAGTGATATTTAGCACTGGGTAACCCTGGGACAGTGTTTTTCCTTGTCCTGAGTTATCTGGATAGTTTCATGAATTCAGTCTTTTAGTCATTATTTTATCAATCCATCACATTGCCGGTCTTCCTCTTTTGCGTTGACCTTCGAATTTGCCTAAGCATGATTTCTTTCTCTTCTCATGATGTATCCAGAGTATGATGTCAAAGTTTTGTCATTTGAGCTTCCAAGGAAAGCTTTGGTTTGATCTCTTCTAGTACTGACTGATTTGTTCTCCAGCAGTCCATGGTATACACAGTTTTCTTCACCAGCACCATAATTTGAAGGCATACATTTTCTTCCTATCTTCTTCTTCACTGTACACCTTTCACATCCATATGACATTATTGAAAATGCCATGGCTTTTTGAAGTTGAATCTTTATACAAAGAAATACATCTCTGCACTTGAAAATCTTGTCTAAGTCCTTCATAGCCCTTCTGCTTAGAGCAATGCATCATTGCCTGCTTGTCAATTCATTATCCAAGCAGATTAAAGTTGTCTACTATTTCTATTTGTTCTTGATAAATGATGAAATTATTGATTTTGCTAGTTGTCAGGATAGAAACATAGAAACATTGAAAATGACAGCAGATAAAGCCCATGGTCCCGATATTCAACACCAATAGCTAGTGTTGCTAATGCAATTAGCTGCTGGCGCTGAACATTAAACCTAGATATTCAATACTGGGATCATATCCTGCCCTGGCACTGAATATCTGGGGTTGCCGCATAGCTCAATCATTAACTGGGCAGTAGTGATATTGAGCTGCTGCCTGGTTTGCGATATATGGCAAACATTTGACCAGATTTTCTTGCACCTAGCCTTTACCATGTATTGTTAACCAGGCAGTGACTCAGTCTTGCTGCTGCCTTGTTAGTGAACTGTGTCATCTCTGCTCCACCCTAGAAGCCACAGATATTCAGTTGCACTAACCATGTTAGTGCTGCTGAATATCCCATTCACCACAATTAACGTGGTTATCAACTCTGCTAACCATGTTATTCACTTGGACTATTGGGACTATATGGCTTATCCAATCTGCCCATCCATAACAACTATTAAGTTCTACAACCTCTTCCTCTTCTTTCCTATATATATATGCCATGCTTTCTTGAATTCAGATACAGTCCTAGTCTCCATCTCCTCCACTGGGAGGCTGTTCCATGCATTCACCACCCTTTATATAAAGAAACATTTCCTTGTATACCCCTTTCACCTTCATCCTATGACCCCTAATTCCAGAGCTTCCTTTCAACTGGAAGAGGGCCATCCCCTATGCATTTGTAATATGAAAGTATTTAAATGTCTCTTATCATATTAGCCCTCTTCTACCTTTCCTTCAAAGTCTGCAAATTGAGATCTTTAAGTCTATCTCCATATGTTTTATGATGACAACCACTGATCATTTTAGTAGTCACCCTCTGGACTGACTACATCCTGTTTATATCTTTTTGAAGGTGCAGTCACCAGAATTGTGCGGAGTATTCCAAATGGGGTCTCACTAGAGACTTCTACAAAGGCATTATCATCTCCTTTCTGCTGGCCATTCCTCTCCTTATGCACCCACACATCCTTCTGGCTTTTGTCATTGTCTTTTATACCTGTTTAGGCATTTTAAGATCATCCAATAAGATCTGCAAAGAAGCCTTTATTTCCTGACAGACCTTTCACAATATCACTTGATGTTTTTAAGTTCCATTGAGTTGATGTCGGCTCATGGTGACCCTGAGGATAATTGTCCTAAACTGTGTTTGGTCTTCAGTCAGGCAGAAAATTTTTGACAGAGTGGCATCTATAGCTGCACTTTTTATGTCAGTCCATCACATTGCTGGCTTTCCTATTTTGCATTGACCTTCCTCTTTGGCACTGACCTTCAACCTTGCCAAACATGATATTTTTCTCTAATGATCTTTCTCTTCGCATGATTGTCCAAAGTATGAAAGTCAAAGTCTTGTCATTTGAGCTTCTAAAGAAAGTTTAGATTTGATTTCTAGTACTGCCTGATTTGTTCTTTGGGCAGTCCATGGTATATATAGTATTCTTTGCCCACAACATAATTGGAAGCCATCAATTTTTTTTCTGTCTTTCTTCTTTACTGCAGCAAACAACCAGACAAAGTGAGATGATGTAAAGCAAGTTCTTTCACTGGGATACAATCACATGATAGCCAAACAAAACCCTAAATGGCAATGTTTCAGCATTATCACACTTTTCTTAGGGGTCAAAATGATGTACAGTACTTAAAAACAAAAGAACATAAGATATGCCATACTGGGTCAGACCAAGGTCCATCAAGCCCAGTATCCTGTTTCCAACAGTGGCCAATCTAGGTCATACGTACTGTGATAAGGAAGCTTATCATAGCTCAGGAAGGAGCTATAGAAAAGGTGAAGTGACTCTGAACAAGCAACCTGTCAGTTCTGGTAGAAATAAGAAAACAGAATTTTTCCATAAAGACTACCAGTCCCAGAATGCACCAGGTTTCCAACAGCCATTAGAGGAGCTGAAGTGGGGAAATGTGTGTTCAATCAAGAGGGCTATGAGGTAATCCCCAAGCACTCATCTCAAAGGGCAGGGCCTGATTCAGCACAGCTGCGCTGTGCTAAGGTGGAACACTCATCTAAGCAGAATAAAGGTAGAGTTTATTCTACAGAGAATTATCCTCAGTTTCATCTGGGAGATCCTCAGAATCAGCTTGGATATCCTCAGCTTGGACATCTTCATCATCTGGAGGATCATCAGAAGCAGAAGCCAGAGCGGACGGACAGAGAGGGCAAGAAACCCTTTGGAAGAAAGAAGAGAACAGCATTTGGGAGGTCTAAAGGAGTCCATAGCAGTACGTATACTGGAAGGCATTCCAAAGGCAAGCTTACACCATTGGACTGGGGAAAGCCAGAGGAATGGTGCTGCAGAGCTAGGAATTTCCAGACAGTACCTGTGAGGGAGACGGCTGCACTTGGAAGGGACCCTAGGACCCGTGCCAGAAGGTATGTGAAGAGAGATCCAGTGTCCAGGGATCTGGATTGGAAGGCTGGACATAAGAACTGGACTACATACTGGCCAGGCTATTTAGAGAGGAACTCTAACAGCAATGGAAGCTCAGGTATGAACACTGATCTATGCCCTAGCTATATCCTTGAAAGACAGCAGGGACACAAGTATTCTCCTGAGAGTGCTCCATTGAGAAATTCCTCTGTGCCAATCCATGATATTGAACCCATGATTGTTGAAGAAGGGGGAGCGGTCTTAGATACAGGCTATGAATATATGGATTGCTCTCTGTCTAAACTCCTTTGGTAATTTTCTGTTACAAAGTACAACAACCATCACAAAGAAATACAAACTTGTTCTTTAATCTACTCAGAAAAGCTCCTGAAGTAGGATTTGAGCCACGCAGTAGAAAGCAAGCCAGCTAAGGGGTTTCAGCTGGGTAACTGCTAGCAATTGAGCCTTACCTAATTGCTTGTGAGCTCTGAGGAAATCACTTCTGAGTCTATGTGTGAAGATATAAGAAGTTAACCTGAAAAGAGCAGTTTTTCCCTTCTTTGTGGGTTTTGTTTGTTGATTAAAGCACTGCTAAGAAAATATTAGCTAGAGCCTACAGAAAAGACCAGTTTGTTACCAACCAGGTCTTTATTCTTTTGCTTTGATTGCCTGACAAGTTCAGCTGTTGTTTTCCTGATTTTGTTTTTCTAAGTTTAACACTGAAAGCAAGTATCCTGTTTTATGTGCTACCAAGCATATCTGTGTTGGGAGAAATAACCCCATAAATAAATATCTTATTGGCTTTACACTCAAGCACAACTAATTATTGTGAGCGGCTGTGTCTGGTGTGAATGGACTGCATTTCCCACAATCCCTTGCAAATCATATTGATATATGCCTTTGCCAAGACTGTGAACATTCTCACCCAGGCATCCGTCTGACAGTACCTAGCAGTTTCCCCAAAAGACACAGGTTCCACAATGCTTGTACTGGGTCAAGCATTGATACCCTGGGTCCCTTCTTAATAATGGTTTATGGACCTTTCCTCCAGGAACTTGTCCAAACCTTTTTTAAACCCAGCTATACTAACAGCCTTTACTACATCCTCCGGTAACAAATTCCAGAGTTTGATTACACGTTGAGTGAAAAAATATTTTCTTTTATTAGTCTTAAATAGTTTACCTTGTAGCTTCATTGCATGTCCCCTAGTCTTTCTATATTCTGATAACACAGGTCTGCGACTAAAAAGCTGTTTGATTATTTTCATCTAATTTCCATGTATTTTGGTGTGCTGAAAACAAATAAAATATTGAAAAAACTCCTAGATGTCATGATTTGCCACAACATGCAAAATTGTCTTCAAATTTATCAAATTTTTTCAAATTACTATTAATTAATTCACATAAGTGCATTTAAGATATAAAATGCCAAAAAAAACTTAAAGGGGTTGTCCGAGTTATGTAAAAAAAATATATAGCACTGTAAATCTGATGGTCAGCAATATATACATAAGCTAAGCAAGTTTTAAGTCCATGCTTCTAATGGTAGAAGGGGTTAATCTTTCCTGAAGAATCCAGTGGGAGGGAGACACAGGGCAGATAGCACCAGCTCCGGTCAGTGCAGGGTGGCGTGGCCAGCACTGTGACGTCTCGTGTACAGACACAGAGCTGCTCTCTCCTGCATGCCACACTTGTGCATGAATCATCATCAGGTTCTTGGTTCTAGGCTGTTCACACTTTTTCATCGCAATTCATGTTAGCTCATCATTCTTCAACCGTTATGTTATGGCTCCGCGAAAGTGTATTAATTCACCAGACAGTTTCTGTTTCATCTGTGGTGAATATACAGTGTTGAAGCAAAAGCAGAATATTACAGACTTTGTGAAAAAAGTATACTTTGCATACTTTGGACTAAAAATTGGAGATCAAGATAGTCTGGGCGCCTCATAAAGTATGCAAATGGTGTGTTGAAGACCTCCGAAACTGGTTCAAGGGTAAGAAAAAATCTTTCCGTTATGGGATTCCTATGGTATGGCGAGAGCAAAAGAACCATAGTGATGACTGTTACTTTTGTTCATGCGATGTGAAAGGGTTTAATTCCAAATGGAAGCATTCCATTTCATGCCCCAATCTTCACTCGGCAATTCGTCCCATCCCCCATGGCACAGATATACCAGTACCCAAGCCCCCTGCTACCTTGGAAGAGATACCTAGCTCCGATGAAGGTGAAGTCATACCTGAACCAGATGACGAATCAAGTTCTGACTCTGAAGATGATACAAGACCAAAATTGTTTTCTCAGGAGGAGATGAATGATTTGGTAAGAGACTTGAATCTTCCCAAAGATGCCGCTGAGTTACTCGGATCAAGGCTGAAAAGCAGGAATATATTGTTGCCAGGAGTGTCATCTTCATGGTTCAGACATCGTGAAAAGGAGTTCGTTCCTTACTTCGCCCAGGAACACAAGTTGGTTTATTGCATCGATGTCGAAGGTCCGATGGGTCAATTTAAAATCCAATATGATTCAGAGCAATGGCGTCTTTTTATAGATTCTTCAAAAAGAAGTCTCAAAGCAGTTTTACTCCACAACGGTTTTTACGCTTCCATACCTGTAGGTCATTCCGTACACTTGAAGGAAACCTACGAGAACTTGGAATTGGTTCTTCGTAAACTTAAATATGAAGCCCATGGTTGGCAAGTGTGTGGGGACTTGAAGGTCTTGTGCATGCTGCTCGGGCAACAAGCTGGGTATACCAAATATCCTTGTTTTCTGTGTCTATGGGACAGTCGAGACCAACAAAATCACTGGACCAAGAAGAGTTGTCAGCCGAGGGTGCTAACAGTCGGTGAAAACAATGTCCTCCGAGAAACTTTGGTACCTTCCCATAAAGTTCTTCTACCACCTCTCCACATAAAATTGGGATTGATGAAGTAAAATCACTTCCAAGAGATGGAGAATGCTTCAAATACTTGGTCACCAAGTTTCCAGGCCTGTCGGAGGCAAAATTGAAGGAAGGTGTGTTCGTCGGACCAGACATCAGAAGGCTTATAGTTGATCAAGAGTTTGTCAATACCATAACGGATCCTCAAAAAGAAGGGTGGATTGCATTTAAAGAAGTCGTACAGAAATTTTTAGGCAATAACAAAGATCCTCACTACAAAAAGATTGTCGGACGAATGCTGAAAGCATTTCAAGCTTTAGGTTGCCTGATGAGTTTGAAAGTGCATTTCCTCCAGTCCCACCTTGACTACTTTCCTGAAAATTTGGGACCTGTGAGTGATGAACAAGGTGAACGATTCCACCAAGACATTAAAGAGATGGAAAGGAGATACGAGGGAAAATGGAGCATTACAATGATGGCAGACTACTATAGGATGCTTCAGAGAGACATTCCCGATGCTACTCACAAGCGTAAATGCACCAAGAGGAGCCTCACAAGGAAGAAGAATAGAGTTTAGTGTGTGTAGGTGAGCTCATTTCAGTTCAAAAAAGGATTTTCATGAAAATATTGTAATAAAACTTTAATTTTATAAGTCTATTTCCATTTAATTTGAGGTATTGCCTTATTTAACATAGTTACCTAAATTGTCAGGAAACGTGATGTCCTATGACAAAATGGAGGTCATTTTCGGATTCAGCACACCAAAAAACATAAAGATTATGTGGAATAACCAAAACAGCTCTCAAAAACAAATTTTTTGCAGACCTGTGTAATGTAAACAATCATTCTACATTTACCCGTTCTACTCCATTCATTAATTTATAGACTTCTATCATATCTCCCCTCAGCCGTCTCTTTTCCAGGTTAAAGAGTCCTAACCTTTTTAGCCTTTCTTCATAGGGGTATCCTTCCATCCCATTTACCATTTTGGTGACTCTTCTCTGAGCCTTTTCTAATAACGCTATATCCTTTTTAAGATACAGCGACCAGAATTGCAGACAATATTCAAGGTGCGGTATCACCATGGAACGATATAGAGGCATTATAATATCTTTTGTTTTATTTTCCATTCCTTTCCTTATGACACCTAGCATTCTATTAGCTCTCTTGGCCGCCGCTGCACACTGGGCCAAGGGTTTTAACATGTTATCCACAATGACGCCTAAATCTTTTTCCTGGGTGGTGGTTCCTAATGTGGAACCTTGCATCGTGTAACCATAGTTTGGGTTGTTCTTCCCTAGGTGCATAACTTTGCACTTGTCCACATTAAATTTAATCTGCCATTTTGATGCCCAGTCTTCCAATTCATCAAGATCCTCTTGCAATTTTCCACAATCCTCTTGGGTTGTAACAACTTTAAATAGTATTGTGTCATCTGCAAATTTGATAACCTCACTCGTTATTCCTTTTTCCAGGTCATTTATGAATATGTCAAAAAGCAGCGGACCCAGCACAGATCCCTGGGGTACACCACTATTCACCTTTCTCCATTGGGAAAATTGGCCATTTAGCCCTACCCTCTGCTTTCTATCTTTTAACCAATTCCTGATCCACAATAGTACACTGCCTCCTATCCCATGACTCTTTAGTTCTGCCAAAAGTCTCTGATAAGGGACCTTGTCAAACGCTTTCTGAAAGTCCAGATCCACTATATCAACCAACTCACCTTTGTCCACCTGTTTATTCACACCTTCAAAAAAACATAACAGATTAGTAAGACAAGATCTTCATTGTCTAAAGCCATGTTGGCTGTCGCCCATTAGGCCATGACTATCTACATGCTGAATAATTTTGTTCTTTATGATGGTTTCTGCCATTTTTCCTGGTACTGACGTCAGGCTCACCAGTCTGTAGTTTCCCGGATCACCACTGGAACCCTTTTTAAAAATTGGCGTTACATTGGCGATCCTCCAATCTTCAGGTATTACAGATGATTTTAATGAAAATTCACAGATTACTAATAGCAGGTCTGCAATCTCATATTTCAGTTCTTTCAACACCCTCAGATGTATACCATCCGGCCCAGGTGATTTTCTACTCTTCAGTTTATCTAATAGTTGTAATACATCTTCCCGATTTATCGATATTTCCTGCAATTCTTCCACACCTTTAAATACCACTTTGGTCATGGGTAACATCCCTACATCTTCCTCAGTAAAGACCAAAGCAAATAATTCATTCAGTCTCTCTGCTATCGCCTTGTTGCCTCTTAGTGCCCCTTTAACCCCTCTATCATCTAATGCACCAAATGACTCTCTCACAGGTTTTTGCTACGAATGTACTTGAAAAAGTATTTATTTCAAGTTTTTGCTTCCACAGCAAGCTTCTTCTCAAATTCTCCCTTTGCCTGCCTTATCAATGCCTTGCATTTGACTTGCCAGTGCTTGTGCTCTTTCCAGGTTTCGTCGTTTGGCTCTTTTTTCCATTTCCTGAAAGATGCTTTTTTGGCAACAACAGCCTCTCTGACCTCACCTTTAAACCATGCTGGCAGTTTTTTGGACTTCCTTCCGCTTTTCTTAAAACGTGGAATACAGCTGTTCTGGGCTTCCAAGATAGTATTTTTCAACAACACCCAAGCTTGATGTAAGTCCTTAACCTTTGCAACTGCTCCTTTTAGATTTTTCTTAACTGTTTTCCTCATTTTATCATAGTCTCCCTTTCGAAAGTTAAAAGGTAGTACTGTGGATTTCCTTACTATCCCTCCTCCACTAATTAAATCAAATGCGATCATGCTATGATCACTATTGCCAAGTGGCCCCAACACCCTTATCTCTTGCACTAGATATGGTGTTCCACTAAGGACTAGGTCTAATATGGCTTCCCCTCTGGACAGTTCATGAACAAGCTGCTCCAAGAAGCAGTCATTTATTTCATCTAGGAACTTTATCTCCCTAGCATGTCCTGCTGTGACACTGACCCAGTCGATACCAGGGTAATTGAAATCACCCATTATTATTACTGCGCTGTAACGTTTGTTAGCTTCCTTGATTTCTTTGAGCATTTCTTATCCATTTGTTCATTCTGGCCAGGCGGTCGATAGTACACCCCCACTGCCATTGCCTTCCCCTTTTTACATGGAATTTCAGTCCATAGAGATTCTACAGAAAATTTTGTTTCCTGCAAAACTTTAATCCTTTCTGACTCAATACCCTCTATAACATAGAGCGCAACCCCTCCACCAATTTGATCAGCTCTGTCATTACGATGTAGTTTGTACCCAGGTATCACAGTGTCCCACTGGTTGTCCTCCAGAATATTAAAAGACTAGGGGACATGCAATGAAGCTACAGGGTAAACTATTTAAGACTAATAAAAGAAAATATTTTTTCACTCAATGTGTAATCAAACTCTGGAATTTGTTACCGGAGGATGTAGTAAAAGGCTGTTAGTGTAGCTGGGTTTAAAAAAGGTTTGGACAAGTTCCTGGAGGAAAGGTCCATAAACCATTATTAAGAAGTGACCGAAGATATCAATGCTTGACCCAGTACAAGCATTGTGGAACTTCTGTCTCTTGGGAAACTGCTAGGTACATATGACCTAGATTGGCCACTGTTGGAAACAGAATACTGGGCTTGATGGACCTTGGTCTGACCCAGTATGGCATACCTTATGTTATGTTATGTTATGTTCTCCTTTCACCATGTCTCTGATATTCCAATCATATCTAACCTCTCATTTAGTGCTATATATTCTAACTCTCCCATCTTATTTTTTAGACTTCTAGCATTTGCATACTCACATTTTAGAGACTGTATTTTATTCATATTAATCTGGCTATTGGTAGACATGGGTAATTTGGGATCTTTAAGCTCTGTCTCCTCCATACTCGAGGGCATTTGGTCTGCATTACTCTTTTTTGGAACCTCTCTGCTTTTGGTAGTATCTTTCAAGGATACATTCTTCCGAACCATGAGCTCTTGGGCGACTGTCGGCTTTCCCCTATTATCTAATTTAAAAGCTGCTCTATCTCCTTTTTAAAGGTTAATGCCAGCAGCCTGTTTCCATCCCGGTTAAGGTGAAGCCCATCCCTTCGGAAGAGCCCCTCCTTTCCACAGAATGCTCCCCAGTTCCTAGCAAATCCAAAACCTTCATCTCTGCACTATTGGCTCATCCACACATTGAGACTCCGGAGCTCTGCCTGCCTTTTGGGTCCTGCGCGTGGAACGGGAAGCATTTCTGAGAACGCTACCCTGGAAGTTCTGGATTTCAACTTCCTACCTAAAAGCCTAAATTTAGCCTCCAGAACCTCCCTACCACATTTTCCTATGTCATTGGTACCAACATGTACCAAGACAGCAGACTCCTCCCCAGCACTATCTAAGACCTTATCTAGGTGGCGCATGAGGTCCGCTACCTTTGCACCAGGCAGGCATGTTACCAGGCGATCCTCATGTCCACCAGCCACCCAGCTATCTACATGCCTAATGTTTGAATCACTAACTATAACAGCTGTCTTAACCCTTCCCTCATGGGCACATGGCCCTGGAGAAACTTCCACGGTGTGAGAGGGTTTTACATCACCTGGAGGACAGGTCCTAGTTACAGGATCACTTCCTGCCACACCAGGGTGATGCTGTCCTGTCACGTGACCTCTCTCCTCCATGGCAACAGGGATGCTGCCAGACTGGAGGTGGGACTTCAGGACTATATCCCTGTAGGTCTCGTCTATGTACCTCTCTGTTTTTCTTATGTTTTCCAAGTCTGCTACTAAAGCCTCTAGAGAATGGACTCGTTCCCTGAGAGAAAAGAGCTCCTTGCACCTAGTGCATACGTAAGACCTCTCACCAACTGGGAGAAAATCATACATGTGACACTCAATGCAAAAGACTGTAAAGCCCCCATCTCGCTGCTGGACTGCTGTCTGCATCTTAGTTTTAAGCTTGTGTTTAGATCTTTAAGTTCTTTACTTACTAAGGATTGCTATGGATATTTATACTAATAAAACAGTACCTAATACGTTTAATATACCTTGTTCACCTGAAGCTTAATTAATCTCAGGTTCTTAGCGCATGACTGATTTGGATAACGAGCTTCACCTGAGAGCACCTCCTTTCCTTTAAGATGTGCAAGTACCTATAAAGCTACGATTATCCCAGGGGTGGGTGAGTGTTGGGGAGGGAGGGAAATAACACTTATTAAAAGAGGGCTGCTACACAGTATCCTGTCCTGTGCTGCTGAGGTAAGCTGTGACCAACTTCCTAGGTGATTACTTCATTCCCATTTTTTTTAGCTGTGACTCCCAAATATAAAAATGGGAATGAAGTAGATACCACACCATTCACAGAAGAAGAGGTGTTAGAACAACTTGCTAAACTGAAAGTGGACAAAGCCATGGGACCGGATGGGATACATCCCAGGATACTGAAAGAGCTCAGAGAGGTTCTTGCAGGACCGTTAAAGGATCTCTTCAACAGATCCTTGGAAACAGGAGAGGTTCCTCAGGACTGGAGAATGGCTGATGTTGTACCTCTACACAAAATTGGTGACAGGGAAGAAGTGTCAAACTACAGGCCCGTGAGCCTTACCTTGGTGGCGGGAAAAGTAATGGAGGCACTCCTGAAAGAGCGAATAGTGAACTTTCTGAAAACCAACAGGTTGCAAGACCCGAGGCAACATGGTTTTACTGAAGGACGATCTTGCCAAACAAATCTGATCGAGTTCTTTGACTGCGTGACCAGGGAACTAGATCAGGGGCATGCGATGGATGTCATCTACCTGGATTTCAGCAAAGCCTTTCATACTGTTCCTCATAGGAGGCTTGTCAACAAACTCAGTAGCTTGGGGATGGGTCCCAAGATGGTAAACTGGATTAGAAATTGGTTGACTCACAGACGACAGAAGGTGATTGTACATGGAGCTCACTCGGATGAGAGGAAGGTGATTAGCGGGGTGCCCCAGGGTTCGGTCCTGGGCCCGGCACTGTTCAATGTATTTGTGAGTGATATTGCTGAAGGACTGAATGGAAAAGTCTGTCTTTTTGCAGACGACACAAAAATTTGCAACAGAGTGGACTCCCCCGAGGGAGTGGTTAACATGAAGAAAGATCTACAAAAGCTGGAAGACTGGTCTAATGCTTGGCAACAACGATTTAATGCAAAAAATTGCATGTGTCATGCACTTGGGTAGCAGAAATCCAAGAGAAATGTATGCGATAGGGGGCGAAAGGTTGGTATGCACAGTTCAGGAGAAAGACCTTGGTGTGATTATCTCTGCTGATCTCAAGGTGGCAAAACAGTGCGACAAGGTGGTGGCAAAAGCCAGGAGGATGTTGGGTTGCATACAAAGAGGGATTACCAGCAGAAAAGAAGAGGTACTTATGCCACTGTATAGGTCACTGGTGAGGCCTCACTTGGAATACTGTGTTCAGTTTTGGAGACCATATCTTGCAAAGGATGTAAAAAGACTGGAGACTGTTCAGAGGAAGGCGACCAAAATGATTTGGAGCCTGCGTCAGAAGCCTTATGAGAAGAGACTTGAAGACCTAAATATGTACACTTTGGAGGAAAGGAGGGACAGGGAAGATATGATTCATACCTTTAAATACTTAAAGAGAAATGATGAACAAACAAACCTCTTCCAAAGACGGGGAACCTGTAAAACTAGAGGGCATAACATGAAACTGCAAGGGGGTAAATTGAAAGGCAATGTCAGGAAATATTTTTTCACTGAAAGGGTGGTGGATACTTGGAATGCCCTCCCGATGGAAGTGGTAGGGGCGAACACGGTGATGGAATTCAAAAAGGCATGGGACAAACACAGAGGATCCCTTTACAGAAATAGGATAAAAACAAAATAAACGGTACCATCTAACTTCTGAACCATATAACATCTCAACAAATAGGGGTGTCCTACATGGAGTGGTGGGTTTACCCCTGAACAAGGATATGGGGAGGGGTGGCCTGCGCGGAGCGACAGGTGCACCTACTCTTGCCATCTTGCTGGGCAGACTGGATGGACCATGCTGGTCTTTATCTGCCGTCAACTACTATGTTACTATGTTACTGTGTTACTATGTTACTATATATTAACAGTCCTTGCTTGGATAGAAGGAGTCTTTCAAAAAGGCCTTTTGACCTGCCACCTGGTGTTAACACCTATTGAAAAAGTTTCACAGGTCTCTTACCCCTAGGTAGAAGGCCTCTTTGTAAAGATCTCTAGAAGACTTTATTTGTTGCTCAAAGAGTACAGACCCTGTTTTGCCTTTTATGCTAAGTTATATTCTGGTCTTATTTAAGTTGCAGCTCTTTACTGCTGCTAGGCTCTGACTTATTATGAAATTTAAACTACAAGCTCTCTGCTGGGTTCTAAATTTAACCAGAAAGCTCTCTTCTGTGTTTTAAATTTAAACAAAAAGTACTTTTCTGATACTAGGCCCCACGTGACTATTAAATTTAAACTACAAGCTCTCTGCTGGGTATGAAATGCAACCAGAAAGTTCTCTTCTGTGTTTTAAATTTAAACTTAAACTGCTGCTACTAGGCCCTGACTGATTTAACAAAAAATACTGGATTCACAAATTAATTAGCTTTAATACAAAGAAGTCCTTTCAGAAAATTCCCAGAAGTATATACTCACAATTGCAGATCTCTCTCCAGAAGTAGCAGTCCCTTTTTTTAGTCCTTCAAGACAATAGTTGGTAATAATTTGAAATTTCTCAGTAATGTGGGTATATATATATCCTCTGATAAAGGATCAATTTATCAGCAAACTGCTTGTGAAGCAAATTCTAAGCCCCAAATAGCAATTTGCCAGCAAATTGGCAATATAACATTCTAGACCAGGGGTGACTAACTCCGGTCCTGGTGCACCACAATCCAGCCTGGTTTTCATGATGTCCCTAATGAATATTCATGGACATATTTGCATCCACTGCCTCCCATTGTATGCAAATATGTTCCATGAATATTCATTAGGGACATTATGAAAACCAAGCTGGATTGTGATACACCAGGACCGGAGTTGGCCATCCCTGTTCTAGACTGTTTATTTGACTGAAACCACTAGTAATCTTTCAACTACATTTTTCATTTGGGCAGCAGCCACAGCTACCTCTGTAATTAATAAAATTGCCCTGAAATGAAAATTTATAAAAACCAAAATGAAACAAAATGAAAATTGATTAAAATGAAACAAATTGAGATAAAATTATCAGCCTATGCTGACGACTTGCTTCTGTTCGTTACACCCGCTTCTGTCCCAAAGGTATTTGAGCAGATTGATCTCTACTCTCAAATCTCGGGTTATAAAATAAATTGGGCGAAGTCTTTGGCCTTTCCCCTAAATTGTCTCACACACAAAGCGGCAGTTGACTTCCATCCTCTTTGTTGGGAGCCCAATGGGATCAAATACTTAGGGGTACGTTACATGATGATGGTTGCAGATACAAAACAGTATAATGAGGGAAATTTGTTATCAGTTGTTCGAAATATGACAGAAAAATGGTCCCCCCTAAAATTGACATGGTGGGGCAGGTTAGAAACAATTAAGATGACCATAGCTCCCAGGGTAAATTACATTCTATCTATGCTTCCCTTCTTATTGTCTGATTCTTTTTATAAAAAGTTGGAGCGCATTTTAACGCAATACCTTTGGAAGTCGCAAACCCCTAGAATCGCTCAATGGAAATTAAAGCGGAGTAAAGATGCAGGGGGGGTGCAATTTCCCAATTTTCAGTGGTATCATTATGTGTTTCTTTTGTGACCTGCTACATTATGGGCGGAAGGTAAAGAACTGTGTTGCCGGCAGATTTGGTGGGAGATAGAGAACCGGTTGGTAGCTCCCGTGCCGATGGAATTGTTGCTGGAAATGTCTTCGCTTGATGTGGCGGGTGCTTCCGCCATAATTAGTGATACCCAACGGGCTTGTAAATTTCTGGCGGATAAGTTGGGAAAAGGTTGTGACTCCTCGAAGATGTTTCTCATATGGTTTAACCCAATGTTTAAGATTCAGGGTAGCACCGTTAAATGGCAGCAATGGTACTCTTGTGGTATTTGGTCGCTTGGACAATTATTCCATTGTGCGGAATGTAAATCGTTTGATAATCTCCAGGTGGAGTTCGGTATCCCTAAGATCAGTTATTATCAGTGGCTTCAGTTAAAGCATTGTATTAGTAAATCAATCTTGACATTACCTCCGATTTCAGACACTTCAGAATTAAGGAACTGCATGGCTGCGTTAGCAGAGGAGTCAGGTATAGCCTCATAAATATATAAACGTATTTGTTCACGCTCTCAGGATAGACCTATGCCGGTGGAAAGGGTTTGGGAGCACGAACTGGGGAAACTAGATGACCCGCAGCTGTGGCTTAACTTTTGTGATTCAGCAATCTGAGTGTCCTGTTCTGCTGCTTTGGCACACAAAGCATATGTTACTCCGGTTAAAAAGGCTAAATGGGACAATAGTGAGGGTAACATGTGTTGGTCTTGCAAGAAACTACCAGGTACTCTGTCTCATATACTATTGGAGTGCCCCTATGTTCAATTGTTTTGGAAACCAGTATGGGATCTTATTCAGCAGATTCTTAATTTTAAAGAGTCTTTGACGTGGCGGATAGTTATTTTCCGGTCTTTAGCGGGCATCCCCTCCCTTGACCCCTCGCATTATTTTCTGCTGTATTTTATGATGGGGTGGCCCTAAACTTAATGCTCAAATACTGGAAAGACTCCATAGGTTTAAATTGGATTTTATGGTGGAACCAACTGGGACTCTTCAGTAAATATGAACACTTTCGCCTGTTGTCTGGCGGATCCCATGCTAAAGCGCTAATGAAGTGGAAAGCTTTAGATGAATATATTAATCAAGCACGGTGAAAGTCTTCTTTTTGCTCTCTTATAGTGAGAATCCCCTTTAGTTAGTTAGTATATCAATCTGTTAGGGTGGATGACTCTCCTCGGGGCGTGGGGGGACTTGGACTATCCTCAGTTTTTCTTGATTCGAGTAGGTCGGGTAGGTTCTCCAAGGGGGTGGGGGTACTTGGGGTGTGTATAAGTGTTGTAGTGCATTTCTGTTGTTTGCTTTTGTATTAGGCTGTATTTCCTTTTGTTATTTGTTCTTTTTGTTTGAATTGAGAAATATCAATAAAAATATTATTTAAAAAAAAGAAACAAATTGCAAACAGAGTAAATTAAACAAAGCAAAACTTTTTTGCCTGCACCCCCCTACTTGTTAATGCATAAACCCTACATGGTGACCTTCTATCTAAACATTTACTATTGTGTTATCAAAAAGTAGCAGCAGCATGTCGTACAATGTAAATTTAAAAAAAAAACAGTAAAAAAGAAACAAATAGGTCGATACTGAGCCACATAATTGGCATTTTTTAAAAATGTTTATCTATAGTATTTTTAAAAAATCCAGATATTTAGCACCGGTATCCATATAGTGCTTAGCATAGACTATCCGGATACAGCAGTATGAAATGCAGCATTATCTCAACAGGGTCTATATTCAGTGCCTCTATCCAGAGGACCTAGGACAGCCTTTTTGCTGTCCTAGGTTATCCAGATACTTATTTGGATAGAGGCCCTAAATATCACCTCTATCCAGTTAATTTGCAGCTCTGCCCATGGACTGTCCTGGAACTATCTAGGTAGTGCTTATGCGTTCTCTAAGATATTTAGTAGCATATCCAGCTAGTTCCACTTAATACAGTATCAGCAGATAACTCAGGCCAGGCCACTTATCCAAATAGTAGTTCTTGCTATCCAGAAGTGGCTTTGAATATCGGCCATAGGTTTCATATCAACACTAAAAAAATTGATTCGCAAGTTCATTTATCCTAAATTTCTAGGGAATACTGGGAAATTATTGTTAGGTGCTGTTGAAGTGAAATGTTATCATGATGAAGTAACTCTTCCACTATAATCATCTATGTACCACATGTATTGCCTGGAAATACTTTGCATGACGATATGCCAAACACAAAATGTAACAGACCCATCAAACACAGCCATCTGGCTTTAGAAGATTATGTAAAATGACACACAGTCCTTGTACATTTATCATTTGTTTTACATTTTTATGATTAGCACTAAATGAAAAGTGAATACCAAAATAAAAGAACAGTTTTTTCCAAGCCACAAATGGCAGATGAAGTAATGGGCTGCCATTGCACATATGACTGCATATTTCTCACTTCATCTACTCTAGTGGTAAATCATTATAACACTGAGGAGTAGAAACTAGACAGGTAAAGGTCTTCATAGTCATTCGGGGATCAGTTCACCCAAATTCAGCTTGGGACTTGGAAACTTTTCTGAATGAAAGATGCTGCTTTTACGGAATTTAGTAAACAACAATAAGTAAATACCCTGTTGAAAAAATATAGCTCAAATGCCCAGGAAAATGAAAAATCCTTCTTTTATGTGGACTGTTAGGATAATCTCTACTCAGAATTATGAAATACATTATAAGCATTATTACATATTAGAACATATATGACCCTCACAATGACTTTGTAGATATGCCAAGTATAAAGATGGGCACTGAACATTTTTCTGTTCCTTTTGAGACCATTTTCTGATTTTTTTGGTCAATTTTCATATATTTTCTTTTCAGAAATGAGTATGTAAAATGTGATTAACACATACAAAAACTTTTAATGCTTGTCAATATACTTCATGTGCATTAATTTGTTAGTTTGTGTGTACATAAATTCAACTTGGGGGTAATTTTATAAACATTTGTACTTACATATATGCCAGTATATGCACATAAATGTCATCTATAAAATTATCCTGCACATTCAAGTATGAGCAATGACAAGCTCATGTGCACTTAGAAACATAGAAACATGATGTCAGAAAAAGACCACAATGCCTAACTATTCTGCCCTTCCATATCAACCACTACGACAGTGACCTTTTTTCCTTTAAAGATCCTCTGTGTTTGTCCCATGCTTTTTGAATTCAGATACTCAATTCTATCACCTCCACTGGGAGACTATCCCATGCATCTACCTCTCTTTCAATTAAGAAATATTTGCTCATATTACTCCTGAGTCTATCACCTTTCATCCTATGTCACCTCGTAGCAGAGCTTGCTTTCCATCGAAAGAGGCTCTCCTCCTGTGCATTCATGCCAAGTATTTAAACATCTCAATCATATCGCCTCTATCCCTCTTTTCCTCTAAAGTATACATATTGAGATCCTTAGGTCCTCATATGCTTTATAACGAAGACCACTAACCATTTTATTAGCCACCTTCTGCACCAACTCCAACCTGTTTATAAACTTTTGAAGGTGCAGTCTCCAGAATTGCACAAAATACTCCAAATGAGGTCGCACCAAAGACTTATACAGAGGCACTATCACCTCCTTTCTTCTGCTGGCCATGCCTCTCCCTATGCACCCAAGCATCCTTCTAGTTTTTGCCATCGTCTTTTCTACCTGTTTAGCTACTTTAACATCATCAGACACAATCACGCCTAGGTCCTGCTCTTCTTTTGTGGACAGAAGTATTTAACCTCCTATACTATATCGCTCCCTTGGATCCTTCAACTGGCAATGTGATCTCAGTCTGGACAGAGGCAGAAGCTGTAATCGGGGCAACAGCTTTGGCAATATGATTTTTCCCAGCCATTGTTCAGTTGGTGGAGCTTAGATACCTGCTGAAAAAAGAGAGAGAGACCTACCAAAGTACCAGCCAGTTTTCCTGCTGTCCTTTCAGAGAAAAAACAGTTAGCCTCTTTTACGTCTGTTCTAAATGTGCTGTTTCAAGTTCCTGTGTATAGCTAATTGGGGAGGTACCCTATAAATCAAAACTGCTCACATGGGGTGGGCGAGAGTTGGGGGGAATAGGGAGGGAACTAACACCTGATGAGGTATCAATAGCTTCAAAGAGCTGAGAAAGAATAAAAGCAGAGTTTTAAACCTACCCCACTAAAGAAAATATTTCCCCTTTTGAACTAAAGCACCAAAAAGAATGTAACAGTGTTTTGAAAATGTTCCAAAATCCTTTTAATAGCTCTCAGTCAAAGAGCTAGTAATTAAAAAGCCACAAACTCTTAACTTTGCTTGGAATGCAGAGCCCCTGTTAGGAATGCTTCAACTGTGTAAGGCTCTGAAGCCTTTTATGCAACCCTGAGCTGCTCTCAGTTCTTTCACAGTTCTTCCCCTTTTTAAATGGAATTTCAATCCATAGAGATTCTATAGTGAATGTTGTTTCCTGCAAAACCTTTATCCTTTGTGATTTAATGCCCTCTCTAACATAGAGTGCAACCCCTCCACCAATTTGATCTGCTCTATCATTACGATATAGTGTGTACCCAGGCATCACAGTGTCCCACTGGTTGTCCTCCTTCCACCATGTCTCTGAGATACCGATCATATCTAATCTCTCATTTAGTGCTATATATTCTAACTCTCCCATCTTATTTTTTTAGACTTCTATCATTTGCATACAAGCATTTTAGAGGCTGTATTTTATTCATCTCCTCTAGTACCGACTGGTTTGTTCTTCGGGCAGTATTCGCCGCCAGCACCATAATTCAAAGGCAACAATTTTCTTCCTGTCTTTTTCACTGTCCAGCTTTCACATCCATATGATGTTATTGAAAATGCCATGGCTTGAACAAGTCGAATCTTTGTATGGAGAGAGACATCTGTGCTCTTGAGAATCTTATCTAGGTCTTTCATAGCCATTCTGCCAAGAGCAATGCGTCGTCTGATTTCTTGACTGCTTGTTGCTTCTTTATTGATAGTTGATCCAAGTAGGTTAAAGTTGTTCACAATTTCAATTTCTTCTCCTTCAACGATGTACCTGTTGATTATGCCAGTTGTCATGATCTTTGTCTTCTTTACATTAAGGTGCAGGCCCATTTTGAGACTATGTTCTTTGATTGTGAGAAGGAAATGTTTCATAGGAGGAGGAGTGGCCTAGTGATTAGGACAAGGTACTTCAGGCCGGAGGGCTGGGGGTTCAAGTCCCACCTGGGGACAGCAATCTCAGGCCGGAGGGACTGGGATTTCTAGTCCTATAGGTACTCCTTGTGGTCTTTGGCAAGCCACTTAACCCTCCATTGCCCATGTTTCCTGTAAGTATTAGCATATGTGTGTCATATCCCCTCGTGTTAAATGTATCTCCCAATTGACCGCTTTGACCCAGTGAAAAGCAGGATATAAATACAGCTAAATAAATAAAATAAATAAATATCATCTTCACTTTCAGCCAGTAATGTGGTATCATCAGCATAGCAAAAGTTGTTGATGAGTCTTCCATCAATCTTCACACCTCTGTTGTCTTCATACAATCCTGCTTCTCTGATGAGTTGTTCTGCATATAAATTAAACAGGTAGGGGGAAAGTATGCAGCCTTGTCTTACACCTTTGCTTATTTTAAAGCATTCTGTTTCTCCTTATTCCGTTCGAACTGTTGCTTCTTGATCAATGTACAGATTCTTATGTTACCATTATTAAAGGGGACCTGGGAAATCCATTGCTTGTCCCAATACAAGCATTGTGGAAGCTGTGAAATCTGGGGAACCTGCTAGGTACTTGTGACCTAGATTGGCCTCTTTTGGAAACAGGATACTGTGCTTGATGAATCTTGGTTTGACCCAGTATGGCATATTTTATGTTCTTATGCACATAATATTCAAGGTGCGGTCACACCATGGAACGATACAGAGGGATTATAATTTCCTTGGTTTTATTTTCCATTCCTTTCCTTGTGATTCTGTGACATTGACCCAGTCAATACTGTGGGAATTGAAATCACCCATTATTACTGTGTTGTAACTTTTGTTAACTTCCCTGATTTCTTTTAGCATTTCATCATTCATCTGTTCATTCTAGCCAAGCAGATGGTGGTACACCTACACTTCCATTGGCTTCCCCTTTTTACGTGGAATTTCTATCCATAGAAATTCTATAGTGTATTTTGTTTCCTGGAAAACATTTATCCTTTTTGACTCAATGCACTAACATATAGCGCAACCCCTCCACCAAATTGATCTACCCTATCATTGCCATATAATTTGTACCCAGGTATCACACAAATTGGACTAGGTCACCATTAGCTCCATCTCAGGATGAACTGAGAGGTCCAGAATCTGCCAAAATGTCAACTGGCTCAATTCCCATTCCCTGGGATTGATGAATGGCGATAGAAGATGTCCACCTCCACCCTACTGATGCCTGAAATGTGTTGTGTTGAGAGAGCTTGATGATGGCATTGAGGATAGGCTCTCTGCATTTCAGAATATAGCCATACTGAATGATGTCTAGCATCCAGCGATTCTCTGTGAACCGGGCCCACTTCTGGTAGAACGGGTGTAGACTGCTGCTCACCCCAGAAAAAGCCCCAACCCATCATTGTGCTGGACAGGTGGTGGTATTCTGGATGAGGTAGGCTCCCAGAGTCCTTGAGCCCCACGAAAAGACTGTGCCCAGGACTGAAAACCAGAAAAGGAAGAAAAGGTGGACTTTCTGGAGTGATAGACAGGAATCTCAGGAGCTTCAGGGTTCCAGGTATTGAAAATGGGGATAACGGGTGGACACTGAGGCCCTTGGGGGCCTATCCTTCAAGAGGTGATGAGGTTTTGTTGTTGTTGTTAAGTGCCGTCGAGTCGGAGTCGACTCATGGCTATCCTCTGGATAGCTATCCTAAATTGTGTTCGGTCTTCAGTCAGGCGGCTCATTGTTGACAGACTGGTACCCGTAGCTGCTGTTATTGTATCGATCCATCTCATTGCTGGCCTTCCTCTTTTGCGTTGACCTTCTATCTTGCCAAGCATAATGTCTTTCTCTAATGATCTCTCTCTTCGCATGATGTGTCCAAAGTATGAAAGTCGAAGTCTTGTCATCTGAGCTTCTAAAGAAAGCTTAGGTTTGATCTCCTCTAGTACCGACTGGTTTGTTCTTCGGGCAGTCCATGGCATACACAGTATTCGCCGCCAGCACCATAATTCAAAGGCATCAATTTTCTTCCTGTCTATCTTTTTCACTGTCCAGCTTTCACATCCATATGATGTTATTGAAAATACCATGGCTTGAACAAGTCGAATCTTTGTATGGAGAGAGACATCTCTGCTCTTGAGAATCTTATCTAGGTCTTTCATAGCCATTCTGCCAAGAGCAATGCGTCATCTGATTTCTTGACTGCTTGTTGCTTCTTTATTGATAGTTGATCCAAGTAGGTTAAAGTTGTTCACAATTTCAATTTCTTCTCCTTCAACGATGAACCTGTTGATTATGCCAGTTGTCATGATCTTTGTCTTCTTTACAGTAAGGTGCAGGCCCATTTTGAGACTATGTTCTTTGACTGTGAGAAGCAAATGTTTCAGATCATCTTCACTTTCAGCCAGTAATGTGATATCATCAGCATAGCGAAGGTTGTTGATGAGTAAAAATTACAAGCCTGTATTATTTTTTATTTATTTATTTAGTATACATTGGTATACCGCGACTTCCAGCGATCAATAGCGGTTTGATTACATGTTGAATGATGTCAATCATGACATAAAATTTGGGTTATAAACACATTGATTTGAAGGGAAAAGCACAGCACACAGGAAGATGGTTTAAAGGAGCGGATTAAGGATTTACATATCTACATTTTTACATTTTTACATTTCGTATCACAGTTCTTATTGTTTCGTAGCGAGGCAGCTTGGGGTCCCCTGGGAGTTACATCATATTGTATTGACACTGGAATAGATGTGTCTTGAGTTTTTTTCTGAAAACTATTAGGTCTTTTATTGCTCGTATCTCAGGTGGTAGTTGGTTCCAGAGGGTGGGGGCAGCGTATGAGTATGCTCGGTGGCTAGTACTGGCTTTGACAGATCTGATATCGGTTGGAACATGTAGGGTGTCCGAGTTGACGGTTCTTCTGTCTCTGTTTGAGGGTTGCATGTTGATAAGGGTGGAGAGAAAGGATGGCGCTGTGTTATGTATGAGTTTGAATGTGGTTATCAGTGTTTTATATTTTATCCGAGCAGTGATGGGGAGCCAGCGGAGTTCAATTAATACAGGTGTGATGTGTTCAGTAATGTTTTTTCTCATGATGATCCTGGCTGCCACATTTTGGGCCATTTGCATAATGTTTAGGGTTTTCTTTGGAAGCCCTTGTAAGATAGCGTTGCAGTAGTCGAAGTGTGGCATAATGAGTGCTTGCGCAACAGTCATGAAGTCGTGCGGTTCAATGATGCTCCGTAGAAGTTGTAGTACTCTGAGTTTGTGGAAGATTGCCTTATTGGTTTTTCGTAGGTGTTTTTCCATCTTTAGGTTGTTGTCTAACGTGACCCCTAGGTATTTTATCTCATTCTTAGTGTTGTATGTATTCTCGCACAGGGTGATAGTTGCAGGAGGTTCAAAGATGGGTTTACTGGAGATATACATCACCTCTGTTTTCTTATGGTTTATCATCATGTTGTTCTGCTGTAACCATTGTGTCATCTCGTTCAGGCATATTTCAAGTTGATTATAGTTGGGGTTGACGGTATCTAGTTGTGTGTAAAGCATGATATCATCTGCATAAATGTGGTAGTTGATATTGTGCCGTTTGAATATCTCACAGAGGGGCTGCATATAAACGTTGAAGAGTAGTGCTGAGAGTGCCGAACCTTGAGGTATTCCTTGCGTTTGAGTGAAAGCTTCAGCTTTTTCGCCATCGACTAGAACCTGTGGCCTTCTGTTTGAGATGTATGAAGAGAACCATTTGAGGGGGGTCCCCAATATTCCTATTGCTTCAATCCTGTCTAGGAGGATACCATGATGGACTGTGTCAAAGGCGGCAGAGATGTCAATGAAGATGAGTATAAACATTTTCTTCTTGTCTTCAAGGCTTTTGATGAGATTGTTGAGTAGTGCTATTAGGAGTGTTTCGACCCCGTGATGTTGTCTGAAACTGTATTGCTGTTCATCCAGGGTTTCATGGTCATCTAGATGATCTTGTAATTGTAGGAGGACCGCCTTTTCAATGATCTTTGCTAGGAAAGATATACTGGAGATGGGGCGGTAGGATGCTGGGTCGTCCTTGTTGAGTGTGGTGTTCTTTAGGATCGGTCTTATTATGGATTTCTTGAGTTGAGCAGGCATGATTCCTTATTGTAGTGATTGGTTCAAAACGTGTAAGACTTGGTGCACAACATCATGCTTAGCCGCCTTAACCCAGGCAGATGGGCAGGGGTCTAGCGGGGAGGTGGTGGTCTTGATGTTTGTTATTATGTTGATCATTTGCCGTTTGTCTATGTTGTGAAAGTTGTTCCATGCCTGTTCTCGTATCACATTGCTTGACCGGTGTGTTGTGTTCAAACAGAGAGTGGGTGTGGCTGCAGTAAGTTTGCTTGCGCAGTGGTCTGCCAGAGTTTGTGGCTTGATTACGTTGTCATATTGTCATAATACGTTGTATTATTAAGTCCTGGTTCAGAAACAAGATGGTCTACAGGAACTCATTAGCACCTTTCCAGGGCCGATGTTAGACATGCAGGGACCCAGGATAGAAACTGGTCAGGGAGCCCCCCAGACGATGCCTCTTTCAGTGTGATGCAGATTTGGAACTCTCTGTGACATGGGGGCCTGGGACAATTTCCCTGTTTGCCACTCCCTAATGCTGGACCTGATCCTTTTCCAGTTTGGGAAAAATTATCACATGTGCTCTAATCTGATCTTTCTCCAATCTCCCTGTTTCATATGCTTCAGAAAACTTTTTTTTAGTCACTACCAGCATTTTTGTCCAAGCGAGGCTGGACATTAACAGGGGGGCTATAAGCCTATGTCCTCTCATCTTATCTAATGAAGATCCCAGCTTGTTCTGTGCTTGCTGTATCTCTGTCTAGATGTGATCATGTCACACCACCGCCCTCACCCCCCCATGCTTTGAGAGCATCATTAGTTGCCGATCCAATATAGGGTTTATTTTAAGATCTTCATGATTGTTTTCAAGGTCCTACAAAGTCAGCCTGTTTATTTAGGAAGATGATCCCATATTGGCCATTTCAGCTGCTGAGGTTGATGGACTTAAACCTATTGACAGTAGCCTAACCGATTAGGGACATTCAGCAGCACAAACTGGCTATGTGTTGTGGAATATCCCGCTCACCACGATTAATGTAGTCAGCAGGTCTGCTAACCACATTAATCACTTTGAATATACCCCCAACATTATTAAGGATTAGCCTATATCAGCTTGGGGAACTATATTTTGCAAAGTACAGAAGGAAATGCACCTCTGCTTCTCTTTCTTCTACAATTGCACTGTATCTCTCAGTCAGATTGTTTTTCTGTTAAGTTTTTGTCTGAATATTTCTAGTTGTCTGTACTATGTAAGGATCTGTCTGTGTTCTGCCTGTGTGACCAAGGTAAAGGATCTGCTAGCATGTACAGTAATTCCTGCGTAGGGATCTACAGCAGTCTGGTTAGTTCTGTTTCCTCCATAGGAGGAGTAACCCAATGTAATATTTATAATGTCGCCTTTTCTTAGAGCTTTTGCAGTTGGAATACTGGGAGTTAATGCAGTTTGGTATGTGTGTGCTGCAGAGGTTTGGAGTGCCTTTTTTTTAACAAGGTTATGCATTACCTCAATAGTATCTGTCAATAGAAAATGGGTGTTGTAGTTCTGAGATGACACCAAAGTTTATATATATATATATATATATATATATATATATATATATATATATATATATATATATATATATATGTATATTTAATGATGAGCTCTAAGGGGAATCATGCTAGCCTAATTGTTGGGAAATATGGAATGTGTTACAGAGTTGGAGATGGACATATACTGAGATCCTGTCCCATCTTCTATAGACTTCAGACTTCACTCCCATAGAATTCACTAATTATGTTATCAAATAATTATAATGGTAGTTTTACTAGTTAGGGGAGGGTCTTCTCTATGCTAGTGTTTCCCAGTCAGTGTGCTCTCAGATCTGATTAAGATGTCCCATGGAAAAGAATGTTCTTGCCCGATGCTCAGGTCCAGACCACCTCATGGGCTTTGCTTTCAGCTCCTTACAGCAACAAGATACAACCGTGGTGGCTCTTGAACATATAGAAGTTCCTTCCTGAGGATATGTGTAGCCGCACCTATGCCTCTCTTCTTTCTAGTTACAAGATGAGACCTGGGGTGTAAGAATGCAGATGTGCCTTGCGCATGAAAATATTGCAAAATACTGCATTATGTATAGAAGACACTTGGTACTTTCTCTTGTAGAATCTCTTTTATAGCTATATGGCGGAGGAAGGGAGAACTGTAATGTGTAGAATTGTCACTTTAGCTCCCCCCACCTGATAATTAGCTTTCCAGCCTCTCTACTTTTTCTCTTCAAATAATTCTGTCTAGTGATTCTACAGAGTACCAGATGGGGAAAGGTAGACGAGAGGGAGAGGAGGTGAGCAAGACGAAACACATGGAGACCTCCAAATTTGGGGGTTATCGTACCTATTAATTGCTTGGATGTGCTCCTGAGATCATTTTTTAGTGCATTAATTTAAAAAGGTAGTGCATTGACTGCCAAGTGACATTTTTGCTTGTCTAGTAAGTTGTTTATAGAAGTTTATCGGTACATCAGCATTCTTTTGTTTATCCTGCTTATTCAAGCTCCATAATATATTGCAGAACCACTGGAGATAAAACAAACTAGAGCTATAAAACTCTTTGTTCTTTCTCACTGACATAATCTTTTCTATGCATTGAGACATTTGGCGAATACCACTTCAAATGAGTTATTCAGAAGGAAAACAATTCACATTTACACAAAATTAATTTTTATTGCATGCCTATAATAAGAAAATAAACTCTTTTCATGCACTATAAATCACAGAAAAATTATCTGATTGGTTTTTACTGAGAAAAATGAATTGTATTGATTGAAAGTAGTGCAAGCACTTCGAAACTCCACCTTGCAGATGAACTCTGAAGAAAGAGAAGAAAGCAGAAAAGAAGAAGTGTGTGTGAATATTTACAAGGCTACATGCAGTATGGCTTGCAAAGATAGTGGCTGGATTATTACATCTTCGGTAATTTCTACTGCTGCCCTTTGGATACTTATTTCAGAATCTTCAGAGGAATTACCAGGCACCCTTGCTGTCTATTTTCATTCTTCTTTTACTCCTGTTTCTGTTTTTACAATATTCTGTATAATCTCTATTTTCTTTCCTTCTTGCTTCATTTCCATTATTTATTTATTTATTTTATTTATTTATCTATTTCTTCTATACTGCCCCTTCCAGAGATCAGGGGCGGTTTACATGGAACAAGTAAACAAATTTGTATACTAATGTATACATTACATGGAACAGAGATTTTTTTTAACTTTATACAGATAATAGTTATTATATTACACGGAACAGAGATTTATAACACTGTAACTTTATACAAATAACTGTGCATTAATTGTTGGAACTATTTACATTTTATATACATTAATACGTTTCTGTATCGTAGTGTTGATCAGAATTTTTCTACCTTTTTACAGGTAGTCAGAGTTTTCTACCTTTCATATGTGTGTGTGTGTGACACACACACATATGACATAACAGAGAAGAAATAAACAAACTTGGTTACTGCTGAGTGATGGTTCTGACTCTTGCTCACCTAATAGTTGTGAACACACTGCCTCAGCAGCATCCTCAACCTGGTTGACCCAAGTAGAAGAGGCTAAGGAGAACTTTTACTAAAGCATGGCAAGGTTCTGCACTTACCATGTGTTTAGCGCAAAAACTAACATGCGGTAAGTGCAAAGCCTCCATGGTAACTGTCAGGGGTGTGACCAGCATGTTCCTAGCAGTTACCCTAGGGATATTTATTTATTTATTTATTTAACTTTTCTTATATATCGCCTTTCATGATGGATACACTTACTGCCACCTGCCGGGGAGACAGAAAGGGGTACTCATGGTATTTGCAACATTGACAGCGTTCAGTAGAAAGACTAGGGGTTACGCAATGGAGCTATAATGTAGCCATTTAAGACTAATAAGAGAAAATATTTTTTCACTCAATGTGCAATCAAACTCTGGAATTTGTTACCAGATGATGTAGTAAAAGCTGTTAGTGTAGATGGGTTTTAAAAAGGTTAAGAGAAGTTCCAGGAGGAAAAGTCCATAAACCATTATTAAACAGGACCAGGAAAATCCACTGTTTACCCCAGGAAAATCACTGTGGAATCTGTGTGTCGTTTTGGGAACCTGCCAGGTACTTGTGACCTGGATTGGCCACTGTTGGAAACAGGATACTTGGACCTTGGTCTGACACAGTATGGCATTTCTTATGCTCTTAGTAGCAATTGCCCCTGCGCTAATCACAATATGCTCTCCACTCTCATTCTCTTCCCCTAACCTTCCCTTTCCCCGTCCCATTGTGTGATGAGCAGTTACTGTGGGAATTAGAGTGCAGAAGCTGTCATGCCAGCATTGTAACAGTTACTGCAGACCCATCCTGACAGCTACCGCATGCTAAAGCGTGCATTAACTGCACAGCACACTTTAGTCAATGGGCTCCTAAGTTCAGAAATCAAGTCTAAATCTCCTGTGCCAGTGAGCATTTAAACCAGTCACTTTACACTCCCCGTTTTTTTTTTCTTTATTTTAAATTCCATTACAGAACAAAATAAAGAAGCTTAAAATCTCATTGGTAAATACAGAAACAATGAAAAGAAGAAAAATACCAGGAGGAAAAATTATTCCTGGATAGATGCATGTCTTAAGCCCTCGGTATGGGGGAGGGGGAAGGGGGAGAAGACCATATCAATGCAAATTTGAAATTTTGCAAGCAAAAAGTCAAATGCAATATATTTTCTGAAGTCAATGACAACAGCCTACTAATGCAGCTCTGACTCAGATAACATTGCCTAGCTCCTGAAATCTCTATGCCCCAAGTAGTTTTCCTCTGAAGAAAAGACTTGAAGGGTATAATTATGACAGGCTTCCTAACTTGTGTGGCAGGTTTGTGCATAAGTTGTATCTGCTGACAGGCAGAAACAGCCTCTGCTGATGGGTGAACAAAACTTGTAATTACTGTTTTGCTGGAAAATTGGATATCTCAAAGCAGGAAAAAGGAAAAGTGTTTAAAGTTAAGCAAATTTCTTTTCCCTACCTCCATTTGCAAGCACATGCATGTGTCTGTAGGGAGACTGGGTATTAAGAGGCCTGGGAAAGTATGACTCCTTAAGACAGCAGCGGCTGTTCAGCTCCTGTAAGAGTAGTTTTGTGTGTACACTAATCTCTATTTTCAGGATGTGGGTATTTGTGTGTGCATGGATGGGAGGATGGAGAGGAACGGGAGGGTACACACATGTGGGGGGAGGGGAGAGTGGAAGGGTGTGTATGTGTGTGTGTGTCGGAGGATGAGGGATGGGTTGAGATGGGATGAGAGGTTCTGTGTATGCTTGCATAAAGGGGTGGGTGAGTGTGCATGGGCATGCATCCGTGAGGTGAGAGGCTCTGCATGGATATGTGTGGGTGTGTGAAAGGCTGTGGGGTGGGGTGAGGACTATGTGAGTGTGTGGGGGGATGAGGGGATCTATGTGTGTATTCATGTGTGAGTGTGGAGGGTGGGGTGAGTGTCTTCATCAGAGGTTGGATGTGAGGTGAAGGCTGTGTGTGTGCACATACATGCATTCGTTGGGCATCTGTAGCTTTCTCACCTCCCTTCCCCTTCCTCCACACTCTCCCTCTCTCCTCCAGCTCTCACTCTCCCACCCTGTCCCCTTTGCTCTTTCCTCCACCCCCTTCCTCTTTACTTCTGGCTCCCCCTCTGCCCTTCCACTCTGAGACCCTTTTCCACCTCACTGCTCTAACTACAACCCCCCCCCCCCCCAAACAACAACAAAAAAAACAATAAAAATCCTTTATATAGCTGGTGATTCCAGTTATTCTTGGCCATAACCATGACCCAATGTACTGCTCTGTCAATAGGGGTTAGGGTTCTGCTGGCAGTCATAAACATTTTGGGCCACAGCCGTTGCCTGCCAAAAATCCTTATGTGTTGGTTTGTTTGTTCAAGTGCAGACAAACCTATACATACAGACAGACAAATAGATAGATGGAGCATCGCTAATAAGCACTATTTCATTAGTAAAATGTGCCCAATAAGTAGCTCTGTTTGCAGTTTGTCAGTAAATTCTTTTGGTTGAGGTTAAGCTAATTCTGTGTAGGATTTGCCAGTAAGTTCTTCATTAAAGTTAAACTAATTCTGTGTAATTTGCCAGGAAATTCTTTTACTCAAAGTTAAGGTTAGAATGGTTTTTGCAATGTAGATAGCTTGGTGACTGGTGGACAAGAGGAACTTTTTCTTAAGGCTGATTTTCTTTTTTAAAAATAAAAGTTGAGCTCTTAAATTTGTGCCCCAAGGGCCCGATATTCGAAAGGCATTTACATAGTTTACAGCCCAGTAAACCATGTAAATGCCTTTAATCGGGATATTCAACAGCACAGGGATAGTGCCGTTAAATATCCCCTTCTAACCTCACTACACGGGGTGGGATGGGATGAGGGGATCCGCTCAGTTAGCAATGGGGCATGTTGGGGGTGTTCCCAGGTGGAGCAGAGGCAGAGACGGTTGCTAACCCTCGCCTATCTTTAAGGCGCAGAGGCTAACCGTGCAGCATGCAATATTGATGCTAACCGGTTAGCTACAGTACCTTCCGGCATGTGCGGTGATCCCCGGATATTCAGTGCCAGTGTGTGTTATGCACTTAGCATTTCCTGCTAACTGCATAAACCCTTTTGAATATTGAGCCCCATAAGCATAACTTTTAAGCTTCTAAAGTTAGATGAAGTTTCAGTTGAAAACTTAGGCTCCTAAGTTTTTGATTGAAAATAGGGTACCAACATAGGAGTCTAATTTAGGGGCTCAGCTTGTTTTGAATATCAGGCCCTAAATTTTCAGATGAAAATTCAACTTAATTTAGGAACTTCAGTTATGCTTATAAATTTAGACCTACCATTTATTTGCCTAGATTTTTGAGTAGGGTTACCAGATTTTTTCCAGGCAAATTTAGGACACTTATCCGAAGTGTGTGTGTGTGTGTGGGAGGAGGTGGGGAGGAAGGGACACCTTCGTTTCAGGTGGAACAACACGAGGTAGAGGAGGAAAGAGGAGTCATTGTCCTGCCTCTCCATCCCTTGACAGCAACAATATCATTTCGAAGCAGAGAAATCAACAGAGAAATAGAAACCATGATGCTTTTCCCCTATACCATGCAAAATACAAAGATAGTAAATGTAAATTCTAAAAACTGACGCATTCAAATCACTAAATTGAAAATATTTTTTCTTCCCTCTCTGTCTCCATTGCAGGAATCAGGGACAGGAGGCTTCCAAAGAGGTGGACTTCAGGGACAGAGCTCTAAAATTGGGGACAAGCCCCCAAAATTGGGGACATCTGCTAGCCTTATTTATGAGCCTAATTTATAGCATAGTGTTGAAAATCAGTGCTAAACTCCTAACTTTTCACCGCCCTAAATCCAGCCATTGCCACCCACTTTTTATGCAATAAATTTAGGCACTCAGCCCTAGTAAATTTTTGAAGAAGCCAATTTAGGAGCACAACTTTCATTTAGGAGCATAAATCCTTAGAATATTGGGCCCTTAGTAACTTACCTGCCTGGTACGAAAGTAATGGATCTCATGGCCATCACTTAGTGCATGGGAGGAGCCGGCTGTCGTGGTTCATGTGGGTACCAATGTCATAGGAAGATGCAGGGAAAAGGCGCTGGAATTCAATTTTAAGCTTTTAAGTACAAAGTTGAAATCCAGAATCTCCAGAGTAACATTCTCAGAAATGTTCCCGGTTCCTTGTTCAAGAATTGGAGTGGAGGAGTGGAGGAGTGGCCTAGTGGTTGGGGCAAGGTACTTCAGGCCGGAAGGTCAGGGGTTCAAATCCCACTAGAGGACAGCAACCTTGGGCCGGAAGGACTGGGGTTTCTAGTCCCACAGGTGCTAGTGGGCAAGCCACTTAACCCTCCATAGCCCATGTTCCCTGTAAAATAGTTATCTCCAAGTTATAATGCCCTGTTCAATGTAATTTCAGTTTGTTCAATGTAAACCGCACTGATGCAGAATAGCACGGTATATAAGAGAATGTAATAAATAAAAAAAATAAAATAAATTGATGAATCAATAGGCAGGCAGAGCTAAAAAATCTAAATGTATGGATGAAACACTAGTGTGGGAAAGAGAACTTTAGATTTTGTGGGAACTGGGCAACATTTTAGGGAAGGTGAAAGCTATTTTGAAAGGATGAACTCTAACTTAACCAAGGTGGAGCCAGACTGCTTTTAATCTACGAAGCACATGGTTTGGAGGGAGGTATCTTCAAAGGATACATGCAAAACAAGAACGTCAGACTATCCTGATAAGGAGGTTGTGGAATTTCATTTTATGCATATGCAGATGATGGTGCATTGCTTCATGAGATATTGAATGACTGCCTGACCACTGTAAAGAAAAGGAATAGTGTACATGAACCGATATGGAATGTGGCGAAAACTTTTTATTTTGGTGGTTTGAGAGAGGTTGATTTGAGAATACTACCAGAGGTTGACTTAGTGGAACTTTCATGAGTGGATCTGGTAAATATTTTAGGAATGATATTGTGTGTGTGGGGGGGGGGGGGGGAGGGTATTAGACAAAAGCATGTTTCTCTGGTTTAACAGAAGGTGTATGCAAAACTGATGGGGTATATTGTCACCAGGCCAGCCTACGGCCTAGGGTGAGTAGGGTTGGTCTGCCTTGATATTCTATCTTCAGGGAGTATGACACTGCATTTGCTCCTGCAATGCCTTGTGGGAATGGTAGTCCCCTTTCTACCCTCTGATTCAAGAAGGAGTTGTAGTCGAGTGTTAAAGGCAAAAATGACAAGGATTTTATTTCCCCTCCCAACAGAACTTAAGTGCAGATGAAATTAGGACAACTTTCCATATATTTGGTAGGAGGAATGCATACAAGAACTAAGGTAAATGTGCCTCTTCATTCTCAGGCTTCCAAACGTGCAGTGCTCGTCACAAAAACAAAAGCAAACAAACAGCTTCTGATAGCAAAGGAAAATGTTCCCCTTTTCTTTGCCGCTTTATCAGCACTCTTATAGTAATGCTCAGCACAGGGATTCAATATGGTCAGCTATACATAGGGTGCAATCCATCTGTATATCAGCTGCGTCATAAACATCAGAGTCTATCTGCATCTCTTCCAGCTCGACATTAGCTGGGTGTAGCTGTAAGCTGCTATCGTGAGTTTTAAAGTAACCTTCTTCTAGGCATTCAGGGATCTTCCCTTTATACCATTCTAAACAGCAGGGCTTGAAACTACCCTGTACTCTGGAGTTGCTTCCTGGGCTGTTTTCTATTTCTTGGCAACAACAAGGAAATACTTTTAAACTAGATTCATAGCTGGGCAAACTTTGAAGCCTACTTTCTGGCTTTAAGGAGGGAGGAATTCTCTGCTCTCTTGACTCAGACAGGTTTCCAAACACCGGCTGTGTTTTCTTTCCTCTTAGCTTGCTGGCTTCTGCCTCAGACCTATAAGTATTTTCCTGCCACCATCTCTCTCTCTCTCTGGAGCCTCCGAACTTTTCCAAGCCTGCCTCCCAGGAGGTCTCTCCTTTATCCTGCCTTTCCTGAACGGCACCTCTCTTGTGCTGCTTCCTTCAGGTTCTCGGGCTTTGGCTTCCTTGGCTCTTGATACGGCTCTCTCTTGACCTGGTCTCTGACTGGGACCTTCACCCGGTCTCTCTCTTCCTTGCCTCTGTGTTTCTCTCCGTTCCTCTTTTAAAGCTAGTGACCAATTATTATAGTCCTGTTTCTCAGGGCTTAGCTCTGCCCTTCCCCTGAACGGGTGTTTCTCATTAACCCCTAAGCTTGGTGATACGTCACAGCTTGGGCATGTCCATTCGGCTCCTGACCTTCTCTGTTTACTTTCTTCTTGTAAACATTGAGCCATGTGCTCAGACTGCCTGTCAGATTCTAAGGTGGAATCTTCTACTATGCCTATCTCCATGGGCTCAGTAGGGGCTTCTTCATTACAATATTTACTAAAGAGCGGTAAGGGAGCAAATGTGCCACAAAGGCCAGTAGCGTTAAGGTAAAAGGAGGTGGAGAATGGGTGTTAATGAGGCATAGACTGGGCAGGGATATTGTTAGAGCTCCTGGCACTGGCAACCAGGGGCGGCCCAAGAAGGCTGCGGGGCCATGTGTGGAGACTCAGTGTGGGGCCTCATTTGCATAATGGGCCTCATTTGCATAACTATTTGCATAATGTTAACATACACTAACTTTTAGTAAACATGCCTCTTAATGAGTGTATGAATAAAGAAAGACTAAAAGACTTCTACATTACTATAATCCAGTGCCAACTGCCAGACACATTAGGAACTACTACAAACACTGCCCATTTAGAACCCATAGCAAACCCGCCGTATCCTCACAGCACTACCAGGACTCATAAAGCACCATACCCTAACTATCAAAAGGAAACACTGCAAATATTAAACCAATACATTTCAGAGAACAACAATACATGACCTACTGGGGAAAGAGAACAAGTGGCAATGTCAAATAGGAATTTCATAAACAGAATACCTCAGCTCAGTTATACATGCAGAACATAGACCATCACCAAACAAGGAATCACAATTTAGAAACAGGAAGACAATAATTAAACTGGGAATCCCAAAAGCCAAACTTGGAATGTACAACACTGTAGAAATAAAACTATACATTAATTTGCTCTTTTACTAAACAAAGCGCAGACGTTAATGATGCACATTTCCCAGAGCTGACATATTCCAATTAATAAATTCAAAATAAAGAGATATTTTTCTACCTTTTGTGCATTTGTTTTCAGCTGCAATTGCTCCTGTCACTTTCTTCTGGTTTCTTTGTGTCTTCTGCTAGCTCTCCATCGTCTGCTGTCCATTTGTCTTTTCTTCTCTCTAGTTTTTTTCCATTCTCTCTCTACATCTGCTTTAACATACTAATCTTTCTCCTTTTGCTCTTTCCTCATTCCTATTTCATCTACTCAAATTTTACCCCTCCATTCTCAATCCCCACTTACTCTCCCAATATCCGGCCAATTGTAGATTTGTCTTCCCTCCCACACAAAATATTTTTCCCTCTCCATTTCACTCTCCCAGCTCCATTCCATTCTAATCCTCCCCCAACATCAGCTCCATTCTAGTTCCAGTCCCACCCATCATCCGCTCCCTTCTAGTCCCGCATCAGCCCATTTCCAGTCCTAGCCCCCCATAAGCCCATTTCCAGTCCTATCCTAGACTCACCATCAGCCTATTTCCAGTCCTAGCTCCCCCATCTATTTCCAGTCCCATCCGAGTCCCTTCATCAACTCATTTCCAATCCCAGCCCCCCATGAGCCCATCAGCCCATGTCAAATCCTAACTCCCCTCCACTCAGCCCATTTCCAATCCAAGCCCCCCATGAGCCAGTTCTAGTCCCTTCATGAGTCCATTTCAATCCAAACCCCCACCACAGCCCATTTCCAATCTTAGCACCCCCCCAACAGCCAATTTCCAGTCCTATTCTAGCCCCTCCATCAGCCCATTTCCTGTTCCTAGCCCCCCCCACTCACCCATTTCCAGTCCTAGCTCCCTTCCCCTCACAACCCATTTCCATTCCAAGCCCCCGTCCCCATCAGCTATTTGCAGTTCAAGCCCTCCTTCCACTCAGCCCATTTCCAGTCCTAGCAACCCCCCCCAGCCCATTAACACTCTTAGTCCCCCCAGCCCATTACCAGTCCTAACCCCCCATCAGCCCATTTACAGTCCTAGCCCCCCCATAGCCCATTACTAGTCCTAACCCCCCCATCAGCCCATTACGTCCTAACCCCCCCCATCACCCTATTTCCAGGCCTAGCCCCCCCATCAGCCTATTTCCAGTCTTAGCCCCCCATACCCCATTACCAGTCCTAATCCCCCATCAGCCCATTACCAGTCCTAACCCCTCCCATAGCCCATTACCAGTCCTAACCCCCATCAGCCCATTTCCAGTCTTAGCTCCCCCCATAACCCATTACCAGTCCTAAACCTCCCCATCAGCCCACTTCCAGTCTTAGCATCCCCCCATGGCCCATTACTAGTCCTAACCCTCCCCCATCAGCCCATTTACATTCCTAGCCCCCCCATAACCCATTACCAGTCCTAAACCTCCCCATCAGCCCATTACGTCCTAACCCCCCCATCACCCTATTTCCAGCCCTAGCCCCCCCATCAGCCTATTTCCATTCTTAGCCCCCCATAGCCCATTACCAGTCCTAATCCCCCATCAGCCCATCAGCCTATTTCCATTCTTAGCCCCCCATAGCCCATTACCAGTCCTAATCCCCCATCAGCCCATTACCAGTCCTAACCTCTCCCATAGCCCATTACCAGTCCTAACCCCCATCAGCCCACTTCCAGTCTTAGCCCCCCCCCATAACCCATTACCAGTCCTAAACATCCCCATCAGCCCACTTCCAGTCTTAACACCCCCCAATAACCCATTACCAGTCCTAACCCCCCCATCAGCCCATTTCCAGTCAGTCCCCCCCATAGCCCATTACTAGTCCTAACCCTCCCCATCAGCCCACTTCCAGTCTTAGCCTCCCCCCCCCCATAGCCCATTACCAGTCCTAAACCCCCTTCCCCCCTATCATTCCAAATTAAAAAATAAAAAAAAACAGCTGCTTCTGCCGCGGCAGCATCAAGAGTGCTGCCGTGGGGCCCCCCCTGCCCGGCAGAGCCTCCCTGCATCGTAGGCTAGCGTTGAATCCCCGAACACGGGCTTCTTTCAGAGCCGTAAGAGTTTCCTTTCTCGCGGCTCTGTTAATCCCGCCGGGGCTGATGGGAAATCCCCGGCGGGATTAACAGAGTCGCGAGAAAGGAAACTCTCGCGGCTCTGAAAGAAGCCCGCATTCGGAGATTCAACGCTAGCCTACGATGCAGGGAGGCTCTGCCGGGCAGGGGGGGCCCCGCGGCGGCACTCTTGATGCTGCCGCGGCAGAAGCAGCTGTTTTTTTTTTTAAACTTGAGATGATGAAGAATGTTTTTTGCGCGGGGCCCCCTGAAACGCGGGGCCCTGTGCAAAAAACATTCTTGCTCAATGGACGGGCCGGCCCTGCTGGCAACCCTAACACCATCTGAAAGCTCGCGATAAGGGCTATTTTGAGGGGAGAACGCCTATTTCAATGTATGTAATGTGCTCCACCTACCGTATTTTTCAAATTACTGATAGTAGTGCTCTATTGACAGCAACAACATGGTGCTCTATTAATAAAGGGCACTATATTGTTGGTGCCAAATTGGTGGGTGATAGAGTGGGGCTGGCTGGTCCACTAGGCAGACAAGGCTGCTGCCTAGGTGTACATCTGTGATGTCTGGTATGACTGTATTGTGACAGTGGCAGCACACACACATGCTGCCACAGTCAAAAAGGAGTCACGCCACCCCCACTGCCACCATGCTGCCATCAGCATTGTGTGAGGGTAGGGGTGGTGATCACAGCAGCTGCAACCTGCTGCAGATCAAATCTGTGTCCTGACCCTGCATATCGGGTTCAACGCTGCAGTTGCCACTGTCAGTGGGATGGCAAGCATGTCAGCAACAGGTACAGCAAAGCACATGGTGATCCCTCCCTTCCAAGGTCTAAGGCAGCACCACACATGCCTGGTGGAGGGGGGCAGGAGTGGTGTGGTGTGACTAGCTGAATGTCTACAACTTCAGTAAGGCTGCCTGCAGCACTGAAGCAAAGGCTGTGCCACAATGGCATGGAGGGAGGGATTGGCTGGCATGCTGTCCACCAAGTTCAGTGAATCATGGCACTCGGCTAGTTTGCCAAGTGGATGGACTGGCCCTGGGATCAGGATGCCCCCCACTTGCACATATTGAGTGGATATGTGCATGTGGGGAGAAAAATATGCCACTGAGGCAGGAATACTATGCAGTATGATAACAGCCCATGTTAGAGGAAAAATGACCACCATGCCTCACCAGATGATGACCATAATCTGTGTGTGAACTGGTGACCCCTCCATAAGTAAACACTTAGTCAGTTGCAACCATCTGAGCCACATGTGAATCTAAATGAACTACTGTAGTCTGCAAAATATGAGATTATTCCATGATTCCCCACACGCACACACCAGGAAATGGGTACGTTGGTCATTCTGCTAGGACATCCATGGTCTGGAATGTGTGTGTTCATGTATCATGGCCTCTCCCTTTGACTAGACAGATCCCATACTCAAAAACATGAATGTCAGTTGAACCAGCAGCATAGCAAGGCAGTGCAACATACAGACCTAACAAGATGTTCCTCTCCTGCACCTTTATTTTTATTTATTTAATTTATTTAAAAGTTTTATATACCGCCTTATTGGTCGATCAAAGCAGCTTACAAGTAACATAACTTGAACAAATTACCCCATAACAGGGTTAACTATGTTGTGGTGGCGAGACAGGGTTAAAGCCCAAGAAAATGCTGGAAAAACAGCCATTTATTTCTGAACAGAGAAAAGGTTCAGGGAGGTTCGGGGTTAAAACTCTGACCAGAGAAAAAAACTGTGTGTATAAAGCTACAGAGATTGAGCCACACCCTAGCTCCATGGAAACCAGGGGAGGTGACGAGGAGAGCCCGGGGGTGGAGTCTAGAACTATAGGGCAGACACAATCATATAAGCTGGGGAAAGCAGCAGTGAAGAGGAAGGAGAGGAAGCTGGGAAACGAGAGAAGCCCAGGAGACGTGGGAGACGAGAACAGCAGGAGAACAGCAAGGAGACAAGCAGGAGGAGAGTGCTCTGAGGAAGAGACGTCCTCCAAAAGGGAGGAGACTAGTAGAGAGTCTCGGGAAGCTAAAGGAAGTGAGGAGACCAGGCGAACACGTATAAGAGGAAAGTGTGACAGCAAATGCCTCAAAGGAAAGCCCTATTGTGTGCAGCAGACAGACCACTTCAGCCCTGAAGGTAGTCCAGTTTGTAGAGAGAGTACAGCTGGCTTGGAAGACAGCAGAACTGGCTCTGTGGGGAATGCTGAAATAACTCAAGGTAAAGGAATATCTTTGAGAGAGTCTGTGAACACTATTCCACCTCTGGCAAAGCCTGAGGGAAGACTGGGTGCTGGGAAAAAGGTGAGCACGTTGCAAGCTTTAAAGAGTTTGTTAAGAGATAAGAATCTCCTCTATCCTTCCCCTGTAACTCAGCCTAGAAAGGAATCCCAGTGGGGTCATGTTTTGAAACTCTTGGAGAAGTTAAAGCCTGTTATAGACGCTGAGGACAGACAGGTGCTGAGTGAATCAAATGAGGAGCTCATGGAAATAGAGGAATGCTGTTCAGATAGTCCCTGTTCTGACTCAGAGATGGATTGCTCTTATTGCACTAGTCAGAAGTAGCAAAGCTGAGCGTTTTTTTTAAAGCAGTGAAAAAAAAAAAACAGGAGCTTTGGGAGATACACGTCTCACTGAAAATTGTGTTAATTAAAGCATTAAGGTCTGAGCTAGCCAGCCAGGCTCAGAGAAGACGGTAAATGCTTAAAGTGAAAGAAAAGCCAATGTTTGCAACTTAAGAATGAAGAATGCAAAACTGTTTAAAAGGAAATGATATCAATGTTTGTCAGCTTGTAGCCAAGTATTTTATATGCTGTGCAGAGCCCTGAGGAGATACGGGTCTCTGTTGTATCAAGCCTGGCTCTGAAGAAACAGATCTTTAGGGAAGGAAAAGATTTTGTTGCAACGTTTAAAGCAAGCTGTTGAGAACATGTGATGCATGGACTATGCCATAAAGTTTTGTTTCTTTGAATGGAGAAGTATCCAATTTATGTTTGATAATACATGAACTGCTGATAAAGAAGTTCTGTGGCTAAGAAGAAAATAATCATTAATGCATTTTCCTGTGCACCTTTTGAAACCCTCGGCTAAATTTGCTTATTTACACAACTACATTATTTGAAAGCCCCAGCATTGAGCAATCAGGCTGGCAAAGGACATAAAGAGGTATGCCCACTACTAATAGGCAACCGCCTAACCAGTAGGGGGCGCTACAGGTGGCATAGTTATTGGATGAATCTTCTAGCCTATATTTCTGCATAAAAAGGATTTTGTTCAGCTGTACAGAGGAAGTCCCACCGAAGTCTTCTGGAGACCGAGTATCTGCAGGAAAATGTGGACCGGAGTAGCAGCAGAGGGACGGACCGGAGCTGATGTTCCAGCTGGTGCCGGCTGTGCTGATAAGCTCGAGTCAACACGTGCAGCAGGTAACCCGTATATAGAAAGGGTTAATCGGGATACCGCTGCAAGGGAGGGGTACTGCGGTACTCAATAAAGTGGGAGAAGAAGTGCACTACTATTATTAGGAGCCGCACTTGGTGTTTGCTTCTTTCTTTCTGTCATTTCAGCAACCAGAGATGGAGCGAGGAGAGCTACTGAGCTGGATGGCGGAGAGGTTCCAGCAACAGCAGGAGATGGCCGCCCAGACGCAGGAACGCACTGCTGCCATGCTGAAGGCCCAACAACAGCCGCTCCTGGAGATGATGGGTGCTTGGATCGGAGAGCAGAAGCAGACGGCTGATGCTTTAAGGACTGTATCAGGTTCCTTAGGAGCCTTACAGGGACTGGGAACACTGGGTAAAGGGATCTTTTCCTTTGGTCAGTTGACCAAGGAGGACGACATTGATGATTACTTAGAAGTGGACTGTTGTAGTTGTTGTTATGGAAGGACAGACTAGATAGGCCATGTGGTCTTTTTCTGTCATCATGTTTCTATGTATTATTTGAGCGAGTTGCCCTCCTAAGTGGATGGCCGGAAGATCAGTGGGCTGTTCGCATCGCTGCCTCTCTTACAGGGGAAGCACTAGTGGCTTATAGGGCCATGCAGACTGATCTCGCCTCCAATTACGAGGAACTTAAGAAGGCAGTGAGAGACCGGATGGGTTTGACTCCACTAGTCTATCGCCGTCTTTTACGCGAGTGTAAGCTGAAGCAAGGCGAGACACCGCGGGCCTTATGCCAGCGTATTAAATCTCTGGTATGGAAGTGGTTTAGGCCAGAGGGTAAAAGTATTGACTCTCTACTAGACAGCATTGTACTAGAGCAGTTTATTGAGGCTGTTCCACCAGAACTTCAATCTTTTCTGATTCTCCAGGACTGCCGTAGCACCAAGGATGCGACTTCATTGGCGGAGCGTTTCCTGGAACCCAGAGTGGTCAGTCAAATGAAGGTGGATGTTTTGAATCAGGCAGATACTGGCATGTCAGAAAAGAAGGGCAGGACAATGTTGGGGGAGGTCAAAAAGGAAAAAATCCCTGGGAAGATTTGAATGGGATCAAAGGAAGTGTTTTACTTGTGGAGATAGAGGACACCTGAGAAGGGATAGCCGGGCCAGAACAGCACTCGTGACCACCCAGTCCAAGGAGAGTGGGGAGGGGTTCTTACTAGCTGTGGAGGTGGAGAATATCCCTGTAGAAGCACTATTAGACTCCGGAGCAGACCAGTCAATGGTTTCACAGAGGCTCTGGAGGGAAATACAAGCTTTAGGTGGTCAACCCTCAAGACAGTCGGAAGGCAGCATAAAAATAAGATGCGTGCATGGTGCTGCATCATCTTATCCCTTGCACACTGTGAAAGTAAAAGGCCTAGGTTTAAAACGAAACATTGTGGTAGCAGTGGTCCCTAAGCTTCCACATGCGCTAGTCCTAGGGCGAGACTGGCCCCAATTTAAGCGAGGTCTAGCTAAGGGTCTAAAAACAGAGACCGGGTTAACATCCAGCATAGCCCAAGCAAAAACCTCAAAGCCAGTAGAAGCTGGAAAAATGTCCCTAGGGGATAAAAATAAAGGAAGACAGTTGACATCTGCTCGTAGGGCAAGTGCTAGGTTAAGGACAGTGCCCGCTCCTTTGTTCGAGACTCGGCAGAGGAAGCCGGGTAGGGAAACAACCCCAAACCATGAACCAGCTAATAAGCCAAAATTTATATTAAAATGTTGTCGCACCACCCCGAATGCCCGAATTCCAAAGCGTGCATCAGAACAAGCAGCAGGTTATGACCTTCATAGCGCGGAGGACATTATTATTCCTCGACAGGGAAGAGCGTTGGTGAAGACAGGCCTACAGATAGAAATACCCCCTGGCTGCTATGGCCGTATTGCCCCTCGCTCAGGCCTAGCAGTAAAAAACTCTATAGATGTGGGGGCAGGGGTAGTTGACCCTGATTTCCAAGGAGAGGTCAAGGTCTTATTACTTAATTTCGCGCAGGCGGACTTTAAGGTAAACACAGGAGACAGGATAGCGCAGCTCATCTGCGAACGAGTTGGTTTTCCTCCCGTAGAAGAGGTCATGGAACTGACCACTACAGTAAGGGGGTCAGGAGGATTTGGTTCCACTGGCCGGGCAGAAATGACAGGTTTATCAGCGACGTGTGAGGAAAAGGCAGATGTTGATCTGGGCCCTCAACTGGCTGATTGTAAAACCAAGCCGGTTCCCAAAGTAGGGGAGGAGCTCTCGTGGCATCAACAGCAGGCTTTGTTAAAACTGTTACAAAGGTTTCCGGATGTTTTAACCCCCGTACCCGGAGAAACAAAGCTTGTTGCCCACGAGGTGGTAACCCCTCAGGAAGAGGTAGTACGGCAGAGGCCATATAGATTACCTGAGGCAAAGCAGCAAGAGGTAATCAGTCAAGTACGGGAAATGTTACAAATGGGTATAATAGAGGAGTCTGTAAGTCCCTGGAACAGCCCAATCGTACTTGTCCCAAAACCCGATGGAACTATGCGCTTTTGTATAGATTTCCGGAAGGTTAATGCTATTTCCAGATTTGACACCTATCCCATGCCCAGAAACGAAGAACTTCTGGATCAACTAGGGCAAGCCACCTACCTCACCACTTTAGACATGACTAAGGGGTATTGGCAGATTCCCCTCACACGGGAATCTCGCCAGAAAACTGCCTTTAGTACCCCTATAGGCCTGTTCCAATTTCGCCGCATGCCCTTTGGGTTGCATGGAGCGGCAGCCACATGCCAACGACTAATTGACATCATCTTACGCCCACATCACCAGTAGGCAATAGCGTACATGGATGACGTGGTCGTCCATAGTAGTAGTTGGGATCAACATCTGGCCCATATTGACGCAGTATTAGGGGCGATGCGGAAGGCAGGTATCACTTTGAACCCTGCGAAATGCATGTTCGGGGGGAAGGAGGTGAAGTACTTGGGACACATAGTTGGACGGGGGGGTAGTCAAGCCCTTAATTGATAAGGTGGAAAGCGTGCGGGCATTTCCGAAGCCTGGAACGAAAAAGCAGTTGCGTAGCTTTTTGGGATTGATAGGGTATTATCGTAGGTTTATACCCCATTTTGCAACGGAAAGTGCGTCCCTCACAAAAATGCTCAAGAAAAACGCACCAAACCAGCTGAAATGGTCGTCGGTTGCAGAGCAGGCCTTTACACAGTTAAAAGAAAAGTTATGTTCAGCGCCTGTCTTACAAGGCGTGGACTTTAACAAACCATTTATAGTGCAGACTGACGCATCCGAGACTGGGTTGGGCGCTATATTGTCCCAGAAACAGGAGGGGGTAGAGCATCCCGTGATGTTTCTAAGTAAAAAATTAGCACCACCAGAACAAAAGTACTCTACGGTGGAAAGGGAGTGCCTAGCCATACGATGGGCAGTGGAGGCACTTAGGTTCTATTTAACAGGCCGTAGGTTCCTTTTAGTCATGGACCATGCGCCATTAAAATGGTGTTCCTCAAGATTCTGTTCTGGCTCCTCTCTTGTTCAATGTTTTCCTCACCCCACTACTGTTGCTCATCCAACAACATGGCATCTCTTCTTAGTCATATGCTGATGACATCATCTTTCTATATCACACCAATCCTGTGGCCCCTGATCTATCACCCTTCAACTGCTGTCTCATTGCTATTGGTTCCTGGCTATCCTCAAATTTCTTGCACTTTAACCCCTCGAAGTCAGCAGTTATATGGCTCACCTTTGGTGGCTACTGCCTGTCTCTGGCACCACTGCTTTCTGATACCCCTATTCCTTTAGTTTGCATTCTAGTTATCTTGGTATCACCCTTGATTTATCCATGTCCTTCTGTGTGCACCTTTCCTTTCTCGTCCGCCAGTCTTTCTTTGCCCTGCGCCAAATCCGAGCCTTTTGCCCCTTTCTACTTATCCCTGCTTCCACTACTCTGGTCCATTCTCTTGTAATAACAGACGGCTTAAACCCCTCCTCGACACAGAACACTTCCGCACTGTATGCCAGGCACTCATCACACCATTAATGGACTTCTGCAACCCCATCTTCCTTGGCCTACCAAAACAAACCCTCAAACCTCTTCAGCTAGCCCAAAACACCGCAGCACGCATAATCTCAGGCTCAGCAAGACATGAACACATTACCCCAGTTCTCAAAGAACTCCACTGGCTCCCGATCAGCTCACGCATCAAATACAAAACAATAATAAACATATTCAAAATCAAGCACCACATTTCAGCCAACAGTCTGCACACCCTCATTCACCCAGACACCAGCACCCGCCCAAGAAGAAAAGGAACCTCCAACAGAGTCAACACCCCGAGAGACTCCAGAAAAACACGAAAGGACACTACAGCAAGAACCCTCTCCCTGGCAGCCCCAACTATCTGGAACTCCCTCCCAGACGAACTGAGATCGACAACGGACCTCAAAGACTTCCGCAAACAGCTGAAGACAACGCTGTTCATAGAACATTATGGACACGTCACTTAATCAACAAGGACTAACCAACAAAGGCCCCCCCAACCCTGACGAGAGATTGCATAACGGCCCAGGATTTAACTCAAGCCCTATCTGGACTGCACCTTGTAATATAGAACATGCTGTATCATAGCGCACACTGTACATAGCCCACCCTAATCTATACACCTCACACCCACGCACATTTTAAACAATACAGCCACTGCATGATCCTCCCCCACACGCACATTATACCCCTCCTTCACTGCATGAAATTCCCCCCACATACATTGATTGTATTGTTGTGATACCGCCTTGATTTTATGATAAGACGGTTTAGAAATACTGTTAAATAAATAAATAAATAAAACATGACTTGACTATTCTTGTAATAACATGACTTGACTACTGTTACAGCATTCTGGCTGGTCTTCCACAATATCAACTCGCCTGTCTTCAACTCATCCAGAACACTGCTGTCCATCTAATCACCTGCACTTCCCTCTACAATCACGTTACACCCATGCTCATCTTTTTACACTGACTACCCATTCAGATTTGCATCCACTATAAGATACTCATGATGGTTCACAAAGTCATTCATGCCGGTTCTCCGCAAAATCTTGCCAATCTCATCCATCGCCATAGCTCACGCCGCCCTCCCCATTTGTTTCATGTTAACAGGTTATACCTTCCCTCCGCTTCCCAGGCTCATCTACTGTACAATCCATCCGCAACTCAGCTTTCTTTTTCCTAGGCCCCTCACTCTGGAACTCTCTCCCCTTTACCCTCCATTTTGAACTCTCTTTCAACAAATTTAAAGTCTTACTGAAAACCCATCTGTTCTCCCTTGCATTTGACCTTCCACCACCCATAGCGTAATCCCTCCTCCCCTCTCCCTCTTGAGTCACGGCTATTCCTCTCCTATTCTTCTTACTGCATGTTTCTCTCCTGTCCTATAATACTTTGGTGTTCCTTTTTGTTTCTGGCAGCCTATTTGTTTATTGTAAACCACTTTATCACTTTTGTACCAAGCGGTTTATTAAAAATGCCAATAAAGATAAAGATTTCAGAGCTGATGTGATGGATCGCTGCATTCTCCATATGGGCACCAGTTGTGTATATCTGCTCAGATTATGCAGTGCATCAGGGGTATTTATTTATTTAATAACACTTTCATACTGCCGTATCTACCATTCACAGCAGTTTACATAGAACAAGAGTAACAAGGAACATTAACTTTACATAGAACATGTTTTGGATGGTCTATTAGACTAAAATGGGGCTAACCATTACCGGCATACAGAGCCCCAATTTCAGACATAGTGGCGACTGTGATCACTGCAGCATTGCCCAGTACCTGCTTATCTTCTGTGATGGTGGGAGAAGTGTGCATGGCCTCCCGAAGAGGGCAGGATGGTCTGCGATGGACCGCATGGGTTATGAATGTGGTTTGAGTTAGGTGTATGTGCAGGTGTACCTATCATGCAGTGTACAGAAGGTCACACAGGACTGCACACCCTGCACATGTGCTGTCTCAGCGGTTAGTGCCATACTGCAGCCCAGCTGACCTCTGTGTGCAACTGTTGTTTGGCGTTGGAGGTACCACCTTTATAGTGAAAAAGTATTTCCTGACATTGCCTTTCAGTTTACCCCCTTGCAGCTTCATGTTATGCCCTCTAGTTTTACAGCTTCCCTGCCTTTGGAAGAGGTTTGTTTGTCCATTAATATTCTTTAAATATTTAAAGGTCTGAATCATATCTCCCCTATCCCTCCTCTCCTCCAGAATATACATATTTAGGTCTTCAAGTCTCTTCTCATAAGTTTTATGATACAGGCTCCAAATCATTTTTGTCGCCCTCCTCTGAACCACTTCCAGCCTTTTTACTGTATATCCTTTGCGAGATACAGTCTCCAAAACTGAACACAATATTCCAAGTGAGACTTCACCAGCAACTTGTACAGTAACATTAGAACCTCTTCCTTTCTGCTGGTAATTCCTCTCTGTATGCAACCCAGCATCCTTCTGGCTTTTGCCACCGCCTTGTCACACTGTTTCGCCACCTTGAGACCCTCAGAAACAATCACATTGAGGCCCCATATCACATACAATTCCCTTGGATTTCTGCTTCCCAAGTGCATTACACTGCACTTCTTCACATTAAATCTTAACTGCCAAGCATTAGACCATTCTTCCAGCTTTTGTAGATCTTTCCTCATGTTTTCCACTCCCTGAGGGGAGTCCACTCTGTTACAAATTTTGGTGTCATCTGCAAAAAGACAGACTTTTCCATTCAGTCCTTCGGCAATATCACTTACAAATATATTGAACAGTACCGGTCTCAAGACCGAACCCTGGGGCACACCACTAATCACCTCCCTTTCATTCGAGTGGGCTCCGTTTACCATCACCCGCTGTTGTCTGTCAATCAACCAATTTCTGATCCAGTTCACCATCTTGGGATCCATCCCCAAGCTCTTGAGTTTATTGATAAGTCTCCTGTGAGGAAGAGTATCAAAGGCTTTGCTGAAATCTAGGTAGATTACACAGCGAGAAAGAGTAAGAGATATTTGACTTATGCTGTCTAAGTGGAGATTGGAGAGAAAAGAAGGTGGTTGACACTTCCTTGGGAGTCCGATTGAGCACTGAAGCGAAGTACAGGCTTTTATTTGGCAGAGCTGATGTTGCTTTGGACAGGGACCTGTCTCTGAAATAACTTCTTCAGAACTCTTATAGTTTTATTGATCAGATTTTCCTGTTTGTCAGGAAACTGGATATAAGGGTCTAAAAAAGAGAGGATCTGAGTGGAGACTCAGCTAAAATTTCAATTATTACCTTGATAAATAGTTGAATAAAGAAACTGGTTTTAAAACCAGATATAAAACCAACTGGTAGTTGTTGGCAAGTAAAGCTGACAGCCTTGAACTTCAGGGAAAACTGGTCTGGCTTCTGTTAAAGAGCTAGGGAAGAAAACCCCAGAACCAGCTATATAATGGAAGTATTTAAATTGAATTTTAAACAAAAATTCCTGAAAGAGGAGTTTAACTCCTGAGTCTGAAGGGCAGTGCTGAGCTGATCACAGGATGCAAAGAATGTGGATATCTGTGACAGTTTGATGAGCTGCTGGGAGCTGAGACTCAGTGCTGAGCTGGGTGATTTGAAGTTCGGAGCACAGTTTATTTTCTATTGTGACTTCTTAAGAGTATTAAAATACAGATTCTTGAAAAAGCATTTTCATGAAATATCGAAGAAAAAGGTATGTGACTCTGGTTGAGTGTGTTCGAGTAAGTATGGAATTTAGTTAGGGATTCCAAATTTTACAAAATATTTTGATTAGCCTAAGGATAGTGACTAAATAAGCTTCAGTCTGAACTTTAATAAAAACAAATATACTGCAGACTGAGCCTCAACACCAGGACAGGTTTAGGGTTTTTTTAGGTAGGCAGTAGGGCACTGGACATGGACCGGAGAGGTTCTGAAGTCAGACTGGAAGAAGAGGCAACATTGCTGGATTTCTGGATGAATGACTGGGCCCAGTTGCAAGAAAAGTCAGGGAAGAGGTACCAGTGCACTCATACCCTGAGAGACATACAAACACATTTATGAGCTCATATTGTTGGAGTACTGAGAGTAAGAGTGGAACTTACCTGTTAAAGGGTGACTGTTTACAGTTCCTGCATAAAAGGAGAATAAGGGGTATGTTCACTAAAGTGTTAAGGGAGCAGTGGATATTGAGTGATAACGGCAGCATTAAGGGTGTTTGTGTGCGATAAAGGATTGAGGTGGATGGTAGGCGGTAAGGACGATGTGCTCTACTTAGCAGGCGCAAACAGGACACTGGACGTTAAGGTGCCAAGCGTGTATCTTAATGCCCAAAAACATCTTCCCCTTAACACTGGATAAGGGAGCCCCAGCAAAAGTCAATATAAAGGTGAATGAAGGAAGGACAGGTGGGAGCTGATGGACTTGGCAGATCACTGGGCATCCTACGTGGCAGTCAGTAAGTGGGATGAGCATGCGGGAGGCAGCTGTTCTTATTCAGTGAGGGGTGCCCATGTAAACTGTTGTAATTTCAGTATGTGGCATACGATTGGGAAGATGTGTCCCCCTGCAGAGCATAAATCGCCACAATATGTGCATCAAAAGGATGACGGATTAGGAATGGTTACGTGCAGATCAGTCACAGGAGAAGCATGAGTGATACATCTAAATGAGGAAACAGGTCCTGTGTGGGCCATGGTGTAGCAGCTGGCATGAGAATAAATTACTGCTCGTAGCTGGCAGAGGCTAATGGATGGTCTGAAGGAAGGATGATGATAGATGAGAGTGTGGTATGAGCTTGAATCACCAATGTACCTGACATGACATCACCAATGCAGTTGAAGTGTCTGGAAAAAAGTGTGCATGTGCCAAAGGGAAGCCCCCAGTACCAGCTATGTGGGTCCACAGCTGTCCCAGGCTCCAAACCACCATACAACTATCCAGTCAAATGTGCATACAACAACTGGAGAAGAGTCGTTCATACTGGCCATATGGAGCACTTAAGGAAGTGTGATGATGTTCAGTTTTGGAGACCATATCTCACAAAGGATGTAAAAAGACTGGAAACGGTTCAGAGGAAGGCAACAAAAATGATTTGGAGCCTGCATCAGAAGCCTTATGAGAAGAGACTTGAAGACCTAAATATGTACACTCTGGAGGAGAGGAGGGATGGGGAGATATGATTCAGACCTTTAAATACTTAAAGAGTATTAAAGAATAAACAAACCTCTTCCAAAGACGGGGAAACTGTAAAACTAGAGGGCATAACATGAAGCTGTAAGGGGGTAAATTGAAAAGCAATGTCAGGAAATACTTTTTCACAGAAAGGGTGGTGGATGCTTGGAATGCCTTCCCAATGGAAGTGGTGGGGGCAAATACAGTGACAGAATTCAAAATGGCAAGAGACAGACACAGTGGATCCCTTTATAGCAACAGGATAAAATCAAAATAAACTTAACGATCTAATTTCTCAACAAACAGGGGTGCCCTATATGGAGCGGTGGGTTCAGCCCTAAACAAAGACATGGGGAGGGGTGATCTGCATGGAGCGGCAGGTGCACCTACTCTTTCCACCTTGCTGGGCAGACTAGATGGACCATACTGGTCTTTATCTGCCGTCATTTACTATGTTACTATGCATCCCGCAGGTGGCCATCCCAGGGGTAGGATGTTGCTGCATGTAATGCATTGATGTGATGGTGCCAAAGCTGTACAGTCACAGGGAAGATTAAATATTTGAATAATGTCAGCTATGTATGTAATATATGTATTTATATAACATGTGTTAGTTAATACCACTTTACCATGTCAGTCAAAGCGGTTCCCATTGTAGCCTAAACTTGGTAATGTACATGAAAAATAGGGACAATGATAACTTGGATTATGCAGAGGCAATGGAGGGTTAAGTGACTTGCCCAAAGCCACAAGGAGTAGAGCTCATGTCATGAAGGATTTGCCATACATAAAATGCCTCTGTAAAATGTTTCTACCAGTCACACAGGGAGTGCTAGTGGGAATTGAACCTTGGTTTCTTAATGCCCAAGCCACTGTTCTAACCATTGGGCTATTCCACCACTAATGTGCCAGACCCCTGCAGAGTGCACATGTCTGATCCTCTGCAGTGGACTGCAACAAAGCCAATAAAGTCATGCTCTTAGAACAGCAGCAATAGCTGGAATCAAAGAGACTGCAGGCTCCTTCCAGCAATTGGTGAAATCCAGGACATGAAACAACGTGACTGGCATAGTATGAGACTGTGGTACACATCTAGGGCCTGCCTACAGCAGCACATATGCAGTACATAATGTACCGGAGATGCAGTACTGTAGCTGCTCAACAGACACACTGCTGCAAGATACATCTCCTGCCCAAAGGGCAAGGCACATATGAGGTCAAGATGCCTTCCCTCCACTGGTCCCCCATCGGCTAACAACACTAACATGCATGGACCCACTGTACTGCTGTGCAGCACTTACCCGAGGCAGCACATGTCCCCTGTGACCTGCTACACACAGTGAGATGAGTACACCTGCCCACACACTGAAGGAAAACCGCATTACTGACCCATATAGTCCATTGCAGATCATCCTGGCCTCTCCTGAGGGCCATACATACGTCTCCCGCTATCATAGATGACAAGCAGGTACTGGATAATGCCTCAGTGGTCATAATCACCACTATGGCTGCAATATCTTCTCTGTGTGCCAGTATAGGTTAGCCCCTCCATTACTCATGATGCATTGCACATTTCGAATCGCTTTCTGTAACTGATCACCAAAAAGAGAATCCATCACATTAGGCCAGAAATACGCAGGGATATTTTATGGTTCAAGCACATCACAGCTGCAAACTGTGCTATGCACTGCTTTCAGGGGTCACTCTGACTGCAAAGACTCGCACACATTACCTGGTCCCCAGATCCTGCATGCCAACAGCTGGATCCTCTAGGACTTGGTGTAGTCTATATCAATGCTAGTGGGCTGTAGGTCTTGTCTGTAGTGTGGGATGCTAGTTATGCAGTTGTCTGTACAATTATAGCATGGCAGCATATCCTGCTCCTTTTGGGTAGGGGCTCTTCTATTATATTTTGTGACAGTCCCCAAGATTGTAGCAGTTCTTTCCCAGGAACCTGAATGCATCGACAGTAATCTAGGCAGGATGGGGGATGTAATGAGCATAGTTATTGACCCAAAAACAGCTGATAGTCTTACCTACTGGGACTTCCAATCTACTATAATAAGCACAGTCAGTCTGCATGTGTTGGCCACCACAGGGCTATGTCAACCATTCACATCCCGACTGTACCCAGTTTGCTAGTCATCACACACTACATGTGCACAGAGCGCCCATGTACACACTTGTTTGGTACAAATGGCATGGACAGCCATCAGCTGGTGACTGCAGTTTGACATTATGATAGCAGAATGTGGATACGTAGCTAAGACATGGTCACAGCTCAGTCAGAGTGAGAGTGGAGTCTCAGCATGAACTGATGTGTGCACCCTGGCCATGCTTGTTGGAGATACATGTTTGGATGGCTCTGCCATGTACCTAACCTCTGACTCGTATACATCCTGTGCAAATAGCTCTGTTTCTGGCACTGGAAGGTATGGGTGCTATTAACAGCTGCTCTGTGTGCCAGTGCTGTTAGCATGCTCTGCCATCCAGCCTTACATTGCACAGTTTCCCAGTTTGACAGCTGGGTGTTAGGACTCATGCTGGATGAATTTTGGGGGGGGGGGGGGGGACGGTTGCACATGATGCTTCTCTTCCTTGAAAGTATGATAAAATTAGCATACATGGACATACCATTCCTGATCCCCTGGCTGGCCTTGAAATCATGACCCCCCCCCCCCCACTCATACACACACTTGCCATGTATTTGGAGCCACAGAGTAGTCGTGTGGAGGTGTCAGTCCATGGGTATATAGGTGGTCATTGTCAGGGTGCATGAGGCCATGACTTTTGGATTGCCTATGTCTGCCTAACTGTCTGCAGGTTCTGTGCAATCCTTGTCTGATGGGGTCTGTGAGGCAAGTGAAGAAGGTAGAATCACTTACAAGACCTTACTACTTACATTCAAGGTTATTAAAGGTCTTTCGTCGGCATCATTGACTGAACTAATCCAGACAACTCCTCTCAATAGGGACAGAAGGTCAGTAACACTTAACACCCTGGTAGTCCCAAAACTAATAACACAATGCACCAAGGCAACAGTAGGCAGGGCTTACAATTTCTGCGCACCAAGGTACTGGAACAGCCTCCCTCTCGGCATCCGATCAATCCAGGACTTATTTCAGTTCAGAAAGGCCTTAAAACTTCACCTCTTCCTCCAGTTTTACCCAGAAGCCAATGTGGACGCTGCACCATCCTCACAAACCTCTCAGAACCCCCTTGACTGAAGTCAAAAGAGTTCCCAATTATGTCTTAAATTGTAAATAGTTACCTGTTATCCAAGTTGCATTACCTGTTCAACTGTAAACACAAAGTACCATCGGAAATGTGTATTTTATTGTTCATTGTAAACCGCACTGATGCTGAATAGCGCGGTATAAAAGAGACTCTAATAAATAAATAAATAATAAATAAAAGTGTGGCAGAATGACATTTTGTGAGGTCTGTCTGCTGCACAGCCTTGCTATGCTGCTTGTGCAACTGACATGCATGTCATACATATGGGATCTGTCCAGTCAAAGGGCAGACCATGATACCTGAACACACACAGCCCATGGATGTCAGAACAGAATGACCAAAGTACCCATTGCATGGTGTGTGCTTGTGGACGACTCATGGACTATGCTAATATTTTGCATACCATAAGAGGTTATGGAGACTCACATGTGGCTCAAATGGTTATGACTGACTGAGTGATGAGTTCGGGGGGGGGGGGCACTGGAGCATGTACATTTTCAGGTCATAATTTGGCAGGTGAGAGATCAGGGTGCTCATTTCTTCCTCTGACATGGGCTGTTCTCATACTCCATAGTATTCCTAGCACAGTGAAATCTTTACGCCCAACATGCACATATCCACTTGATATGCACATATGGGGGGCATCCTGATCCCAGGCCAAGCCCATCCAGTAGTCACACTAGCCATGTCCAATGGTCCACAGCTGGTTGTAGGCATCATGGTAGTGTCATACGCGCCCCAGCCCTCCGCCTAGGGGTCAGAGGGTTGGGGTTGCCATGATGTCCTTTATGCAGAAAATGACTATAGCTTTACTCCCGCTATGCCTTATGGGGAGTGGTAGTTTTTAGTCCTCTGATAAAAGGATAGCCATGAGTGGAGTGTTAGGCAAAAGTTGACAAGAAATTTATTCCCCTTCCCAAACGGACTTAGTGCAGAACAAAACAGTACTCTTTACAGGAGCTTTTGCTTGAAGGTTATTTACACAAACAAAATAGCTGTATTTTCATACTCTTGGTTTCCAAAACGTATAAGGCATTTTTCCATATAACAAAGTAGTAAAACATAACAGCTTCTTCTTTTTCCTTGAAGAAAAACACTTCCTTTTCTTTGCTTTCCCTCAGCTCATTCACACAATCTTTAGCGAAGGGATTTTATGTCATCTGCCAGGCAGAGCGTACAATCCATTGGAATTGCTTCTGAGTCAGCAGAAGTAAATTCCCATTGCATATCCTCAACCTCAGAGCTTACTGAGTTTTGTTTTAAGCTGTTACTGCTAGGCTTGGAATGACCTCTCTCTAAGAACTGGGGCGCTTCCCCTGGGTACAGTTCTAGAGGGTGAGGTCTTGTAAGGCTTGTGGCTGTGGAGATTCTTCCCTGGCTCTCCCCTAGCTCTCTCCAGCTGCTAGGAAATGCTTTATAACTTTCATCATTCAAATCCATACTAGAGCACTGCCCTCGCTCTCTAGTAGAAGCTGAGCTTCTTGACTTCCCTGGTTTAGTGTTAGGCTCCCACCTGTATAGACCTCGAAGCCTTTCCTCCGGCAGTGAGATCTGAAGGGCCCCCAGCTCTCTCCGTCTAGGCAGGTTCCTAGTAACCGGCTGTGCCTTCTCTCCTTCTGCTTGGCTGGACTCACTTCCTGAACTGCAACCAGGTTCTTCACAGGGTCTCCCACCTTCTGAAGTCTCTGAGTTTCTCCACCTCTCTGAAGCTCTCCGTGTGCCAGTCTCTCCTTCCTGGCCACTGCTTCCTTCTCTGCCACGCCTTCCGCTTCATGGCTCTCTGCCAGGCCTTCTGCTTCCCTCCTTCTCCGCCTCCTTCTCCTGCCTTCCTGGAGCTACTGAGCAGCGTTTATATTTCTCCTCTCTGAAGCTTGGCTCTGCTTTTCTAAGCAGGTGAGAGTAATCAAACTCAAAGCTTGCTGCTACGTCAGAGCATGGGTGTGTCAGCTCAACTGCTCCCTCTCCCTGCTTGCTTCCCTTGTGCAGACTCTGAGCTTTGTGTGTTGACTGACTGTCATTTTTAAAGGTAAAATCCACCTTTCTTTCTACTTCCATAGGCTCTGCCTGTGCTTCTGTATTACATATCCCCCCCCCCCCCTTAAGATATTACGGGCTGGCAAACCCACACTTGCACAGCTCGTAATACGTGATAGGGTCCGGATATGCTCTTCTACCTGGGACAAACTGGCTGCTGCTGTCCTCTCATGCCAGGGCCTCAGGACATTCACATGGTAAACCTGTCGGGGCCCTTTGTTGGTCTCCACCGTATAGGAAACGGGACCCACCTGTGCCACTACTTTATAGGGACCCTTCCATTGAGCCTCAAATTTTGGCTTGGCGTCTGCTACCATTACCACGACCTTCGTCCCTATGGTCAACTGCTGGGGTTTTGTCCCTCTATCATAATATTTCTTCTGGCGTTTTTGGTTGGCCTGTAGATTCTCTTCCGATACCCAAGAAGTCCTTTGTAGGCGACTCCTCAGTTCGTGAAGAAAATGGGGTACCCCTATTTCCTCCACTTCGGGCTCCACCCATTGTTCGCGTAAAATGTCTAAGATTCCCCTCGGGGCACGTCCAAACAGTAATTCATAAGGGGAGGCCCCCAAGGACAACTGAATACGCTCCCTACAGGCATACAAGACAAAAGGGAGCATGACATCCCACTCAGACATTTTTCCGTCTAACCCACGTCTCAGCATTTGCTTGAGCGTCTGATTCAACCGCTCCACCAGTCCGTTGGTCTGGGGGTGGTAGGCGGCGGTCTTTAGGTGGTGTATCCCAAATTCATCCCATACTTGGGTCAAATATCGGGACATGAAATTGCTGCCGCGGTCGGTAAGCATCTCTTGGGGAAAGCCGACCTCACAAAATAGTTTAATCAGTTCCAGGGCTATGGATCTGGCTGAGATATTCCGAAGGGGTATAGCCCACAAGAACCGGGTGGCCTGATCTATTACCACTAGGATATACTGAAATCCTCTAGGCGTCTTTAGGAGGGGTCCCACGATGTCCATGGCCATACGCCGTATGGGTTCAGATATCGTGGGGGTAGGAATCATGGGTACCCCTTTTGGCTTGGCAGACAATTGGTTACATGTTTCACATTTGGTTTTAGCTCCTTTTCTGATTTTTCAAAGTTTGCCTCTCCCAACACGCTGAGAGCGCCCCCTTTTGGCTTAACCACGAACTCGGCCTCGAGATACCGTTCCTTAAGGAGGGCAGCCTCTGCTGTTGTCTGGCAACTTTGCAAAATCAAAAAAGCACGTATTTCTTTAGGAACTGTGCCTTCTCTCCTTCTGCTTGGCTGGACTCACTTCCTGAACTGCAACCAGGCTCTTCACAGGGTCTCCCACCTTCTGAAGTCTCTGAGCTTCTCCACCTCTCTGAAGCTCTCCGTGTGCCAGTCTCTCCTTCCTGGCCACTGCTTCCTTCTCTGCCACGCCTTCCGCTTCTTGGCTCTCTGCCAGGCCTTCTGCTTCCCTCCTTCTCCGCCTCCTTCTCCTCCCTTCCTGGAGCTACTGAGCAGCGTTTATATTTCTCCTCTCTGAAGCTTGGCTCCGCTTTTCTAAGCAGGTGAGAGTAATCAAACTCAAAGCTTGCTGCTACGTCAGAGCTTGGGTGTGTCAGCTCAACTGCTCCCTCTCCCTGCTTGCTTCCCTTGTGCAGACTCTGAGCTGTGTGTGTTGGCTGACTGTCATTTTTAAAGGTAAAATCCACCTTTCTTTCTACTTCCATAGGCTCTGCCTGTGCTTCTGTATTACAGCAGCTAATCCCTCCCTCTCTGCAAGCATGTCCCAGTCACTGTCTCAGTGCTGCCAGTGGTCTTATTGAGATAGCACACATGCAGCTAGTCATACCATGCCACTCCTGCCCCCCTACATCGGGACCTCAGGAAGGAGGGAGCAAGATGTGCTCTGCTATACCTGCTGCTGCCATGCTTTGCATCCCACTCACAGTGGCAACTGCAGCATTGCACCTGACACACAGCGCTGACATGGGAGCATGGTGGCAGTGGGGGTGGAAGAACTCCCTTCTGACTGTGGCTGCATGTATGTGTGCTGCCGCTGTCACAGCAGAGTCATACCAGCCATCATAGATGGTCTCCTTAGCCAGCTGCCTTGTTAGCCTAGTGGACCTGCCAGTCCCACAGCATCACCCACATGTCACCTCCATTGTAACATTTGTACCATCAGCATAGTGCCCTGTCATGATAGGCCACAATGCTCTTGCTGCTAATGGAGCACTTTTATCACTTTCCTGGGATCCCCTGTGTATTGAGCACATTGCAGACATGGAAATAGGCTCTCTCCCCCTCAAAATTACCGCTTTCCGCAAGGTTTTACTTGGCATTATGATTCCCAGCGCTGAGGACTCTAATGCTCAATTGCGCAAGCTGGCAGTAAGGGAGCACATGCTGTCAATGCCCACTCTGCCCAATTAATGTTCACTCTCCACCTCCTTTTCCCTTGACGCTGCAGGCCCCTCTAACGCTCGTTAAAGCAGAGTTATCAGTGCTTTCCACAATGTTAACCCTCATGGGTGCCAATAACACGTGCTAATGGCACACTTGCTCCCTTACCACCCTTTAGTAAACATACCCTTAAATGTATTGATGGGAGAGTAAAGAGAATAGGAGAGAGAAATAAAAACAAAAGTTGTTTGGTGACTATTTCACTAATCTGTAATTGCTGAAAGAGAATTGTTTCAAGAGGAAGAAACTGTGATTCATGTTAAAGTGCAATAAGAATGTGTAAGTGTAAAAACACTTTATTTATTCCTGAGTTTTAACTAGCTGTGGAAATTGTTGGTGTATTCTATTTTTAAAGCTTATTTAACTATTTATTCTAGAGTTTAATACATTTTACTAAAAATTCCATCTATGAAAGTAAATATATGTATTCCATACTGTAATCTGCTACTCTATCACACCCCAAAATTGTAACATCACTTGGGGCGTGGCTTATACAACTTAGATGTATTCTTCTCTTATACTTCTCTCTACTTAACAGTAGAGAAAGATGAGGCGAGGTTAGTGTACTCTGTAAGCCTCCACCTGAGTGAGTACCAGACTCCGAACACCCACTCGGCCATCTGACTAAACCATAACATCTTTAATACTATTGTAGGAGTCTGACTGCTTCTCTTCTCAGGGAGGGCGGGGATGTATTACATTATTACATTTTAGTAAAGGCCTGAAATTTTTAGACGACAAAAAAATAATAGATATCTCAAGGACTTGGTGAAGGAGGATAACCATTGGGACCCTATGATGCCAGAGTACAAATTATATTGATAAGACAGAGCAGATCAAAATGGTGGAGGGGTGGTACTATATGTTAAAGATAGCATAGCAGAATAAAAAAATTCTATAGGAAATCGCATTCTGGAATCTTTATGGACAGATATTTCAAGGATGAAAGACAATTACAGTAGTAAGGATATTCTGCTGTCCTACTGGCAAGGATGAGGAAACAAATGTAGAATGCCAACAAATGAGGGAAGCTAATAACACTGGCAATGCTATAGTAATGAGAGATTTTGAGTACCCCAATATTGACTGGGTAAATATTATACTGGGTATCTTAGGACATAAAGTGGTATGTATACTAAAAAGCATTAAGGGCACACCAGTTAGCAAGCGATAACAGCAATGGTAAGGGTGTCATCGTGCAGTAAAGGCTGGGGCGGGTAGTATGCATTCTGGCGGTAAAAGTGCTTGGCTCCACTTATTGGATGCTAACAGAACATTGGGCATTAAGTTGTCAATCGTGCACTTTAACACCCGAAAATGGCAGTCACCTTAACGCAGGATAAGGGAGCCTCTGTGAAACTCACATTTTAGGTGATGGATGAAAGGAAAAGTAAGAGCTAATGGACAGGTCAGATCCATATGTAACCTATGTGTTAGTCAGTAAGTGAGAGGAGCATGTGGGAGGTATGTGTACTGTATCACAGAAGGGTGCCCACGTAATCTGCTGTAATGTCCGTGTGTGGCATAGGAATGTGAAGAAGTGTCCCCAGGCACAGCCGAAATTGCCATGATGTAGACATCAAAAAGATGACCGAGCAGGAGTGGTGATGTGAAGATCATTCACAGGAGAGGTGTGAATGATACATCCAAATGATTAAAATGTTCCTGTGTGGGCCATGGTGTAGCAGTTGGTTGGAGAATACATGACTGTACATAACGGGCATTCGCTGATGGATGGGCTGAAGGATGGATCTTTATCTTTATTTTTATTTCAAAATTTGCTATACTGCTTACATCAGAAGAGAAAAAGTGGTGTGCAATACAAAATAAGACTGCTGAGGAAAGGAAGAAAGGAACAACAATAATCAACAGGGCAGAAAGGAGGGGCAGCAGAGCAAGAGAAAAGAGAAAGAGCAGGGAACTCTAGGGAGGGAGGAGAGGGAGATTAAAAGCACACTGAAACAGATGGGTCTTCAAGACTGTCTTGACATGGGGGAAAGAGGACTCAGACCAAAGGCTTAGGGGAAGAGAGTTCCAGAGGGAAGGGGCCAGGAAGAAAAAAGCAGGGGAACGAGTGCACTCAAGCTGTGCCTGTGAAGGAGGGGGAAGCACCAGCCGGTAGTTATGGACAGAGTGGAGCAGACGAGGAGGGACATGGAACTGTAGGAGATCTGCCAAGTACTGAGGTGAATAGGAGTGAATAGTATGGAATGTGAGGATGAGAATTTTATATTGCACCCTGACACGTACTGACGGTAGATGAGACTGTGGTATGGCCTTGCTGCCCCGATGCACTTGATGCGACCACACAAATGCAGTACTGCATACATGTGATGGAGCCAAAGATGTATAGACACAGTAATGATGCAATATTCCAATCATGTGCAACTCTACATCTGCAGGGCAAACATCATGTCTGACCCTTTGCAATGGGCTACAGCAGAGTGAATAGTCATGCTGTCAGATGGGCATGATTGCAGACCCAATGTGCTATCGTAAACATGTATTCTCCTGTCAATGCAAAGCCCAGACTGATTCTGTCAGTATATTGAAGTGAGTTTCCCACTACCACAAGGAGAACAAGTGGTAGTCTGTTGTTTTCTGAGCCTGTATTCTAACTATTAGGCTACACCTCCACACTCATCTCCATAACACTGCCTAGAATCAAAGCGACTGTAGATGCCTGCTTGCAATGGCTGAAACCCAGGACATGAAACAATATGTCTGGCACAGTCTGAGACAGTGGTACACCACACCTAGGGCCTGCCAACAGCGGTGCACTTGCTTACACTGCACTGCACACTCAGTACACTAGCTGCATAATATACACACAGCTGCAGAATACATCCCTTGTACAAAGGCCAAGCCACATGTGAGGTCAAGATGCCTGTCCCTCCATTGTCCCTCCATTGTCCCTCCAACTCCAAACCACAGTCGCATGCAGAGGTCTGCATGCAGAGGTCCACTGCACCGCAGTGTGGCACTAACCCCTAATGCAGCATATGTTCAGGGCATGCATTCCCTTGTCACCTCCTATACACTGCAAGGTAGGTACACCTGTACATACACCTAACTCAAACCACATGCATGACCCTTGCAGTCCATTGCTGCCCATCCTGCTTCCCTCGGGGGCCATGCACATGTCCCCCCACCATCATAAAAGACAAGCAGGTACTGGGCAATGCTCCAGTGATCACAGTCACCACTATGGTTGCAATTGGGGCAATTGTTAGCCACCCAATTACCCATGATGCACTGTACAATCTGAACACATATATGCAACTGATGGGGCAGTTTCTCCAAATGGATTAAACTGCCCCATCAGTTGCATATGTGTACTCAGATTGTGTAGTTCAACTGATAGCCATATGGAGAATGCCGTGATCCATCACATCAGCACTGTAATATGCAGGGAAAATGTTTGCTTCCTGCACATGACAGCTGCAATTTGTGCAAATGACCTATTTCTGCAGTCACACTGATTGGGAGGGAGGACACACATCACCTGGTCCCCAGAGCAAGCTCTGCAATAGATGGAGTCTCCAGGTCCTGGAATAGGTTTCTCTCACTGCCAGTCTGCTACAGGTATTGTCTGCACTGTGTAATGCTGGTCAGTTGATATTCAGTACAATTGCAGCATGCTGGAGTGGTCTGTCCTGTCCAGGCCTTGTGTCCCGCTTCTTTTGGTTACGGACTCTACTAGAATATCTCATGTTGGTCCCTAAGGTTACAGCAGCTGTTGCCATGGAACCCAAATGCAGTGAGTGTTGTCTAGGAAGGAGGGGACAGTGCTGATACCAAGCAGAAGTGCCTGTCAAGATCATAGTTAACAGGTCACCAACTGCCCAAGAACAGCTGCTAGTCTTACTGTCTGTACATTCCAAGCAGCCAGACTAACTTGCAAATGTTGGGCCACTCACTGCCACCTGTGCACGCTGCATGAGCACATGAGCTTTGTACAAACAGCATGGACATCTGGTAGCCTCTCTAGTGACAGTACAGCCAAAAAAGAAACAGCCCATATACCTCTGCAGTTTAATCCTATATAGCACCATGTGCATACATAGACATGACATGGTCACAGCTCGGTCAAAGTGGGAGTGACCTCTCAGCATGAACAGAGGTATGCACCCAGGCCATGCCCGTGGCAGCCACATGCTAAGATGGCTCAGCCGTTGACCTAACCTCTGACACATATACATACTGTGCAAAGTGCGCTGTTTTTTGGCGATACCCAGAATCCTCTGCTCCTCATTATATACCCTTTTATCTTGGACCTTGGGACAGCTCATGCAATGCGAGGCACAGAGGAAAGTTGGCCAAAGACAGACAGAGAGTGCATGCTGGCCCACATTGGGCTATGTCTGCCACATACCCAAATACAGTATCTCCCTACACAGCTCTTGGCAATGAGCATTGAACCTTGTTCCATGCCTGTACATGCAAATAATGTAATGTCCCTAGCCATAGATGTTCCAAGCCTGACTAGTGCAGCACATGCACCCTCCCATGCTGCAGATGCATTGCCCCCCCCCCCCCACCAGAGAGCATGGAATCATTGCAGGGTGGACATGGAGTTGGATGTTGGAACAGTTGCTGATGACACACCACCATATCCTGCCTCTTTGTACTCTAACACCATCTTTGTGACTGTCACACTCGGTACAAATGGTGAGCCAGTGAGGCTGTCATGCAGGCCATCTGATGTAACACATGCAGACACTCAGTAGGCCCGTATAGGTTCTGGCCATATAAACAAAGGCTTTTTCCAGCAATGCCACCTACAAAGGACACATACTAAACATGTATTGTACTGTTCCCTGCACCCCCACCCCTACCTCCACCCCAACCCCAACATTCACCTCCAGGCAATGCCTTCGCATATGGTGGTGGGTGATGCAGAGACCAACATGGCATCCTTTTTCACATTTCAGCAGCTGGAAGTGTGCACACACCATCTAGAAGTCAGTGTCCCACTGTTCCAATCAGGCTCACAGGTGCATTTGGATTCTCATTTGGGGTATTAGGTAATGTGCTGCTGGATGCTTTTGCCAATAATCAGTAGACAATGTTGAGGTGGTGGTTCTTGTGTGAGACTTTGCCTGATACGTATTCCCCTGTATCTGCATATACTGCATGGAGCAAAGGGTCCCCTTGCTTGCACTCTGCAAAATACAGCATGGGAAAAGAGCAACGTGCATGCAGGTAAATTGCAGATTCCAGCCAGTGACACCAAATGAGTGAATGGATTGGACATTCACAGAAGCCAACCATCCCCCTGAGCCTAGTTCCCTATAGGCTGCAGTTATGCCAGGTGGGTGGACACTGTTGCCACGGATAACGCTGTTATGGCAGTTGGCATTAATTGCCTCCTACCTGTGCACATTGGTGTATCCAGAGGCCTGGAGGCTGTGTCAGAGGTGAGGTTTGCAACATGCACACATGTGCCACCCCCCCCCCCCCCCCGCTTACTCCAGTCCATCCAGCAGACGATTTGGGAGCTGTACAACAGGTGTCATGTTGGGAGGTAAGTGTAGGGGAATGTTGTGGGGATGGATCTTGTTGATGCTGTAGCAGGGATTGCATTACAGTGTCAGCCACAGGTTGCAACTACATACTGCAAACTAACCTTCTGCTTGTAATTGGTGTCTCAGACAGGATGTGGGGTTGCTGTACAGCTGAACTGCAGCATGTTGTATGCACAGCCATAAAGCATGAGCACTGCATACATGCACAGTGCATTGTTGAGGTTCATACAACTCTCGAGCCACAAACAAACACACACACACAGGACCCTGCTGTCCAAACATGGTGCAGATTGGCATCCTTACCTGCCCCTTAGGCCTGCTTTGATGCTCCACCATAGTCAATGCCTGCTCAGTGTGCAGGCACTATTAACATGCTCTGCTATCAACACTGGCTCAGTGTGCTGGTGCTATTACCATCCTCTGCCATACAGCTGTGGGTGGTGCAGCTTCTCAGTGTGGCAGCTGAGTGTGCGGACTCTTGCGGGTTGAGATGTTGAAGGTTGCACATGCTGATCCATTTTTTGAAAGGTAGGATAAAGTTAACACACCTTGACATACAATTCCTGATCCATTGGCTGATCTTGAACCTGTGACTCTTCCCTCATGCACCCATTGACCCTGTGTTTGGAGCCAGTGCGTAGCCATGTAGGTTTATCAATCCATGGGAATATCTGTGGTCAGTGTCTGGATGCATGCGGGCATGAGTCGGGGTATGCCTATGTCTGCTTAGATATCTGCAGTCTCTCTACCATACTTGTCAGACAAGGTATGTCAGGCTGCTGTGGGAGAAGGACATCTTGTTAGGTTAGTATGTAGAAATGCATTGATATGCTGCTGATGAAATTGCCATTCATGTCTTACATATGGGATCTGTCCTACCAGAGGGACAGGACATAATATATGAACACACACATGCAAGATCCTGGGTGACCTATCAGAGTGACCAGCGTAACCATTTCATGGAGTGTGCTTGTGGCCCACTCCTGGTATAGTCCCATGGTTGACAGGCCACACTACATAGCTTGGATTCCCATGTGGTGCAGATGAATGTGGCACCTAAATGAGTATTTACTCATGAAAAGATTGCAGGTATCAGCTATCATTTAGCAACTAAGAAAGCAATGTGGTTATTTTTCCTCTGTGTTATATTATTGCCTAACCTTACTTTTGCCCCCAACTGCTGATATCTACTCAATATGTGCAGGTGGGGGGCATCCTGATCCCAGGGTCAGCCCATTCACTACGACAACTAGCTGGATGCCAAGGTCCAACGATCAGGGTGGACAGCCTGCCAGCAGATCCCTCTCTGACTATCATCATGGCACAGCCACCACTTCAGTGCTGCAGGCGGCCTCATTGATGATGCAAATACGCAGCTTGGCACACCTTGCTGCTCCTGCCCCCCTCCAACAGGAAGCTATGGATATGCGCACTTCTGCCTTTGGTCTTGGTAGAGAGGGGTGTCCTGTGCCCTGCTATATCTGCTGCTGACATGCTTGCCATCCCACTCATAGTAGCAACTGCAGCATTGCACTGGACACAGAGGGCCAGGACAGTGTTTCTTCTGCAACAGGCCACATCCACTGTGCCCACCACCCCCACCCTCACATAATGCTGACATGGTAGCATGGTAGTAGTGGGGGGTACGACTCCTTTTTGATTGTGGCAGCAACCTTGTCAGACTAGTGATCCTGCAAGCCTCACTGCATTACCTACATGACACACCTTTGGCCAACATAGCAACATCAACATAGTGCCCTTTCTTACTAGGGCACTATGCTTTTGCTGCCAAAAGAGTACTACTATCAGACATTTAGGATTGCTGGTGGGTGGAGCACATTGCATACATTAAAATACGCTCTCTCCCCTCAAAAATAGTCCTTTCCTTGAGCTTTCAGATGACATTAGGGTTTCCAGCGCTAGGATCTTTAATGCACGGTAACACAACCCTGCGGTAAAGGAGCACACGCTATCCTCATCCACTCTCCATACTATTAATGTCCACTCCCCACTTACATTTGACTTAATGCTGAGGGCTCCGCGTCCACACATTAATCCAGCGTTATTGGCACTTTCCACAGCATTAACCGCTCACGGGTGCCGATAACGCGTGTTAACGGCACACTTGCTCCCCTACCGCACTTTAGTAAACATACCCCTTAGGCTTGTGGTCCAATTTTTGTACTATGTGCTTTGGATTTTTGCAATTCATTTTATTTAGGTATTACAACTGGCACAAAGCACGGTTGTGAGAGTGATTTTTGGTCTTAGAAAATTTGATCATATTTCTCCATTTTTTGAAAGAGTGAGATCTAAAGTGCCGACTATTGTTAATGTGATTGCATGATTCCCTTCTGGAATATTTAGAGTCAATAGTGCAAAAATATTAGCCTTTGTGAATTTTAAGGTCTGATATCTATAAGCCTCTTCAGGTACCCTTTGTAAGAAATTTGCGTAAGGCTCAGAATCTTGCTTGTTTCTTGTGGGCTGTGCTTATTCTTTGGAACTCTTTACCAGTAAATATACTTATGGAAAATGAGTATTTGAAATTTAAGCATGCATAAAGACAGTGCGGGAATATTAAGTGGCAGCGGTTCGCACCTCTACAAGCCGGTGCCACTGAACTTTAAACCTGGATATTCAATGCCAGGGCCATATACGGCCACCAGCGTTGAATATCCTGGTTGGCTGAACGGCACCACAGCTAACCAGCCTGGGGCAATATTCTGCCACTGATCTGTTAGCTATAGCAGAGAAAATTAGGTCAGTCTTTCATGTGCCTAACTTTCACCATCATGGCTTAATCTGCTAATGGCTGAATATCACCACTAGCCAGTTATCCTAGGGTGCCACCTCCGCTCCTCCCACCCTCTCCGATCCGCCCAGTGAACACCTCAATACTAGCTGGCTAGCATCGGGGTGTTTAGTGGCAGTATCTGGGAATATTCAGCAGCACTAACCACTGAAAATGCCCCCCAATGTTTTTTGAAGTAGCTTTTAATATATTTTTGTAAGTCTGTTTCGCCTGTTTACATTGACCATCTGATATTTTAATTGTAATCAGATTAGAAACTATTGATATGCAGAATATTAATATTTTTAAATAAATGCAAATAAATTCATCTTCTATTCAGAAAGACAAACTAAGGGTCCATTTTACCAAAGTTTGCTAAGGCTTTGCACTTAATGCACCAAACAAATATAGGTTAATTGCAAAGCCTCCATGTTAGCCATCAGGGGCATGACCAGCATGTTCCTGGTAGCTAACATGTGATGGGCTACCCTAAGGTGTGCTCCTGTAAGGCAGGTTCACCTAACACCTCCCATCCAGGTGTCATTAGCTAGAATCGTATTAGGAGACATTTGCTGCTGAGCACACAGTAATTGACCAAGAGAACTCTTTAGCATTGTCCAGAAGCTCACCAAGGACGACATGCAACAAAGCACCCACCATCTTGACCCAAAGAAAATATGCAGACTACATGAAGTCAAAGAACACTAACCAAATACATACTACTGCACCACAAACAAATGATCTCACGATAAAAAAGCAACATCAAACATGGGAGAACAACATACCAACAAAGCAGCAAGTAGAAGACATTATATCTGGACTAAACACAACAACTTCACCATCGGACCCATGCCCAGTGTCTTGGATCAAAGCCACTAAAAGCCAGCTCTCTCATCACATTCAAAAAATTGTCAAAGATTCACTCCAACAAGGATACATGCTGCAACCCCTAAAGCACGCAATGATACGACCAATACTTAAAAGTAGCAATCTGAGCCCCTCCGAACCAAAATCATACCGTCCCATCTCCAGCTTGCCATTCCTTGCTAAAATCGTGGAAAAGGCAGTGCTCTCCACGCCCACATTCCTCGGCCCACCCAGCAATGAACAATTACTGTGCATTCTAACGAACTGTGGCTGGTATGCTTATGTGTTAGTGTTAGTGTTCCTGGCTGTCAGTTGCTGTGTGCTAAACCACATGTTAACAAGCTACCAGGCTTTAGTAAAAGGGGCCTAAAATCCCACATGTGTCTTTTCACATAAGTGGCAATCACAGCCTTTTGCTCGTAACCAATTGCCTTCATAGCTTCCACAACATTTTGTACACTAGATACAAAACATCATCTACATGACGACTGAAACCACCAAAACTGAAATCTCATCTGAAGGTGACTGTGACTCTGCAAATACATCAACTAACAGTAACCTGAGGATAAGGGAGCATCAGAAACCCAGCAGACCAAACAAAACAATAAGTGGCTCATAAGTAATGTTAGAAGTAGATATGAATATCATCAAAACTCCTCCCCCTTCATCATCCATGATTCAGATAAGTAATCATATCCATCGTGGCACATCTGAGTCAGAAAACAAATATCCAAATCTAATAGTCAGGTTTCCATCACACATGAAACATTCAACTACTTGTCAGTTATAAGATTATTAATTAACATACATTTTGATTTAATAGAACAGGCATTAATTAGATGGTGTGCTTTAATGCTGGCATCAAGTCTCTTAAAACCTCCTGCTAGTGAAGATGATGACCCTCCAGAATGTTAAGTGAATATTCCAAATGAGTAGGAAGATAGTCAGGGAAAACCAGACTTCTATTGGCAGTGTGGATAGTTGTGGGCACTCAAGCTTCTTGGAAGGATGGGGAGTGCCTTCAAGAAGAACTGGAAAAGTGAGTGGTGTCAGGACCTCTATCAGGGAGTTTGGAGGTTTATTTGGACCATGATGGGGATTTTGTGGAGTGTGCTAGCTTTACCTCCACTGATAATTGGGGGTTGCCAGAATGGCCAATTGTGTGCTGTGGAGGATGTCAGAATTTTCATTTGGAGGATTGGAATTGTTGGAAGCGGTGGCCGCAGGGAGTTTATCTTTGTTGAAAGTGTGCTAGACTAGGTTGGGTAGTGTTAATCTATGGTAGAAGGTATTCAGAATGGATTGGGAGGTGTGGGTGTTGTGGGAAGGTCCCAAGGACATTGTATCTTCCCACTGTTATAAGTTATTGTGCCTGCCCTAAGGGCATGCTAACATTTAATATCCAGTCCAAAGCATGTGTCAAGTTAGTGCGCTAGAGGGTTTTGCACTAATTTGCTTAAGGTTAATGTAATATGCATAACATAATCATGTGCTTATCACCATAATTTGTGTGGCAGTTAATTTTTTTGCATGTATGTGGTAGGTGTTTTTAGGGTGCACATGCAAATATAATGCAACTGCCATTAGCATGCATGTCAAACATTGATTTAACTCACTGTACAGATGCCACTGTAACAGTAATTAACAGCCTTACTGAAGAGCTGGACATAGTGTAGGACAACTATCCATAGGGTCGCTATGAGTCAACATTGATTCAATGGCAAGTAACAACAGCAACACAACTGTGTGTGCATACTAATGCCTTTAGTGTGCCTAGTAAGTTTTAGTGCAATAGATTTCAGTATTTATTGTTGAAGATAAAGATAGTCAGTGTATACTTTGAGCATGCATACTGGAAGCCATAATTCATTCATCAAGCTAAATTTTCAAAAATAGGTCCCATTGGGGGGCGGAGCCTGATGTCCAGCGGGTAAGACGCTTCGCGCTGAAGCTCCCGAGAGGCCTACTTAGAATCCTGACTTAATACCTATACAAACTTACTATTTCGCTCCGAGCTGACCGGGGTACCTCGGGGGGGATGGCGGCCCATAAACCAGCGCGCTTGGACTTCGGGTCTCCTTCTTCTTCTCACGGAAAACGCTCCAAAACAGAGGTGTCCTCCCCACAGAAGATGGTTCCATTTCGTGTAAACCCCGAAATGCACCTGGAGATTTTAGAGGAAATACGCGGCGTGAAGGAATTGGTGCAGTCCAATGGAGAAGCGCTTCGAGCCATGCGAGAAGACTTTGGAGTGCTCCAGGACCGACTGGAAAGTCTCTCATTACGGCAAGACAACATGGCGGGGGTCCTCGACTCGCACGCGGTGCGCTTGGGCAAACTGGACAAGGCTGAGCGCCAGATACAGAATCTTCAAAAGGAGTTAGAAGATAGCAATAATCGAGCCCGTCGCAACAATGTGAGGCTCCTCGGAATACCGGAGGGGGTGGAAGCAGGAGATATAAGAGAATTCCTGCTCAAAACTCTTCCCTCCTTGCTGAAGATCACTTTTCATAGAGAACTGGAAATCGATCGTGCACACCGTGTTCCTACCCACATGGCGCTCAACCGAACGACCCCCCGGCCTATTATCTTTCGCTTGCTACGATATCAACAAGTGGAACAAATTTTAAATGCTGCCCGGGCGAATCATCATTTGGAATTTGAAGGTCGCAAAGTCTCCTTCTTCCCTGATTTGGCAAAGCCTACCGTTGACCGTCGGAAGAAACTCCTTGCTTTTCGCCCTCGACTTCAACAGCTACAGGCTCGCTTTGGCCTGCTGTATCCAGCGAAGCTCCGAGTGACTCTCCACAACCAAACCAGGACATTCGAAGATCCTGATCTACTATCAACATTTTTAGAATCCAAAGAAGCAGAGCAGATGCGCTAATCCAAAAACTTGGACTTTTATCTGCCGGCTCTGTCCGCCATTTTGAAGGGCCCGATGCGGCGGTCATAGCCAAGCACAGAGACTACCTGGACTTTCTTTCTTTCTCTACATGACTTTTTTGTTTTCTGGTCTCCTATCCCTCCATGTTGTGTGCCTCGGTCGGATTCGGAGCACGCACAGTCCTACAGGTTATGTGTTTTGTCAATTTCGGCCTTCTCTGGGGTTTCTCCCCGCAGACACATGGTCGCCAGTAATTTCTGGGGTTTTGCTTCTCCTCTACCGCACTGCGGTGTTCTTTGTTAATGTGGGGCGCTTCATTGTATTATATTAGCTTATTTTTTATGTCATGTGTACAGCCAGATACAGTCAATATGAGGGACATTGTGAAATTATGTGCGCTATCATGCTCAGAATTTTAACTTTTCTGAATGGCCTTATGTAAAATCTTATCACTCAACGTAAAAGGCATTAATAGTCCACTCAAAAGAAAGAAAATCCTTAGCTATCTTAGCCATGAGCATGCTGATTTAGTGTTTCTTCAGGAAACGCATCTAAACTCTGCTGAAACACTGAAACTCAATGCTAAGCCTTACATGGTGGCTGCCTATCCTCCCGCCGTTTCCAAACGGTACGGGGTAGCCATTCTGGTTAAGAAGTCTTCGCAAGCTAATCCAGTCTATTTTGCACTTTCAAGAGCCTCTTTCTTGGAGGATAGTGGGACTTCGCCCAATTGCGGGGATCCCCTCTCTTCCAAAAACGGCTTGCCTCCTTTCGGACTTTATGCTTGGCATTGCTATTTCCCTAATTAAGTAATACTGGAAAAATAGTTCCCATCTGAGCCCCAATGAATGGTGGAATCATGTCTGTCTCTACAGTAACTATGAACAAATACCTCGTATGTTTGCTTCCCCCGTTCAGACTCCTCATCATTGGTCTAAATGAAGCTGCTCAATGACTATGTACATTCTGCTAAATGCTCTCATCTGACTGTCTAAATTTGTATATATCTCTGTCCCATGATCATTCTGTATCGTAGATACTCTTTTGATCGTTTTGATGTATAATCACTGTTAATTGGAAGCGCTCACATGCTGACATAATTGGCTAGAGAAGAAGCATGGGGGTGGGGGTAATTGGGTTTACTTTTCCTTATTGTATACTTGTTTTGTCTCCTTTGGTGTGTTGTTTCTTTTGTTTGTTGCAAAATGAAAATAAAAGTTTAAAAAAAAAAAATAGGTCCCATTGAGGAAAAGAGGTTTATTAAGTTTCACATTAGCTTTGGTAGATAGAAGTTAGACTGCAACTTAGGCCTCTCATATCTACATGTTGGCTATTACTGGTTCATCCAGCTACTATATGCAATAACTTAGCAGGTTCTTATTACACAGGTACACTAAAAAAAATTTTTTTTAAACTGCCTCTAATGTTTCGATTGATTTTTACGTTTTTTGGTGCGCTGAATCCAAATCTGGTAACCAATTTGCTCCATCACGTACAGATTTTTTGCTACATTGGGTTAGCAGTTTGAGGTGAACGTTTCAGATTGAGTGCGATCAAGATAAAAGTTTCTTGGATGAATTCTTTATACTAATTGTCTAGTAGTTATTCAAATAAGAATAAAGAAAATTGTAACAAGGCAGCACATAAGAATAATGTCAACAAAACACACTGTGATGGTAGCAAAATTGTCTGCACTTAAAACAGCCACATACATGTGCACAAACATTGAGCATATAAGAGCGAGGTTAGACACAAAGCAAAGCAAAGAAATGTGCAAAAAATGTTGTACAGGTATGTATGTAAGAATAGAAAACGCAAACCGCACCATTGCAATACATGAAGACAAACACCCGATGGTGTGAAAATAAAATTCTAATAAATGAGATCCGACACTGTGGTAATAACTAGCAAATTTTTATTTCAAAGTTTAGTAAAAACACGATATTTGTCAACACAGTTTAGATTTTAAAGTCATTCTTGGGTCAATCAATCTCCTGGTGGGCCCGTTTCTTCTTCCCCCGAATGCTTCTCTTGGTGCGCTGCTTGGCGTATTTTTCATCTGGGGTTTCCCGCAGCAGCAACCAGCAGAAATCAGCCATCATAGTGGTGTTCCATCTTCCTTGGTACCTTCTCTCTGTGTCCTTGATGTCCTGGTGAAACCTTTCACCTTGTTCTTCACTGTACGCCCCCAAGTTTTCGGGAAAGTAGTTCACATGGGAGTGCAAGAAATGGACTTTCAGGCTCATGTTACAGCCTTGTTCTTTGAAGGCATTGAGCATCCTGGCAACAATATCCTTATAGTTCTCATCCCGCCTGTTCCCCAAGAATTTGAGAACAACATCCTTGAAGGAATCCCAGGCTTCTTTTTCCTTCTCAGACATCGTTTCAGCGAATGCTCCATCTGAAATGAGTTTCCTTATATCAGGGCCAACAAACACTCCTTCCTTTAGCTTTGCTTCAGAAAGTCGGGGGAACTTTGAGCAAAGGTACCGAAAGCACTCACCATCTTTTGGAAGGGACTTGATGAATTGCTTAATGAGACCCAACTTAATGTGGAGAGGTGGTAATAGAATTTTATCATGAGGTACCAAGCTCTCATGAAGAACATTTTTCTCACCGGGTCTCAAATACTCCCGAATTGGCCAGTCTTTTTTCCCCCAGTGTAGGTCGCGGGCCCGGCTATCCCACAAGCAAAGGAAGCAGGGATACTTGGTGAAACCGGATTGCTGCCCTAATAGCATGGATAGAATTTTAAAGTCTCCACAAATCATCCACTTATGCTCATCATAACGAATCTTCTGAAGAATCAGGGCCAAATTCTCGTATTTTTCTTGGAGAATAACAGAGTGAGCAATAGGAACTGAAGCGAATGTGTTGCCATTATGAAGAAGAACACCTTTTAGGCTGTCTTTTGACGAATCAATGAACAGCCGCCATTCAGCAGGATCATACTTGAGTTTAAATTTTTCCATCACTCCGTATATATCGTTGCAAAATACCAAATCTTCCTCTTTGCTGAAATACTTCAAAAATTGTGTCTCGCGGTTGCGGTACCAATAAAAAGTTGTTCCTGGTGACAATAGATTTTTCTGTTTAAGCCGAGAACCTGCAGTTGGGCAGCATCTTTTGGGAGTCCTAAATCCCGGACTAAATCATTCAATTCAGCTTGAGAGAAAAGTTCAGGTTTCGGATCTGGTTCAGTTTCAAACTCGGAAGTACTGGACTCATCGGGAAAAGCCATCTGATGAGTCTCATCATGATCAGAACCGTCCACACAAATATGATCCAAAGATTTTGGTGGTTCAGGCACAGGTACTTCGTTGCTATGAGGCATAGGCCTAATTGCTGAGGGAAGGTTGGGGTAACTTATTACGTTCTTATTTTTTAAGTTGTATCCCTTCACAATGCAAGAGCAAAAATAGCAGTCACTGCTGTGGTCTCTTTGTTCACGCCACATCATAGGTATTCCGAAACAAAATGCTTGTTTTTTACCTTTCATCCATAAGCGTAGATCTTCCTCACATGTCTTGCACACTTTGTGAGGAGCCCACGGTTTGTCTTGATCGCCTAACTTCAAACCGAAATAGGTGAAATATACTTTTTTAATAAATGCAGAAATGTTCCTCTGCCGCTTTTTCACGGTATATTCCCCACAAATAAAACAGAAACTGTCCGGAGAGTTGACGCAACCTCTGGCTCTGTGAGCCATCACAAATACACAGCACTGCAAACTACAACTGTAGTGAACCACTTCGGAATAAAGCTGGATTACGACTGAGCAAACAAAAGGTAATAATGAACTTGCAAGAAACTGAAATTTGACAGGAACGTTCATGTGGCAAACACCGTGTTTGAGCGAGCGAGCGAACGAGGCGAGGCGAACAGGAAAGAACATGCGCCAGCGCGAGTATTGGATTTAGCCCCCCGCCTCCCAATTGTCCTGTTAATGTATAAAATGAATACAAAACACTCTAAAATATCATGAGGGAGTGTTTCTAGTTAGTTAACCATTACAACCTCTATTTTGGGCCAAGAAAATAAACTGCAGTCGGCTAAAAAGAAATTATGTGAACATTCCTTATATGGGTAAGAAATCTAATTTTGCAAGAAAACGTGACATGATGGAACATTTTGGCTATTTTCCTGGATTCAGCACCCCAAAATCTATAGGAATCAGTTGCAAAACTGGAGGCAGTTTTTTGGTAGTGTACCTGTGTTATCAAAACTAAAACAGCAAAGTGCATTTAGACTTTTTCACGATAAGCTGTTACAAATGAAGTGCTGACATAGGTTAGTTCTCCCACTCTTGCAGTTGATCTCTCTTTACCATGATGAATAATGTAAATCTTGTGAAAGCATATGTTCAGTCTGCCTTATGGAAAATCATCTGAACAGTTATTTTCTTGCTTCATAGAATTGTCATCTGTCAAGATTTTTTGGCAAAATCAATGCACAGAATAATGATAAAATTGTGCTAATAACTAGAATAATTGCATACAGTATGTATATCATCCATTATACATTTACATATTAGCAAACTAGAAGATTATGTTCCATGTTAATTGACCCCGGTCGGGATTGGTTAAATGAGAATCTGAAAAAGTCTAAAAGATAAACTATGTTGGCCTATGTTATAAGTTGCTGACTGTTATGTCTTGCATTTCCTTCACCTTCTTTTGTTGTTTGCTTTAACATTTTAACATTTTAGATCCACGATGTGCCGCACTATATGAGTGACATTCGCATATGGCTGTAGTCCATCAGCAAAGACAGACTGTACGAAATAACATATCCGACTTGGCAGCGTCTTCATGGAGCTGGGCAGTTCTGCTCTTTCTGGATACATTCGCTTCTTGCTACTGCTTATGTTCTAAAAAGCAAATAGCCACAATTTTTCACATTTCCTTTTTCGCCGGCTCCGAACGTATTCTTGAAGGACAGTGAAGTAGAGGAGAATATTTTTTTAACTTTTATTTTTGGAGGTCTGTTTTCAAAGGTATCTAGACAGGTAACTACCAACTTAGAGAGGTAGTTGCTGATGTAAGGGATTAACACAAGATTCTTGCTATTTAATATGCCTTAAATGGTAAAATGTGTATTATTTACCCTTAAGGCATGTTAGTTTACCACAACTAGAGTTACATAATGAGATGCAAAGCACCTCATTATTATGCAAATTGAATAACACGGTTTGTGTTTAACTTCCCAAGCTACATCATTTGTAGAAAGATAATGACAGCTCAGAACTGGTTTTATCTTTCCTCCTTGGGAGCATTGAATCACTAATGAGCTACCTGATGCTCCCAGGTAGCCTCTTGACAGGACCGGTGCAGGCAATTTACAGGGCCACTTTTAGCTATTGGCCAAAGAGGTAGCTGCCCTGGGCTCTTGCACAATGGTGGCTCTGCTGCCATGGATAACAGCAGCCCTGTTCCTGCCCCCACAACTATTGCTGCCACTGCTGCCCCTCTCCAGGGCGTTCAGTGGCGGCAATACATAAAGGCTTTGCGGTACTGGAATTACCTTCTTCTCTGGTGCCATGGTGCTGTTCATGCTTTTCAGATTCATTGAAGGGGGACAGAAGTGGAAGCATGAACGACACCGCAGCACCATAGAAGAAGGTAACTTTGGCGCCACGGTGCCTTTTTTTTATGTATTGCTGCGGCTGCATATCCTGGAGAGGGGCAGGAGGGGGGCCCATAGATGAGGGGGGGAGGCATGGATGAGGGGAGGCCCCCCCTGGAAAAGTTTGTCCCGGGCTCCATACGGGGTTGAAACAGCTGTGATAATATAATCTCCCATTCCCTGATTCCCTCTGACACAAAGCACAAACACCTCTCAAAGCCCCTAACACAGTGCTGCAATTACTAAAGTGTGCTACCACTAACGCATGTTACTTTACCACTAATGCACCTTATTTTACCCCAGGTCCCATTTTATGCAATGAGACCTAGTTACTAATAACTCCCACTAATGGTAAAACAACACATGTTGGTAGTAGCACACCTTAGTAACTACAGCCCACAATCCTTCTACCCCGCCTTGAACCCTCCCAAGCACATCTTTGGTGGCTAGAAGGGGATAGAAGGGATCCCTTGTTCCTCCTGCTGTGTCAGGCACCTGGGTTCAAAATGACATAGTCTCATGCTACTACTATTAGGAGTCATGCACTCCTTATTTGGCAGCTTTACCCCCTAGTGGTAGTACCATAAGATTACCACTAGGGTTCAAACTACATCATTTTGAACCCAAACGCTTGGTCAGGCAGAAGCAACTGGGGATCATTCCTGTCCAACTTATAGCCACCAAAGAAACCCCTGGTAGAGATGCCTGTGGGGGGCTTATGCTTTGTATTGGAGGGGGATTGGTAGGTTGCCCTTCGTATTTTATTTATTTATTTATTTAAAGTTTCTTATATACCGCACTATTCAGCATCAGCGCGGTTTACATTGAACAATAATATCTCAGTACATTTGAACACGTATGAGTTTACAGATAACAGGGCAAAAACTTGGATAACAAAGGGTAACTATTTACAATACAAACTCAATTGAATATTTACATAAAATCAATTAACAGATAGAACATAATATACGGATGTATATAACTCGAGATTTCTTAATTCTAGGGAGTATGTCTTGCTTATGAGTGTGTCTTATGATATATTAGATAGCGTTACGGTGGCTGGAAGTACTCAGTGAATAGGTAGTGCTTGATAGCCTTTCTGAAAAGCTTAATGTCTCGTATTGCTCTAATATCTGGAGGGAGTTTATTCCAACCTCTAGGAGCATAAGATTTAAATGCCCTGTTAATCGTTGAATGGAACCAATTTGTGGATTCTCTCGGTATGACTAGGGGAAGATGGGTTGATTTTATCCCATCAGTAGGCCCAACTCAGGGCCCACTATTTATATTACTGAGCTAGGAATGTATGATGTTCCTGACTGCAGCAACACATTTATAATTACCATGGAAGTTAACAACCTGCTATACTGAGGTACCACAGCTTAGTGACTCTCACGATAAATATCACTATGTTAAAATGCATAATTTTATTGAATTTATTTATTTAGCATTTATATCACATTTTCAAAGGTCTATGTGGTTTACATGAAACAATAAAGGACGAAACACTAAAGGACGAAGTAAAATACCTCGGAATAACCCTCGACAAAGAGCTGAACCTACAATCACACATCAAAAAAACTGCCAGAAACGCATACTACAAAATGAAAATAACCAGACGCCTCAAGCCTCTACTCTCCTACGAACACTTCCGCACAGTCTGCCAAGCACTCATAACCCCCATACTGGATTTCTGCAACCCGATTTACAACGGAATACCAAAACAATCACTCAAACCACTTCAAATGGCCCAAAACACAGCAGCCAGGATAATTACCGGCGCAACAACCCAAGCACACATCACCCCCATCTTCAAAGACCTCCACTGGCTCCCAATCAGCCACCGCATCAAATACAAGATGATCTTAAACATATTCAGAATCAGACACAAGAGATCAGCACTCAGCCTCCAAGCCCTCATTCTCCCTAACACCAGCAACAGACCAAGGAGAAAAGCCACAACAGACACATTCAGCACCCCAAACAACTACACAAAAGCATGCAAAGCCACCACACAAAGGGCACTCTCCCTGGCAGCCCCATCAATATGGAACTCACTCCCTCACGACCTACGATCAACTGAAGATCTGAAGGACTTCCGGAAACACCTGAAGACTGTACTCTTCACAGATCACTACGGCCCAAATGCTTAACCTGAATCTACAAACCGGATCCAATCTGGACTAATGACAGCTCACAGAAACCACCAAGCCTGGACCCAGAAACCCATGTATATACTGTACATAGCGCACACTGTAAATAGCTCACCCAAATCAAAACACTCGCACCCACGCACCCACACTGTACATAAAGCTCACCTGACACACAACACTTACACTGATTGCTTGCTGTGCTCACCGCCTTGATTAAAGGATAAGGCGGGATACAAATACCCTTTAAAAAAATTAAATAAATAAATAAATAACAGAGAACAGGGAATGTTAACAAGGAGTGAAACAATTAACAATAAAGGTAAACAAGGTTATTAACTGTAGGATTTAACCTATGTTACATTATTACATGTGCATAACAGGGTGACAATTAGGAGTAGAAGTACATGGAATATTGATAAACATAAGAACATGAGATGGTTTAGAACTGGATGAACAGGTTGATTATAACATAAGATGGTTTGGAATTGGATGAACCGGTTGATTATAACAGACTTGGGGATAAGTTGAACTTGGTATGTACATGAAGAAGATAAGTGGGTAGTCAATTGCAGAGATGTTGCGGTTAAAAAATGGTCTTTGAAGAGTAGAGTTTTTAGTTCCTTTCTGAAGTGAGTAATGCCATCTATGCTCCTCAGTTTCGTGGGGAGGTTGTTCCATATAGTCCAGGTGTGTGCAATGAGAAGGAACGTGAGCAGGTTGTCTGGTTTTGTTTTTTCAATGGCATGCTTACTGTGTTTTGTGTGTAGGATCACCTAGTTCTGTTTTCTGGCAGTCTTTTCAGCATGTTCTGTAAGTAATCAGCAGACATGTGCAGGATTCTGAAAGTGGTTATTATTACTTTGTATTTGATGCAGGGTGGGGGGGAGCTAATGTAGCTTTTTTAGGATGGGAGTTATATGATCTATTCGGGAGGCACCTTCTAGGAGTCTGGCTGCAGTATGCTGGGCCATTTGTAGTGGTAGTAAGACGTATTTTGGGATGCTATGGAAAATGATATTACAAAAGTCTAAGTGCGGGAATATCATTGCTTGAAATACTGTACAGAAGTCATGTGCTTCAATTAGTGGTAGTGTTGGAGGGTCTTGATCTTATGAAAGATTGTTCTGGCAGTTTTGTTGATGTGCGTTTGTAGGCAGAGTCGCTGATCGATTGTTATTCCAAGGTATTTTATCTTGGTCTTGATTTCCAGTTCAGTATTGTTGACTTTTAGAAATGAGGGTAGGGAGAAATTTACATTCCTTGTAATAAATAGTACTTTTTTCTTTTTGATTATTTTAAGTTGGTGCTGTACATTTTGAGATTGCATTAAAACAGTTAATTAAGGGCATGTAGCAGGTTTTTGTTGTGGAGAATAGGACATAAATCATAATATCGTCTGAATAGATGTGGTATAAAACACTGTGGGCTTGAATGATGTGAGAGACTGGCTATAAATAAATGTTGAATAAGAGGGAGGATAGTGCTGAACCTTGTAGGATGCCTTATTGTAGCTCCCTTAGTCAACTAGATCTCTTGAGGTAAGAACTGCATCCCTCAGAACAGCTACAAACACAGGATGGATGATGGTAGCAGAGAGTGTGGTATGTCCATGCTGACCTGATGTATCTGATGGGATCACATAGATGCAGAGAGTGTGGTATGTCCATGCTGACCTGATGTATCTGATGGGATCACATAGATGCACCTGGAGTGTGTGTGAAAAATTAGTAATTGTGCCATAGTGCACCTCAGATACATCTGCGTAGGTGGTACAGCTGCCTCAACTTTTCTAACCACCATCCAATCATCCTGACACATGTGCTGATCACATCACAGGAATGGGATGTGCCAGCATGTACTGTATATATGTGATGGAGCCAAAGATGTTCCATCACAGTTAGGATGAAATATTCCAATTATGCCCACCACATTTGTCACATATCTGCAGGGTCCACATGTCTGACCTTCTGCAATTGGCAACAGCACAGCAATAAAGTCATGCTGTCAGATGGGCATGATGGTGAATTGCATGCTTGCAGACTCAAATTGTGTATGGAACACATAACAAAGCATGTGAATGTGTATCAGTCAGTGACAGCAGATCCCAGACTGTTCTAGGTATGAAAATGAATTGAGTAGCATTCAGGCACAAAGAAAACAAATGGGAATTGAATCCATCTCTCTTGTTTACAGAGACAATGTTCTAACTATTAGAATACACCCCCACACCATTCTGAGTAGCAATGTCTAGAATCAAAGAGACAGCAGGTACCTGCATGCAATGGGTGGACTCCAGGACATGAAACAATGTGGCTGGCACATGGTATACCACACCTAGGTGCTGGCTCCAACGACACATATGCAGTAAGTAATGCCTAGGACATGCAGTACTGTAGGAGCACTACAGACACACTGCTGCAGGCTACTTCCCTTGTGCACAGGCCAAGGCACAGGCGAGGTCAAGATGCCTATCCCTGCACATACCCCCAACAGCAAAGAACAGCCATGTGCATGGGTCCGCTGCACCACAGTATGCCACATACACCAGAGGTAGCACATGTGCATGGCATGCAGTCCCCTGTGACCTGCTGCACACTGCGGGATAGGTACATATGCACATACAATGAATGTAAACCACAGTAATGGGCCATGTGGTCCATTGCAGATCATCCTGTGCTCTCAGGGGGAAAATGCACACGTTTCCTACCATCAGAGATGACAGGTGGGTACCGGGCTATGCCCCAGTGCTGTATGTGCCAGTATATAGGTTAGCCCCTCCATAACCCATGATGCACTGCACATGCAGAACAGCATTCTGCAGCTGATCACCAAATGGAGGATGCAGTGATCCATCACCTCAGCTCAGTAATATGCATTGACAATGTGTGCTATAAGCACATAGCATCTGCAAACTGTGCTACTAACCAGTTTCAGCAGTCACCCTGAAGGTGAGGAGGGGTGCACAGCACCTGGTCCCAGAGCTTGTACTGCCAGAGATAGACTGTGCTGCAAAATCATATCACTGCTAGTCTGTGGCAGGTAGTGTCTGTGGAGTGTGATGCTAGTCACATGGTTTTTGCCACAATTGCAGTATTCTGGATTTGCCTGTAATATTTGGGTCCTGCTCCTGTTGACCAGGGATTCGTCAAGTCTATCTCATGACTTGCTTAGGGTTGCAGCAGCTGTTTCTGTGGAAACCAAATGAAGTGGTTTATCTGGGGTGGGGCTGCTGGTCCTGCCAGGACCATAGTGAGCAGATCAAGACCAGCTGCTATCCTAACCACTTGGAGCTACCAGTCAGTCAGTCTGCATTTGATACCCTTCACAGGGCTGTCTCAGTAATGCACATACCAACTGTGCCCAATCTGCTGGTCAGTACACACTGCGTGTGCACAGAACAACCATGGATACCCAGCAGTCAACTCAGTGATTGGGCTCCTAGGAAAGGGAGAGCACCCACACTAGCTCTGACATGGTCACAGCTTGGTCAGAGTGAGAGTGTCCTCTTAGCATGACAGGCTGTAGGCATCCAGGCCAGACACATGGTAGATGGGCATTGCAAAGTCTCAACCATTGAACCCACCTCCGACGTAGACACATCCTGGGCAAACTGTTCAGTTTCAGGCCATACCACAAACCTCTGTTCCTCATCATGCACATTTACAGACTAACACATGGAACAGCTTATGCAATGTGGGACACAGTGCATTGCATAAGGCCACAATACTCTGGAGAGAGACACACACACATACACACACACCTCACCGCGCTGTGCAAAAGTAGTGATGGTTGGCATTCCTGCCCATCCCTCCTTATCTGCTCAAGCACGGTTAACATGTGCTCATTGTGCAGGTACTATTAGCATGCTCTGAAATGCTTTGACTGGTAGAAAAGCAGTATATAAGTCTAGTTAAATAGATAAAATCTAAAACCATACTAGCCGTATTCAAGATACTCCACCAGCAATCTGCACAAGTTCTTCAACCCCTTATACTAAAGCCTCCTGAAGCCAGAACTAGACGGAAAGCTACACAAGATATGTTAACTATCCAAACCCTTCAGACCAAATGCAATCAAACCACTTCAAAATGAGCCTTCTCTTTGTTTGCACCCCCATCTGGAACGCTCTTCCCAATGACATTCAGACTTCAAATAATATTTCAGAGTTCAGCCGCAAACTAAAGACGTGTCTATTTCCCAAACATTATGGATCCAACACCTACAAACAAACATGAGCCCTAACTCCTCAGTTATTATATTTTTGTATCAAGTTATTTGTAGTATTTCTATAGGATCCGATATTGAGATGGGTGCGTCTTTGAAGGGCTATGAGTCTTGTCGGCACATAGCCCTCCCCGCTACCCTCTATCCCAGAAATTTAATGCTGCAGCGACGTCATTGAATATCCGGGCACCACCGCACACTCTGGAAGATGCCAAAGCTAACTGGGCAGCAGTGATATTGCATTCTGCCCAGTTAGCTCTTGCTCCTTAAAGATAGGTGAGGTTTTCCTCATCTATCTTTAAGGCGTAGATCGCCTCTGCTCCATGCTGGAATGCCTCAGACACGCTCAGATGCTAACCAGATAGCATCAAGGTGTGTAATGGAGTTAGAAGGTGATATTCAATGGCACTAACCATGTACAAACCATGTAAGTGCTGCGGAATATCCCCAGTTAAAGCATTTACATGGTTTACCAGGCTGTAAACCATGTAAATACCTTTTGAATATCGGGCTTATACTCCTTACCAGTGTATCTTAAATTTATTCCCTATGGGCCTGATTACTATTGGGGCATGTCCGGACATCCATAATCTGGATGGGCTGGATCTACACCCAATTATGAACCTGCGGGAGCTATACATCCCCGATGGATCAGAATTGGGTGCAGCGGACCTGAATGTGCCGGCTGTGCCCCAATTCTGTGCTGCTGGATGCACAGGAAATCCCCCATCTAGGCCTCCCAATGCTTCTGCATAGTGGCTGGTGCAGTTGTGTCCTGTTGCCATGGCACCAGGACGCCATGCAGAAGCCCAATCTACCGAGGTGATTGCAAATGCTGATTTTCCCACCGCCTGACCCCCAATCGGGCCTGCAGAGGCCAGAATCTGGCCGTGGGGAACCCCATGGAGCCGCCTAACTTGCCACCTGGATTCCCCCCCCCCCCCACCGTGGCTGTCTGGCAATAGCAGGGGGGACTTATTCCATCTCTGAGGTGGAATAAGTGAGGTGGAATAAGTCCCCCGTCTAAGTCAGAGATCCCAGACGTACAGGGCTATGACTGGAATCAGCCCTTTATGTCCAGGGTCAGGGTCACACCTCTGGCCTGCATTCACTGGCCATCCCCTCATGCCCCCGTCCAGAGCTCCCCACACATTTCCTCTATACATGTGGGGAGCTTTGGAGCCTGAATTGCATCCGGGCTTTAACAGGGAATATACGTCCGACCCAGATGTATATGTCTGCTAAACTCCACTCGGAATGACCCCCTATAGAGATACCTTTACTATCACCTATGTTATAAGTAAACTGTTATTTATCTCAAGTGTCATGTGACCTTTCCTTTCCGTGAGTCAACTGTACACCACTTTGACTTGTAGAGAAGGCAGTATAAAAAAGTTGCTAAATAAATAAAATAAATAAACTCCATACTTTAATATAAATGATACATTGGACTCTGCACAATTAGGCTTTAGAAAGGGTTTTAGTACAGAGACTGTGCTTACAGCCCTTTTGGAGGAGATAAAGAGGATCAGGGAAAAGAGAGATTTTTGCTTCACTTAGAGGTATGTTTACTAAACCGCATTAAAGGAGCAAGTGTGCCATTAGCACGGGCTAACTGTGCATCTGCACCCTTAGCACATGCAAAAAGCCACTTTAGCATGCGCTAATGGTACCTGTGGGTGGAGTGAAGGCAGAGAGTGGGGGTCAATGGGCATGGAGTGGGCTTGCTCCCTTAACGCAGGCTCCTTAACAGCAGGAACCCTAATGTAATTCAAAACCTGGCGGAAAGGGTAGTTTTTGAGGAGAGAGAGGCTATTTAACATCTGCAATATGATGCACAAACAGGGGAGCCCAAGAGAGTGATAGTAGTGTTCCATTAGCAGCAACAGCATAGTGCCCAAGTATGAAAGGGCTCTATGTTGATGGTGCAAATGGGGGCAAAGGAGGTGGCACATGGGTCATGCAGTGAGGGCTGCTGGTGCACAGGGGGACCAGGCAGCTGCCTAGATGGGCACATAGGAGCATAAGACTACAAAATATGCCACTATCCTGTGTCCAACAGTGCACTATCTAGGTCACAAGTACCTAGCGGTTTCCCCAAAAGACACACAGATCCCCAGTAACTGTAATGGGGCAAGCAGTGCATAGCTAAGATCCTGTTTAGCAATGGTTTATGGACCGTTACCCAGGAACCCGTCCAAACCTTTTTAAACTCAGATACACTGACAGCTTTTACCACATCCTCCGGTAATGTATTGTAGGGTTTGATTATGTGTTGACTGAAAAAATATTTTCACCTAGAAGACCCAAATGGGTTACACTGTAGCCACATTGCAGGTCCCCTAGCCTGTCCACAGTCTGATGGCATAAAAAAGTGACCTACGTTTACCTGTTCCACTCCGGTCAATAATCTATAGACCTCTATTATATCTCCCCTCAGCCGTCTCTTCCCCAGGTTGATGAGCCCCAACCTTTTTAGCGTCTCCACAAAGGGGTATTCTGTCATCCACAGAACCATCTGTGATGTTCGTCATGATCCCACAGTGAAAGCAGCAGCACATAGTCCTGCTACTGCTGCAGAAAGGCAATGTGCCACATGGGGCAGTCCAAGGGTCCTGGCACCCCAGGTGGAGATCCAGGCTGCCTCTCCCCCCTCCCCCACTGCCGCAGAACCCAGCTGTGGGGGAAGAGGCCAATAGTGTCAGATGCTGTAGCCCTCCAGGTAGCTGGAAAATGCAAGTGCCTGGGCAAATACTACAGTAGTGGCTGCCATCCTCCCCCCCTAGACGTATCGATGGCAGGCGGTGATGGGGCCTCTGCATGGGCAGCTGGTGGGGACCATGTGTGCCATCCATGTGTGCCCCTGTCCCCCCATCCGGCCTTTGTGCCTAAGGCACCCACCAAATTCTCATTCTTAACATGCTGGGATGGCAACCACCACCATTGACAGTGCATGGGCATGTCTGCATGGTAGGGTAGCATGGGAAATGGCACCAGCCTGCAGCAGACAGAAGCCTTGTCTTGGTCGTGTGCACCATGCACATTGCAGCATGTGCCAAAAGCCATCTGAAGGGAAGCATGTCAGCAACAGGAGCTATTATCCCCATAAAGCAGTACTGTGGTGCAACACACATAGTTGATGTGTATATGTGTGGAGGGTCACAGGTTCAGGTTTCTGCTGGGTTTTCTGTATTGCATCTTCCTGTGAACAAGGTTTAGTTAACAGTGTAAGTACAGCTCCAGCATGTGCAAGCCCCAAGGAGATGACCTGCAGGGGTAGAAACACCCACCAGTAGTACTGACAGGCTCCACTATCCACAGCTGGTTGGAGGCTAATAGCACACAGTAACAACGTGTGGTGAGGCCAAGGCACAGTAATAGTGCCTGCAAACAGAGCACATGAGCTGACATTGAAAATGGAGTGTCAAGCAGGAATGTCTACCATCTCCACTTTTGCACAGTGTGCCAATAAGAGTGTATGTGTGCATGTGTGAGAGTGTGTGTGTGTGTGTGTGTGTGTGTGTATGGCTCCCCTTTGTCCTGTGGCTTTCTGCACTGCACTTTGGCTCACATTGTCCAAGTTTTTCCCAGCCTGTTTGGAAAATGAGAATAAGGCAAGGCAGAGGATTGTGGGTATCACCTGAAACAGCGCAGATTGGCCTGGATGTGTCTGCCACAATGTTACGTCACTGGCTGAGATGCCATTGTGCCCATCTGCCACGTGCATTGCCTGGGTGGCCACTGTATGTCATGCTGAGATGGCACTCTCGCTATGACCAAAAGCGACCATGGCACGGCTATGTATCCACATAGAGCTATTATACTATCTGGCTCCAGTGATGTGGATGCATTCTCTGTCTGGGGATGCCAATCACTGAGCAAATGGCTGAGTGTCAATTCTGAGTATAGCAAGGCAGAGTGCTCGTAGTCACACTACGTGCATGCTGACCAGCAGACAAACTGTAGTTGGTTTGTACTTGGCTGACACGACCCAGTGAAGGGCAGCAAGGGCAATCTTGCTCAATGGTTGGGGCTGCAGTAGTTCATGGGTTATTCACTGGGGTTCTGGCAGGACAGTAGCTCCACACCAGTCTATACTCCCCCCACTGCAGTGGCTGTCCATGGTAGCAGCATATTGACACTGGCCACTAACTTCCACTGTTATTGGAGAGTTAGTGTCCAACATAGGCAGAACACAGGGACGAGGGATATTGTCACTATCACCTGCAGCATGAAGGAAACAAAGAGAAGGAAAGAAAAAAAAAAAGGCAGCCAATACCTGCCATACACTAGCAGTGATGTGGACCTTCAGCATAGCCAGCAGGAACCATCTCTAACAGTACAGTTTCAGTGGATCAGGTGCTGGGCACCCCTCCTTACCCTCTGAGTGACAGCTGAAACAGCTCTGCGGCATGGCTTGCTATTGTTATGTGCATGTAGCACACATAGCCAATGCATCTTACTGAGCAGTTATTTATTTATTTAACATTTCTTATATACCACCTTTCATGATATCAAGGTGGTTTACATTGAACAAACGGAAATTACATTGAACAGGGCATTATAACTTGGAGATAACTATTTTACAGGGAGCATGGGCAATGGAAGGTTAAATGGCTTGTCCAAGACCATAAGGAGCACCTGTGGGACTAGAAACCCAAGTCCTTCCAGCCCAGGGTTGCTGTCCTCTGGTGGGTATGCAACCCCTGACCTTCTAGCCTGTAGTACCTTGCCCCCAACCACTAGGCTACTCCCAACCACTAGGCTACTGACATGCTGTACCAGTGCATTGTCCATTGGTTCTTCAGTTGCAGACCACTGTTTTGGCAGGCGGTGATGGGGTCCCTGCCAAGGTAGATGGTTGGCGGGGCTGTGTGGCCATCCATGTATGTCTCTGCCCCCCACATCCGGACCTTGCACCCTAGGCACCCGCCAACCCTCATGTTGGATGGGCTGGGACTGCACACCACCAACACTGACAGCACACAGGCATGTCAGCATGGTGTGAGGGTGGTGGCAGAGGAGGCAGCGACACCCACCTTCAGCAGACCAAAACCATGTCCTGGTCCCATGCGCATTGCAACATGTGCCATGGTCTGTCTGATGGGAAGCATATCATCCCCGGGGACTGTTGCAGCTATATGGCAGCACTGTGGCTCAATGCACACATATATGTGTATATACCTGAATGGAGGGTCACAGGTTTAGTCCCAGATGTGGAGACCAAAGTGGCAGGCAGGAATGTCAACCATCCCCAGTTTTGCACAGCGCGGTGATATGAGTATGTGTGTGTATGTGTATCTCTCCATTGTTTTGTGGCCTTCTACACTTCACTGAGCCTTGCATTGCCTGAACTGTTTCCAGTGTTAGTCTGCAAATATGCATGATGAGGAGCAAAGTATTGTGGGTATGGCCTGAAATAGGGCGGATTAGCCAGGATGTGTCTGCATCAGAGATAGGGTAAATGGCTGAGACGTCATAGTGCCTGTCTACCACATGCATGGGCTGGGTGGTCACAGCAAGTCATGCTGGAAGGGTACTCTTATTCTCACCAAGTAGTGACCATGGCATGGCTATGTAGCCACATAGTGCTATTATAGTGGCTGGTTCCAGTGATGTGAGTGCACTTCCTGTTATTGGGGCCTGATCACCGAACCAATTGCTGGGTACACATGGTCACTCTGTGCACATGCAATTTGTGCTAGCTAGCGGACTGTCTGCAGTTGGTATGTGTATGGCTAGAAAATCTAGTAGTGGGCAGGTGCAGTCTGACCGCCCTTGTTGTGGGTGATAGTTAGATCTAGGGAGTTGGGACAGACAGCGTTTCATGCCTTCTCCTTGTGGTAATAGTAGGGCTAACAGGACTCTATTAACAGACCCATGCTAACAGGACTCTATTAACAGCCCCATGCAGTAGTTGGCCTCATCAGTTTAACACTGAGTATTGACATGCACTGCTCTAGGGGTCCCTGTACAACAGGGGCAGGACACAGTGCTAGATGTAACTGAAACACACTACAGGCAATATCTGTCACACACTGACAGTGATGTGGATCTGCAGCACAGCCAGCAGAGACCATCTCTAACAGTGCAGGGTCTGTGGACCAGGTGCTGGGCACCCATCCTCACCCTCAGAGTGACCGTAGAAACTGCTCGGCAGCACAGTTTGTAGCTGCTCTGTGCTTGAATCACACACACTGTCAGTGCATCTTATGGAACTGAGATGATGGATCTGTGCATTCTCCATTTGGTGGGCAGCTGCAGACTGCTGTTTTGCATGTACACTGCATCATGGGTACTAGAGGGGCTAACCTATACTGGCACACACAGCAGACATTTATTTTCTTAGGCAGTGATCTGCAATCTCTTTGTATCAGCCATTGCAGAGAAGTGTGGAGATGTAGCCTACTGATTAGTGCAATGCATCTGTAAGCAGGGGACAGGGGTTTGGTTTCTACTTGATCCTTTTGTGACTGTGTGCTACTCAGAGCATGTCCATTCCTGTAACAGTCAGGGCTTTGCACATCAGTACTGCCAGCCCATACTACCCTCTCCTCAGCCGCCATCCTTCTTTCAGCCCATCTATCTGCCTCTGTCGGCGGTGTACAGTCATGTTTTCTTGTGCAAGCTGCTACACCATGACCTAAACTAATACTCTTTTCCACATTTTGGCACTTTACGTTCAACTCTCCTGTACCTGATCTTCACATCACCACTACTACTCTGTCCTCCTGTTGCTGCAAACATCCCACCGCTTCTGACTTCGCTGGGGGACACATCTTCCCATCCGATGCCACACACTGATATTGCAGCACTTTACATTGGCTCTGCCCTGTGTATCAGTACAGCTGCCTCCCACATGCTCATCCACTTTACTGGCTGCCACGTAGGGTGCCCACCTATATGGCAGGTCAATCAGCTCCCAACTGTCCTTCCTTCCATCACCTTTATATTGACTTTCCTTGGTGCTCTATCCAGCATTTGAATTACAGACATTTTTGTGCCTTAAGGTACATGCTTGTCACCTTAACGTGCGATGTCCTGTTCATGTTCATTAATTGGCCAAGGCGCCCTGTTAATGTCCGTTAAACGGCCCCTTGGGATACTTTAAGCCAGAGCACCCCCTACCCGCCCAATGCCTTTTAAGGATTAATGCCCTTTATTACTGCTGTTAACCCCTGTTACCTTAACATGCTTTAGTAAACATATTCCATGGTGGTGGCAGCATCATGCTGTGGGGATGTTTTTCTTCATCAGGGACAAGAGAATTGGTCAGGATTGAAGGAACAATCGATGGCATTAAATACGGGGCACTTCTTGAGGAAAACCTGTTTCAGTCTACCAGAGATTTGAGACCAGGATGAAGGTTCACCTTCCAGCAGGACAATGACCTTAAACATACTGCTAAAGCTACACTGGAGTGGTTTAAAAGGAAACATTTAAATGTCTTGGAATGGCATAGTCAAAGCCCAGACTTCAATCCAATTGAGAATCTGTGGCATGACTTGAAGATTGCTGTACACCAACGCAACCCATCTAAGTTGAGGGAGCTGCAGCAGTTTTGCCTGGAAGAATGGGTGAAAATCCCAGTGGCTAGATGTGCTAAGCTAATAGAGACATACCCCAAGAGACACAGCTGTAATTGCAGCAAAAGATGGCTCTACAAAGTATTGACTTTGGGGCGGGGAGTGGGGGTGGGGGGAAGTGGGGAATACTTATGCATACTCCTGATTTCTGTTTTTATTTTGTCTTGTTTGTGTCACAATAATGGATATATTGCACCTTCAAAGTGGTAGGCATTTTTTGTAAATCACATGATGCTAACCCCCAAATCTCCATTTTAATTCCAGGTTGTAATGCAACAAAACAGGACAAACACAGAGAGGATGAATACTTTCACAAGGCACTGTATGTCATAAAATAGTAGAAATACTGGGGATACACAATGAAGGTAACTCATTTAAGACTAAAAAGAAAATATTTTTTCATTCAACGCATAAACAAACTCTGGAATTTGTTATCAGAGGATGTAGTAAAAGCTATTAGTGTAGCTGGGTTTAAAAAAGGTTTGGACATGTTCCTGGAGCAACTGTCCATAAATCATTATTAAAGAGGACCCAGGAAATCCACTGCTTGCCCTGGGACAAGCATTGTGGAACCTGTGTGCCTTTTTGGGAACCTGCTAGGTACCTGTGACCTGGATTGACCACTGTTGGAATCAAGATAGTGGGCTTGATGGACCTTCTCTGACTCAGTATGACATTTCTTATGTTATGTTTTTATGTTCTTAAAAGAAATATTTAAAATTTTGGAAGGATATTACATGCAGGCTACAGAATATGGGGGCAGTACTTGTTCACTGATGCTTTTTATTTTGTTCTGGATCAGGGTAGGGGAAGAATGAAGGTAATTCTACGTTTATTATAGAATGGAGATGGAGAGGGATTGAATGACATGTTTTAAAGGATGTTTGTTACAATTATCTTATTGTAATCCAACTTATACAGCTTTTCTCAGGCTTTTCTGAATATACTGTAAATGCCTTGTTAAATTAAGTTAAAATGAACCCGGTAAGCACTAGCCCATTATTAGCTCCAGCAGTAATATTTATTACATACAATTATGGTATATTTAATATACAGTAACTAGATTTCCACAAAACAAATTCCATTAAGAATAATACCTAGATGTCCATGATATCTTTAGCTGTTAGGTGCATTAAAACCATAAACTCTCATAGCGTCACTCCTGATTGCATGTAGCCGTCTCCTTGTACATCCAACAAGCACGTGGAGGGTAATTTCATAATTTAGGCACCTAATTTATGTCAAAAACACATTAAGTTAAAATGTGATCACTTATACAAGCTCTAGAGCTAATGCAAATGCCTATGACTAGATTTCTAAAGAATACACGACAATTAAAGTATTTTATAATTTACTCATGTAACTTTGCACCCCACCCATGCTCTGCCAAAACGCTTTCCCGCTGCACACCCACAGTGAACGTATATACCATTATGTTTACACATGTACCTGCAAAATGGGGCACAGCACGGGTGTCCTCAGTTATGCATGAAAATGATCTTTGCAGTTTTCCAGGTCATGCCATATCTCAGTAAGTGGATCCAACCTTTCAACCATCATGGTGTGGCTTTCTTCAGGGTGATATTAGCCGCAGACGCCTAAGAGAAGAGTATGCATGTAAATGACTAAAATACCCCTATTTACAGGGCCAGCACTATCCAGTAAATGGTCTAAGCATGGCAGGGGGCACTGATCTGCAGGGGGTGTTGTTGCTAGCCACTCTTCCCCTCAAGCAAGAAGACAAGTGCCACTGGAGAAGCAGAGCCTGCACACAGAACCATCAAAGGCTATGCAAGGCTGCGATCACTGCCTTAAACAACCTCTTCTCACGGGTCACGCTACTCCTGCGAGCAGGCTTTGCCCTGTCTCCGCTGTGATTGCTGCCAGATTCAGTCCTCAATGACCTTAAACTGCTGAGGGCTGAGCCTGGCAGCCGAGCCTGCTGTGGAAGTAGCATGTCCCATAGGCAGAGGCCCTTTAAGACGGCAATCGTGGCAGAGAGAGGACCGAGCCTGCCACAGGAGTAGCATGTCCCATGGACAGAGGCTCTTTAAGGTTTAGAGATCCTCTGCCCGTGGGACATACTACTCCCATGGGCAGTCTCAGCTCTCTCTCTGCTGCAAGGTGAGAGGGAAGTAGATAGGGAGGACATTGGTAGGTGGAGGAGATATACTGGACACCGGGAGACAGACTAGAAATGCTGAATGCATGGGGGAGTGAATATGGAGGCAGAGGGGACACACTAGAGTTGGGGGGGGGGTAGGGAGATGTAGAGATATAGTGGGCATGGGAAGGGGACATAGGAAGAATGGACATAGGGATAAGCAAGAAGCGGAGATATAGTGGTGATGCTGGATATGGGTTATAGGAGACTATAGGAAGATCTTGGGCATGGGGGGCAGAGAGAGACAGAGGAGAGATGCTAGACACAGGGGTAATAAGTGGAAGAGGAAATGCATGACATGGGGGTAATAGGGAGAGAGAGGGGAGATGATGGAAAGAGATGGAGAGATGCTTGACATAGTAGTAATAAGGGATGGTATCAATACTAAAAAACCTCTGCACTGCAACTCGAAAGTATACTATGTATCTTCCTTAAGACTTGATACAATACTTATATTCAGGTAACATTTTCAATATCAGTTTCAGACGACTGCTTTCAGTAGTAACTTAGTAGCATAAGGTCTCAGTAAATTCGGGCTGCCATTTGACTAACTATTTATCATCCAATGGACTCAATGCCCTTTTAACATTAACAACCTTTTATTCTTTAACTGCTACTATAATCAAGGTTAAAGATATAATAAGGGATGGTATGGTATGGTATGAAGATGGGGAGATGCTGAATTCAGGGGAATAGGAAGGGAGAGACATGGAAGGATAGGGAGAGAGAGAGAAGAGATACTGGAAAAGGGGGAAGACAGAGAAAGAGGAGAGAGAATGAGAGAGAAAGAGGGAGAGAAAGAGAGAGGGGGAGAGACTAAGTGAGTGAGGCTGGGGTATAACGAACTATGAAAAAAGAGGTGGGGAATAGGAGGTCTGGGGTGAGGGTTGAAAAGTGGTTGGTAGATGGTGTAGCAAAAAAGGGGATTGAGGACTGGATAGCAAGAAAGAGTAGTGAAATCTGAATGGACAGAAAGAGAGAAAAATAAATGGAAGAAAGCTGAAGGAAAAAGATCAATATCTAAGATGGAATGAAGTGAAGAAAACAAAAGATGTGACAAGAAATGGCAGATAGACTATAGATCATAGAAAAAGAGCTAAGAGAAGATAGAGGAAAGCCAAAATCTCAGATTGGGACCAGCATGATCAGAGAATAAAATGGTCAGACAACAATGTAGAAAAAATAAATTTATGGGGGGCGGAGCCTGATGTCCAGCGGGATGGTCGCATAACGCTGAGGCTCCCGAGAGGCCTACTCAGAATCCTGAACTAACACCTCACTAACTTAGAACTTCTACTCTGATCTTGCCGGGACACATTGGTGAGATGGCGGGGACCAAACCAACGCGCCTGGAATTTGGATCTCCAGCGGCTTCTCACGGCAAACGCTCCAAAACTGAACCTCCTTCCCCGCAGAAGGGGCCGGCCTTGTGCGAGGGCCCCGAAATGCAGCAGGAAATCCTCGTAGAGATTAGAGGGGTCAAAAACCTTGTGCAGGCAAACGGTGAAGCACTCCGAGCGCTGCGGGAAGATTTTGGTGTGCTGCAAAGCAAGCTAGAAGGGCTTTCTTCGCGTCAGGACAAAATGGAGAGCATATTGGACTCCCATGCGGCCCGGTTGTCCAAACTCGACAAAGTTGAACGACAGGTGCGGGCCTTGCAGAAAGAGGTGGAAGATGGCAATAATAGAGCGCGTCGCAACAACATACGACTCGTGGGCATACCGGAGGGAGCGGAATCGGGAGACATGAAAGAGTTTTTATGCAAAATCCTCCCTTCCCTGCTCCAAATCACCTTTACCAAAGATTTGGAGATTGATCGCGCTCATCGTGTACCCGCCAACATAACGCTCAACAGGAAGACCCCGCGGCCTATCATTTTTCGACTATTGAGATATCAACACGTGGAGCAAATCCTAAGTGCCTCTCGGGCAAAGGGCCATATGGAGTTTGAGAGCCACAAGATCTCCTTCTATCCCGACTTGGCTAAACCCACGGTCGACCGCCGAAAGCGCTTTCTGGAATTCCGGCCGAGGCTTCAACAACTACAAGCACGCTATGGCCTGATGTACCCGGCCAAGCTCCGAGTCACGCTTCACAATCAGACAAGAACATTTGAGGACCCTGATCTACTAGCGGAGTTTTTGGATTCCAAAGAAGCCGACTTGATGCGCTGACTTCCAGAATATTCCTGCAAGTCTCCTCATTTCCGCTATATCTGCCATATTGGATCTGCCGCAGCCTGGCAAAGAGTCTGGCGTGGGCAGTCTGTGGCCTTACTCTTGATGGTATCTGTGACCCGACGTCCTCTACCCACAGCAGCCTTGATGAGTATCAGAGACAGTGTTATCATGGACTCTGGTGTTTCTTTTCTTTTTTTACATGTCTTTCTATTTCCTCTCTAGGGCCTCCTCCCGCAGACTTATGGTCGCCATATTCTTTGGGGGTTTTGCTTCTTCTCTAAGAAACGTTGGTACATACTTTTCAATATGGGGTGTATTAGCCAGAATACTCGGTGATCATGATATTGTTGTACAGATTCTGCTTATGTTATATGTTATCAGGCACCCTTACCTAAAATGTCTATTACCGATTGATGGCACCATGTAAGATTTTCTCATTGAACGTAAAAGGAATCAATAATCCGATAAAACGGAAGAAAATCCTAAGCTACCTCAGTCAGGAAGCAGCGGATCTGATTTTTCTCCAAGAAACGCATTTAAATTCGAAGGAAACGCTTAAACTCAATATTAAACCTTACATGGTGGCCGCCTATTCCCCAGCCGTTTCTAAGAAATGTGGGGTTGCCATACTGGTTAGGAAATCTTTGCATGCTACTGTTATTGCGACTAGCTCAGATACAGAAGGTAGATGGTCTAGAGTTCACCTCAAGATAGGTAGCCTTGAAGTTACATGTATATGCCTTTACGCTCCTAACGTTGATGACCCTGCCTTTTTTGCTACCATTGCTCAGGTTGCGCAGGCTTCTGCTAATACTTCATTGATCATTGGGGGGGATTTCAATCTAGTCCTTGATCCCCTGATTGACAAACAGCCGCCTAGGACGAGTGGTCCCCCCAAGAGTCATGCCACGCTTACCTCCCTGATTAAGGATCTTGCTTTAGTTGATCTATGGAGGCTACTCCACCCCAATGAGCTTGACTTCACCTTCTTCTCCTTTCCTCATAAATCTCAGTCTCGCATAGACTTCTTTCTAATCTCAAAACTGCTAGTTCCTCAGGTGGACACTGCAAAGATTCACTCCCAACATATCTCAGATCATGCTGCCATTTCCTTTCAATTAAACCCTACTGTATCCCAGGGAAACTCGGGAGCCTGGTTCTTTGATAGGGCCCTGTTAACTCAGCCAGAGTTCCAGTCAGAAATTCGAGTAGCCATACAGGATTACTTCCATTTTAATTTACCCCAAGATACTGCGAATTGGGCTTGGTGGGAGGGCTTCAAAGCGGCCATTCGGGCAACGATCACTAGCTATCAAATCCGCCTGCGGAAACAACGTAAACAGCAGCTGCTCATACTAGACCAACAAATAAAGGCAGGCGAACGAGTTCTAACTTCACGCACTGACCCATGTGTATTGATTCGCTTACAGCGTCTCCGTTTTCAATATAATTCAATCCTCTCAATTGCAGCTTCTAAGAGTATTGAGCTTCAGCGAGGGACATATTATCGTGAAAATAACCGAGCCGGTCGACTCTTAGCCAATGCCTTGAAAGGTCAAAAAGAAGCCAAACGCGTTGCGGCCCTTCGAGCTCCACAGGGAGGGGGCATAGTGACCACAGACTCCGACATTGTAGAGCTCTTTCGGGATTTCTATACCCGCCTATATCAATCTGAATGTGAGTTCTCGTCAGAGACATTCGAGCGATTGCTTTCGGGCATTCAGCGGCCGACCCTCTCTGAAGATGATAGGGATGCGATGGATGAACCCTTCTCTACATCAGAGATCCAATCTGCCCTAAAACGAACAGCCTCGGGCCGTGCCGCAGGGCCCGATGGTCTCCTGACCGAATTCTACAGAACGTTCAGTGCAGATTTAGTTCCCTATTTAAAACTCTATTTTACTGCCCTTGCGGTAGATACATCCTCTTTGGGATCCTTTTCTGCAGCTAATGTGGTTGTATTTGAGAAAGAAGGCAGAGACCCGCTACTGACCGCCAACTATCGTCCAATCTCCCTACTTAATGCCGACTATAAGATCTTCGCAACGATCTTGGCCACCCGGCTATCTGACATGATGGCTACCCTGATTCACCCCGACCAATGCGGTTTTATACCCGGCAGATCAACTGCTGACAATGCTCGGACCTTGTGCCATGTGCTCTCTAGTGCTGCCAATCTCGACCATCCATGGGTGGGTCTTTCCCTGGATGCCGAAAAAGCCTTTGATCGTCTAGAATGGCCCTTCTTATTTGCAGTTCTCCGATGGTATGGCTTTGGAGAGGGCTTCCTCCGATATCTCCAAGTCATGTATACTCAACCCATCGCCAGTATTTGTGTAAACGCCATCAAATCTCAGCCATTTAACCTCCAAAGAGGCACGCGTCAAGGTTGCCCCCTATCACCAATGCTGTTTGATCTCGCTCTTGAACCCCTAGCCCTCCTTATTAGACAGTCTGCACGCATTCGAGGTGTCCCCTTTAGTCATAGGGAGATTAAACTCTCTGCATATGCAGATGACCTTATGCTCTTCGTATCCCTCGATTCGGTTCCAGCTGTCTTGGATCTGATTGACGGATACTCACAATTATCGGGCTATAAAATTAACTGGACCAAATCTGTAGCATTCCCACTGAACCGCTGGGTGCATGAGGCTGACATGCAGGCCTTTCCCTTCCTTTGGCAATCCCGCATGGTGAAGTATCTCGGGGTCCATTACTGTTCTCCTTTAGAAGACACTATCAGTTTTAATGCCAAAGAGGTAGTCTCCAAAGTCCGTGAACTCACAAATCGTTGGACTCCCTTATCTCTCACATGGTGGGGCCGCTTAGAAACTGTGAAAATGATGATAGTCCCCAAAGTGAACTACATTTTAGAAATGCTGCCATGCTTACTTCCGTTACATACTTATAAAGATATTGAGGGCCTTCTCGTCCGTTATCTCTGGCAGGGCAAGCCACCAAGGATAGCTAAACATAAACTGCAGTCTGTAAAGGAACGAGGGGGTACCAGATTTCCTGATTTTCTTAGATATCATCAAGCCTTTCTACTTAAGCAAGGTGCCCGATGGCTAGATGCCTCAACAGACAGCAGACCAGTTTGGCTTGACATAGAAGAGGAGCTTAGTAGCCCAATTCCGTTGACCCATCTCCCCGGTATGTCCTATCAAGTAGACACCCGCCATCCACCAATGATTGTCGATACTCTTGCGGCCTTTAACACTCTCATTCTATCCCTGGGCCCGAACGTATGTCCTCAGGACGGGCTCCCGCTATGGAATAACCCCAGAATTCAAATCCTAAATAGAACAATAGCCTGGAAACCCTGGTACTCCAGGGGGATCTGGACACCCCAACAGCTTTTCTCTGCAGCTCGTTGGAAAACCTTTTCTGATTTACAAAAGGAATTTGCGTTACCAGCGAAATACTACTTTCAATTGATGCAGCTTCAACACTGCCTTAAAAGTGCTCGAATCCTGCCGCCCTCTGCCCCTACTGAGGATGGGCTATTAGAGATAGTTCACTCCATTAGTAGTACACATGGGGTAGCCTCTAACTTTTATAAAATAATATGTCAGGGTACAGGCACGGACACTTTTAGAGCCCAACAAGCCTGGGAGCGCGAACTGCAAACCACTTTAACCCCTGTGCAATGGAGCGTTTTCTGGAGTAAAGTAGTGCGGGTCTCCCGGTCTGCCTCTGTTACCCAAACTCTCTTCTTCTTTGCACACAGATGCTTTTATACCCCAGAAAAAATTGCCAAATGGATCCCAAATGCTAGGGACCTGTGTTGGTCTTGCCATACTGCTGTGGGAACCTTCGCTCATGTTATTTATGAATGTCCTCAACTACAGGTCTATTGGGGGCGGGTCTGGGGTCGTATTCAATCTATCTTACACTTTCATGAACCTCTCTCTTGGAAGGTCGTGGGACTCCGCTCTGTGGCGGAGGTCCCCTCTCTTCCTAAGAAGGGTCGCTTCCTCCTTGATTTCATGCTGGGTATAGCCATATGCTTAATCTCGAGGAATTGGAAGGATAGCTCTCGACTTACTGTCAATGAATGGTGGAACCTCGTCTGCTTATATAGTAAATATGAGCAGATACCTCGGAGAGCTATTCCCCATGTCCAAACTCACTCTCGCTTGTCTAAATGGCAGATGCTTAATGATTATGTACAATCTGCTCATTGCTCCAACATGCCTGTATAATGCGCACTCATCATGTTTTAGATCACCGTTAGGTTTTGTACCACAATAATGTAAGTACACGCCCGCTTCGGGAATGCTTAGTGTTCTAGAGAAGAAGCAGGGGGGAGGGGGTGGTAGGGGTTTATTTTGGTGTATGTATTACACGTTCTGTATCTGTCTTTTGCTGTATGTCTTCCTTTTCCTTTGTTGTTATAAAACGAAAATAAAGAATTTAAAAAAAAAGAAAAAATAAATTTATTTTCAGTTTAGTGATCGGACTTTGCTCTATCTTTATATTTTATGCAGTACAGGGAAATGGATCTCTTTCTATTTCACTGGTGTTGCATTATGCAGAATCTGGCTTCTCGGGGTTGCAATTTAATTTTTATCTACATATTTTTATTTTTAGGTTGTGATCACTTATTCTGTACTTGATGAGGATCTGTGTTCTGAGTGTGTGATCAAGGCCAGGTGTTCTGTTGACATGTAGTTTTTACATAGGGATCTGTACTGTAGTAATCTGAATTGTTCAGCTTTTCAAATACAGTCAAACCTCTATTTTCGTATGCCCTAGTTTTAGTGCAATTCGGTTTTCGTTGACTTTTTTCGTCAAGATTTTGTCCCAGTTTTTGTACATTGTCTCGGTTTTCGTACAGTTGAAAATGGACCACCATCTTGTGGCTAGAAGTGGGATTTTCTTTATTTTGATTCTCTTGCTGATTGACTGTCTTCCATATGCCAACAAGAGTCTTTAATAAAGGTAAAAGTGATGTTAAATGTTCATTTATCCATTTCATTAGTCATTTATATTTATTTCTCATTGTTTTCTGTATGTAAAAATATAGTTACTATCTATAAAATGTATTTTTTGTTAATATTTTGGGTGTCTGGAACAGATTAATTGGATTTACATTATTTCTTATGGGAAATATTGCTTCAGTTTTCATACATTCGGTTTTAGTCAGACTTTTTGAACGGATTAATCACGAAAACCGAGGTTCCATTGTAGGTGTTTGGATGTTCCAGGACCCGCTGCTGTTTTTTGGGTAGGCTTCTAATGTGAGTTTTGGAAGTTGGTGCCGGTATGGTATGATATGGTATGGTTGATTTGTTGTATAGATCCTCAGTGACTTTTGTAGGGTTTTGTATTAGTTCATAATCTGCCTGGTACTGGAGAATGTTTATATTGTTGTTAGTGAGGTGACAAGAATCAGATTTTTTTTTTTAATATTGAGTTCTGTGGGTAAATATCCTAGTTCTGCTCTGCACCCATCAAGGGAGGGGGTTCTGTGGATGCAGAATATATGTTCAAATTAAACATGCACGAACCATAATGCAGTTTATTACAACAAAATAAAATGTTATAATTTTATAATTTGGTATTATAAATTGTACCGTGGTTCTCGCTTTTTCTTTTAGTTCCTTGGTGTGTGAACATCTTGCATTTTGCTTATTTTTTGCAGAATATTTATTTCCATTAACACCATGCTGGTCCAGTGCGCAATTAGATGGGGAAGTGTTGTGTTGAGGTCACAAAGCCCTTTTTGTTTTTCTGAGGATGGGAAGTGCTGTGTAGGGGCCACTGAGACTCTCTTGTTTTTGTGAAGGTGGAAAATGCTGTGTTGGGGCCAACAAGTCCCTCTTGTTTTTGTGGAAGTGAGAACTGCTGCCTTGGTGCTGTTGAGCTTCTCTTGTTGTTTGGCACATTTAGCCACATGTTTCCTAAGCTCTGTGCTGGTAACATATGTGTGAGTCACATTACCGGCATGGGATCATAGGTTAACTTCAGGAAGATAGTTTCATCTCCCTGCAGTTACCACACTTTAGCATGGCAAAATGGCTGAAGGAGCAACTAAGGCCACCCATTGACATGGCATTAGTTACACTGACGCTACTTGCATTGAGCCAGATGCTTGTGTGTGAGAGTTCTTTCTCTTGACTCTGCAGGAAAGTATAAATTTGGGACACAAATCCTGAAAACCTAAGAGTAACTTGTTCCCTGGTCCAGCTGGAAACTGGCCATACTATTTTTGCTTTTCTGTCACTGTAGCTTCACTTCCTACTGCCAGTAAATTGTCTGCATGTCTGCCAGTAGGACGTGAAGTCAGAGTGAGAGAAAGCTTGATCAAGAAATGAAAACACACCCTGTAATCCCGCAAGGGGAAAGCATGGATTTATATTGGTTTGTCATTGAAACCTGGTTAACACATGTGCTTTAAATCAGCAATATATTAATGTTGTCACTATATTGTGACTATTCTTTGCATCAACATTATACCAGTTTTGCTTATAGTTTCTAGATGTACATTGACTGTATGGTTATCATGTTTTTGATTCCTATATTGTGTGCAAAATCTTTCTCCTGCATATTATTTAATGAGTAAAATATTTTTTGAGCTGTTCATACAGCTGAGTGTTTTTCTTTTGATCCATTTCTAAAATTTATCATGCTCTTAGACTTTCACAACCTGTTCATATGATGCTAAGTATTTACTGCTCAGTAGTTATTTTTATTCTGGCTATGCATTTGCCTCTTCAATGCAATTTTCTTTCAACATAGGGACTTGAAGGAGAAATATTAGCATCATATGAAGAGTTCATAAAGGAATTTGGGGGATCAGGGGGGTTGGGGTGTAGCCAGTATTAATAATAATGAGAGAGGGGGTGCTGATCTATAGGTTGCAGAGGGCGCCAGAGACCCTAGCACTGGCCCTGCCTATTTGCATGCATTCCTGTCACCTAAATCTAGGTGGCCCCCTTATAAAATTATCCCCAGAATACACTGATGAAAATAGCCAAATAACTTCAGCATTAGTGAGCCCTGTTGGGGTGTTGGGCTAAACTACCCAAGTAAATTACACTTAGCTGGCTTACTGAAAGCTACCTCCATATTTGAAATCATTTTATAAGCAGAACCTCATTCATTAGTATTCAAGAATGCAAATGCTATAGCATAATCAACTTCAGTTCCTTGCTAAACTTTTTCTTTTCCCTGCAGAAGTTGTTGTTGACTTACAGTCCATATTTTCATTTCAGCAGAGCAGAGTGGGAGAAAAAAGCAAGGTCTAAGCAGATGGTTGCCATAAGTTACAGAGTGAAATTAAGAACTGGTGTGCGAGCATATGCAACCAAGTATAGTTTGAAACATTCCTGCATACAGTATGTGCTAGAATATAAATAAAGCATGGAAAAGAGCATTTTTAAAGCATAGCAATAGTATCTGGATATACTTTGATCGTAAAATGCATAGTACTGCGCTATCATGCAGGAGCACAATAACACAAGGGTACATCTGTAACTATAGTTCTCTTATAATCTCAGGTATTATTCTGCAGATAGTTATACATCGTGCCTTAATCTTAACTCACAACAAGATGTATCATCATGGTTGTGGTGCAGATTAAACCAATTGCATCCCGCTGCAGTGCCCCCCAAAGCCTGAACTGATGCATACAGCCAAGTTAAAGTAAGGATTAAAGAAGAAAGAATGGACTAGAGCCCTGAAAAGGCATGAAGCTTCCATTTATCTCCTTGGTGATGCAGTGGGCCATAAGGTGACCTAGCTGACCTGGGCACCACCCCAACAGCACAGGCAAGCCTGCCCTTGCACCAGAGGGGTAAAACCAGGACATCTAACTCCTCCTTTTAAGGGCTTTTATATTCTCTCCTTGAAAGCACAATATTCCCAGAATACAGATCTAATGAGGTCACATGCCATTCATCAGGTTGAGACATGTCCATTCCTTTTGGGGACACAGACTACAAGTCATCTTATTTATTTATTTAACAGTATTTTTTTCTATACAGCTTTATCCTACGGTCAAAGCAGTTTACATTGAAACAGAATAGTATACGTCAAAACAAGGAAATCAACTTGGAGATTATAGTTAACATTAACTTAAGTTAGTAAATCTAGGGTTAGGGGGGATGGAAGGGACTGAATATTTGATTGGTGGCTAGCTATGTAATATTGTCTGGGAAGAATTCTTTGAATATGTGAGTCTTTATGGCTTTTCTGAAGGTTGCTATGTCTTTTGTGGCCTGAGGTTTATCAGGGTCAGAGTTCCATAGAGATGAAGCAAAGAGAGAGAAGGCGCTTTTTGATGTAATGAAGCCAGTTTTAGTAAATATATCTTATAGGAAACTTGTCAAATAACCACGTAGGGAAATTAGTGGGGGACAGGGATGTGACAATCCTACTACGTGGAGAACATCAAACAATAGAGTAACACTCTTTAACAAAACCTTTGCTGCTCTTTCCATGTTTAGCAACTAAGGATCCTCAGTTTTCCCATGCCCTCTTAAATTTGGTTACAGTTTTAGCTGCCACCATCGACCCCGGGAGGGCATTCCATGCTTGCACGCTTTCCATGAAAAAAAAATTCTGGCTTTTTCATCAGTATACCTCCTCAGAGCTTCAGTAACCTCACACCAAATCAGGCAAAGTTAGTAGTCCAGGTTCCTCTGTTGCACTTGTCCTGTGTCCAACTTCTAGATGCTAAACCCCCTGTAAGGCAGGGCACAACAAGATACCTCCACTCTGTAATATTATGAATAATCATATAAGGTTCCCTGTAAGTAGGGACAAGGGATTGGTGCTAGAAAACTAAAAATAGTGTCCTCTCAGGGGAGGAGAAATAGTAAGAAACCCCAGAACAAAAATAGTACATGACAAGTTTTAATATTCTCTCATGGAGTTAGGTAAGTAAATAGTAGAAAGGTGGAAGAATCAAGTTGGTCAAAGTAGTGTGTAACTAAAGGAGGAAAATATTCACAATAATTAACCAAATTACCAAACTTTCTTATGTGACCACAGACATAACAGGAAAGCAGGTGAACATACTTGTTTTCATATTTGTTTCTTAGAAGGCCAAATTCCAATGCCCTTTATTTATATTCTAAAGGACAAACGTCCCTTCTGCAAATTGAGTGTTTTCTTAGCAACATCGTATAAGTACTGCATTTATGGCTAGCCTCCATTTACATGAAAAAAATTATTCAATGGTCCAGATTTTTTATAGTAAATTCCTTTGACCTTTTTCTTTCAGATAACCTATCCCAGCATCCAAGGACAGGGTAGAAGAATGTAAATCAGCTCCTAGAATGTTATAACCCAGGTAAGTAAAGGTTACCTTTTTTTATTAATATATATATATTTAAACTCCTGAGATATCCCAAAATGTCCACTCTAACAAACTGTTAATTGAGCTCAATTAAATGTGTATTATGTGCCTATTTTTGGAGAGATCTCAGTGGTTAACACCTTGAAAAGTATCCAGCATCTGAAGAGCAGATTACATAGTTACATAAAGTGGGATTCTAAAATGGCCATCTAAGAAGAATCTGGGACATCCAGAGCCCCATATCCAAAAATCTAGGGGAGTAGCAGCAGTGAAGGGAGGTATGTGTAAGTGACTCCTGACTCTGCCTTGAAAGATAAATGTACCAGAGCAAGATGGCGTCTGGCTGTTAGCTATGGCTCTCACCTCTCAACATGTGGCAGATTCCTCGGGATTCCCCGGCCTTAGATGGGAGGAGAAAGAGAAAGCCAAGGAGCCAGTCCCTGAGTTCAGCAGTTTCTATCCCGGGGAGTCAGAGAACGCTTGTCGAATGTGGTTTGAGCCTTGGAAGTGGCGGCAGCACCCCGGCGGAGTTGATAGCACTATCTGAATCGGTCTTGAATGGAGCATTTTTGAGCCCTGTTGAAAGAACTGCACCTCCGTGACTCAGAAGCATTTCCAGTCGAACTGGAGTGGCGGAGCTAGCGCAAGCCCTGGAGGATCCCCAGCAGCAGCAGCATCTCCTATTGTTCAGGGAGCTCTGTCATTGAATGCCGCTATTGTGGAGGGAAAGGTGGTATCTGAGGGAAGTATGCCTTATCTCCCAAGCCCTGGGAGGCTGAAGAAACCTGTAGTTGTTACAATGGAAGCCTTGTAGGAGGCATTGGCCTTGGTAAATTCTTCTCTGCAAATGTTAGCAGGTACTTTCTCCTTGGATTTAACTTTGGTGAAGGACTCATTGTCTGCGGTCTCTCAGGAGCAGATTCTGGAGAACTCAGTAGGGAGAAATAATTTAAGGTTTATCAATTTCCCCAAGTCTCCGTTGGTGCCACCTATTGAGATGGCCAGGAAATATCACTGGGAAATACTGAAGTTACTGGCGGACAATTTGCCACTGATTACTCTGGTGCAATATTTGTCTACAGGTTCCAGTGCCACTGCCACTGGAATGGAACAATCTCAAAACCAGATGGGCTGTTTTGATCTCACTGGTTCTTTGGAGAATTCCCTGGATGTTGTGACTGAATGGACGTCTTTGCTTGTTAGTTTTGCTATTGAGATTGACCATCATATTGTGTTAAAATTATTTTTCCGATATATGCAGGAGCTGTTTTTGGGGGCCAGGATTCAAATTTTTCCTGAGTTTTCAAGGGCTACCCAATCAAGGCGTAAATAATTATTGGTGTTAAAATCAAGGGGTATGTTTACAAAGCAATTGGACATCCATCCCCGCTATTCGTGGCTCAGAATGGCCCCTTTTTTGTTCCTAAAGCAAGTTGTGGTATCAGAAATGCACAATAGCAAATAGTCAGGACATCCAGGAGTTTATAAGACAATACAACTATTGAATAACTCTGTGCTGTGGCCAACCATAAGTGAAGTCAAAAAGTATGTTTCCTCCTGTACAGTCAGTGCTCAAGCTAAGTCCTCTCACTCCCAAATGTTTGGATTTCTTCAACTCCTTTCTGTGCCCTTATATTCTTTGTCCCATAGCTCAATGGATTTTATTGTGGATCTTATCCCATCCAAGGGTAATAGTTATCTGGGTTGTAGGAGACAGATTTAGCAAAATGGCCTATATCATTCCAATTAGTTCCCTCTCCATGGAATACATTTTTCACTTGCATGTTATACCTGAGTATATGTCTGATAGGAGCCCATTCATTTCCAAATTTTGGAGGGACTTCTGCAAACAATTAGAAGTAGCATTGTCTTTCTCTTTGGTATACCACCCTCGGTCCAATGATCAGACTGAGAGGACCAATCAGATTCTGGAAGAATTCCTGCACTGCTACATTTTTGATCACCAAGACAATTGTACTGAACTATTACCCCTGGGAAAATTTGCACATAATAATGCCTCCCAATCTTCTACTATTTCCATCCATTTTTCTCTGTATATGGGAGACATCCTGGAGCCGTCATGTGTACTCCTATCATCACAGACATACCAGCCAGGGCTGGCCCAACCACTAGTCAATCACCTAGAGTGGTATCTTCTGGGGATGGAAAGAACAAGGCATTCAAAGCTAAACAATAGATTTTGACATCGGGGGGGGGGGGGGGAGGCATAAGACTTAAGATTGCCTAGGGTGCCAACACCTTGAAGCAACTCTGGGGCCAGCTCTGATACCAGCAGTGAATCAACTTGTCAACTATACAAGGAGATTTGGCAATTCACCATCTCATCCTGTGCCTGTCCTCATATAAATAAAAGCAACTGGAAGACTACCATTGTCATGAAAGGTGATGGACAAGGTGTGGCTGTCCACCAAAAACATTTGCCTCTTCCAAATTTGGTCCAAAGTACATAGGCCTTTATGAGGTGCAAGATATACTGGGATCCATTTACCATGGTCTTGAAATTACCTCCTTCCCTGCATGTTCCTAATGTGTTTATCTGACATCTCTGATTAAGCCAGCACACAATTATGGGAAATGGAGGTTACCTCTAGTCCAGCCACTGTGAATGGAAATCCTGAATACGAGATCCAAACTGTTGTAGATTCTCAACACTCCTGGAGCAAACTACAGTATTTAGTGCACTGAAATACAGTTCTGGCGATGTCTATATAGACCACCGCACAGACATCCATATCGGGCATGTCCATATTTGTGAAATCACATCTTCACCTGGACGTGTCTACATTTTTTTAGACATTCTGGCTTAGATGTCCTAGAATGCACTTGGACGTCCCTTCTAAAATTTCTCTCTTTGGGTATTGAATTGTATTGGAATGCAAAACTGGAAAGCCACTATGTTCTATATTTCTATGTGTGAATGAACAGCCACTCGTGAAGATTTTTATTTTCTCATGTTTCTCTTCCAAGGTTCTGTAGCAGTGATACATGAAACAATTAGCATCTTTGCATTCATTATTTCTGAACTATAGTGCCTTTTTTCCTCAAAAGACTGGACAGAGGAACAAAAAAAGTGCACAAACTGATTGTGAAAAAGTTTCCATATTGACATGCTGGTTAATGCTGTGTATGATATAGAACAAAAATAGAAATCAGCTCAGATCAGCAGGAGTCATAAATCATTTATAACGATAATCTAAGATTAAGTCCAAACATCATTAAAGTATATAAATCCTTAATCTGTTTTGGCAAAAAAGAATCTATTCACATTTTTACTTTTTATCATAAATTACAGTTCTGTGGCACTGTGCAAATATTACCAAGCTGTAAGACAGCTGTGCTCCATTAAAATGTGTAATGGTCGCTGATTTCTTACAGCACATGGTCATCAGGCCGAATCTACAGCCAGTAATTAGGAAGATGAAATGTTTAATTGTGCCTTAATTTTGATAAAATTTATCTGTCACACGTCCCGTAGTCAAGCATCATGCTCACAAATCAATGTCAGCAGGCCCGAGCAGGAACTGAAGCACCAGACTCTTGTTCCACATAGACTCATCTGAATGCTAGGCTGCTTACTATGAACAGTCCAACTAAGGAAAGGAGTGAAAAAATCCTAGTGTGCACAGTTCATGTGACATACTGGATGTCTCACACTCTCTCTTCTTTCAGAAGGAAATGGCAAGGCAAATAGTGTATTAGTGCTTCCTCTCAAACCTCTTGCAAAGCAATATTTCCTTGGACTTTTTCACAGTTTATTTTTAAAATACACTCAGTGGGTACTTACTTCCTACTAGAATTTTAGTTTAAGGGATTCAGACCTTTTTTTGCCTTTTAAATAATTATCAGAGGCAATCTTAGTAGCCTACATCATTTAGAGGATAATTTCGTAACAGGGTAGCTATGTAAATTTGAAAAATGCATCTATTGCATGCCTGTTTTATAAATTGTAACTGAATCTGAGTACCAATAACAGCTAGGGAGAATATATAACAGCAAAACAGAGCAGCACCCTTAGCCCAAAAAATGCAGTTGTTCAGTAGGGACCTCAAATTTCATTAGAGAGCAGCTCAATCATTCTTGCTCTCTCCAAAATTTAATCAGCAGTTCGTGTCATTAAAATTCTATTCCATAATGTATCAGGTTTGATTCATATTATTCATATAATTAGAAAGTCCATTTAAGGATAGAAATAAATACTGAAAACCACTTATCTTTATTTCACATGATATCGTGTTTCGAAGACAAGCTTCTGCATCACAGAGTTTAATCCTCGATCCCATGTAAAAATTTCATAAATCCCTTTCACCAAGCAAATTCGTTGCTGTTACCATACTTTGCTTTATCCATTAGATCACATAACTCAAGCAGAGAATCGCATTAGTGACAGCTATTCAACTTCAAGGTTTGGACCCTTCAGGGCAATTGTATCAAGTTTAACTATCCAGGATTGTTCACAGTTGTTCAACCTGCATTCTCTGTCACCCCCCCCCCCCCCATCCCGCCACCATCACCAATTAAGTTCAGAATAATCAATCAGATGTCATTTTAAATCTTCAGTGCAATGATTGTAAGCAATCAAATGTTCCTCTAGAGATGCTGATAAATTCTTAGTGACAATCCAGCTCTGGTGTTCACTTAAACTCAACTTAATTTTACGTGTAGTCTGACCAACATATATTAAAGTGCATATGAATAATATGAATCAAGCTGATATATTATGGAATGGAATTTTTTGACATGAACCCATGATGAGATTTTAGAGAGAGCAAGAATGATTGAGCTGCTCCCTAATGAAACTGTATTTTTTGGGCTAAAGGTGCTGCTGTGTTTTGCTGTTTTATAAAGACAACATACAGATGTTATGTGCCTTCACAAAATAGGCTCCCAGAATAATTCCCGGTAGCACACAAATGCTCTGGCGTAAAGTTATCCCTGCTCCAGGACAGATGCAATTTTCTACGTACATTCTCTGTGCAATTGCATGCCTCTTTTATACAATATCCATGTATCTCACAGCTCCATGGCAGCTCAATCCAAATGTAGCTTCCAGAACACCTATGCATAATCCATGTAAAAGTACACAGGCTCTTGTCAGCACATGTATTTTGATGTGCATATATATCTACATGATTTTATAATAGCCATTTTCCGTATGTAAAACATGCTTAACCTTTGAGAAATACTTCATGACATTACCACTTTAGAATATAAGGTGTGCTTTACTTGATCAAACCAAACATAATAATTTAAGATATGCCATACTGAGACAGACCAAGTCTATCAAGCCCAGTATCCTGTTTCCAACGGTGGTCAATCCAGGTCACTAGTACCTGTCAGGTTCTCAAAAGGTAAGCAGATTCCATACTGCTTATCCCAGGAGTAAGCAGTTGATTCCTCCAGTTGATTTTATAATGATTTAAAAACGTTTCCTCCAGGAACTCATCCAAACCTCTTTTAAAACCAGCTACACTATTAGCTTTTACGCCCTACATCCTCAGGCAATGAATTCCAGAGTTTGATTGCACTTTGAATGAAAAATTATTTTCTACAGTTAATCTTAAATGTGCTACATTGTAGCTTCATTGTGTGTCCCCTTGTCTTTCTACTATTTGCAGGAATAAACAGACTACCTACTGTACATTTACCCATTCCACGCCACTCATTATTTTATAGACCCCTATCATCTTTCCCCTCAGCCACCTCTTTTCAAAGTTGTAGGATGCTGCCTCGCACTGAGAAGAGGATTTCAAGGTATTTTCTATGATGATGCCTAGAACCTTTTCCTCGTTGGCAATTCCTGATGTGGAACCCTGCATCGTGTGACTATAATTTAGCATTCGGCCTTCGATCATGGTCAGTACAGGTCACAGGCACCCAGCAAAATCCCAAGGAGTATATCCATTGTGTGGAGGGTAGATTTATAAAGTTGTTCCTAGTTAATGCATGTTTTCAAATGTGTATTTTATGTTTATTTTATAAAGTCAAGTACACACATACCTGACTTTATAAAATACTAGCATAACTGGCAGAGAACATGCCAGTAGTTAAAGTGTGATAACTTACACTAGCCTTAAGAGCTGGCATAAATTACCATGCTTACTTTTTACAACTATGTGCGTAAATGATAGTATTTTATAATCAACCCATGCTTCACGCAAACTCCACCCATGTGCACACTCACAGTGAAGGTACATGTAATGCAAACAATGTGCATGCTTTACTAGTAGTCTAGTATATTTAATAACAGGCCATTGATGTACGCAAGTGACTAAAATAGCAACATTTATGTGGCTTGATTTCAGGGTACACAGCATGCATAACTCTAGGTCTTTTAGCTATATATGTGTGTAAGTGGCCACTTGAGAACATAAGAGCATAAGATTTGCCATACTGGGACAAACCAATGGTAGATCAAGCCTAGTATTCATTTTCCAACAATGGCCAATCCAGGTCAAGAGTACCTGGCAAGATCCCAAAAGGTAGACCGATTCCATTTAGGGATGTGCATTTCTTTGAAAAAACATGGGAAATATTAAGTTTCATATCATTTTAATCTGAAATGCAACATTGAAGAATCCAGTTTTCCCCTCCCATTTCATCACCGGTCAGGCTGGCCTCAAACAGGTAAGCTTGGGGTTGGAAGGCAGGCATTTTATAGAAAAGCTATTGCATCTTCAGCCTGTCTTATCATTTATACGACTGTTAATTTTCCTTTCTATTTTCTGATTGACCTTGAAGCTTTATGGAAAATGCTAACTTGCATTGCTTTTTGTATTATTTTGTTCTCCACTTATTCTCTTGTACATTACACTACTGCTAACTTTCTTCTCTGCATCCTATGTCCCTTCTTTATTTGGCTTGTCTTTTTCTTCTCCTTCCCAACCTTACCCCTTCCTTCCTCTGACCCTTTCCCCCTCCTCTTCCCTTCCACTTGCCCTCCTTCTTTATTTCCTCTGCTTTGATTTCCTCCTCATTGTTCTCTGCTCTCAAGCGTTAACTTCTCCTCCCTCATATTCTCTCCTCTCCTTCTTCACTTTCTCAGCCTCATTCTCATTTCCATAATTCAAAAACCCCAAGTGTAAGTAGTACCTAGAAACCACTATAGCAACAAACTACCAAACAACTCCCTACCCCAAGAAATATGTATATGAATTAAAGAAACATCCATTTTTTAGAAACCATACGTGTATGAATAAAACTTAGCTTAGAACTCCGATGAAAGGTTTCATGATGTTCAATGCTAGCTTCAGCAACTCAAAGCACAACACAGTATCCAGTAAGTAAGGCGCGACGTGCACGTTTCGGGTATAGCTCCCTGTTTCAAGCGCATTCCACTTTCTTCTGTGTTTACCGCCAAAAGACGCCGAGTTTACACCGCTTGATATATTCTCCAGGAGGGATCTCCCTGTTGGCTATGACCAACCATCACTCACAACAGAGGTCCAATCCAGCAACAGGGACACCCCACAGTTCAGGGGAACCCTGCCGCATCATGGATGATGTCTAATACAGGCTCGCCCAATCAATTTCTTTATTCAATCCAGAAGGGGCCACTGTGTTCAATCTGAAAATCCAGGACTGCTCGCAACGCTGCAACACGGCAATACGATCACCCCCTCGAGGATCAAGGGGGATATGGTCTATTATCGTCCAATGCAATTGAGAGAACTCATGGTTATGTGATAAACAATGGTCAACTATTGGAGCTGACGACATCCTATTCCGGACCCGAGAAGCATGTTCGCTAAGACGAGTCTTAATCATTCTGGAGGTTCTACCCACATATACTAACAAACATGGGCACTGTAACAAATACACCGCATGTGTGGAGTTACAATCAGTGTTCCATTGAGCTTGAGCTTGATCGGCCCCCCTCACCTTCCTTACGGGAAGCCTGTCATACTAGCTGTGGGGAATGTCAATATTGCGAGTCAACACTAACTGGACATGAATGGATACACCCTGGTACAGGTCAAAGGTTTTTTCATAAATGGAACACTGATTGTAACTCCACACATGCGGTGTATTTGTTGCTATAGTCATTCTCATTTCCGCCATGCATCCTCCACCCTCCCTCACCTCCTTCTTCTTCTCCTTCTCTTATCCTCTGGTAACATCAGTCCTAATCCTGGCCCCCCCTTTGTCTCCCTCTCCATGCCACCACACTCTTATTAACATCCCTCTCCTCACCCCTTCTTCTCTTTCCTTCTCCTGTGATCTTTGGAATGTTCATTTGATTTCCAATAAACTTTCTTTCATACATGATCTCTTCATTTCCCAGGCTTTAAAGCTCTTGGTTCTAACCAAAACCTGGCACTATCCTGATGACACCGCCTCTGTCGCTGAACTCTCCCTTGGGGGCCTCCATTGCTCCCATACCTCTCATGCCACCAGCTGCGGTGGTGGGGTAGGTTTTTTACTCTCTCCCTCTTGTTTCATCCCTTCCTCCCATCTCAATCCCATTCTTTCCCCTCCTTTGAATTTAATTTCATTTGTCTGTTCTATCCCTTTCCTCTTCGCATTGCCATTATGTTTAGACCCCCTGACAAACCCATTTCCTCCACTTCCATTCTCGGTGCATTCCTTTTCTCCCTTTATACACAATTGTTTGGTTCCCTTATCTCATCCCATGGTTTTCAGTATCACTTCTATGTGGATGATTCTCAAATTTATATCTCTTCACGTGACCTTTCTCCTTCTCTCCAGGAGCATATTTCCACCTGCTTATTTGACAACGCTATCTGGATGTCTCAGCACCGTTTAAAATTGAACATGGCCAAAACTGAGCTTCTGTTTTTCTCCCCTAAACCATCCTTTATCCTTCCTCCTTTCTCCATCACTATTGATAACACTCCTATTTTTCCTGTTTCCTCTGCTCGTAATCTTGGGGTCGTCTTTGACTCCTTCCTGTCATTCTCATCTCATATCCAACAAACTGCTAAATCCTGTTATTTCTTTCTCTTCAATGTTAACAAGATTTGTCCTTTCTCTCTGCCTCTACTACTAAGGGGCTTGTTTACAAAGCCGCGGTAGCGATTTCCGATCATTATCGGAGCCGCGGCCCCATTGATAATGTTCGGAAACCGCTACCGCGGCTACCACGGCTTTGTAAACAAGCCCCTAAGACTCTCATTCATTCCCTTATTATCTCCTGGCTTGACTATTGCAATCTCCTCCTTGCTGGTCGCCCTCAATCTCATCTTTTCCCTCTACACTCCATTCAAAACTCCTCTGAGCAGTTAATTCTTTGCCAGTTACATTACTGCCATATTACTCCTAAAGTCCCTTCACTGGCTACTTATCAATTACTGCATTCTATACAAACTACTTATCTTGACACATAAATACATTCACTTTGCTGCTCCCCCTTATCTTTCCTTCTCACCATACCTCTCCCCATGATCTCCGTTCCTCTTCTATCTTCATTCTCTCTATGCTGTCCTCTTCTTCAGCTAACTCCAGGCTTCATTCTTTTGACCTCGTTGCTCTATTCTTAATCCCCTCCCTTTTGTTTCAACTCCTATTACCCTTATTTCTCTTAATCCTATCGTGTTATTTTGTCCTGTATGCCTGTCTTCTAGATTGTAAGCTCTTTGAGCAGGGACTGTCTTCTTTTGTGTCTGTACAGTGCGCATACATTTGGTAGTGCTTTATAAATGCTTAATAATACTAATAATTTAAGATCTTTAATTTTTAATTGTTCATCTCTGTCTGATGTTTACTTAAGGGTACCTTTTATTGTAGGCTCTTTATCAAGATGTCCTAACCTCCTTGTTCTAGCAGTATCCTTCAAAAATACATTATTCTGAACCTTGCACTCCTGGGTGACTTGGCCTCCCCCAATTTCAAGTTTAAAGCTGATCTATCACTTTTTTAAAGGTTAGTGTCAGCAGCCTGGTTCCATCCCAGTTAAGATGGAGCCTATCCTTCCAGAAAAGGCCCCTCTTCCCCAGAATGTTGCCCAGTTACTGACAAATCTAGTCTTCTTCCCTGCACCGTTATCTCATCTATGTGGAACAGGTGGAATTTCTGAGAATGCTACACTGGAAGTCCTATATTTCGTCTTTGTACCTAAAAGCCTAAATGTGATTTCCAGAACCTCTCTCCCACACTATCCTATGTTGCTGGTGCCCACATATATCAAGACATCCAGCTCACCCCAGCCCTGTCTAGAATCCTATAGGTGATACAGAAGGGCTGCCACCTTCATAACAGAAAGGCAAGTGACCAACCAGTCATTATGCCCACCAACTGCCCAGCTATCTACATGCCTAATGATTGAATCACTAACTAAAACAGCTCTCCTAACCCTTCCCTCCTGGGCAGAGGCCCCAGAAGGCATGCCTTTGGCATGAGAGGATATTGTATCTCCTGGAGGGTAAATCCTGGCTACAGCATCATTTTCTGCTACTCTGAGGTGAAACATTTCTTCCAGGTGACCCCTCTACTGCAGAGCAACACTGAGACTGCCAGTCTGGACTTTTCTACCATGTCTTTCTAGGTTTCCTCTATATATCTCTCTGCTTCAGCTCCTCCAAGTCTGCTATTCTAACCTCCAGAGACTGGACATTCTCTGAGAACCAGGAGCTCTTTGCATCAAGTGCACATATGACCTCTAATCAACTGGGAGACAATCATACATGTGGCACTCAACGCAGTCCATCTCGCTGCTGAACTGCTGTCTGCATCTTTGTATTAATGAGTTTAATTGTTTAGAGTTAAAGAAGTAGGGATTCCTAAAGGAATATAAAGGCCTTTGGATTATTTATTATATTTTATGCTGCTATTTTTGATTGCTTCCCAGTGAATGGCTAATTATCTCTTAAGGGTTAATTCTTTGTTGATAAAAATAGGCTGTGGTGTCAAAGTTCACTCTTTCTCTTAATTGGGATAACTTACTATAAATCATGGATATGCCTGGGGTGAATAGGAAAATTACTACCTGTCATTTTTTTAATACTATAAGGGCTTACTTAAATCTAACAGAAATTAATTTAAAACCTTTAAGGAAAACTGCTATTTGCCTGCTTTCCTTTAAGACCATAAGTGCCCATTAAGTCTAACAAAAGTTAAACTGAACCCTCTAAAGCAAGCTGCAAATTAGTTTTACTTTTTAAATTAAATCATAAACAGAATTTTTTCAAATAAACCTACAATCTTTCCTCTATGCCAAGCTTTGTCACCAAGTTTGTCAGCAAAGTAATGATCATTTACCCAAAAAGGTTTCATTTGCTGTCAGCTTTCTCTTAGAAAAATAAGTATTTGAGATCTTCCCTTGCTGTATACTTTGTTTCTAAAGGAAATGTTTCCAACAAGCCCCTTTGATGATTAGCACTGCAACTAGCTTGCTCTAGTGACCAGCTGTCCTACCTACCTAGCAATACCCTTATTAACACCTGTTAATCTACTGTAAGGTGTCTTCCTTTTTAAGGCAATAAAAACACTTGAAATACTAGGAGGAAATATAAGTCTGTAGACCAAGCAAATACCTGTCTATTTTGTTTTTGAACTGTAAGAGCCTAGCTAAAACTAAGATGAATAAATCTAAAACTTACAAAGCAAGCTGTTATTTGCCTTGTTAGAGGCCACCTACATCTATCAGAAATTTATTTAGAGTCACCAAAGCAAGCTGCTATCTGCTTGCTTAGAGTCGTTGGGATTCTATAAGCATGCTTGCATTTATTGTGTGTACTTTCACTGTGGGCATGCACAGGGACAGCGTATGGGCAGGTAATGGTCGGAACACAAGGTTATATGCATAAATTATAAAATATTGATGTGATTGCACCTTAAATTAATGTGTGACTGTAGCCATTTGCCCTAGTATTTTATAAAGTCAAATATGTACCTGTTGGTGTTGTTAAGTGCTGTCAAGTCGGTATCAACTCATGGCGACTCTCTGGATAGTTGACATAAACAGTGTTCGATCTTCAATCAGGCAGCTCATTGTTGATAGAGTGGCATCCATAGCTGCTGTTATTGTATCAAGCCATCTCATTGCCAGCTTTCCTCTTTTACGTTGACCTTCTACCTTGCCAAGCATTTTGTCTATCTCCAACGATCTCTCTCTTCGCATGATGTGTCCAAAGTATGAAAGTCGAAGTCTTGTCATCTGAGCTTCTAAGGAAAGCTTAGGTTTGATCTTCTATAGTACTGACTGGTTTGTTTTTAGACAGTCCATCATATACGCAGTATTCGTCACCAGCACTATAATTCAAAGGCAACAATTTTCTTCCTGTCTATCTTTTTCACTGTCCAACTTTCGCATCTGTATGACATTATTGAAAACACCATGGCTTGAACAAGTTGAATCTTTGTATGGAGAGAGACATCTGTGCTCTTGAGAATCTTGTCTAAGGCCTTCATAACCATTCTGCCAAGAGCAATGCATCATCAGATTTCTTAACTGCTTGTCCTTTCTTTATTGATTGCTGATCCAAGTAAGTTAAAGTTGTCAACTAATTCAATTCTTTCTCCATCAATGATGATTTTGCCAGTTGTCAGGATCTCTGCCTTTTTAACGTTAAGGTGCAGATCCATTTTAAGATCTTGAGAAGCAAATGTTTCAGATCAACTTCACTTTCAGCCAATAATGTGGTATCATCAGCATAGTGAAGGATGTTGATGGGTCTTCTACCAATCTTCACACCTCGGTTGTCTTCATATAATCCTGCTTCTCTGATGATTTGTTCTGCATATAAATTAAGCAAATAGGGGAAAAGTATGCAACCTTGTCATACACCTTTGCTGATTTTAAACCATTCTATTTCTCCTTGTTCCATTCAAATTGTTGCTTCTTGATCAGTGTAAAGGTTGTATAAGAGATCTATCAGGTGTTCTGGTATACCCATGCTTCTTAATGTGGACCAGAGTTTCTCATGGTTTACACGGTCAAAAGCCTTGCTGTAGTCAATAAAACACATATGGATATCTTTTTGGAATTCTTTTGTCTTTTCAAGGATCCATCTCACATCTACAATGATGTCTCTCATTCCTCACTCTTTCCTGAACCCTGCTCGCACTTCAGGCAGTTCACATTCCATTTATGGTGGTAGTATTTGCTGAATGATCTTAAGTGGAAGATCAAAGCAATTATGTGATAATATCCACAGTTAGTCGGGTCAACTTTCTTCAATATTGGTATAAACACAGATTTTTTTCCAGTCAGTTGGCCATGAATTTGTCTTCCAAATTTCCTGGCAGAGCCTTGTAAGTATGGCAAGAGCTGCATCAGATTACTGTAATACTTCAATGGGAATGCCATCAATGCCAAGGGTTTTGTTCTTTGATAAACCAAAATAACAAGAGCTATAGAGCCACATGAAAGTTGAGGATGAACATGTATAAGGCTGGGCAACGTGCATACAAACATTCAAGCACTACTACCCAGTTCAAAGGAGTAAGAAACAACCTAGGGGAATGCCATGTGTCTAGAAAAGCCTCAGACCAGGGAATATGATTCATATTATGTTTATAAGACAGTGATATTTGAACCGCTTCAACCTTGTAATATCATTCATAGGCTTTAAGTGTTTATCAATTTTCTAAATGCAATTAAAGGAAAAGAAACACTTAACTGAAGCACAGCTCCTCATAGGTGCAAAAATACAAATACCCAAATCGCTGGAACTCTGTTGACTTGAGTTTTACCCAATAATTTCAAACAGGCTGCATCAGGGACAAATTTCCAGCCTAAGCAAAATTCCTCTTCATAGAGAATTAGAGCCTCCCAACTCCTTATGAAGGAAGTGGCCAGTGATTGAAACAGATTTCATCCAATCAGATCAGATGGCTGTCATCCAATTTATTGACTCATTTGGACCCCCTGGATGTACTGAATTTAAAGTGAAAATCCATCTGTGTTCAAGCCTTGTGATCTTCAGAAGTTTATCACCACTCGTCATTTCATTAACAATATCAATTACAAACCAGTATAGGCTTTCCCAAGCATGTGAAAACTGCAAACTATGTAGAGGAACAGTTAAAATCCTGGTAGAAAGACGCGACTTGTGTTCTGACAGGTGAACATACTCAATAAATGTTCTACTGACCTCGTCATTTCATTAACAACATGAATTACAAACCAGGATAGGTTTTCCCAAGTATGTGAAACTGCAGACAATGTTGTACTAGAGGCACAGTTAAAGTTCTGGTCGAAAGATGCAACTTGTGTTCTATTGACCTCATGTTGCTATTAATTGATACACTGCAGGAACTGTTAATAATTTATAATCAATCGTTGGAAGAAGTCACAACTCAATTGAGGTCCCTTGATCATCCGGTTACCTCTGAAGAGGTTGCCAAAGAATATCAGCAAGAATTAGATCATTATCAAGGAACTTTACATCAGAAGAAGATACAGAAGTTCCATCGAAACCATTGTGACTATTCTACCAATAATGTTTACCATTGGTTGATTCAACAGGAGGACACTTTGAGGGTTGAATTACCAGCTATGGCCCCTCCAATGATAGTTCTGATGACCCAATGTCTGATGATAATACCAGTATATTGTCTAATCAGAACTGTAAACTCCCATTTCAACAGCGTGGAAATTTCACAGGCCATCAAGGACTGGCAGCATCCTTGGCAATGCAGCCCCGGAGAAGACGTATCATCTATATCATTATCTCCTGTCCATGAACAAGCCCTGAATCGGGGCTTGTCCTTTGTGCCAACCAATCATCATGATCCTTTCAGGCCCATCTGGACATTTATTACATGATTAGAACCCTGCATATTTTTTCCAGCATCAGGACTCGGATATACCGAGTTTCTCTTTTTTCACCCAAAATCACATTGGATCCCTCCCGGTCCAGTGGACAGTAAAATTGCTACGTTTCATGGTTTGGTTTTATAGGATCTAATGACCATGGAGACTCGTTACCAGAAGACTTGGAAACATCACAATTTGTCTTCTGTTGAATGGCAGGCAATAGAGCATTCAGCACAGCAGGAACAAGTGATTATTAAACCTGCAGATCCATTGTCCTACAGGACAGTGAACAATACCTTCAAGAAGTTCAGTGACAATTGTTGGATCAAAAGTATTATAGAAAGGTAGCTGTAGATCCAACGATTGAATTACAACGCACAATTTTTGAACTATTACAAGAGGCGTTCCAGAGTGGTCTCATCACTGGGCAGGAATACAAATTTTTGAAGGTATCTAACCCTCATGTTCCTGTATTTTATACAGTCACTTAGGTATATAAAACCCTAGAGGTGCCCCCTGGGAGGCCTATTGTTTCAGGAATCGTTATCAATATTTTTAGATCCTTTTTTGCAACCTGTGGTCGAAATGGCTAAATCATATCTTCAGGATACTACTGATTTCCTAAACAAAAGAGCCAGTTTTGATATGACATTGAATCCTAGTTTATTGGTAACTTTTGACATTACAGCATTATATACCAATATCCCTCAAGTACAGGCTCTAGAATTAGTCCATAAAGCATTATTACTAATCCCCCAACTGATAGGATCCCAGTGCAATTTTTGCTATCTGTAGCACAATTAGTTCTACAGAACTATTTTTGTTTTAGGGATTCATACTATATTCAGGCACACGGTGTTTCGAAGGAGGCCACCGTTGCTTCTAGTATTGCCAATCTTTATGTCACCTTTTTTGAAGAAATATTTTTGTACTCCTTATCGTGGTATTCTCATATTAGACTATGGACACATTTTATAAATGAAATTTTTTGCATTTGTTTGGGTTCACAAGATAGTTTAATTTAATTTGCAGGGTGGTTAAATGCCCAAGACCTTAATTTGCAATTCACAATGGTGTGATCATTCACACAGATTACATACTTGGATGTACAGATCACTAACCAGAATGACGTTTGCACAAGTCTGTTTACATGAAACTTTTTGTTCGCAACCAGTTACTTCAATTTGATAGTCATCATCCTTTTAAACCGAAACGTGCCTTGCCAATTGGCCAATGTCTAAGAATTTGTCGCATTTGTTCATCAGAACAGGACTTTTGCAATAAGGCTGTTATTAATGTTGAAAATGCGAGACCGAAGATACCTCCAATGAGTGATTAAGACAGCGTATATGAGAGCCAAGTTTGTAAATCAGTCTTTACTTTTGCATAAACAAATGAAAAACAAGTGGTCATTCTACAATTTTCGGACCAAGCGCAAACAATAGCAAAAAAGCATTTATAAACACTGGCTCATTTTGGCTTTGCGTGAACTTTTTCATGATGGCCCCTGCTTTCGCAGGGCTAGAAATTTGAAAGATATACTGGTTCACATAGATTTTTCATATAGAAGATCTGCTCATTGCTCTGAGGGTCGTCATTAGCCATGTACCCATTGTTTGATGTGCGAGCAGTCTTTGAGCATTTCTGAATGGCAAGATCCTCAATCTCACAAAGTGTTTTTCTTGAAACACTACTAATTGTCAAACAGTTTGGGCAGTTTATGTCATCATCTGTTGTTTCATACACCTTTGAACTGGGCAGTAGTGCTTGAATGTTTGTATGTATGTTGTCCAACCTTATACATGTTAATCCTCAACTTTCATGTGGATCTATATCTCTTTTTATTTTGGTTTGTAATGAGTAAGGGCTACTGGGATTTAGGGGTATGTTTACTAAAACCCCGGTAATGTGCGGGCCGCGCTAGTGTGTGGGTGCCATATAAGGAGTGGGCGTTTCAGGCTGAAAAAAGCAAAACCGGGATTAAACATGCACTAATGTGTGCGGCGCTCATGTGCGCGGCGCTTATGTGCGCCCCGCACATTAGCGAATGAGAAAGCTGCGCGGAAAGCATAGGTGGCGCACTGATGTGCAAGCACAGAAACAGAGCCACAGTACAATGGTTAAAACACTGTCCAATGGTACAGAAATCAGGGGTTCAATCCCCCACTGTGCCCAATGAAGAAGGCTGGCTGAGGCATTACCCATTATGGGGAAGATTGCTTTAGGAGGCATTTTAATATTGGGCGGCATAAGGCAGTGCACTGATGTGCATAAGGCGGCGCGCTATTGCTTTAGGAGGCATTTTAATATTGGGCGGCATATGGCAGCGCGCTGATGCACAAGCACAGGAACAGAACCACAGCACAATGGTTAAGACACTGACCAATGGTGCAGGAATCAGGGGTTCAATCCCCCACTGTGCCCAACAAATAAGGCTGGCTGAGGCATTACTTGTTATGGGGAATATTGCTCTAGGAGGCATTTTACTTTTTATCTTAATTACTACTGCTAGCAAATGCACTCTCAAAGCACTGTAATATAAGGTGCTGCATAAGGCGCCCCATAAGTTACCCCAGAGGGCACATTTTAAAGTGCACTGTCCACCAAGGCACCCTACAATGTTGCTTATAGGGCACTTTATAGGGTGCCGTATGAGGCACCGCAAGGTCACAACACTGTTTTTGATGGCAGCACTGTGCAGTTTAACAAATTAAAATCTTAAGTAGGTGCGCCGACATGCAAGGCAGAGCAGCAGTGTAGCACAATGGTTAAGGCACTGACCGATGGTGCAGTAGTCATGGGTTCAAATCCCTCACTATGCCCAATGAATAAGGCTGACTGAGGCACTACCTGTTATGTGCAATATTGCAGTCTGAGGCATTTTAATTTTATTTTACTTACTGCTACTAGCAAATGCACTCTCAAAGCACTGTAACATAAGGTGCCCCACAAGGTACCCCAGAGGGCACACTTTAAAGTGCAGTGTCTGCCATGGCACCCTACAATGTTGCTTAAAGGGTGGACTATAGGGCACCATATAGGGTGCCCTATGAGACAGGGCAAGGTCAGAGCACTATTTCTGATGGCAGCACTGTGCATTGTAACGCATGGAAATCTTAAGTAGATGTGCTGACATGTAAGAAAGAATAGCAGTGTAGTACAATGGTCAAGACACTGACTGATGGTGCAGGGGTCGTGGGTTCAAATCCCCAGTGAATAAGGTTGGCTGAGGTACATCCTTTTGCTGCATGCAACTGTACACCAATCTGTGCTGCCATCTAAAAAGAACCCCACCCTAGTGCCATAAATTAATGCACCTTTTAGGGTGCACCAGAAGGCACATCCTAAACAACCACGTCAGCAAAGGCGAGTTATAATGTTCCCCAGAGGCCATGTTGAAAGGTTGTCAACTCCCAAGGCACCATAGGAGGCACCCCATAAGCTGCCTGAATCGATGGTGTGCCATAAGATGCCCCAAGGATGTATAGGTGAACTCAAAAACGTTTGCCAAGAGCAGTAAGAACCCCCAATTTGAAGGGCAAGAGAGGTATGTGCCAAACACACACGTAACCCAAACACTGCACAGAGCAGAAAGGAAAGACAATGCATAAGTAAAAGAAGGACGTAGATCACAGCTGCTGGACCACACAAATCAGCTCCAGCACATGTGGCAGCTAGAAAAATGGACAAACATATCGGGGGCAGCTGTAGCTATGCACAGAGTGATGGTAATGTACCATGCTATAATGACAGTGTGTGACAGAGGATGGGAAGATGGGTGCAGCAGAGGAGGCTGAAATGGCAGGATAGGTGAAATATCAGGATGACAGTGGAGTAGCAGTGCTATGCAGAGCACACACAGGAGTGGCAACCAGGGAGAGCTGCAATGCAGGAATGTGTAGGAGTGCAGGACGTGGGGTAGCAGCATGCACATCAGGGTAGGATGGCACACAGCTGGCAGACAGAAGATGGACAGAAGGATGGTTCACAACTCTGATGAGGGTACAATGTGCTCACAGCACAGATCTGCACACATATGACTGTCATACGAATGAAAACCACTTCTGCAGGACAAGCATACAAATCAAAGAGAACAGAGAGGAATCACACCTACGACCACTACCACAAATGGCAATGCACAAACCGGTAGGCCACACCACCAACGTGAGCTCATTAGCAAAGGCTGCATACAAAAATAGTGCAGGGCATCACACAAGATGCCTGTTGGCTGTCAGGACAGGCAAACCCCCAACATTAATCATGACCAAATGCACATGCCGATCTGCTGTGTACAGATCAGATCCCAGTCTGTAATTGGGACCAGGGACACATGCACACACACAATGAAATGTTATGCAGAGATACAGCATGCAAAAGAGGAAAGAAACTAAACCCCAAGGGCAGCAGAGGATGCTCGGTGGAGCTGGGTAACAATCTGGAACAGGACAGGAGAGAACTCAACATGCAAACAGGTGTACCACACACCAGCTGAACCACAGCAATACCAAACCCCCAGGTGCACTGCCATGTAAACACCATAAAGAAAGAGATCTATGTAACAGATACTATCTGATGGCTAGGCAGCACAGAGGGCACACCTTGGTGTACAGTGAAGAGAGGGAAGGGTGTGTGTAGAGGTGATGAACTGCTGGTACCTAATGATCCAGTTAGCACAACAGAAAAGAAAAAGAGAAACCACATGTGGGGATCAAACCTGCAAACTACTGAGTTATAATACATGCCTCTAACCACTCCCACAAACAGCACACTGAGCACAATGCAAAACAAATACCCCAAAGGGAGGGTGTGTATGGGAACCTGTGATACCCAGTGATGTGGCAAATGGCTGGCAGATACACAGCTGCCACCGTACAAGGATGTGAGCACAGGTGGGCCATGGACATGACCAGTAAATCAGTAGATACAAGTGTCAATGTGCTCAAAGAGTGGAGGAGTAGCCTAGTGGTTAGAAAACTGGCTTGCACACCAAGCAACCAGGGCTCAATTCACACTAGCACTCCATGTGGCCTTGGGCAAGTCACGTAACCCTCCATTATCTTGGAAGAAAGACCTGACAATCTACATCCAGTGACATTGACAAGAAAACCCTGGAGTCTCTGGGTCACAAGAAGTCAGGACTGATTCAAAGGCACACAGTGCATTGCATGTTTGTCACCATGATCAAGCAGCAAAAGAGACAAATGTCTGTCAAATACATATCTTTATTTGGGTTTTTCATCACAGATAGTGTAGACACTGCCATCATAATATCAAGGTGAGTGCATCCCTGGTGAAAGACGGAAACACATTTAGCAGGGCGGCAACCCACATCCTACAGAAAGATCACTGGCTTGACCACAAATGAAGGGCACGAGATATAATGTGCATCAGGTGCATGCTATGCACTGGGCAGCAGGCCCCCACCCCCCACCTGCTGCTGCATGCCTCAAATGTGTTACGCACATATGAGTGCATGTAGACAGTAGGCGCTGCATGATGAGGACCCAACACACATCACCTGTCCCTCCAAACATATCCATCTGGCAACACAGGAGGCACACAAATGAAAACAGCATATGTAGTCACAATGTTTTAATGTTAAAAACACATTCTGAAAGTAATGTGTCAGCTCTCACCTAATGCCTGATCTAGGAATCAAAACTGCAACAATGTAGACCCAAACAATCATCAAAAGCACAATGAGCATATGCTAACAGGTAGCAGAGGCACATGAACACAGAGAGAATACAAACTAAACTACCTGCAGAAACCTGTAGAGATACCACCATGCAGGAGGTCCCCTTGCACTATTTGTTGGGTAGACAGTGTTTGGGCACATATAGCACGGTACATGGAATGCACAATTGAAGGAGGACAACGGACACCCACACTGCCACACTCCAAATATAATGGGGCAATGTGAGTGTCGTTACCGCAGGGGATAAGCAGGACCGTGCAGACGTGCAATGCAAGGTGTGTACATACATGCAGAGTGTCACATCTGTACAGTAAACAAACACAAGAACCATCATGTGAAGATGGAAATGATGGGCAAACATCTTACAGTGAACCACACAGAAGCCATAGGTCCACATGCTGTGGTTCACAAACATAGTCAGTCATGTGCACAAGCACCATCCACATACCAACATGATACAGTGATGCCACACATGCACGTAAACACCCTTGGCCATTGCAAACATCAATCCAGGATGGTGGTGTGCATGAAAGCGTTGTGGCAAAACCTGTATCATGTCCAGGTGGAGAGCAGGTGGACATAGACAATAGGACTGCTCCATCGTTGCTCCTATGCCACAAACATGGCTGTATGCTCGTGTTGAAACAAACAGATGAGCGTATCCTGTGTGCCATGTCACACACATGGCCAAAACACAACAACAACACAACTGGGGAGGAATGTACAACATAACGTGACAATGTCAGTCCCTGCTGCACACGTGGGGATCAGTATACAGCGTTCAAAGTGCAAAGTGTATCTGCAATCCAACAGGTCAGGTTAAAACTGTCCTTACAACCCTGGGCATGCATAGTCAAGTGTCCCATTCCAATATGCCACAGTCCTTGAAAGTTCATGTGTGTCCCCTGCAATGAGAAGGACTTCCAGCCACAGCATGGCAGCAACAGTGTGTTGGACAGGTCTGTCATGGGCAAAGCAGCAGTCCAAGAGTAATACTGTCCATCCCAGGCATGTGTCCCACTCTCAGAGGTCAAACATCCAATGGCACAATTCTCCACAATACGTTCCATGGTGTTGTGTCCCCCAACAGGTGGGTGATGGCGATGCCAGATGCACTGTAAGAGATGTGACCGGTATACCCTCTGCCCTGTGTCAGGAGAGGATAAGTATTGTATTGTTAGACACCTTGCAAAAACAGCACAAATTACAGAGAGTCAAACCTTGGGACATACAGAAGAAAGGGATGCAAAGGCAAACATGACATGATATCAACACAAAACACACCGCATATTGGTGATATCAGGAATTGTAAACGCAGACACGGGTGTCACATGGATATGGTCATGTCCATGCTCATGTCACACAGGCGTCTCACAGCTACACACTATATGCATCTGTTTCTGGGAACAGAGAGGCAACATGACATGCACATGAGACAAACAGTAAATCATCAACAGGTAAAGGCAGATGTAATCCCCCAAATAACAAAGGTGCAGCTTACCTTGGGTGTGCATCAGGTGTGCGTCATCGATCCCTTGAGCGACTCAACAGCCATATCAGGTCACAGTGAAGGCAGACAATGTCAGAAAAACGTGTAGAATCACCATGTCAAGCCACTGTTGATGCATGTCCACATTATGCCGATATCTGAGATTAAAAAAAACTGCTCAACAGTGGTCCCTCAAAACACAAGACACAGTTCTGCTCACAGCACACAACACATGTCGAGAATGTTCACAAGGTAAACAGCATGACGGTAGAGGTAGCACAGTCACCACCACCCCCCAGGTGCACAGACCCCTCACAGCACATGATAGTGTACTATGCCTGAACACTGCATCATCACACAGCAAACCCATAAACACGCACCCACACAATATGCTAAGGTCAGCATGACAGCTGTAACACATGGCCTGTATGTGCACAAGTGGAGATTTGTAGACATAAAGACCCAGTGACATGCAGTGATACCCTGGTGTTGGCTGATGGTACAATGTTGGGGTAGGGAGCAAGTGTAGGCCACCACCAAAGAAAAAGCAACCTCCACACACATGCAGCTCTGTTGTACATGTCCCAGAGACAGTGTTGCAGAGGACATACTGGAAACAAACACATGGGGATATGTGTGACAACAGCAAGATATGGGTTAGGGAGGCGTAAGGAAAAAAAGAGAACCACAACAGTTGCCCAATATGACACATCACTGAGGACATGTTTTTCCCCTGACTGCAGGCACAGACAATGTAGCTGTAGATCCACCTACCCCGGACCACAGCATATTGGCTGATGTACAGTCACGTGCCAATGCACCACAACGACAGCATCCTCACGAAGTATGTCCTGTGCAGTGGGAAACACAGGAGAAACAAACATATGTCATGTTCTAGCTGTGCAACACACACTGCACCTTCCTGTCCCCAGCTGTCAGACCCCACAACATCACATATTGACTGACTTTTCACTATCACAATGTACAGATCTCTCACATGTGAGAGGCAGCACGGAGGTGTTGGAGGCTATCTACAGGTGTCCGTAATCTCTCTGTCCCCTCCCTTAACTCTCTGTTGTACACACAGATCAATAGAGGTGTATGCTCCCACCATGTTTCCACCTCATCCCAAGGTCGCAATATCAGCCCTGATTCACCATATTGCCAATAATGCCCCCTCTCCTTGTTTAGTGTTGTTCCAATGTTGTATGTTAACCAACTGACAATTGCTGAAACACATGGAAATATGCAGGCGTACCTCCTGTATCCACAGACCAAATACATATCCTGGTGTGTACATCTCATACCTTGAATAATATTGACAGCAGTGTGCTGATGATGTGCACAAATAGCTGGCAATGTCTGTGTCATGTCAGAAAAACCACACCCCCATGTCTGCTTGTGACCAAACCATGATGGCTGCATGCCATCACTGTGTGTCAGTGAGAATATCAAAGCATGGATAGCCTATATGTTCACCTCATTAAAATTGCTCTCACCTAAGTCTGTGTTTGTATGCCAACATAACCTTCCCTTGCTAGGGTACGCAATGTATTTGTTGATGTGGACTGTGCTCTCCTGCCCTACACACATACACAGCCTGTAGCTGACGCATGATGGCATATGTTGAGATTGCATTCAGCAAGATATGCCATGTATCCCTGAAAAACCAGGTAAACCACAAGCCACCCACACATTCAGCGCTCCACTTGCCTACTGTAACCCACCCCTTGCTGATCTGGGCCGGATCACCTGTGAATGTGTGTAGATATGCAACACTGCACTGAAGGGCTATTCTCAAACAACAAAATGTAGCAATGTTACCCCCCTGGCTGGAAGCTGCACAGGTCCCCATCCTTCAAAATATCCATGTCATGGCTACGTGTTGACCTATACATTCAGACACACTGTAGGGTGACATTAACACCCCTCACATATAGTTAATACCATCCTGACATACTAGTACTAAGCATGTGTATTGTGCTATGTATGACATGTTGCGACACACATAACGAACACACAAACACAGCCAGCTGACAGGAGCTTAACACCCACAAAAGCACTGCAAACTTGTATAATATAAACACCACCCACAGGACAACTGTCCCCAAACATGGACTGCCCTCCCACTGTGAACATCTCACCATATGGCTGACACTGTGCGCCACCCATCATCCTAAAAAATCATTGTGTGTGCTCAACAGCAGCAGCTATCACAAGCAGCCACTAACTGCTTGGCGTATTTTCATCTGGGGTTTCCCGCAGCAGCAACCAGCAGAAATCAGCCATCATAGTGGTGTTCCATCTTCCTTGGTACCTTCTCTCTGCGTCCTTGATGTCCTGGTGAAACCTTTCACCTTGTTCTTCACTGTACGCCCCCAAGTTTTCGGGAAAGTAGTTCACATGGGAGTGCAAGAAATGGACTTTCAGGCTCATGTTACAGCCTTGTTCTTTAAAGGCATTGAGCATCCTGGCAACAATATCCTTATAGTTCTCATCCCGCCTGTACCCCAGAATTTGAGAACAACATCCTTGAAGGAATCCCAGGCTTATTTTTTCTTCTCAGACATCGTTTCAGCGAATGCTCCATCTGAAATGAGTCCTTATATCAGGGCCAACAAACACTCCTTCCTTTAGCTTTGCTTCAGAAAGTCGGGGGAACTTTGAGCAAAGGTACCGAAAGCACTCACCATCTTTTGGAAGGGACTTGATGAATTGCTTAATGAGACCCAACTTAATGTGGAGAGATGGTAATAGAATTTATCACGAGGTACCAAGCTCTCATGAAGAACATTTTTCTCACCGGGTCTCAAATACTCCCGAATTGGCCAGTCTTTTTTTCCCCCAGTGTAGGTCGTGGGCCCGGCTATCCCACAAGCAAAGGAAGCAGGGATATTTGGTGAAACCGGATTGCTGCCCTAATAGCATGGATAGAATTTTAAAGTCTCCACAAATCATCCACTTATGCTCATCATAACGAATCTTCTGAAGAATCAGGGCCAAATTCTCGTATTTTTCTTGGAGAATAACAGAGTGAGCAATAGGAACTGAAGCGAATGTGTTGCCATTATGAAGAAAACACTTTTATGCTGTCTTTTGACGAATCAATGAAGCCGCCATTCAGCAGGATCATACTTGAGTTTAAACTTTTCCATCACTCCGTATATATCGTTGCAAATACCAAATCTTCCTACTTGCTGAAATACTTCAAAATCGTGTCTCGCGGTTGCGGTACCAATAAAAAGTTGCCTCCTGGTGACAATAGATTTTTCTGTTTAAGCCGAGAACCTAGCATTTTGGGCAGCATCTTTTGGGGGTCCTAAATCCCGGACTAAATCATACTCAATTCAGCTTGAGAGAAAAGTTCAGGTTTCGAATCTGGTTCAGTTTTAAACTCGGAAGTTACTGGACTCATCGGGAAAAGCCATCTGATGAGTCTCATCATGATCAGAACCCGTCCTCACAAATATGATCCAAAGATTTTGGTGGTTCCGGCACAGGTACTTCGTTGCTATGATGCATAGGCCCTAATTTGCTGAGGGAATGGTGTTGGGGTTAACTTATTAAGTTCTTATTTTTTAAGTTGTATCCCTTCACAATGTAAGCGCAAAAATAGCATTCACTGCTGTGGTCTCTTTGTTCCACGCCACATCATAGGTATTCCGAAACGAAATGCTTGTTTTTTACCTTTCATCCATAAGCGTAGATCTTCCTCACATGTCTTGCACACTTTGTGAGGAGCCCACGGTTTGTCTTGAATCGCCTAACGAAACCGAAATAGGCAAATTATACTTTTTTAATAAATGCAGAACTGTTTCCTCTGCTTGACTTTTCACGGTATATTCCCCACAAATAACACAAAAACTGTCCGGAGAGTTTGACGCAACCTCTGGCTCTGTGAGCCATCACAAATACACAGCACTGGCAAACTACAACGGTAGTGAACCACTTCGGCATAAAGCTGGATTTACGACTGAGCAAACAAAAGGTAATAATGAACTTTCAAGAAACTGAAATTTGACAGGAACGTTCATTTCGCAACCACCGTGTTTGAGCGAGCGCACGAGGCAAGGCGAACAGGAAAGAACATGCGCCATGCTCCAGCGTGAGTACTGGATTTTAGCCCCCGCATCCCAATTGTCCTGTTAATGTATAAAATGAATACAAAACACTCTAAAATATCATGAATACGTGTTTCTAGTTAGTTCTCCGTGTGTGCTTGCGGGATCTATTTTGTGTGCCACAGTACCATACCTACTGCAGTCGGCTATAATCAAATTATGTGACCATTCCTTATATGGGTAAGACATCTCATATTTGTGTCAGAAAAAACGTGACGTGATGGAACATTTTGGCTATTTTTCCTGGATTCAGCACCCCAAAATCTATAGGAATCATTTGCAAAACTGGAGGCAGTTTTGTTTGGTAGTGTACCTGTGTTATCTCTGCAACAGTCATTGGCGTATATTGTAATGCCCCGCCTGTCCTATCCAGACACCTGAAGCGACTCTTCCCCACGCCAAAGGTGCGCTCTGTGAAAAAGCGGCTGGAGGCATGGGCCTCATGGTACCTCCGCTCTGCACGTGTCCGTGGCTGACGCACAGGGGTCAGAAGCCAGGGGCGACACCCATATCCCTGCATCACCTGCAGAAATTAAATGTTGCATGTGAATGCAGGAGTTTATGTTTCAACATCATTGTCAGTTGTTTTATGCATGAGAAACAAACGCACAACACATTTTTGAAATATGAAACATATGACATCACAACTAGTCAGCTCATAAAAATAGACATATGAATGACAGAAAAGGACCACATGGCCCTCGAGTAAGTACACCCATGGCACTACCCTAAAACAGTTACATCTATACCTTTAGAGATCCTGTGTGTGTGGGACATGCTTATTGTAATGCAGTTAGTGTCCACATCTCACAAAAACCCCACACCGTCCTTGTGAGGCTATACCACTGATCCACTTATCACAGATTCAAAGTGTATGTCTGAACAGTAACCAAGGAAAAACATTCTGCCATTTGCGGGAGGCCCAGCACCCCGACCATGTATGCCATGGAGGTCTGACAAAATGAAAACCATATCACCAATATACATCCTGTCCTTTAAGGTCAACATATCGAGATTTGGTAGTATGTCTCCATATGCTGTATACCTCTGATCACAAATTGCTGTGATAGCCATCCTCTGCACTGTCTGCATCCTGTTCACATCCTTTTGAAGGTGTGTTCTTTAAACCTGCACACTTTACTCACCCCCATGAGTTTTGCAACAAGGACATGTACATAGGCACAGTGCCCTTCTGTGTATCTTGTACCAATACCTCTCTGTATGCACCCACTTAGCCCCCCTGCTTTTGGGGCCATCACCTTTCCATAATGTTAGTCTACATGAGGATTTGGCAGACAACATGACCGTTAGCTTCCGTTCATCTACAGTGTCCAAAGGTCGTGCACCCCCTATATTGTGTTTGGACCCCTGCGGTGACATTGCCAAGATGCGTGACCATCACCTATGCAAACGTGTTCTCCCAACTGGAAAGCTCCAAAACTTCCATCAAGATATGACCAGACCCCTCCTCATGTTATCTACTGCCTCCTGGGTGACAACTCCAGTACAGAGTGAGTGGGTGACCCAAAGACACACATGACAAGGGTTAGTTGTATGAATTGCCAATAACATAAATGTAAAATGACATACAAACATTAGACGCCAATTAGCCATCATCACAGGTGTATGTGAAGGGCAACCCCCCCCCCCCATCACATGTGCACAGTTGCCACAAACACACACTATGAGGAATCCTCAACAGCATAGCCATGTGCCCCGGGGTGTCGTCAATATTTTGGTTAGTACACCATGTGCTTGTTATAATCATACACTGTTAGGATCCTGATGGTCTATGTTTAATTTGTTTTACTGTTACTATAATTCTATACTCCTGTAATCATGTAAACTCACAACAGTCCTCTCTATCACATTTCAGAAATGTTAACTGCATTTCTTTACAAAAAAAGGCTGCTACTCATGTGATGATACATACATAAATGTAGAAAGACAAATTTAAAACTATATTACTAGTCTTGACATACTCACCCAGCAATATACAGTCGGCATCCCGGCCGTCCTCAAATTGTGTGAATAGTGCCGAGTGATGCAGGATATAGGAGTCATGGGTGGACCCTGGAAACCTAGGGACCACATTCAGAATATGCAGATTTGCATCACATACAACCTGAACATTCATAGAATGGTAGTGTTTGCGGTTGCGGAACGCTACCTCCCTGTCTCTAGGTGGGACGAGGGCAACATGTGTGCAATCAATAGCTCCCATCACGTGTGGTATCTCGGCTAACGCCTCAAAGGCCTGGTTCAGGGTCCCCCATTGTTGCCTAGTGTGGGGAAGGGCTATGTAATTCCCCACCCGGCTGACCATGGCACGCAGTACTTGGTGGAGACATCGTGAGAAGGTGGGGCGGCTCATGCCACCCACTGCGGCCACAGATGACTGGAAACAGCCAGAGGCAAAGAAATGTAAGGCAGCAAGGAGCTTGACTAAACCTGGTATGGCATGGGACCGATCAGTCAGGGGCTCGAGGTCAGGTCTGAGATCCTCATAGAGCTCCCTAATAGCCCTTGTGCTCAGACGGTACAGGGAGATGTCCTGGTCCTCACGCATGCCCTGGAGCTGGCCCTGGGCCTGTAGAGGCGAGGCTGCACCTTAGCACGCCTCCTGCGCCGTGCACGCACAGCACCTGCCTGGACCACCCCCACAGCTGCAGGTCTGAGTTGCTGCGGGACTACACCCATGCCCTGTGCCTCAGCCCCATGGACACCATCTCCCCTGTCCTGCAACCGCAGCATCTGCCCACGTTTCAGGGCACATGCACTAACAGATATATAGCTGCTATCACCACCCTCCGCCCGGCTACACAAACACACTCCAACACACACACAAACCTCCTTCAACAGTGTACAACTCACAAACCACACCAGACAATAACACACAACACAACAGGATCCAAACAACACACGCAATACAATCCACAACAACACCTGCCTTGCTCACTCCGTCACCCTCTCCAAACATACACCTCGCCTACAGAACAACCCTCAACGTGGACCATTTGTGAAGGCAGATTTATAGATGTTAGTTTCCGGTGTTTTGCACATGCGCAGTTGTGGGTGTGCACTGCATGTGCGCCCCGCGCACGTGCAATTGTTTGCGCATGGGCCTGCATCTGTGTGCGGCACGCAGGGGCGTCTGTGTGTGGATGCACGTACGCTAACGCCCATGTGCAAGCAGCTGCACCTGCGCACCGCGCACATACACACGCCCATGCACAGCAGCACATGCACAACATACACACATGCAGACCGTGCACGGATGCCCGCACATGCGCATATGCACATGTGAGGCACGCACAAGCATGCGCAACGTAAGCAACGCAAAAATACCTATAAAGCACCCTGCACACCTGCTCCACGTTGAGGGTTTTGTGAGGAGTTATAGGAAGTGAGTAGTGGTGGAGATAGTGCGTGGTTTGAGGTAGCGAGGAGGTAGGAGTTAGTGAGGAGGTAGTTCAGGAGGTGAGGAGGCTGTGTTTGTGTACGGTACTGTGGTGTGTGATTTGTAGTGTAGTCTTGATTGTGTGTTTGTTGTGTTCAGTGTTGTGTTTTGTGTAGGGTGGGGTGGGTTGTTTGGGGGGTGGGGTGGGGTGTTCTGTGTAGGGTGGGGTGGGGGGTGTTGGGTGGGGAGGGGTGAGAGGAGAGGGTGATGGACAGGGAGATGGAGATAGGGAGGGAGAGGGAGGGTGAGGGTGAGGGGGTGGAGGATGTGGGCCCATTTGTTGCTGGGGGGGCTGGTAATGCTGGAAGAATGGAGCCTGAGCCAGAGGCAGGCCCATCGGGGAGCCAACAGGCTACACAGTGCAGCCACACAGGTAAGCGGAAACGCATACCGGTGCCGGAAACACTGAGGAGGAGGACCACCCGTTTCTCCGACAGGGAGAATCACAACCTCCTGGTCATGGTCCTGGAAAACTATGATGTACTGTTCGGGCGGCTCAGTAGCCGGACAACTGTGGCGTCACGGAATGCGGTGTCTGAGGATATCCGTGTCGGTGGCTGCGGCAGGGGGCCCCCCTCGAGACATCGAGAGTCTGAAAAAAACGATATTCAGACATTAAAAGAGGGGTGAGGCAGACCCTGGCTGCTCAGCAAAGACATGCGCGGGGCACAGGTGGCGGGGGCCCCCTCATCTCCCCACTCTCGCCCCTGGAGCAGGAGCTGGCGGCCCATTTAGGAACGATTTACACCTCTGGTCTGCCTGAGTTACTGGACACCGCCCACCCGCTGGCAGGTATGTATGATACGTTGTGGCGCTATACTGTCTAGGCAACAGCCTATAGGGAGCAGCGTGCAAAATGTCTTTTGTTAAACCTGCTTATTACCAGAGCATGTGCAGCTGGGACCTTATTGGAAGCTGTGGTTAATAGGTAGTCCGCATAGTGTAGGCATTCTATTGGAAGGTCTATTTATATTATCTTATATCATGAAACGTCATAAACTAAACATCTCTTCTGGACATTAACCTGGTGTAACAGAAATAGTGAGGAGTAACCCACATAGCTTCCTGCATCAAAACTGAAATCTATGCATTACACAGTGCTTGCCAAATCAAACCTGTAACCTCTGTCCTTTCTCACAGGATTCACAAACACACAGAGCATTTAGGCACAGTTCCCCTTTTTCACCTTTCAAACTGCACATCTGCTTTTCCTCCTATGAAACATAAGCTGTGAAAAAATCCATGAGAGAATCAGAGTCAGGGTCACTGTTCCCTCTAAGCTGTACGCGTGTGCGTGCGCACACACCTCGTCGAGCGAGCGCACATACTTTACAATAGAGCGCACAAAAATTACGATTCTGATTCTGATAGAAAACAACACAGACGTCTTAAAATTTAAAAGTTGTTGTGTATTTATGGTTTTCACAAGTTCTACAATATTTTCTAGTGCAATCAATGTGGTGTACATACTGTATTCTGACGTGTAGTCAAATTTTAAAGTATAAAACTCCGAGTGTTGTTATGTGGCGCACAAAAATTTAACTTTCCTTCAAAAGCTGCACAGCTGATATTTTATGCACATATAGCCTACATAAAATTAGAGGGAACATTGGTCAGGGTATAATTCTGATTAATCTGTTCCCAGAACTACCATCCCATCCTGAAACAACTCTGGTTTGTTATCAGCCCAACCTGGCCTCAGTTGTCGCATTAATTTAATCACATTATCCCAGGGGTTTTTTTTTCTCCTCACGGGCATTCAAGATGCATGGCACGGGCCTGTCTCTCCAGGCAAAACACTCACAGGACTCTGCTGGCATCTATGCACAGGTTGCCTCACAGGCCTTACAGAAGAATAGGTCTCCCCCTCAGAATCCTCCGCACCCTTACTGCTGACTGAGCATGATTTTACAATCCTCTCTGAGCTCTGGCTCCCACCCTCATAACGCCCTGCAAACCCTGTACAGCAGTATCTGGTAGGGGAACTGCCATTAGAATCCTTTCTGTGCAGAGGGTCAGACCTGTCCTGGCCTCCCCTTTGCTGTGGCGTCTGAACTCTCTGCTGTAATTCCAGTGTTAGCGCAGTCCATGACGTCTGTCTGGACACTGGTGAAACCTATGAATCTGCCAATCCTTCTGTCCTTGTGCTCCCTGTTCTTACTGTGTGTGTGCTACCTGCACTGACCGTGTTACAGTTTCATCAAACTCTTGTTGTTCCCGAGAGCTGAAACCCTTGAGTGTGAGTGGCGTTTCCCAAGCTCTTGCCCCCACGTGTTTCTCATTTGCATTTTGTGTCATCATGGAGCCAGGGTGTGGTCTGTACACAGCCCCCTCAATCATGTGGCTTTTCCCTCCCTGTGGTGATGTCACTGATTGCTTGCCAGGGTCATGTTGTGACACATGATAAGACATATTTCAACAGGAACCTTTACTATGCCTGGCAGTGTCGTCAGTCCCACAACGTACACCTAGTAGCTCTCAAGTCATGGTTGGGATCCCCATTGTGTGGACAGCAGCCACCTGCGAACACCCTCCCATACCTGTCTCACATGCCCCACCATGTACCTATCCTGGTTGCACATGTGTGTGATGTACTCCTACAACCCCCGATGTGTTGCCATGTTGCAGGCCATATGCAACATGTGTCCCTCATCCCATACCACTCCCCACCTGCCCCAAAACTGTCAGCGCACACCAGCCACAACCCTACCCCCACAACAGTGATTGCCATCCCCTGTATTATTTTGAGGGCCGTGGAACAGGGCATGTATCTGTGACATACTATCTGCACAGTGCAGCATGTGTTTTGGCAGTGGCCCAGAGGTGAGGAATAGGTGTAGTGCATTGCATAGTGGGTCACTGCCAAGCACATCCAGCACCCAGACGATCGCGTAACAAATATGCCCTGATAAAAGGCCTGCACAGTCATACAGGGGGTGGCAAAAAATAGGTGTAAGCATAGGGTATCAGCATGTGTACGTTGACATAGGTGGTGCAGATGGGAAGAGGCATGGGATGGGGGCAAGATGCACACCCTGACCATGCCCACAAGCATGGCAACCGAACAAGGTGTGCAGGGGTACTGCACACACATGTGCCCCTGGTATAGGTATATGATGGCGACATACAGGTATGGGAGGGTGTAAGTGATTGTGTAAGCAGCCCACATGCAGGCCCCCCCCCGCAGGTATGTAGTGTCTGCAGCACACACTATATATAGGTGGTGTGTATGAACATATTTGTGCTGTCTCTGATTGTCCACAATGCAGGTGACTACAGCACCATGGGGGCGCAGGAGGTGGAGGAGGAGGAGGAGGAGGAGCTGGAGGTGTCTGTACAGCATATCTGCGGGGACCCGGAGGCTGCAATCGTGGGGGGGAGCACATGTGCATCTGAGGAGCCCCTGGAGCCCCCTAGCGCCAACGGAACAACACCAGGGGCCGCAGCCAGTAGCCCCCAGCCGGGTGGGAGACGAGCTATGGGGGCCACCCCACAACCAATACAGGATCCTGGCGCTGGCGACATGGCTGTACTGATGGCTCAGCTGCAGGCCCATGCTGCATCAGTAGCGCGCGATGCTGAAGGTGGGTCAACAAGCTGTCAGAAACACAACGCTCGGAACACTAGTCTCTGTTTGTTGTGTGTGTGGTGGATGTGGCATCGTACCTTCCACTGCTGCTACATGTATGGGTTATTAGACGGGATATAGTGGAGAAGACAAAGGGGTATGGCGTAGGGTAAGGATGGTAATGTGACACACACCAGAACAGCCTAGGTCAGTGTACACATACAGATGCAGACATAACAGCACTGTTGTTTAACCACCAGCACGATGTCAGCAAGTAAATAGATACGTGCATTGCCCTTGCAACAGTCTGCCTCATCGTAGATGGCCAGACGACCCGCAGACAACAGGATGCCACTGTCCCATCGTCATCGGACAATCAGGACAGACACACCCAACCCTATGCAGCCTAAGTCATGTAATGTCACACGGCCCCCAGTCACTCCAGTCTGCAGCTGCAGGTGTACAACAAACATAGAATAGGATAGCAGCCGACAAAGAGTGTTAGGACACCCATATACCAGGACATTCCGCGATGACAGGGCCAGGAATCATGTAGAGGTGGGTTGGGAGAGGTACAGTTCCCTCAAGGCGGCCTGTACGCCAACAAGTAAGATGGCCTGCTTGACACACAGAACAGGACATCAAGATGTCCCCGTCTTGTGGACCTGACAGTGAGTCTCCCAGTTGCATAGCTTTGGGACCCACCCCACAACCACACAGGTCAGGTAATGACCTCTGTTGTATTGAGTGACTCGCCACCTCCCAGCTGCAACCCGAGCTGCAAACCAGAGCCAGGGAAACCCTCCCCCCCCCTTCTGGGCCTCAACGCCCTTCCCCATAGTGTACCACGTGCTGTGGATTCCTCATCATGACACTGTTTGTATGTCACTGGGGTTTGTCCACCTCTGCTTTCCATCTTTTGTCCCCCCTTCTCTGCTCAAGCCATCCACATGTTTACCAAGGTGAACATGCACTGGTATCAAACCCCTCCCCTTCCGACACAAGGTGTATGTGAACCACTCTATCATCAGACACATGATGCAGCAGTGCACATGCGCACGTAAGGGTTGGTATCCTGATGCTACCACCCCATCCGTGTGAGTCCAGCACGCCCCAAATGTGACCTGTCCAAGCTGCGTTGATCCGTCCAACTGTGCCCCCACCTGGGCTGCCTGTCCCCGACCGTCATCTGATCGCCACTGATGATGTCCCTCTGTTGTTGCTGTCCCTGTTGCACGCTCCACCTCCCATGCACGATGGACATGTGGTTGCTATCTGTCTGCAAGCCTGTTGCAACCTCTGCAGTACGTGTGTGTCAGCGCAGCCTGTGGATTCTTGTGCTTGGCTTCCATATCACACTACTAGACCGTGTCCTGCACGTGGCTGTGACCTACACTACTGTGACGATGATGCCTCTCAACCCTCTCCATGTGTCTACTAGAGTCTTCCCTATCACAGTATCAATCATGGGGAATATGTGTGACATGTTTGTGTGTGTCTGTTGTCTAACAGATAGGTCTCTCACATACCACCCTGTGTCTCACCCACAGGCCAGCGACGGGCGCTCGAGGGGATGCACAGCTCGCTGGATGTGATCAGCCGACAGCTGGGCCAGGTCTGGGAGCAGCAACGAATCCTCACGGAGGAAGTAAAGGCCCTTCCCTACAATCGGATATGTGAGGCCCTGGAGGGAATATTGGCGGTAATGCGCCAGGCAGCACCCCCACCACCACCACCACCAGCGCCACCAGCATCACTGGCACTACCCGAATATGGGGAGGGGTAGCACCGCGGGGGGGGGGGAAGTTTGAGAGGGGGCAGGCGTGGGTGGCCACGCCGTCGCCAATAACTGTATGAATAAACGTCCGTCATACAGTGCATGCAATGTGTGTTTCCAAAGTGTCCCTGTGGTCCCCTTTGTTGGGGGCCCATGCATGTCATGTCCCTGATCATATGACCTGCACCCAGGCCCCTTGCTGGTGGGTCTCTGCACTGCCAGGTATTACTGCACAGATGCCACCACATGCGATGTGTGACCTGCACAGTATGTGTTCACTGCCCCTTGGCTACAGTGGGGCGGCTCACACCCCCCCCCCTTGTTGCGACAGGGGCACTGTTCCAAGGTTGCACGTGCAGTATTCTGAGCCATCACCGTGTCCACCCCCCTGATATCCCCGCCTATAATACAGGGGATAAGAGGGGATATGAATCAGATTGGATCAGAAATCACTAGGCAAGAATTGTTGGCTCTAAGTTCTGTTTTGCAGAGCCTTCATACCTGGGTGCAGGACCAGTTGCCTATCAATCTAACAGAGCCATTGCATCCTTTCAAGCCTGGAGCCTCGGTGTGGGTAAAGAGTGGAAGAAGACACCGTTGGCGCCTCATTGGAAGGGACCATACATCGTTTTGCTATCCACCCCAACAGCAGTTAAAGTGGCCGAGATCGACTCCTGGATTCATCACAGTCGAGTGAAACCAGCACAGTACCTGAGAGTCGCCCCTGGACTTCGATCGCTAATCCTGCAGCACCATTGCGACTCACACTGCAAAGAAAAGATCCGTCATCGTAAAGGCTTTGCCAGCCTGTTCCTGAAAGAGACATCCTTCAGTTTTTGTATCACCCTATCAATCCTTATCTATCTACCCCAATCAACCATTATCTACCTCAGTAATCATCAAAGACTGTAATCATGATGATTACATATGGCTGCTATTTCCTTCTTGCGGTAGCCCTGGGACTCTTGAGAACCACTCTTGCCTTGCCCCCTTGTGCAGCCTGTATAACCACCACCTGAACTAGAATGCAAGTCACTCAGACTCTACTCTATCACTCTTATACACTTGTACTGGTGTAGTCAGCCAGTGTATCTATAATGGTACAGAACTGAATGTCTGCACAAAGGGAAAGACTCGTACTTGTTTCAGACCTCGACAGAATCCATCTTACTATGTCCTGGAATTGAGATGGAATGATGAAGATGGAGCCCTTATCAATGCTACAAGTCAACTCTCTGATCCCAGCCAACCTGCTTACCTGTATTTTGATGCTTGTGACTTGATTAATAGAAATAATTATTACAGGTGTGGATCATGGGAGAAAGCTTACTATTATGATGAGAAGTATATGTGTCCTGAAGGTGCATACAACTGGGGAATATGCACTGGGATACGTTCCCCAACAACATATAGCAAATCATCAGAAGCAGATTACTTCTGTCCAAAATGGGATTGCGTGTACTATGCTACCTGGTCTGGTAGCCCTACAGGACAGACTGGAGATGACCGCAAGGCGCTGCTGGAAAGATTACACAGGTACACTAAAAAAAATTTTTTTTAAACTGCCTCTAATGTTTCGATTGATTTTTACGTTTTCTGGTGCACTGAATCCAAATCTGGTAACCAATTTGCTCCATCACGTACAGATTTTTTGCTACATTGGGTTAGCAGTTTGAGGTGAACGTTTCAGATTGAGTGCGATCGAGATAAAAGTTTCTTGGATGAATTCTTTATACTAATTGTTTAGTAGATATTCAAATAAGAATAAAGAAAATTGTAACAAGGCAGCACATAAGAATAGAGTAATGTCAACAAAACACACTGTGATGGTAGCAAAATTGTCATAAGAACATAAGAACATAAGAAATGCCATACTGGGTCAGACCGAGGTCCATCAAGCCCAGTATCCTGTTTCCAACAGTGGCCAATCTAGGTCATACGTACCTTGCAGTTTCCCCAAAAGACACAGGTTCTGCAGTGCTTGTACTAGGTCAAGCATTGATATCCTGGGTCCCTTTTTAATAGTGGTTTATGGACCTTTCCTCCAGGAACTTGTCCAAACCTTTTTTAAACCCAGCTATACTAACAGCCCTTACTACATCCTCCGGTAACAGATTCCAGAGTTTGATTACACGTTGAGTGAAGAAATATTTTCTCTTATTTGTCTTAAATAGTTTACCCTGTAGCTTCATTACATGTCCCCTAGTCCTTCTATATTCTGATAGCGTAAACAATTGATCCACGTTTATCCGTTCCACTCCATTCATTAATTTATAGACCTCTATCATATCTCCCCTCAGCCGTCTCTTTTCCAGGTTAAAGAGCCCTAACCTTTTTAGCCTCTCTTCATAGGAGTAGCCTTCCATCCCCTTCACCAATTTGGTGGCTCTTCTCTGTACTTTTTCTAATAACTCTATGTCCTTTTTAAGATACGGTGACCAGAATTGCACACAATATTCAAGGTGCGGTCGTACCATGGAGCGATACAGAGGCATTATAATATCCTTTGTTTTATTCTCCATCCCTTTCCTTATGATACCTAGCATTCTATTTGCTTTCTTGGCCGCCGCTGCACACTGGGCGGAGGGTTTTAACATGTTATCCACGATGACTCCTAAATCTTTTTCCTGGGTGGTGGTTTCTAATGTGGAGCCTTGCATCGTGTAACTATAGTGTGGGTTGTTCTTTCCTAGGTGCATAACTTTGCACTTGTCCACATTAAATTTCATCTGCCATTTGGATGCCCAGTCTTCCAATTTATCCAGATCCTCCTGCAGTTTTCCACAATCCTCTTGGGTTTTAACAACTTTAAACAGTTTTGTGTCATCTGCAAATTTGATAACCTCACTAGTTATTCCTTTTTCCAGGTCATTTATGAATATGTCAAAAAGTAGGGGACCCAGTACAGATCCCTGGGGTACTCCACTATTCACCTTTTTCCATTGGGAATATTGGCCATTTAGCCCTACCCTCTGCTTTCTATCTTTTAACCAGTTCCCGATCCACAATAGTACACTGCCTCCTATCCCATGACTTTTTAGCTTTTGCCAAAAGTCTCTGATGGGGGACCTTGTCAAAAGCTTTCTGAAAGTCCAGATACACTATATCAACCGACTCACCTTTGTCTACCTGTTTATGCACACCTTCAAAAAAACAGATCAGATTAGTAAGACAAGATCTTCCTTGTCTAAAGCCATGTTGGCTGTCTCCCATTAGGCCATGACTATCTACATGCTGTGTAATTTTGTTCTTTATGATGGTTTCTACCATTTTCCCTGGTACTGACGTCAGGCTCACCGGTCTGTAATTTCCCGGGTCACCCCTGGAACCCTTTTTAAAAATTGGTGTTACGTTGGCGACCCTCCAATCTTCAGGTATTACAGATGATTTTAATGAAAGTTCACAGATTACCAATAGCAGGTCTGCAATCTCATATTTCAGTTCTTTCAACACTCTGGGATGTATACCATCCGGTCCAGGTGATTTGCTACTATTCAGTTTATCAAATAGTTGTAATATATCTTCCCGGTGTAGCGATATTTCTCTCAATTCCTCTGCAGTATCACCTTTAAATACCACTTCAGTCTTGGGTAACATCCCTACATCTTCCTCAGTAAAGACCGAAGCAAAGAATTCATTCAGTCTCTCTGCTATAGCCTTGTCTCCTCTTACTGCCCCTTTTACCCCTCTATCATCTAATGGTCCAATTGACTCTCTCACAGGCCTTTTGCTACGAATGTACTTGAAAAAGTCTTTATTTCGTGTTTTTGCTTCCGTAGCAAGTTTCTTCTCAAATTCCCGCTTTGCCTGCCTTATCAATGCTTTGCATTTAACTTGCCAGTGCTTGTGCTGTTTCCAGTTTTCATCATTTGGCTCTTTTTTCCATTTCCTGAAGGTTGCTCTTTTGGCAGCAACAGCCTCTCTGACCTCACCTTTAAACCATGCTGGCAGTTTTTTGGACTTTCTTCCACTTTTCTTAATGCGTGGAATACAGCTGGTCTGGGCTTCGAGGATAGTATTTTTAAATAACACCCAAGCTTGCTGTAAGTCTTTAACCTTTGGAACCGCTCCTTTTAGTTTTTTCCGAACTATATTCCTCATTCTATCATAG